>OU015751.1:113712597-113764112 GCA_907169655.1 Acomys percivali
TCTCTCTCTCTCTCTCTCTCTCTCTCTCTCTCTCTCTCTCTCTCTCTGTGTGTGTGTGTGTGTGTGCATATGTGTGTCTTTGTCTGACTCCACACACAGACATACAAATTAAAATCTAGAATCCACATATGAAGGAGCTGTGTAGTATGTCTCTTTCTGAATTTGTCTTATTTCACTTAACACAATGATCTCTACATAGCACCATTTGTACAAACATGATTTTTAGCATTTTTAATTACTGAATAAAATTGCATTGATTAGTGTATCATGTTTTCTTATACATTCCTCCAGAGACTGAACTGTAGGCTGGCTTCACAGTTTTGTTTTGGTTTGTTTGTTTAATTTTTTAAGTTTAATTTGTTTACTTTTGATCCTGATTACAGCCCCCTCCCTCGTCGCCTCTTCACCCCACCCTCCCTCCTTCATAACCTCTCCCTCACTCCCCTAGTCCTCAGAAAGGGGAGCCCTCCTCCCCAAACATCTGACCTCAGCCTAACAAGTCTCATCTGTACTACCTGTAACCTCTTCCTCGGTGGCCTGGCAAGGCCGCCCCAACAGAGGAAAGTGATCAACATTGGGGAGCAGGGCAGAGTCCATGTCAGAAGTAGTCCCAAACTCCCCATATTGTGGGACCCACAAAGAGACTGTGCTGTCTATCTACTACATCTGAGCAGAGGGTCTATGTCCACATCATATATGGTCCTTGGTTGGTGTATCAGTCTCTGTATTATATAGTATGGCTGTCCTGTATTATGTGGCTAATATCCTCTTATGAGTGAGTATATACAACGCATGTCTCTCTGGGTCTGGGTTACCTCACACAGGATGATCGTTTCTAGTTTCAAGATTTCCTTGTTTTTAATAGCTGAGTACTATTGTATTTCAGTTTTGAAAAGTAAAATAATAGGGCTGGAGAGATGGCTCAGAGTTTAAGAGCACTGACTGCTCTTCCAGAGGTCCCAAGTTCAATTCCCAGCAGCCACATGGTGGCTCACAACCATCTATAATGTGATCTGAAGTCTCTTCTGGCCTGCAGGTGTACATGCAGACAGAACACTGTATACATAATAAATAAATAAATACTTTAAAAAAAGAAAAGTAAAATAATATAGAAGGTTATAAGGCAAAACCTATGTTTTTCCATATTGCCATCCTACCACCAATCTCATCCTTTGAGCCCCGTATTTTTCCTCTTGGTGCTCTGTTGTTCCCTCCATATTCCCTTATGACCTTGATTTTCAGTTGTTCATTTTAGATGATTCTGGACTTTCCATCTCTGTGAACCATAGCAAATTACTTACTCATATCCCACCCCTCCTTAAATTGAGAAATTTCCTGTTTTCTTCCACAGAAGAGTTGAAGATTCTTTTTTTCCCTTATATGGTGTCTTCATAAAATGAAGCAATTTGCTTAGTTTTATATTTTTATCTGTCATAACAATATCCCCAATACCTCACAGAAACAAATAAATGAGAGCCCTTCCATTTTCCACAATACTCATTCAAATTCCATTTCCCTTTGCTGATAATTATATTTGTCACTTGAATATATTTCACATACACACACACACACACACACACACACACACACACACCTACCTTCAGAGTTAATTGCAGGCAATTTTGGTTGGCAGACATAATTTTCCCACATTGTAGAATATTCTTTACCATTTTTCTAGTGGCTTGAACGCATATATAATAAAAGTTAAAAGGCAAACTCTACGCTTACATATTTGAGTAAGGCTTAGAGACACAGTTATAATTATGTGCTGTCCTTCAATTGGTCTGAATATATCCTCTGGCAGTGTGAAATTCTTATAAATAAATCTGATTTTTTTTTAAAAACTTCCAACAAATTCAGAATTCTTTCTTTCCGGTGCTAAAGACAGAATCTTGGGCCTCAGGCATGTATTGTGAGCATTTTATCACTGTTCCAAACTCTGTCCTTCCTGGCTTTAACTATAAATTTCCATATTCTTGAGAAAGTTGTGTCATGTTTTTCACTTAGTTCAGGTGAAATATTTCTAAAATGCAGTCATTTAAATAAACAAAATTAACTAGTGTCCATATCTCTAGAAAGTTCAAATTGCGTGCCCTTGCAGTTGACCTAGTTGACTAAAGATGCTCACAAACTTTTCTACAAATTCCCCTACTTATCTGCTCTGTTGACTCATGGCATACTTACCTGTCATTTCGGACTCAACAGAGATGTTTTCACTCATAATGTCATTGTGCTTAGAAACCCAACGAAAATGGCTGCTATAGATTGCAGAGCAGATTAACAGTTCCAGCTTCTTTCCTCGTATCACCCACTATTTCAAGAGTGAAACCACAACTTCCCTAGCGTGTTCCCAGATAATCACAGCGCTATACGGGCCAGTAAAATCATCCCATCTCCTGTTCAGAGCTAGATTCAGCTTCTGGAAACCTCTTGTTGGGCTCACCCCTGCAACCCAAGACCGTTAACCAAAGACGCTGAGCAGAGAATGCTCTTGATTCATGCCAGAGTCCCAATCCATGAAAGTCGTGAGAAAATACAGGCATGCTGCGTTAAGCTACTAATTTATGGCAATTGGTTACATGGCATAAAACACTAATCTACTACGTGGTACACTGGGAAGAATTTTGGTACTCCCTAATCCCACTGTAGCTGAATGTTTTCATATGCGGCACCACTTTTCCTGAGGAAGTGACAGTTAGTAAAACTCAGATCCTCAGGGAAGAAGCTACCTCCTTCTTGACTTCAGGCCCACCTCAAGTGAGCAAGCAATAAGGCTTGTCAGGGTGAGAATTAAACAAAAGAAATGCGATTTGGTGATGTAAAAGGAGAACTATGCCTTCTGGTATCCGTCCTGAGATCCACTGTGGAGGCAGAAACAGGCAGTAATTCTAGTAAATTTAGTTAATCTGTTTTAAATTTCCTCTCAGAGAAAAGAGGGCCACTGGAACCATGGAGAAATTGCTCGCCAAACAAGAGCAGAAAATAGATCTATGTGGTTTAAGCAGTGGACTCACATTCTCTTCAGTTTCACCAATTCATGTCTTGGGTTTTGATGGTTTCTGAGAGCATGGTTTTCCGATGTGAATCAGGCCGGATAGAAACAAAGAAAACAACAAGCAAACTGTGGTGTCCTTGGAGATACCGCTGTATCATGTTCGCTTTAAGGGAATCTGTTGTGTGCTTTACACAGTTCGCAATTCACTTTAGCTTGCAAAACAAGGCCAATGAACAAGCCAAGGCAGTGTGCTAGCACGGGTGGGGGACGTTCTTCTACCAGCACCTGTTTCTTCAAATGGGAAATAATTTTTTTCTTCCAACTCCTTATAGGCCTGAATGGAAGAGTCACCACTGTGATGGCTTTCTCTTTGTTTCCATCCAACCCTGAATAGTTTTAAGTCTTCATGCTTGTAAGTTCCTCCCACTTTGCCATTTCCTTAATGCTTGGGTCCCAGAGGACACAATATTGTGTCTAATCATGCTCTTTATGAAACACCCAAGTAAAAGTAGATGGAAAGCTAAAAAGCATCAATTAGTTTTTCATACATTTGGGGGAAATAAACAAAGCCTGCAAGGAACGCTCTGCCAACTTCTGTGTGCCTGTTCCCTTTAACAAGGAATCTAAGTATCTTGTCATCCTTTCTCATTCTTTGTTTGTTTTTTTCATTAATTTATTCATATTACATCTCAGTTGTTATCCCCTCCCTTGTATCCTCTCGTTCATCCCCCCTTCTGCTTTCACCCTATTCTCCTCCCCTATGACTGTGACTGAGGAGGACCTCCTCCCCATGTATATGCTCATAGGGTATCAAATCTCTTCTTCATAGCCTGTTATCCTTCCTCTGAGTGCTACCGGGCCTCCCCATCAAGGGGACATGGTCAAATATGAGGCACCAGAGTTCATGTGAAAGTCAGTCCCCAGTCTCCACTCAACTGTGGAGAATGTCCTGTCCACTGGCAAGATCTGAGTATGGTTGGTGTCATAGTTTGAGCAGGACCCCTGGGCCCAGATCTGCCCATCATAATGTTCTTCTTGCAGGTTTCTAGGACCCTCTGGATCCTTCTATCACCCCATTCTCCCATACTTCTCTCACCTAAAGTCCCAATAGGATGACTACTTTCTCATTTTTATAGGTAAAAATTGATAGAGAAAGTCACATACTCTGGTTGCAAAATTTGTCATTAGTTTTTTGTTTTGTTTTGTTTTTCGTTTTTGGACGTCATGGTAGTTGTCAAGAATTTCATACAACATAATTTGATCATATTTTTCTCCCTTCCAAATTCCTCCCAGATCCTGCCACAGCTCTCTAATCATCCAAATTTATGTACATTGCTTTCTTAAAAACCAAAATAAGACCAAAAATAAAAAAACCCACACTCACATAAAACATGGCATACAACTTTTATTGGCCAACTGCTCTGAGCATGGGGACTGCCCTGGACGGTGGTTGATATTTCCAGTGTTACTCCATTAAACTAACAAACAAATAAACAAAGTCCTTCTCTTCCACAGAATCTATATTTCAAATATCTTCTTGGTTAGTGGAGTGACTTTTTGCCCACTTCTCATTCTCCTTGTTGGGGTTGTGTGTCTTGTCTCCTACATGCTGTCATGTGCAGGAAGGGTACCCTAAGAAGACCATTTTTCTTAAAAAGGGTTTAAAAAATGGATGTAGCTAGGAAAAAGAGACTATTGTACATTTCTACATACCAATATGGAAAATTATTGATTCTACTCAGAAAAAAACTTTAGGAAAAAGTTTAAATAAACACATAGCATCACGCATAACCTGTTTCTTGAACATGCTATGGAAAGCAAAGGCTTGAAGTAAATGCAGTTTAAATTAAAAGCATTTTAAGATGGTAAACGAAAAGAAAACAAAGAATAATCTTACATATTGGGAGACTATTCTCCAAAACTTAGTATCAAACAAAATTAAGCTCTTTAGCAAAATAAAAATTTCACATCACAAAAATTTCTCCATAAGACCATGAAGGCTAAATGGCAATAATGCTACATGGAAAGAAGAGGAGGAAATGCATATTAAGCTTTTAATATCACTATTTAAACTTATTTAAATAACATCTGACTATGTATAGTCAAAGGAAAAATTCAATATATAGTGCGGACCAATTATGAGTAAGGAAAAATAATGATGACAATAGTACAATTGACATAGTTAAGTAGTATGTAGTGTGGTGAGGAGCTTATATATTTTATATGAAGTTACAATTTATTTTGTCAAATATATTGTACAAGTCAGTTTTTCCTAATTTTTCTATAGCCATAAAAATGGCATAAAATAAGACTTTATCCAGGCTTACTCACCTGCTAAATTTATTTCTAATTTTAGTTCCATTTCTCAATCCTCAGAAACAGAGGTGCTGGACCAATGAAGATCATACATTTTACACACAGAAATAGAAAATTTGTTGTAACTATTCAGAATTCAAGTTATATAGCACAATTTCTACAGCAGTGTTCAGAAAATGAGCCAATGCATAAAAGATAATATTTCAAGTTTCATGGGCCAGGTGGCTTCTATAAAATTTAGCTCTGCTATTGTAACAAACCCAGTAGCCATCAGCTGTGTGAAAAAAAAATGGACATGGATTTCCACGGGGATATTTTAATTTGTGAGGATGGACGGCAGGTTGCATTTGGCCCAATCTCTGCTGCAAAACAACCACTGAAAACTCTATAAGTAGAACTACAATAAAATAGATTTTAAATATAGAAATATCAAAGACAACCAAAAGAAAGATCCAAAAGGATGCAGCAAAAGAGGAAAAAGGGAAAGCAGATAAATCTCAAATTATAGAAAAAAAAGCTGATATGTCTAAAATCTCAGTGCATGAAAACTTATGTTTTATCATAGCAGGAAAAAACTATCAGACTTAGCAATTTTCAGGCAGTTAAATCTAACTCTGCATTGTCTGTAAGAAATGCGAAACAACCAAGATAGTTGATTTATAATGCCAAGGTTCAAAAAGATGAGGATATTATTCTCACTATTATTATTTAGCTAAAAACTCATATGATTCTTTTACTAACACACAGAGAGAAAATCTTATTATAGAGATACTAGGAGACGCAAGGAAAGTTATATAGGCACATTTACGGGGGAGGGGGGAGTTTATTTTGCGGCTCTCTTTCCTGTCTCTTGATGGATTCATCGGTCATGCTTTAGTATGTAAGTGTCCCACTTATGGCAGCTGTACAATATATCTGGAAATTGGTCAAGGGAAACCCTCATCTTGCTGTCCTCAGGAATACCTTGGAGATGATAGACACTGCATGTGATACAACTTTTCAAAGCTATCAAAATGGCCTGTGTCAATCAAAATTGCTGGGTTCATCAATCAACATTACGGAAAACTGACATGCTAACAGCTTAACTTTCCAGTATGAATATCCTGATACCCTGTGGTCCTGGCGCCAGCAGATCTGACCCCTTGTGGATTGTGTAGGTACAGCATCCTGCGGGGCAAACACACCTTTGTATTTAACTCTTTTATCTACTTTTGCAGTTGTTTGTTTGCGTTTTTTTTAAACTATAAAAATACCACGTGGTTCTATTAAACTTATTCCTAAGCAGTCTTTAGCTTAGAATGTTTTTAATTGCTAGCTTTTAAAGCCATTTATTTCTAAAACCTTGCTGGTTAACATAAAAAGTCCAACTGATTCTCTCATGTTGGCCTACTGTCCCACAAACGTGCTAAACTCATTTGTGAACTATTCTTGGGAGAGAAGAATTAACATTGTTTCCTTTTGCTGTGTTCAGTGTTCTGTTGTTGATTTACCAGGAAGATCTAATAATGTTTATTATCAGGCCTATACTTATTATATAACATGCTAGCAATCAATCAAGACCCAGACACCTGTTACATTTTAAAATAGCCTTAGTCAACCTGATGCAGGGAAGATATCAATCCCCTATACTACTTCCCATAGTGGAGCAGGTATCTCATACATCCCAACTATCCCATACTTGCCCCAATCCCATGCCGTCAGCTTCTAATAATTTCTATCAAGCGACCTCCCATCCATAGTCCCAAATACTTGCTAATGTTCTTCATCTGGGCAAAATCTCCATCCACACTAGCCAGCCATGTGCTTCTCTTCCACTTAACCCATAGTGGCCTTCTTCTCCTCTCTTCTGGTGTCTCTTTGGGTCTTTCCCCAAGATTCTCTCTGTCTCTCCAAGCCCGGGAACCTTAGCCATGCCTATCCAATTTGCCCTGCACAGCTGCAATGGCCTTTTATTAACTAGCATCAAAATACATCAGACTAACCTCTAACAATAGTCTAATATTTTATTGGATATATTTGCAGTTTTATTCATGAAGGATATTGGTCAGTAGTGAGTGAGTGTGTGTTTGTGTTTGTATGAGTGAGTGTGTGTGTGTGTGTGTATGTGTGTGTCAGAGAGAGAGTGAGAGAGAGAAAGAGAGAGAGAATTTTGTAGCTTTAAGAATCAGAATCACACTGATTTATAATAAAGATGGTAATTATTTCCTCCAAACCCCTTATTTTTATAAAATAATTTAAATGTAATTTATTTCTTCTCCAAGTGTTTAATAAAATGAAGTATAAGAAGAAGAAGTGTACATGAGTAAACTACATATTTTACAAGTTATAGGTTAAGATTAACAGTTAAATTTTTCTTATTCTTTTTTTTTTTTTTTTTTTTTTTTGGTTTTACGAGATAGGGTCTCTCTGTGTAGCCTTGGCTGTCCTGGACTCACTTTGTAGACCAGGCTGGCCTCGAACTCACAGCGATCTGCCTACCTCTGCCTCCCGAGTGCTGGGATTAAAGGCGTGCGCCACCACGCCCGGCCAAGATTTTTCTTATTCTAAAACTCAAAGCTTATAATAAAAATATTGGAAGCAAAAAAATAAAAAAGAAAGAAAGAGAGAAAGAAAGAATGAAAGAAAGAAAGAAAGAAAGAAAGAAAGAAAGAAAGAAAGAAAGAAAATGGCTGAAAGTATATCCAGAGGAATAGCCTCATGGAGAAAGAGGGAAAAAAATGAACATTGTGTTTAGAACAACACAAGACCTGCCCCTTGAAAGGCCTGCCAAAAGTCACTCCCTACATCCTCAGCCTTCAGCCTGTACCTGGAAGATAAACCTCAAAATCTACCCTGGATCCTCTGGATTTAGTATCCCAGATTCAAGGCCATCTCCCCAGATAAAGCCTACAGGTCTATTCTAGGGCAGCACGGGCCTTGCAGTTTCCCAGATTGGAAAGTCTAATGCATGAAGCTAGACTGCCTGCAAAATCCAGTAACAAGCCTTCATGCAGATCACCAGATAATTAGACAAGAGTGTGACAGGTTTTCTCAGAAACCTTCCGGAAGAATAAAATAGGATCCCCTTCATTTACCTATATTAATGCCTCGACATTAGACAACAGAGTGTAAGGAACCACTGAAGGACGTGACCAATGTCCACGGGCTGAAACAAAGGCATGGCGGTACAGAGCGGTCTGCCTGACAATTCAGAATAGTTACCTAGAGAAGCTATCTCATGGAACTGCAGAAACATACACAAACTATCCAATAATCTCAGGAGCTTATGGATGACCAAAATCTACAGTCTTAACAATTAGACTGTAATTGTTCTTTGAGCATCAGTTGGAAACCTGGAGCTGGTTAACACAACGAAACAGAAATGTCTGGAGGGAACAGGAACATTCTTGGTCAAGTGGGAGATAAACTAGTAGCCTCAAAGACAGGTTATTTGAAAATGTAGAGTCAGAAAGAAAATAGAAAAATGGATTTAAAAAAAAAGAATGAAGAAACGTCATGGGATAATGTCCAACAAGTAGATAGAGACATAGGATTACAGTAAACTAAATTGTTTCTGTAGAGCAAAGGGAAGAATCAACTAAGTGAAGAGATTACAGTCGGCATGGGGACTGCACACAAACATCTATCTGGTAAGAAGTTAATACCTAGCATGAGTGGGAAGGACGCACTCTGATTTTAGGTAGGTGAAAGATATTGCTCAACTAGTGGCGCGTGCATGCCCCAAAAGTGTAGGAAAAATGACTAGCATCACTAATTAATCAGGCCAGTTAATCTAACTGTGTAGCAGAACTTCTTTGTGTTTGTGAGCAAGGTTGCTGCCAAAAAGATAAAAAGATTAAAATTGTTAAGGGGATAGCAAAAAAAAGGAATACTGTTGGGAACAACGCAAAGTAGGACAGGCAGTACCATACACAGTACAACGGCCGTCCTCTTAGCGAATATCAGTCCAGATATAATTACATCAGCACACCAAGCAGGTGTCAGCATGACCGTGTTCTCTATAGCTTTATGCACAGGAGCCAAGACTTATGTTCTCATTTTAAGAGAAATGTGACTTTAATTCTAAGTAGAATGCTGTACCTCTTTCAAAAGGGAAAATCTGTCCTCGGGGGTACATAGGTAAACTGGGAAGACATTCTACTTAGGGAAACAAGGAGTCACAGACACAGACCCATGTGATCTTTCTCATAGAAGCATACAATAGAATGGTGCTACCAGGGCTTTGGGGATGGTTGGAATGTGAGAATCATGTAATTTATTGGTTAAACAGGAAAAAAAATTCACTTAGATGGAAGAATAAATTCAAGAAACTGTTGTATATCAATGTCACTGTAGTTGATAACACTGTATGATATTCTTAAAATTTTGCTCAGAAATCTATTTCAAATATAATTAATTACCATAGTGATTGCATGAGGTAAAGTATGTGCTAATTAGGTGTTTTAAACTATTTCATTGTATATACATATTTCGAGACAATTATGTAGTATATAACGCATGGTTTTCAGTTAGTCAGTAAAAACTAAAAATTAATTATGATTTCTAAAATATTGGCGAGATGGGCCTAGAACATGAACAGAATAATCACAGAAATAAAAATAGCTGGAGTATTTGAAAAAAGTTCTTATACAAGGAAATAAAATGTAAACAATCATAGGATAATGGCTTTTTATTTCAGATGGTCACTGCTCTGAATGATGGGAGCCATCATTTGAAAGACTAAGAGAACACACATGCTCACATGAAATATTGCCCCTGGCAGCTTCTTAAGAAGGAATAAAGCTGCTAATAGCGCCAGCTCCAGGGAATCTGACGCCTTCTGGCTTCCATGGGTACTGACTGCATTCATGAAGGCAAAACCCTGAAGCCACAGGCACACGACCACACACACAAACACACACACACACACACACACACAGAGAGAGAGAGAGAGAGAGAGAGAGAGAGAGAGAGAGAGAGAGAGAGAGAGAGAGATGGAGAGACAGAGATGCACACACACAAATTTGAAATAAATCCAAAAAGTGTTCCTTCACATACTTTCTTGAAAAAAACACAGATCATTGCCCAAAATATGTAATAACCAGCCACAGCTGGGACCATCTCCTACAAAGTACATGTTCAGGTCAGTAAAGACTTAGACTTTAGGCTAATTCTTTTAAAATTGGTGGAGGCTAGATAGATAGGCTCTGGATGTGAACTTACAGGCCAGGGAGGCTCGTGCTTGCAGGGTGAGGAAGATGCTTTTGATTCCCTGGGTGGTATTTATATGGCAAAGTGTGTGGTAGCCATGGGACTCCACTGCGTCCTCAGGATTACGTGGAGCTGCATGAATCTAGAGGCTGCACACAACGTGTAGATTTTTATTAGGAGAGAAATGTTTTCAATTGAAAACAAGGTTAAAAGCCTGCATTATTTATTGAGCCTTGAAACCACTTATCTGCCCCTCGAGAAGCTAGCAGCCTGTGCCTGAATGACTGCCAGGATTAAAGTCTTCATTTTTTAAAGGGCTATTCTTCATGTACAGCCAATGAAGTCACACGCAAATAGACACAAACACTCAAGCAGTTGCCCTTAAAGTCCATCTCATGAATTAAGGCATTACGTGTAGAAGAACATTCTCAAACTTTGGGACATTTTAACGATACTTGAAACAGGATGCTGGCCTGATTTTCTGGAATTTTTATGCAAATGCTTAAGGGTAAACATCCAGTCACAATTTCCATACAAACACCTACGTGTAGAAATCCTTCCTTAACCCCTCTCCCTAACTGTGAGTCCAAAGTAAAACTTACAAGTCTGTGAGAGGCAGCTATGGATTTAATGTAACACAGTCACAACATTAGCATATGACTGACTTTGTATTTCTTCTAAAATTAACTTGTCAGTAGTTTATGCAATATGAAATCACCACAGCAGAAGAATTTAGTGTACATAGAATGCCCCTATCTAAATATCCGGGGGAAGGGGTAGATATTAATGATTGAAATGAAGAGAAACCACCTTGTTTATTCTAAGAAAATGAGGAAACATCAAGAACAATGATTATCTTTTATTTTTCAAAATAATGGTTAGTTTGTATTTTTCTTTGGCAAGTTAAAGAGACCTTCAGCATTGCCAATTAACAGCATGCAATTCGAATATGAATCATGGGCTCAGCCATGAAGCCCGAGCTGTGGGAGGCTACTTGGTATAAAATTTTTCATCCAAAGATACAAATATATAAAAAAAAAATGGAAAAGAAAAGTGTTCTAAAAACAGAAAACTTCACTGCAGGTGTCTGCTACTGGCAGTGTCGTGTAATAAAGCAGTTGGCATTGATCTATGTTTTCCTAAGGCCTGTGGTGTACTGCAGGCTTATTAACAAAGTGTGCCTTGCAGAGCTGGAAGTTCGCATGTCTTTCTCAGGGTGAGTGCCTCTCACAGCGCAGGAGTGAGAGCATCCTTGCCTTTTCATCAGTTGTTATAAATGCCTCTCCCGGTGGGTTCAGCAAAGAAGGCAGCGCTGAGATAAAATTAACCTTAAGATGCCAGAGGACTTCTGCCCCAACACCTGCACAATGTCAGGGGTCACAGTATGGAAGCATTCAGGATCACTGTACTTTAATGAAGCTGCCAGGTTAGAGCACAAACTCCTGGTGCCTAGTAGGTCTCCCACTCTGGATATTTGAGTGCACCTTGAATCAGTATGACTCAAAGCATAAGAGGAAAGCATAAGCAACCTCCCTCCAAGCGCTAAGGTAGCAACTGTACCCCTCCTAGTCACTCATTTCAACCTTGACACTCTCCTCTTAGTTAACACAATACACCTTTCCTTCTTTGTTTCTTTGTTGTTTGTTGCCATCTGTAACATCGTAGCCAAGCATTGAGCAAATGCTTTTGTGTATGTGTGTATGTGTGTGTGTGTGTGTGTGTGTGTGTGTGTGTGATATTATACTTTTTCTTGTAGTATTATGTTGACAATATCTTTAAAAATCTAATTATGTTGAAATCTAATTACGCTAGCTATAGGATTTTAAAACCTTTTCCACCCGTTACTGTAAGGAAATATTGAACTGATTCTATGATCTAAGCCATCATACACGAGCCCATTTGGGCTGTTATTTATGTAGCTCACTGGTAAAATAACTGGCTCTCATGTACAAGGTCCCAGTTCAACTCCCATCAGTAAACAAAATAAAAATAAGAAACAAACAATGTAAAATATAAATTTTTGTAGGATATAAGATGAAATGAAGATCAATATAGGAATTTATATTATCTATACAGGATGGTAACAGCTATTGGGAGAGAACTCAATAGTTATACAAGACTATGATTAGAAATGAAGTTTTACATGCTATAGGAGTATTACTGAACACATAAAATCTAAATAAAAAGGAGCTTAGAGTTTAACTTTAGATTTCATTGTGTTCTATGCAGGAGAGAAATTAAAATCAACTTCTCTAATGATATTGGAGTACATACATCTGAAATTCCCTTTTGAGCTCTATTGAAATAATTTAACAAAATTATTTCTGGAAGCTAGCCAAAACCTGGCAGCTCTGACTCACAAAGTCTAGCTAAACTGCTTGAAGCTGCTCCAAACATGACTGGAGAGATCCTTGAAGGGATGCGTTTCCTCCATCATTGCAGAGGCCAGGCAACAGGCTCACTGGTGAGCACCGCCTGTGTAAATGGTGAAGCTATGTCTGTGTGCAAAACGGACCAGGCTCTAACCATCCACTATCTGTGACCCTCACAAAGGATGCTTGTTCTCTATGTGTTATGTGCCATGTGTTTTGTTTCATTTTCTTCCACTTTAGGTTCTGTTCCAATTAGAGTACAGCAGAGTATTTTCCCACTGTGTGAAAGAGAATATATTCCATTTCCCAACTACCCATCAATAAGGCCCACACTGAATTTTCTACTGGCAAACATAAATCTGACTTTGTCAACATTCCTCAGTGTTTTCATGATCATTTGTTCTTGTATTCAGGTTTTAAAAAATATACTTTGGATGTAAT
The DNA here is from genome assembly GCA_907169655.1 of Acomys percivali. Taxonomy (NCBI): domain Eukaryota; kingdom Metazoa; phylum Chordata; class Mammalia; order Rodentia; family Muridae; genus Acomys; species Acomys percivali. The sequence continues at coordinate 113,725,912 of OU015751.1, forward strand.
ATTTGAAACGTGTGCTAAGTCACTGGAGAAAGCTATCTGATGCAACTGCATGGGAGTGTCAAAGTAGTAAACAGTGGAATCCATCCATTTCGTGTTGTGAGAAGAAAATATTTTGAATATTTTTAATGTGAAAAATCAATGATGTTTGTCATATTTACACGTTGTAAAATATATATATATATATATCAAATCATCACATAGTAGCTCATTAATATGTTCAATTTTATGATTGTATGTATAGAGATTTTAATTAATTGTAAAGTAGATATCATAAAAAACTTCGAGGATTAATAATGAATTAGAAAATAGATTGTTTCTAAAATCTAAGTGTGAATTATTCATGGTACATTAATCCAAATCTGATAATTAAGTGAAATCAATTATAATGACACTTCAAACATATTTAGTTCAGGATTTGCTTTATTGTAAATTCCCAAGCTGGCTGCAAATTTCCAATTTGGCACTTGACTCTGCAGTTGCTCACTGTACTGTATCATATGGGTTCAAACACACAGGATCTGGCAGAACATTTGCTGAAATAGAAACAGAGCTCTAACCAGAAAAATTTAGCAAAATGTACCATTTTCAAACACAAGAGGGGCCTTAGCATGCATGTAGTGTAAGCAGCAATGTACTTACTTAAAGTGCATTCCTTTATTAAAAAAATGTCCTAAAATCATTCAATTACAAAAGTAGATATTATCAGTGTTAGGGGCTTTGTTTGGGATTTCTTGAAAAGAGCACACAATTGGTGACACTTTGGCAAAAGGATGTCCTCACACTCCAGGTGTCTTCACTGTGGCCAGGGATGACCATTCATTTCTAGTCAACAAAAGCAAAGAACACAGCATCACGAGGAAATAATTAAGCAATATAAACTGTATATGATCATCTTTCAGGACCCCCAAATGTAATTCTGTTTTATCTTTTAAGATTTAATTGATCAATGATGTTCATAACTATGCATAATTAGTTATTAAACAATTTGATTATCTAGTAGGCAAAGATCTAACTTTTTTCAATTAGTGATCTGAGTTTTTCTTTTTTGCATATACATTTATATTATTACACATATATACAATAAACTACCTACAGCAAGAAGAACCTCAAAACAATCAGGAATTATATAAATGTTACATTCATACTGTTCTGGCTATTTGTCTTTGGCAGCCTTGAAGAAAATGTGTTTCCTATCCTGGTGCATCTAAAATTCTGAATGTAAATAAATATCTATCATATCTCATTTCTATCAACTTAAAACATCTATCTAGACCTAAAAACATCTTAACCCCTAAACAACTGTTTAATTGTAAAACTAGACTTTCTGGTCTTCAATCCCATCCAAGACTTAAGAAGTAATACAATTAATTATCTGAGTAGTCAGGAAGTGCAGGTAGGCAGCTTCCACAATGAGAAAAAGATCTAACTTTTAAAAGCCTATAATCTCTGACATTACTGCCAGTATTCACACGCGAGACAAATTTTTGAAGTGACTATCTCAAGGTAGTAAAACATGTTTCTCATTCTTTATCACTTATAAACTATATTTAAGGCATTTTACATACTACCATTAGAGCGCAATAGTGGTTTTGGTAATTGATCTCATGCTTGATAAACAGATACTGTTTATTTTCATTATTATTTTTATGTGCATATACTGGTATATGTGCACATACTATGTAATGACTATGTGTTAGGCTTGTGTTATGGCTATATGTAAGCACCATGGCTGTGTGTGTGTGTAATTGTTGTGAGTATGCTATGTGCATAAGTGTTATGGTCACCTGTATGTGTGTTATTCTTGTGTGTATGTTATCGTTGTGTTTGTATGTTATAGTTTTGTGCCTCAGGTTGTATTTGTACATGAATAATGCATTGGTCTCTGAAAGCTGACCTTAGTGCTTGATAGTTGCTGCTTATTTAGATCATTTATGAAAACAGTAATAGTAAATAATATTTTATTAAGTGATTAAAATATTACAAGTGATCATTATAATCACACAGTAGATTATAATCATTGCTCCAGTAGTTTTTATTGGGAAAAGGACAAAGGATAGCATACTTACAAACTATTGATTTTCATCTTTCATTTTTTGTATGTTTGACATGAAATCATATATAATTAAATTTTAATTAAAGTATATTAGCTAAATAGACATTACCACAGTAATCTTACATTTGGTCTACAACTTTCCATTGCATGGGTTATTCCTTTCCTTCTTATTTTTCATCTTGTTCAGGCCATTAGTTTCACTTGGCTGAAAGAATAGAGCGCCATTCTCATAGTTCCTATGAGGGACTCCTACTGCTGAATGTCTAAATAAAGTTTAGCTCTATTGATGCCCGTCTACATAGGTGCCCGTCAACTCCTTTCTTAAGAGATGAGGGCTTCCAGCTGTACTGGGCTTCTGGAAGCTGGGTCATACCCATGGGTGGGGACTTTTGCATAAGAAGACTTGAATGGGAAGTTGAAGGAAACAAAGTCCATTAAGGATTCAAGTATCAAATCAAGGGAGCAATGCACAAAACAGAGAGGGGAGAGACAAGTGGAAACACACACACACACACACACAGAGAGAGAGAGAGAGAGAGAGAGAGAGAGAGAGAGAGAGAGAGAGGGAGGGAGGGAGGGAGAGAGAGAGAGAGAAGCAGAGATTTGCAGGATAAAGTCTTCCTGTTTTGAAGTCTCTTCTAACATCTAGGAACTGGTCCCTCTAGCAAAAGCACAAGTTCTGAAGCTGTGTCTTCAAGTGGTATTCTAATGCACTTAGTGATTCCCAGGTGAAGGGTCTCAGTGCTGACTACTTACTTCCATTTTATATTTAATATTCCCCAGCCTGATTATTCTAGTACTGGGGCTTTAAAGCCAGTTACTTCTCCCAGTTTCTCTGCTTTGAAATCAACCTCCTCTCTCTCTCTCTCTCTCTCTCTCTCTCTCTCTCTCTCTCTCTCTCTCTCTCTCTCTCTCTCTGTGTGTGTGTGTGTGTGTGCATCCCAGATCTTCCCCACACATGTTTGCCCTATCTGCAGTTGTGATTATTATTCCTGTAACCAAAATGGAACCCATCTTGATTTTTGCTAGTTTTCCTCCAGGACATTGCAGTCATTGGAATATTACAAAGGCTAGAACAGGATCCACTTAGGACTACCAGTTCCAAATACAATCCATACTGTGTTTATCACAACTACTGATTTTTCATGCTCATTTTAGGACAACACGAAAACAAACCAGAGAGGAACAGGCAGTACTCCACAGTCTCCCTGAAGGAAACAAACCTGAGACCTTACAACCAAGTTCCATCTCTTAAAGTTTCCACCACCTCCCAAGAGCAAAGCTGAGTAAGACATTTAATGCATCTCCCTTAACAGGATATTCAAGACCTATACCATAGGACAGACTTTTCATGTTAAACCACAGAATACACAGGGCCACTGTCCAGTCTATTGAATTGCTTATACTGCATCAAGTGTTAATCAGAGGATCAGTTAACTGTAAGGTATAATACGGTAGCCAGCTGCCCATTAGAGGAACACTTGGCCCAATCATTGACTACACTGTATGTTCTTTTGTACTCATGAGAATGGAAAGTGGAATCTCAATCTCTGAATCCCCCAAAATTCAGAAAGCCCATTGTTCAATCTCTTCAACATAATTTGTTGCCACTGAAACTTACAGTCTTATTCTCTTAGTAATGTTTTGGTATAGGTTATAAAGAAATGTATCTGACAGATATCCAGAAGGAATATTCTTAGCAGTTAGTATATAGAAACAATAATAGAAGCCAGGAGTGGTGGTGCATGCCTTAATTCCCAGCACTCAGGGAGGCAGAGTCAGGTGGGATCTCTGTGAATTTGAGCCCAGCCAGGTCTACAAAGCAAGCCCTGGACAGCCAAGGCTACTCAGAAATACCTTGTCTAGAAAAAAAACAAACAAAACCAAACAAACAAACAAACAAACAAAAACCAATAATATAAAGCAAAACCAAGATCGACTTTTAGCTAATCCCTATTAAGTAAACAGTAGCAGAGAGACTAGCTCCTACAGTCTTTCTCTGCAGATAACTACAGATCTTAGTGCTACATAACTAATTGTCCTTTAAAAGTTTTGAGATGATTAAAGAGAAAATTTCTCCAGAACTAAATTTCCTTCCATTTCCTGTGGAAATTTATGAGTTTCATGTGAATGCAGAAGATACACTGTAGTTGATAGCTTAAATAGAAGAAATATACCCTGAAAATAACACAGCAGCTCTGGCGTGTCACGATTGGGAAGGCTCCTTTACCAATTCTCAGCTGTTTACAAAGTTTTGAAATTTAGGTGAAAAATAAATATACAGATTAAAAAGCACTAAACAAAAATAAATTAATTAAAACATTAATATAAGTTGTTAATTTTATGGACCATGCATTTTTGAGTTACTGCACACAGCTAAAGAAGACAACTGACAACTCTATCTATTATCAACATTCACTGTCTATAGACAATGGTCACTCTATTACCAATCATCTTGTCACACTAGCTGTATTTCAGGAAGACACCTAGTGACCTCAATCTACCAAATGTCAATGTCTTTTAGAGACAATGGTTTAAATAATGTCCAGACAATAAAGGGACTTCTATAAAAATTAAACGAGATTTAAGGAAGTCCCTTTTGGCACAATGCTGACTCCGATCAATCAAAATGCACTAATGGACAGCTGTAGAATTGCCTTCCTCATCAATCAACCATCTTTTTAAAAAAATATTATATCATTTTATTGTTTAAAAAAATCTGGTTTTTTTCCACTTCTTATTTTTTATTTTATTTTATTATAATTTATCCACACTACATCCCGATTCTAACCCCCTTGCTCTTATCTTCCTGTTCCCACCCTCCCTCCTTCTTCTACCCTATTCTCCTCCCCCAGACCTCTGACAGGTGGGGTCCCTCTCCTCTACCGTCTGACCACAGTTCTCATCTGGTGGATCTGGACCCAGGAGGCCCTGCACAAACTGATGCACCAACCAATGACTATGCATGCAGAGAACCTAGACCCCCTGTTCACATGTAGCCAATGGACAGACAGCTCATTCTTCACGTGGGGAAGGGGGAGGGGAATGGGGGCGGTGACAGCCTCTGACAGGAACTCGGGTGCCCAGCCATTTGATCACTGCCCCTTTCTGGAGCCTCCCTATGGGAACACAACGGACCGTCTTTGTGAGAAATGCGTAAAATTTGATATTTCCAGAAATTCACAGAGTACCCCATGTATGTTTCCCCATTCAGGTCTTAGAAAAGTGTCCCTAAAATCTGAATGACTAGCTGATTTAATTCTCAAGATATCTCTGATTAAACAATAAAATATGTTCTGCACCCCCCATGACTCCTCCCTTCACTCCCTCCCCTCTCCCTACCACCTCCCTCCTCACTCCTCTTCCCTGTCATTTCTCCTTTCCCCTTCCTTTCTCATTCTTCCTTTCCTCTTCTCTTAGGGAACTTAGGCCCGAACAGAAGTTCCACCAATGTGCAAGTCTGTCTGTATGCTTTCCCTGAAAAACAGAAACGGGCCTTTGATGCCGTTGCCCATACTGCGATCATCTTGACTCATGCACTATTTGTTTTGAGACTTAGAGACCTATTCAAGCCCTTCACGGAACAAAGTTGTAAGTAAACAAAAGCGCTGGTCTTCTGCAGAGTGTCAAGAGCACAGTCGCTGGCTGGTTCTGCTTCATACTGAGGACCACGTCCTAGGGACATCTTGGTTAGTGTGGTTGGTGGGACCAGGCTCTGAGCTATATAAACAGTGTTTCAATGACAGCTTTGTTGTCAAAGCAGTTTAAAATTGGTTTCACTTTGTTAAGATTGTAGAATGCCTTTTAAGGAAGTTGGATTTTGAATATTTGGACCTGTCCCGTCTGCACAATTCGCCAAGAAAAACTGTACGATTCGGTACCTAAACGCTGTTCTCAGAGGTTTCAGTTCAGTTTTGTGTAAGACCATAACGGGCCAGAGCTAATGTGGCCTTTCATTTCTAATTTTACGTGTTATAATGAATCTTTAAACGCATGTGAGTTTTCTTATGCAACAAGGTTTGAAAGCACTTGTTAAAAGATTCTCCCTAATTAATTAGAATAATGTAAAGAGGGTGCTTTAAACTAGGAAAGGTTAAAAAAATGACAGAGTATATCATAAAAGTGTATTTTTATTCTGCTTAGTAATAGTAGACTTCTTTTTTAACCTGTGCAGATGAACAGAGTGAGGAGCAGGGAATTGCAGCAGCCTTCTGTCAGGTCTGTGCCACTTTATGAGCCTATGAAGCCAAGAGAATCAAAATTGGAACATTACAAATCTAAGTTGTATATGCATTGCTATAAGCTATTATTTTAGAGTCAATTATTAAAATTATCTTCAAATTTAGATCAATTGTGGAAAGTACTACAGGAAGTTTTCTAGATTGTGTATTCCATGAGTTAGCCTTAAATGATAATAGTTTTCCCTATGGCAGAACAAACATATATAGCTTTTTAAAGTGAGACCAGACCAGATATGACGGCAGGTGTTTACAACCTCAGTGAATCACAGAACAGAACCGAAAATGTAAAACTGTATGTTTTGTGATGTATAAAATGTACATATGTGTGCACATGCATGTGCAAATGCCATGTGTGTGAGCATGTAGAAGCCATACATTGATATTGAGTGTCTTTCTCATTGTTCTAACACATATTTTAAAATAAATATGCACCCAGGCAGTGGCGCCTCATGCGTTTAATCCCAGCAATAGAAAGCAGAGGTAAGTGGATCACTGTATGTTCAAGGCCAGCCTGTTCTACAGAGTGAGTTCCAGGACAACCAAAGCTACATACCAAGGAACCCTGTCTGGAACAACAAAAGAAAAATAAATAAAACAAATATCCAGCTGGAATGAAAGACTGATTGAGATGGCATGAGGCTTGCATTACAGCTGTTTGTTTTGCATTTTAATCAAATTCTTCATTCTCTCTGTGATGAAAACAAGGCTGGTATTTGAGCCTCTAAAGTAACAAATCCCAATTCCAGTCACCTGTGCCTGAGGCTGCTAAGCAACAGCTATGATTTTACTATACCTTAGCATGTTGTTCTGCCCTTAGAATTGTACAGAGAGTCATTAATTTCCACTTTTCAAGTAAAGTAATTTATAAAAACATAAACACAAAATGTTTAAAAACAAAATTGTAAACAGAAAATATAGAAGCTAACAAACACATCAAGACATTTGTAACTTATATTTCTTGACTTTATAAATCTGCTTTTACTTTTCTAATGTTCCTAAATTTGAGAATTTGTCACTTTAACAAATTATTTTTGTGATTTTCAACACGTATTAAATTCTTCTAAAGTGTTTGAAACATGCAACTTTACCTTGCTTTTTAAACATTATGTCATATATCACCAGACATTTACCACGTATATATAAATATTTATGGAGATAAAATTGATGCAGCATAGGCTAAGATTGGTGTCACTATAACTCATTTTTTTTCTTATTTTCAAGCATAATGAAACCTAGAAAGCATATTTTTGAAAGAAGTTCTCAATAGAACTAAGATAGCTAGATTAGAGGGATGGCTCAGAGGAGAATGGGGCTTGCCACTGGGCCTGGCAACATGAGCTGATCCCCTAGGATCCATAGGCTAGGAAGAGAGAAGTGACCCTTGCATGTGACCATCCCACATACAAATAAATAAATACGTGCAATAAGCTTTACACTCTACAGCATCCCAACACACGTGTAGTAGTAAGTAAAATGGGGTATTGGAACTGGCTTTGGGATTTTTTTTTAAATGTCGTATTAAATCATTATCTTGACTTCTGTTTTATTTTCCTCAAGCTAGCCCTCTCTTCACCCCAGCCTCCCTACCCTGAAACTCAGCCTGCCCCTCCCTTTTCCACCTACATCACTATCCCTCTCTTTGTCTCCAGAAAGGTATAAAGGAAAAGTTAGTTCAATTTGTTTTTCATAATTTGAATTCATAGTGGAATGACCACTAATAGGTGTTCAAAGCGATAACCCCAGAAATACTTTATATTTCTTGGTATGTCCATAGCTGGGAGTTCACATAAAACATCATCAGCATCACTGACACCGACAACATGCCAGACATAACAGCTCAAGCCTGCACTTTCAGCTCTCTATTTGAAAGGCCAAAGAACTAAGACTGACATGAGTTTGAGGCCAGTCTAAACCACATAGGAAGTACCATCAGATAAATCAGGGCTATTTTGAAAGGCCCTGACTCTTAAGAAATATTAGCAACAAAGAGAGAGAGAGAGAGAGAAGATTAATGCAGGGTTGTTACCTATTTTTTAAAAACAGAAATATTTCCAGGCTTGATAATTCTGGCACTTTGGAGGCAGAGACGAGAAGATAAGGATGTCAGAGTTATCACTGGATGCATAGAGACTTCCAAATCCCCCTGGGATATATGCAATCCTATCTCCAAATTAAAATAAAGATGGTTTAAACTACTCTTGGCACATTTGTTGGAGAAAATGTTTGTTCCATTTGTTAGCTTCTTATTCTTCTTTGTAGAAACACACTTCTGTTTTCTCAATATTTAAAAAGAACAATATGTGTTTCGCAGATTACTACACCCTAGGGGCGTCTCACAGGCAAATCCTGAGAATGTATGGCATGAGAAACAATTGCATCATTCTCTTGAAAGAAAACCAGGCTTAATGCTGGAGCTTGAGGCAGGATATTGGTCTGAAGGAAATGTGGGCTTCAGTGTGAGGCTTTGCCTCAGACCAGCAACAACACTAGATATCCTGAACTTACTCAGTCCATCAACTTGGTGATTTATGCTTTTTAGTAATGAAAACAGAAACAGAAATGGGCCCTTATAATTACTTAGATATGCATCCACACTTCTAAGTGTGAGGTTTGAGTGGGTTATAAAAGACATCAAACACATAATTATATTGGGGAAAACTCCTTCCTCAACTTTAACTTCTCCTATCTCTTATCAGTGGTATTATGTGTATCATGTCTCAGAATCTTGATTAAACCCCTGCAGCATGATATTACTGCAGTTGGAGCCACACAGAGCTAAGGAGCCACATTGTGGGAGAGGTGTGTCCATCACTTGCCCTGGCGGTGTAAACAAAACTCTATTCTTTCCTAGCATATTTTTTCTTGTACAAAAAGTCTGTTCTTTTATAAAGTAATGCTGAAATTATATGTTTTAGACATGAAATACCAAAAAACAAAACCGTTTTGGCTCACCACTCATAAGCCCCTGCTACTCTTGCTGAGTGGCTACATTTCCCTCTATTGGAACCTCATTCCTGCAGGTAAAATGCAGTGGATCCAAGGCCAAGAAAAATTGCCCACCAGACTAATTTTTCAAACTTCAGGGGACGTTTTAAAGGGAAGCATGAATGTCAAGTCCCGCCTTTACACAATTCTCAGCAGCAGCCATCCCCTGTGGAAACAGAAAACCCTTGCCTGGACCTTCTATCAAGGCATGGTAAACCACAGACAAGTTCTAAAAAACAAGAAATTAGGAGAGTCAATATGACAGACTCAAATCACCTGCTCCGGGAAATTCTTCCCAAATTAAGGATAGTATTCTGAGCAAAAACAAATACCCAGTGACTCTGCCAATAGTCAGAACAAGGCTCTCAGTTCGGATGCTGGCTCCTGCAGCCTGTCCCAGATTAGGCAGGAGATAGCCGGCTTATGCTGGGTTGCTTAGCTTAATGGTAATGTAGCAAAACAGTTGAGAAAACTGACTAGAGAAAAGGCTTATTTTGCCTTATTATTTTAGATGATCAGGTCTATGAGTCACTAACTGGTCCCATTTCTATTGAGCCTATTGTGAGACACAGACAGTACAACATGAACATAGATACAGGGAAAAAAAGGGGGGGTGGCAGGGATGGTGAAAGGAACAGGATATAAGAGACCTCTTCAAAATCTCCTCCTCAATAACCTAAAGACCTCCCAAGAAATTCATCCTCTTAAATGCTCCATTGCCTCTCAAAAGCGCCACTCTAAACGCCAAGTCTTTGGCACATGTGACTGTACCAGACATATAACATTCAAGTTACAGCTTACTTTCTTTCCATAATTAGTATTACTTCATAAAAACCCTGTTTGCTTTTAGTTACAGATAAGTGAGATTTTTGTTTTCCAACTACAAAGAGTCATGTGTTCAATGAAGAAAGTCTCACATCAATTTCATTAGATATTTATCAGAAAGTAGGTCACAAGGTAGTCATATAATTACTACATAAACTCAATACGGTTCAGATTTATGAAATTTTAACTGACAAATTGGGAGGATAAATAAAGGTTTACCAAGCACCTCTGATACCAGGCTAATAGAGTAATTTAATTGCTTTTCCCAATCTTAACTACTAGGTGGCCAAAAGCAAGATGAAGAAAGGCTAAGCCTGAGAGTCATTTTAAATTGTAAAGTACCAAATTCAGCCGATTTGTGTTTACTTCCTTCTCCTTTTGATGATGGTGGAGTTGGAACCCATTGCCTTAGGAGCTCACAGAGTATTTTAGTGCCTCAAGCATGCAAGGCTAAGTATATTTACACAGCCTATCCACTCAACCACCTACCTTAGATGACCAGATTTTTCTTCAGTGAAAAGTAACAGCAAAAATGGGTGTGGGCTATAAAAATATCTATGATTCCAACGTTGGGGATGTTGATGAAGGACAGGCCATGGCCAACCCAAAATAGATTGTAAATTTCAGGGTGTCTTGGAATGTACAATAATACTGAGTCTCTACATGCATGAATATACATATGCATATATACATGTACCATATGTACATGTAACCTTCAGTAGTTGTAGGTTATTGAGTCATTCTTTTATGACTGAACAAGGTAAGGCAAAAGTAGCTTTAGGGCTATCTCCTCAGGAGTTAGGTTACATTTTTTGTTATTTTGTCTTGCTGCTATATAATTGGGTTCCTTCTCCTCCTCCTTTCTCTTCCTTTCTCTTTCCTCCCCTTCTCTAAATTCTAGATGAGCAAGTACTTTCTAAATTTTCCAGAAGGTATATAGCATATATCAGAATAGAATAATCACCATATTAACTAACTGCACCTATGATACAAATGAAATAGGTATGTGTGCTACGTAAACTGCTGCTCTAACAAAATACCAAAATTAAGATTATTACAGAAAATAGAAATTTGTGTCTCGTAGATGAAGAAGGGGAAGTCTAAGGTTAAGGTGTTTTTGTTTGTTTGTTTTTTATAACTCTCTGTGTGTTTAGGGCCCACTTCCTCACAGAGGGTTTCCAAGTTTCCGGGCTTCCAGAACTAGTGTCTTTTTAGGTATCTGAGGTGCTTTGTATCGAGGTTCTGATCCCAGTCACGAGGATTACAATGGCAGTTGCTAATCATCTCCCAAAAGCCCAAGCACCTAATATTATCATTTTGTGGGTTAGAACAAATTTGAAGGAAGTACAGATCTTGAAATAGCAGATAATATACATTTTAAATACATTTAATATGAATAATCAGATATAAATTATTGAAATGTTAAATTGAGTCACATATTCTCTGAGCACCCCATCTTTTTATTCTTCAATTGTTCAGTTAAAACTGAGAATATTTGTTGGGTGAATGTGTATGTATGTACTTATGTATGTAAATGCACATATGTGTGGGTATGTGCACACATGTGCAGTGGTCAGAGGAGGAAGTCACTGTTCTACCACTAACACTAACCTCACTCATTTCACTGAGACAAGGTCCTTCACTGAAACCGAAATTAGACTTAAGACCAACAAACCCCAACCATCCTCTTGGCTTCAGCCTACACGTACATAATGCTGAGATTGCAGCAAACATGGCCACCTTTGGCTTTTTTTTAGGTTCTTGGATCCGAGCTCCTCCACTCCTCCTGCCTATACAGCAATAGCTCCTACCCACTGAATCATCTCCCCAACCCCTAAGAATCCTTTAGATAAAAGATAACGACTTTTGGGATTTTTTTTTTTTTTTTTTTGCTACTACTTCAAGGGAGGTAGTAAGTTACTTCCATGAAACATCTAGTTGTTTTTAGTAATTAGTGTAGATTATGTGGAAATATTCACGGTTTAACATGTACCTACTTTCTATCATCCACTCCCTCGAGTCCTCTGCCTAGACCATCAGTATAAGGTTACTCTCATCTCACATCCCATGGTCTGTATCAGAGCAACTCTTCTTTCTGCTCAAGCTTAAATCTGAATGTCCTCAAGTCTTGCATGCCAAAGACTTTCTTCTTAGCTTTTGAAACCACTGAAAAGTAGAGGAACAATGGGGAGGTGGGACCAAGATGAATGAAATTCAGTCACTGGGGATATGCACTTTAGTGGGATTGTGAGATGTTCATTTCTTCTCTTTCATACCGGCTCATGACATGGAATGATGCCCTGTGCCACCAAAGGCCCAAAAGTATATGGCTAGTCCTGGACTGCAACCACTAAAGCGATGAGACAAAGGAAGCCTGCCCATCTTCAGTTGATTGTTCTCAAATATTTGTCACAGGAAATATTTGTAGTCGTGTATCCTCTTTAAGCTTCAACTCCATTCAGTCTGGAGGGAGGGGCTTCTTAGGCAGTTATAGTATTCAACTGAAGTAACTGAAAGTGTTTACTAATCTGTCATCACTTAAAATGGGAGGCATTCTTAGCCAGGAAGGATGTAATTAGTAACCAATAGTGAAGGGTAACAAAATCAAGATATAATCTCTAATCTCTGAGTCAGTTAATGTTAGCACATAGCTAAGCACATCTAGAAAATACTTTAGAGTGTAGTTGAGCCATGACTTTCGTCTCTGTTGAAATACAGTTGATGACTGGCAAAGCAGCCTATATTTTTAGTATTTGTGGAAGGCATTTCTGTGAAGTTAGTGAAATTTTTAAAAGTTTAAGGAGTTGAGATGTTATGGTTGGGTCTTAAATAAAACCCAAAGACCTTTGTGTTAAAGGTTTAGATGCCAGTTTAGGACCGTACAGGAATATAGTGGCTCCTGTAAGAGGCAGAGCCTAGTGAGGTAGGGGGGATTTCAAGTCATTGAGGGGATGACCTAGAAGGGGTACTGGAACCTGGAACCTTTATCTCCCTTTTTCTTTCACAGACACCATGAAGTGAACAGCTCAATGATGCCCTTCCACAACACAGGCCTAAAGCCAACAAAACAACCACCTTGACAGCCAAAATTTTATTTTTCCTTTTTTTCTAAATTGGTTGCCTCAAGTGTTTTGTCACAGTGACAAGAAAGCTGACTCCCACATAGATTTCAATACTAACACATAGTGTTGTAAACCAAAATACATTCTAGGAAGACTCAACACACATCTACCCTCCCCACGGAAGGATTCCACAAATGACCAAAGTAAGATCCCACCAAAATCTGACTTGGTCAACTAATAAATTTTGGGAGGAGGTTACTTGCAGAAGCACGGGTGAGGGATTATTTACAGGGTCAGAAATCACTCAAAAAATTACATCATCACATCCTACCCCAGCATGGGAGATAGCTCACAAAAGCTGGAGTACACACTGCTTCTTGAAGGCTCCTGGTCTTGTCTTAGTCTTCTTTGTGGCTTGATTTCTCTGAGCGTCTTCTTTGCAACTCAACTCTACTCTTCTGAGAGTGACTCTCAGTTTCTATTGTTTACTTTGCACAGGAGGACATAGTAATAGTGAATCTGGCCAGTTTCAGGAACTTCCTGAAACTCTCTTGAGTTGTTTGCCTTCCTGTTTAAGGAGCTTCCTTCAGGATGGAATGCTTCAATCTTGGAAGAAGCTGCTTTACAGGTGTTGGTAACTTAGTATTGTCTTTATAAAATGAAATACAGTTTTATTTAAAAAGAGAGAGAAGGAAGGGGAGAGAGTCTAGTTATTTGTACTCTTAGCACAAGGGGATAACTTACCTTCTAACAAACAATATATTTTCATTATGTTTTATGACTACCTATTTTCCTGTCTGAATAAACATCTAAAGTTTTGTTTTCAAATGCCTGTTCAATTTTATTTTATTTAGAAGATTTACCCTGGAGATGTAGTAATTATTTAAATCAGAGAAAGACAATGAGTCACAGGAAACTATAAGGAAGCAAGTAAAAGTATCTTATATTTTCAGAAAATGACCTTTCTGAGATCAATCCCATATTTTCTAACCCTTACTATTACTTAGAAGTAGATAAAAATAAAAACAATTTTTGAGGTACATATTAGGGTGTGTGAGTTGTTTGGGTTCTTTTGAAGGGACAAGGTTTTTTTTAATAATAAAGGTTATAAAATTATATAAATTACCAAGTAAATAAATAAGGAAACAAACCAAAGCTATTGGACTTGGCTTCCAAGCGTAGTCACAGTGTTTGCCTGCACTGGTCTTGGAAGCAATGGTAGCCTAGCTTCCTGGGGTGGGACTCCATGAAGCTAGAAACCTAAAGGAAGGTTCTCCTCAGACAAGAGTCACTTGCCATTAGCAGAGAGGACAGGCTTGGCTATCTCTGGCTGCACTTAGTCATGTCAGAAGTTCTCAGCCCATTTCTTTTCCTCAGCATGTTTGAACACATGGAGATTCCTGGATTCTTCAAACCAGTCTTTTCCTGGTGTCAATAGGTTTTTATGTACTTGCAGTGAGATTTGGGGTTTAGGATTCTAACTACTGCCTCCTGCTTTGGTTGGCAAGTCAGCCGGACAAAGGCTGATCTCACAGGCAATATGAAAGTAAACTGAAGGCTCACAGAAGCCTCTCACCCTCTGAGGAACCTCAGGCATTGTATGCCAAACAACAGTGGAAACTACAGGGCCCCAAGCTTGCAGGATGGAAGTTGGTTTTCAATTTTGCATTTTATTAAATACCTTTTTGTTTTCTTTTTTGCTCATAATTCATAACTGTTGTGCAAGATGCAATTGATAGGTATATATGATTTAGGATAGGAAAAATTGTTGTTGTTGTTGCTGCTGCTGCTGCTGCTGTTGCATTTGCATTTGCATTTGCACAGCCCAGGTCCTTCCCTCTTTGCTTCTGCTCCTGATTTAATTTCAGTAGCCGTGGACCAGACATCTGACTTGTGAGGAGTCAAGAAACCTTCACCCTTCCTGGCTCTGCCTTTGGCTCTAACTGGTTTGTCTTTCTCTTTTCTCTCCAACGAATAGCATGTAGCAGTTTATAAGAACAGTCATGCACTCAGGATTGTGTTAGAAGGATAAAACTTGGGGCACAAGCCTCCAGAAAGTGAGAGATTTTTAACTGGGAAAACATGCTAACAGACACTGCAGGAGAAAACCAGGAAGAGATGCCTGAGTGGAAAGGCATGCATTCCTGATCATATGATGTATGTGTGTGATGACCTCATGTCTCTAACCTAACTTTTGCCTTGTATTTCATTTGAACGGTAAACTATAAAGCACTTACACTAAAAAAAAAATTAATGCCAGACTGTTAGTGGATTTTGCCATCTTCCACAAATATAAAACACTGACATTCATGTATAGACTCATATTTAATTGGTCAGTTCCAGTATTTAGTTGATCATTCTTGTTGAAAACAGTGTCACAAACTCCCAGATGGAGATCATGTTCATATTTCAGAATATAATTTGATTAAAGAGTGAAAACTTTTTGTTCAGTGTAATTTTTTGATTTCCTAGAATCTGATTTTATAATTCTTGTCTCTGTTCACCTCATTAAAATGCAACATTTAACCTTTCTTCTCCAAAGCTGTTAAGACAGGGAGACAAGCACAGACATGGGTGGTTTGGCCGGCAAGGAATCTCAAAGGCTGGCAGCTTATTCCAGATAAATTTAGAATTCACTTCATTTCTACAGTTCAGTTATACGAGGCTGTCTATTTGTAAAGGGGGCGGAGTGGGAATGTGTTTAGGGAATTTTAAGCTAATATGATTCCAACTTTCTGTTTGAAAAGAATGTTGTCCAATAGAAATTGTTTGGATCCAGTGTGTGTTGCTTTTAAAAGTATAATCTCCACCCAGTTGCCAACTTAACTCAATTCTAAGATACACTGGAACACAAAATGAACTTCAAAGAAAGCAACCACAGACTTCTTCATTGCCAGCTCACTTTATAGGCAGCTGAGGGTTCAGACATTAAATTTCATCTGCAAATCTTAATTGGAAGCATCTAAATTATTCTCCTTATAACATCACCACCATGAAAACTAAGGCTGAATATAGTACTTGAATCATGAATCATTGGTCTTTGACATTTAGTTGTTAATTCACTGCAATCAAAAGAAGAAGTTTGGTCCCTTGATCACCTTGGGCTAACTGCCTGGTCCTCCATATAGTTTTGTAAGCCAGAAGACTGCAGAAACCTGTGTTCGGTTAATGAGAACACAGCCAGGTTCCAACAATAAAACTTCAAAACCTGTGCGCTCTGTGCAAGTCGTTTGAAAACACACTGAGTGTATGTCGCTTTACCTGCATCCTTCCAGTTTGCTGGCAGATGCTAGCTATCCTGTTTCAGGCGAATTTTCCCTCTATTCATATGCTGTCATGAGTCTAGTGATTATTTTGAAGAGTCCTATGGCAGCGTTAGAGTTTATGTCAGAACACTGCACTCTCCCTTTCTTGCTCGCAGCGTCAGCTCTTTGTTCCCAAGAGCATGTGCATATAAACACATTCCAGAAAGCAGGCATTTGTATCTCTAGTCTTAGTTACATTTTCATTCTTAAAGATTCTGCGAGCATTGAAAATGTTCGCCGAGGTTGCTTCTTATTGGCAGGTCATAGGAGAATGTCAGAATTTATCCAGCAATGCTTTGAATAGCCACGAAGTCTTCGTTTATGGTAAAAACCTAAGAATGAAGTTCCTTTATTAGTGGACACAGTTAATAGAGGATTAAAATTGATGACGAACTGCAGCAGTCAGTATGCCTTCAAACTAGCCTTCTCGAGGGGTGGGGGGTGTCTTGTTGGAGGCGACTGGAAGAAGCACCTTGAGTCCAAGCCTCCTGATGCTACACTAAGCAGGCCCCAGACCACACACAGGCAGCTTTTATGGCATCCTTGCTTTGCATATTTATCTTCTTTATAAAGCAGATGGTAAGATGGAATGAAAAGTGCTCTTCGCCATAACAGGATCTTATAAATGAAAATCATTTACAATAGAGAGAATTACATCAATAAAACATAAAATAGATTTTATTGAACTCATGACATTGAACTCAATCCAGTACTAAGACTCAAAAGTAAAAAAAAAAAAAAAAAAAAAAAAAAAGGGTTTAAGATTTCTGCCTCAACTTGAAGTAGACTATTTGCTGCTGCTGAGATCCCACTTTAAGAACACCCCCTTTTTTGTTTTTGGGGTGGGTAGTACTAGTGTTCATTCGTGTTTGGTCTGATCCATTACAGATTTTATGGTCTAGTTTAACACAGAAGGATAATTCCAAATAAGGAATCACAAGGATTTATAAGCTTAGTACTAGGAACCAAACATACTCTATTTTCAAGGAAAAGGAATTTGCTTAAAATGATGAATTCATGACCATGCTATTTTCATGGCCTGAGAATAATTTATAAACAAACCCAGGGATGAATATCATGTTTCCTTCTGTCCCTTTTGTTAGAACCAAGAAGTCAGAAGCTCTGTGGAGAGCCAGGGCACAGGTTTGTGAAGGGAGGTGAAAAATACCTCCCAAGCTCACAAATTCAGGAGCAATTAGCAAAACAGAAAGTGCAGGCTAGGGCAGAGAGAAAAATGATTCCAAACAACATTATCAAACCCAAAAGTTCTGTGCTACCCCTGGCTGATGCTGGATCTTTTTCCAAAAACCTCCATGTTTCCATCTCCAGGGCATTGCAATGTAGTCCATCGCCCAGGCTGACTATAAGTCTCTTGTCTTTCCTTACGTTGCTTTCCAAACTACGTGTTTCTGAGATACTGGCCTCTGGGTACTGTTAAATTCCCTGGGACTGATCTTTTCAACATGATACAATCTATACTTGCTCCTGTGGGAATATAAAAATAGTTTCTTAAGAAAATAGTATATATAAATAGATGTATATGTCTATGTTTTTTATGACTTCATCTTATGTGGACGCAAACCTTTGATATTCCTGATCCTGCTTCCCCAGAGCTGAGATAACAGGCATGTGCCACTGTGCTCAGCTATAAAACACGTCGTTTATTTTGACCCGCACTGTATGACAGGCATTCTGGTAGGTGTTTTGCAGACATTACTTCACCAAACTTAAGAAGAAAAAGTCTGCAAAATCAAAATTACTGTCTGTACTTTGCAACAGAGAGAGCTAAAACTGAGAATAGTCCAGTGAGTTCAGTAGCAGAGATTAATGGCTCCATAGACCACAGGAGAGACAGCACCCTCCAGGCCAGGCTCGCAAACGCTGAAGTTTCACCTAGCAATATTTGGTGCCCAGCTAAAGCTTTGGCCAAATACTGTTTTCCACAACCATTTTGATTTCTTTGCTTTCTCACAGCTAACATTTTCAATGCAATAGATTTATCAATTGCCTCTTCTGCAGCAGCCTCTTACTCCTTAGCATATCTTGACTTGAGTGCTACCCAAGTACTCTCTTGCTGTTATTCCTAGAAGTGCATTCCTTCCCCCTTTGTCTTCTTCAGTTAGGCACAGTTGAGAAGAAGTTTGTTCATTAAAATTTCTATTCTTGAAGTCCCAAACATTACATCCTGTTGCTATTTCATCTATGTGCAAAAACTAATCCCACTACTTTATTTTAACCTATTTCTATTTTTCTTTGACGACAGCTCTACACATATGTCTGAGGTTTTCTTTGTCACATTCTTTGCCATAATCCCCCCTCAAATTCATTAGGTTACAAATGGAATTCACTGTTAGTGCTCTTTCTAATCCAGTCCTCCTGAATCCTCCATCTTAATAAATTCAAATAGACTCTCACCACACAATTAAAATATCTATTTATTATCAGGAACTATTCTTAAGCCATATTTCAATTAGTCATCAACTTTCAACGAATCCCTTGAATCTATCGCTTCCTTTTCTTCCTCGTTGCTTTTCGTTCTGTGAGCCCCACAATGATTTTATGTATTGTGTGTTGTGGACAATATCTTTCTCCTTTGTAGCCAGTTATCTATATTTAATGTTTCATAGCATCTTGCACACACCAGACTAAAGTTATTCAGTTGCTTCTTTAAAAGGATGAAATCAAGACTTGTGTAAAGATTAAATCAGTCTGATGCTTAGCAAATAGTTTCTGTGAGGATCCATATAACAAATACTTCTGATAGGGAGGCCACAGCCTCTCCAGTACAGCTACGAAACTCTGGCTCAACCAAAGCTGCCATATGCAAATGAACAGGCATGGCTGTGTTACAGGCTTTGTGATAGAGCTGGACATATCCTGACTTGTACAGGATCACCAAATTCTTCAGCCTACTCCCCATGGCCCTCTCCCTCTCCCAATAAGCTCCAGGCAACACTAATTACACTGTTCCTTGACTTTTCATAATTTTTCTTGCCTTGTATGTTTAAGATCTGTCCTTTTTTCTTCTAGATATCTTTTAAGAGCACAATGGCCATATATATATATGTATATATATATACATATATATACATATATATATATATACATATATATATACATATATATATATACATATATATATATGAATGAAAAGAGTAGCCCCTCCTACCAACCCACCCCAGCACATCAAGTTGCATCAAGACTGAGCCAGCATCCTCTTCCACTGAGACTAAGCAAGGTAGCCTACCAGGGGGTCATAATCAAAAAGCAACCACAGAGTCCATGTCAGAGACAGCCTCTGCCCCCCTTACTAGGGGACCCACAAGAAGACTAAGTTGCCCATCAGCTACATATATGTAGGGGGCCTAGGTTCAATCCAGGTTTGGTCCCTGGTTGGTGCTTCAGTCTCTGTAATTGCCCCCTTGGCCCAGGTTATTTGAATCTGTCTTCTTGTGGAGTTCTTGTCCCAACCGGTCCTCTATCCTCCTCCATCCTTCCACAAGGCTCCCCATTGTCCATCTAATGTTTGGCTATGAGACACAATATCTACTTTGATCCACTTGTGAGTAGAGCCTCTCAGAAGACAGCTATGCTAGGCTTCTGTCTGCAAGCATAGCAGAGTATCATTAATAGTGTCAGGGGTTGGCTCTCTCCCAGGGGGTGGGTATCAGGTTGCGTCAGGCATTGGTTGGGCATTCCCTCAATCTCTCTTCTAGTTTTATCCCTGCACATCTTGCAGGCTGGGTAAATTTTGGGTCAAAGCATTTTGTAGCTGTTTTGGTGTTCCCCTCCCTCCACGAGAAGTCCTGTCTGGGAAAAAAAAAAAAAGGTGTCCTGTTAAGTCTCCATGAGCCCCACTACTAAAAGTCTTACCTACAGTCACCCCGATATTTTCCCAGGAGCCAACCCTGTCACGGGTCTCCAGTTTGTCTCTGAGATACCTTGCCTAGTCCTTGGTTTCTTTTCTCTCTAAGCCCTCTGGTCTCTAACCCTCGCTCTCCCCACATCGGATCCACATCCTCATTTCCTTCCCCATTCCTTTTCTTATGCTGTTCTCTCTCTTCATCCGCTGCTGCCTTCTATTCTATTTCCCCTTCTTACTGAGAATTAAGCATCCTTCCTTGGACCCTCCTTGTTACTTAGCTGCTTTGGGTCCGGGAATTTTCGTGCCGTTGTCCTGTGCTATATGGTCAGTATCTGCTATACTTTTTGTTAACTTATGGTGTTTTCAACAAATATCTTTTAACATCAGCTTTTGAGTGTTTCTATATATTTTTCTCATCATTCTAATCACCAATTTAATGTATTTTCATCTGTGACTAATACATGAAAGGATATAGCTTTCATCTCGTTATTTTCTAAAATCTATAAACACTGCATTTTCCTTTCTTTATGGTAGATACCACAAATCCTCCTTTGTGGATGAGCTGACCATACCATCATGTAATTTCAAATATATGTATCCATGTGATATGAAGATTAACATGAGTGTTGTAAAGGAATTACTAAGCAATGGAAGCTCTTTAGAACTGAAGATTCTGTCAGTAAATTTTAATTTTCTCAACAGCAACAGCAGCAGCAGCAGCAATATAAAAACTCAATCATAAATAACTTCATCCTTGCCTGTCATAGAAGGTGTGAACCTTCTAGACAGACCCACAGACACAGTCTCATTCCATTTCTTTTTTTTTATTTTATTAATATATTCATATCACATCTCAATGGTTATCCCATCCCATTCCTCCCTCCCTCCCAGTTTCCCCTTACTCCCCTCCCCTATGTCTGTGACTGAGGGGGACTTCCTCCCCCTGTATATGCTCATAGGGTATCAAGTCTCTTCTTGGTAGCCTGCTATCCTTCCTCTGAGTGCCACCAGGTCTCCCCCTCCAGGAGACATGGTCAAATAAGGGGCACCAGAGTTCGTGTGAAAGTCAGTCCCCACTCTCCACTCAAGTGTGGAGAATGTCCTGCCCATTGGCTAGATCTGGGTAGGGGTTTGAAGTTTATGGCCTGTATTGTCTTTGGCTGGTGCCATAGTTTGAGCGGGACCCCTTGGCCCAGATCTGCCCATCATCATGTTCATTCCATTTCTTAAGATCCTAAAATGGAAGGTAAAATTCAGCTTTATATCATGAAGATTCATTTTAAAACTTTTGGCATCTGAAACTATAACTATATTTGATTAGATGATATTAGAAAAAAATAAAGTAGAAAACCAGAAGCAAGACTGAAAGTTTGTATAAAATATTTAATATAAAACACACTTTTACAGAACCGACTTTATAAAGATATCATTTGTATTTAAGAAAACAATGATTCTACTCTGGTTCCTATTACAGACAATGTCTTATAGACACTATTATCACAGACAGATGACATTAACATGTATACTGATCACTTTCCCTGCTGCTAAAAATAAAATACATATGTTCACACCTGTAATTGCAATCCTAACTCACCTATAGCTTTGGCTCCTGTAGCTTACTTTCCATTAGAGGGATGTTGCAGTTCCCATCTGTCCTTAACAATGCTGAAGTGCCTTGGACATTGCATTAAGAGCTCTGATTGGGACTAAACTGCACTGGTACATGCACAATATCCATTGAGTACTATATAACTTTATTCTTTCAATAGTTGATATACATAAAGACATATATTCAGGAGGACTAGTATATATGATGTATTGTACTGTATTGTATTATACTAAATTCTTGGATCACACATATCCATTCAACTATGTTGTTGATACAATGTAACCATTTAATACACACAAATTCATTGAGTTCTTCCACAACTGAAGTGACAGCAATAGACACTGTGACAAAAGTTTGTAGAGAGCTTACTATGCATCAAATATTCTTTTTTTAACTGTTCTACAAACATACAGCCCAAATTTACGCACATAAACCGTTATTACACTGTTCCCCAGATGACCAAACTGAATTATAGAGAATTTATGCAAGCCTCTAGAATCACATAGTGGAAAGTGGAATGCAAAGTGAGTCAGTGCAGCGTCTGAATGTACGTACTTAAGGACCACACTCTGTTGACTTCCAGGTTTAAGAGGATGTCTATTCTGTAGTGTGATAGCTACTTTTCATTTTTATGGACTTTATCCACATTCAGATAATGAATATAACAAGAATAGATTGTAGCTTTATGATCAAGGCTTATTATCCTACTGTCAGTGAACCAAATTCTAAATTCAAACACTGGAAGCCACTGGTCTGTTTCTAATGAAAACATAATACAAAATAAAACACAAATCACCAAAAACTCCTATAAAGAACTTCCTTAAAATCAGCCTCTTGACAATGTTGATCATGAATGTTGAAGTAACAATAAGCAGAGTAAAATGTATAGGCAGATTAATATGGCCTACAATTTTAAACCTCATAACATTTTCTTTGGTGACAAGTGATCTTTGGGGAACTGGAAAGAAATTATAATCCTGTTAGCAGGCAAGAGAAATGAAGCACTGTTGAACGGTGCACACAGAGACCTGTGTGTTCATCAGAGCATCCTAAACTGAACAGAAAGCAATCTCTCCATCTGCATCAGCTCTAACTCATGCCATTCCTTGAGGGAAATTGAAAAGCTCCAGCCTATGAAACTGGAATGAATTTTGTGATTGTTGCTTTTGCTGTTCCTGATAGCCCATGGTAAAGTCACACTTCCTCCTTCTGAATTTGAGGAAAGCCTTGTGCAGCTTCCTTATGCTTAGCCTTGTTTTCTCCCTTTGATGGCCTGACCATCAGTCATGTGCCTCAAAGAGCTACCTCTGTCAGTCTGTGTCCCTAAAGACACAAGCAGCCAGCACGACATGGCTGAGGATCTGTGTGATCACAGTTGGCTGTGCGGATGTTTTTCTAACCTGACAATTTAAAAAAAAAGTTACCATCACAAATTTAAATTGCTAAATAAACATGCACACACAAAAAACAAAATAAAAACAAAACCACTCTGTCTTTACTTCTGTTATCAGCCCAGAATTAACTTGATTTTTTTTCTCTTTTGTTCTGAAATATCAGTTAATTTAACTGTTTTATGAATAGAATTTCACTTCCAGCTGTCTACATGTTTTTCCATATTCATGATATTTTGGTTGCAAGCATAAGTCTTTAATAGCTGTGCTGTCTCTTCAAACTGATTTAACCAATATGTTGATATCTTGGTGAAATACATTGTCAGAGATTCTTTAGATTTTTTTTCTCCCCTGATCATCTCTGGACCTATAATATATTTGAACATAGAACATAAAACATACAAGTACCATATTGGTCTTAGAAAAGAAAATGTTTGTCTGCTCCTGTGACTTCAGTTTTGGTCAAAGATTTTTCTGAATGATGTAGTGTCTGACTCATAAATGGTACAGCTTGGAGAATTCTAATCAGACAATTTTGCCCTCATGTTTAGTCTTAATAATTCTGCACCTTTAATACCTCGAACCTGGAAGTATTATGTTGTTACAGGGCCTAGAGTTTGTATGGTTTTAGAAGATCTCATAGAAGAAAAACAAAATATCTGCCTATAAATGATATGCAACATGGTAGCTACTATGACATAAGAATTGGTAATAACTATAAGCTGCATTTGTGTCCTTTGTTATCTGAATGTCATTGGCAATAAAATGTGAGACAAAATACATTATTTTTTACTGACAATAACTCAAAGAAATTTATTTTAAAACAAAAGCTTGTTGTATATATAATTTTACCACTTATTAAAGAATAAAACAAGTTTGCTTATTAAAATGATATATTTATATTTTTCATGTCAATTACCTTTTAATATTACGTTTTTCTTTTTTACATATACATTTATATTGTACAATATACTATATACAGCCAGAGAACCACAAAACAATTGGGAATTATATTAATGTTACATTCATAGTGTTTTGGCTATCTGTATTTGGCAACCTTGAAGAAAACATCTTTCCTATCTTGGTGAGTCTAAAATTCTGAATGTAAATCAATATCTATCAATTTAAGTCATCTATCTAGACCTAAAAACATCCTAACTTCTGAACAACTAAGCTTAATTGTATAACTAAACTCTGGTCTTCAACCCCATCAGAGACTTGAGAAGTAAAAATACTTAATTACCCGAGTAAACAGGAAGTGCAGGTTAGCAGCTTACAAAATGAAAAAACAGTCACTGAAAACTCTATAACATTGAAGCATCATCTTCAGTCTTCTGGCATAGTATATCTGACAGACATATTTGTAAGGCATGAACTATTGAGCACTTGCTTAGCAGAGTTTGGGCGTTGACTCTGTCTGCATCCAAGCTTGCCCATTTTTAGGCAGAATTCTGTCTCTGGCTGAAACAAGGACATTTTGCTCATTTGCTGATTTGCCACATTTGAAGTCATCTCCATAAGGAAGTTCTTTGATGCTCATCATCTTCTTTGAGGTAGGCTGGGTGTTGCCAGGAGTTATCCTGTCTTATTGGCAAAAAAATCTTTAAGATAATAAAAACATATTTTAATATATTTTATTAATTTATTCATATTGCATCTCAATTGTTATCCCATCTCTTGTATCCTCCCATTCCTCCCTCCCTCCCATTTTCCCCTTACTTCTCTCCCCTATGACTGTGACTGAAGGGGACCTCCTCCCCCTTTATATGCTCATAGGATATCAAGTCTCTTCTTGGTAGCCTGCTATCCTTCCTCTGAGTGCTACCAGGCCTCCCCATCCAGGGGACATGGTCAAATATGGGGCACCAGCACCAGCCAAGGACAATATGTGCAGTAAACTTTGAACCTCTACCCAGATCTAGCCAATGGATAGGACATTCTCCACAGTGGAGAGGAGAGTGGGGACTGACTTTCACACGAACATTGGTGCCCCATAAAAACATATTTAAATGCCATATTTGGTAGGTCTGAGGTTTTTTAAAACCTTATCTAACTGTTTTACCTTATCTATCTATAGAATCATATCTATCTGTTAAATCTAGGATATATATTCTTATGGTAAAAATAGACTATCAATTGACATGACCATGATTTGATCAACTAACAATTAACTTGTATTAGTTAATTTTCTAGAACAGCCTACAATAGCACTTTCAAAGTACTAGAAGTAAACCTTGTATTAGAATTGAGTTGTATGGGTACAATACCCCCTATTAGAGTATATATGTGTGTGTGTGTGTGTGTGTGTGTGTGTGTGTGTGTGTGTGTGAAGAATAGTCTTAAATTTGAATTCTAAATGAATGTATGAAAATTAAACTTATTTTGCATCAATAAACAAAATTGTATACCAATTAATTAAAAAAATAACCCTATTTATCAGTAACAATTAATGCCTTAGTGGAGGAGTAGATTCAATCATCTGCTTTTTGTCCTATCACATCTACATATTTGTATATTCCCCTTCTTTCTTTTCAACCCCTATCTCCACACCTATGGAAGAAAGCTAAAGGAAAAGAGAGACATCCCTAAGTCCAACCTTGTTTTCTGTCTGAATAAAACCAAAAATAACTTATAACCAACTCATGTTTTGAAATGAGGTTCAGTAAAATGTTCCTACACAGGAGGACCCAGAGAGTATATTCTAGGAACTTCAAAGTACTTCTGACTTTGAAGGCCCTTCTGACTCCTCTGGTCCTTCTAGTCTGTGAGGAACACATTTCTCTAATCACAGGAACAAAGAAATTCAATAGTCCAAGGCTGGAAGAACCTGGCCTTTAATTTCTACCAAGAGAGAAGAGTATGAAATATGTCAATGTTGATAATACTTGGAAATACCAGAATTAATATCTCAATAAATTATCCTGCCACATACAGACATAAAATAAAACCAGATTGGAAGATGATCTTGCATGTTTTTCACTTAAGGTACCACATTTACTTTTTTTCAGACCAAAGACTGTTATGGCTTAAGCAGGAAGAAATCCTGCCATCTGTGGTGGCTTGGCTGAATGTGGAGGATATTATAGTGCGCTAAGTGAAATAAGTCAGACACAAGCAGACACACCAACATCAAAACCATAGAATTCGAGAACGGAACACTATAGCCAGGACCTGGGAGGTGAGCAGCCATGAAAAGTATTGATCAAAGTGTACAGAGTTTTAGTGAGACACTGTGGGTAATTTCTGAAGACTCAATCTACGGTATGAGGTAGTAAAGTTAGTAAAACCATGTAACATAATTAAAATGTAGTGAGAATAAGTTGCAAATGTTCTTATAGTCAACACATACAAGTGACAGCCATCTCTGGTGATAGCTATGTTACTTAATGTTGTTTTCATAGTCATTTCTCTATCTATGCCTATATCAAACAAATCCTGCATGCTATAAGTGCAGGCAGTTATTTGTCAGCTGTATCACAATAAAGCTAGCAAAAATTAAGTGCAGATATAAATTTTAAAAAGACTAAGAGACTTTTAGGTACCATACCTTTTACACCAGCAGCCATTCACCTATGCTCTATATTCCAAAGAGAGCCTGAGGACAATCCAGGAGGATTCACATACATTCTAAGTTCTATATTGTACTTGAAATTATGAACCATAATCCAAAGAAGTAGCCTAATAAATAAATATACTTACTGGTGTTATTCTGTATTATAAGACAAAACCACCTACTAACAACACAGAAAGCTTAAGAAATAAAGCAGAGGAAGGTATTGGTCCTCTTCTCCAGGCAATGCTGATCTCTCTGTGTGGTCAAGTATTGACACACATCACACGCTGTTTACATTCTTCACCTTCTCTACCCAGAGCTGAATTGTGAATTATATTTTTGTAAAATTTTCTCCTAGAAACTAAAAAAAATGAGATGTCCAAAAAAAAAGGGTTTCTCTGTGTAGCCTTGGCTGTCCTTGGGCAGTTTACAGTAATCCGCATGCTTCTGCCTCCCTGAGTGCTGGAATCACAGGCATGTGCCGCCATGCCCAGCTCATTCAAGATTTTTGAGACTGTTCTCCTATAATAATCAGAGTGTTAAAGTCTGACTCAGCCCACTATATCATGACTTTTTATTTTTAATTTTCATGTACCTCACACATGCAAATGCTGTACTACTGAGCTACAATCCCAGTCCTATACTGGTCCTTTTATTTATGTAATGTGCCTCTGGCAAAGCTTCCTACTTTAAAAGAATTCTTTACAGTGCAGCCGTGCTAATGAGCTTGATGTTATTTCAAAATCCATTATTTCTTAGTGCAAATTAAATAACTGTGCATTCATAATACATCAATGACTTCCAGCACATGACTGGTTCCATCATCCTCCGGACAAGCACGCCTCCATAACCCTCTGCATCCTCATATCTGAAAATATTTTGTGCATACAAATCATAATTCTAGATTAGAAATATTTTAAACTAAACCTGATTAGTCAAATGACAATCGTGCTATCATCCACAGGCCCAGAGATGCTAGTAAAGGATAACTACGCTACAATCTCCAGACCCAGAGATGCTAAGTAACTGGAGGATGGGGGGGACTCATGGATCCCCAGGGAATGAGAAGTAGTATAGATGCTTCAGGTGGATCAGGGGCTTGTGGGGATGGGAATAGGAGAGATCATGTAGTGGAGGAGATGGGGAGAAAGAAAGAGAGAGAGTACAGGGAGAGACACCTGGTATTGGAGAGCACGGGGGTGTAATGTGGAAGCCTAGTTCAGTGGAAACACCCTGAAATCTATGAGGATGACCATAGCCAGGACTCCTAGTAATGGAGGATACAGAGCCTGAAATGGCCATCTTCTGTAACGAGGCAAAGCTTCTAGTGGTGGGAGACTGGGATACCAATCCAGCCACAAGCCCTTTGACTTGCCATCTGTCCTTCTCTCAAAAATGTGCTAAGGAACTGGTGGTGCAGAGCTTGTGGGAGTGGCCAACCTATGATTTGTCTAACTTGGGGCCCACATGACTTGGATGACGAGGATCCAGAGGCTGGATAGCCCAGAGACCTAGGGAAGAGCCAAACATGATTGCCAAAAATAACAAACAAACCAAACCAATCCAAACCAATTAAGCAGTTTCTAGTGATATTCTTCTATCCCAGTCATCATGGAGGCTTGCTTCAGCAGTGGATGGGAGCAGATGCAGAGACCCACAGCCAAACACCCGGAGCAGAGAGAGGCCAGGTTGGAGCTCTCCATCTGGTTCCTCCCCTCCACGCTCAAGGAAACACTCAGAAGAGGACAAAGAATTGTGGGAGCCAGAAGAGTCATGGACACTGGTAGATCACAGCCTGTGGAGCCAAGTAAACAGGGCTCAGTGAGGCTCACAGAGACTGAAGTGGCAATCACAGAGTAGCTTCATGCATGGGTCTGAGCTATATCCTCTGCATCTATAGATTATGGCTGTCAACAAGGTGTTTTGTGGGAGTCCTAACAGTGGGAATGGGCATGTCTTTGACTCTTTTGCCTATTCTTGGGACCCCTTTCCTCCTACTGGGTTCCCTTTTCCTAGCCATGATATGAGGGTTGGTTCTTGGCCTTATGGTATCTTATTGTGCCTTGTTCAGTTGATGTCCCTGAGAGGCTTACTTTTATTGTGGTGTTCTAAGGTAGGGGGGAAGGGGATCTGAGGGAGAGAGGAGGAAACAGGGGGAAGCAGATGGCGGGGACTCTCATGTCAGGAAGTATTATATGAAAGCAGAATGGATTTTTAAAAACTAAAACTTTTTACTGGAAAAACTGACATTCAAAGTAAGACATTGATTTTGCCGGTGTGTAGGTCAATTATTCATAGAAAATTGCTTGAAAACTCTGCCGTCTAAAGCTTCTCTGAGTGTTCATAACATTCTCAGCTCTACACGGTAGATTCTCATGCACGCCTCATAGAAATAGTCGATTTGGAAAGTATAGCTTTATTTTTAAAAAATTGCAAACTGGTTATTCTGAAATGCTGTCACTTAATGGGAAAGATGTTTGCATCCTCAAATGAGAGCTCTAGATTCTAGCTTTGTGAAGGCGCTCCAGGAACATGTGTATATGCCAGGCATTCCAGCAGTTATCTGTGGTCCCTAGAGGTGAGCAGAGGCTTGCTTCAGCTTCAGTTTCCATATTATCTGAGAAAGTGAAAGCTGATTTGCATGCTGGCTCCAAGCTACGGACCTTGCACAGACTGCCTCACACAGCAGTAAAAGAACTCTAAACAAGAACATCTGGCTGACTCACATGACATCACTAGTTCACTTCTGGGAGTTCAAAGCTCTCTGTAAGCATTCTGCTGCCTTCTTATAAATTAAAATACATATACTACATCCTCAGTGTAGTGCTTACCCAGGAAGGTCAATTAACTATCCCAATGTATTGTGTGATATTATAACACCATTTACTCATGGCATAATATAACTGCTGAAGTTATGTTATATAGCAATAAACAGACACATGGTCTCTGAACCTTATGAATCTTGTAATAACTAAGTACTTTTACTATGAATAAATCACAATGCAATAACTTTAGAATATTGATAACTATCAAATATATTACCTTTGTGTATAATACTCATACTAAAATCCTATTCTAATAGTAAGATGGTCCCATTCTAGATAGTCTCCATGGCAATGGGGGATACTCTTTCTCTAGAAATATAGTACTTTCAAATGTACTTTATTAATATTGTTACAACACAAGAGTGCAGGTAGTTAAAAAATAAAACAAAGGGAAACATTTGAAACCGAACATTAAAATGTAGTGTATAAACAACACTAACATTTCATTGTCTGGGTCAGATGGCAGTTCTTGTAAAGATTTCTTTTTATTTCTGTGTATATGTGTATGTGCCATGTGTATGCAGTCCCATGGAGGCTTGTGGATAGTGTCAGATTCCCTGGACCTGGCGTTACAGGCAATTGTGAATTGCCCAATATGGGTATTGATAATGGAATTTGGGCCTTCTGGAAGAACAGCAAGCATTTTTAAATGCTGATCTATCTCTCCAGCCCAAGATGACAATTTTTTTAAAAAGCAATAATAGTTTATTATTTCAATAAAAACTAGTATATCTTAAAGTTATTTTCATCATAAAATGGCTGTATACATATGGGATCTTCTACTGGAGAATAGAGATTTGTTTTGGACTTAAAGTGATAGGGTCTTATTTTGTACCAAAAGCTGGCCTAGTCTTCACCACGTGGCCCAGGCTGGAGCACACTCACAGCATGTCTGGTTTTTCTGAGTATGAGAATCGGGATATGAGGCACTGTGCCTCGGTGAATATTCATAGAAAGAAAACCTGCACCAAACACCAGTAGTATCTGTGCCATGTTAAAAAGAAAAGTAGTGCTTACACACAGTGTGAGCATCAGACACTAATAATATCTGTGTAATGTTGAACAGAAATGTGATGCTTATGCACAACATGAAAATGCACAGTACACCGTCTCTTTTCCGCTGGCTTCTCAAATTGAATGCAATAATAGATGTCTTTAGGTACTTTTTTCATTAAAACTATATTCACTTGAGTGTAGTAAAGATTCTGAATTTTTAGACCCAGATTCATGTGTCCATTGGTATAAGACTATGTGATGTCCACATATTTTTACTTGGTAAACTATTGCAGATTTATTCCTGGAGAAGTTTAAGATATTTAACCTCAATCTTTATAAGATCTCCCCAGAGTCTCATTGCATGAATATATTAACTTATGAATCTCATAGTAATTAAGATCTAGGATGTTTTTGCAATTTTTATTTTCACATGGCTAACAATACTGGAATGCATAATGTCTTTGTCTGTGCAACAGGAATTTTTTTTTCCAGAAATGGAAGTGGTAATAAGTACTGGTCATCACTGCCTGCCTTCTTAGAAACACTTAAGGTAGTTGTTATTTTTTCAACATCCTTTATGTCAAGTACAAATAAATTTTGTAGACTTTATTAATTTGATGAGAAATTGGCAATAGTTTATACTTTTATACTTTTTTTATTAATTTATTCTTGTTACATCTCAATGGTTATCCCATCCCTTGTATCCTCCCATTCTTCCCTCCCTCCCATTTTCCCCCTATTCCCCTCCCCTATGACTGTTCCTGAGAGGGATTACCTCCCCCTGTATATGCTCATAGGGTATCAAGGCTTGTTGTCTTCCTGCCTGAAGATCCAGATCACAGGTATGCCCTTCCTGTGCCCTCTGTATGTTCAGTCCAGTTAGAGTAAAGTTGACAACCAAGAATAGCCACTACAACATACCCCTTACCAATATGATAAGCAGTCATATCTCATTATGTTCAAATGAAAGAATAGCCAGGACATGATGATGGGTAACATGATATAACTATCCTATTTACAACAATAAACGAATAACAATAAGATTAGCTGTGTGGAATCTTGCCCTGAAGAAACCACTCATTTAATTCCATTAAATACTTTCAATCTATTTATCATCTTGAACACAGGACTTAGCTCCATTCCACTTCCTGGTGCCTCTTTATCCTTGAACCATATTTACTGTGTTTTTCATCCAAAGATTGCTATTCTTGATCAACACAGTTTTCATAAGAGTGAATAAAGGGGCAGAGTCTATGCTAAGGATTTTGAAATGTCCTTTGTGAATGTAATTGATGTAAATCTTACTTTACTCTGAGGCAGACACTTCAGGCAAAGGCAAAAATCATCCACGTTCTACACTAAAATACCACATGAATGATGTCTAGGCAGCATACTGAAATTCTTCTCCTCTGAAACTTCTTGAGCCGAGCTCCCACAGTTCAAATCACTCTCAGCACCACTGTCCTCCATGTTCCTTTTATGATATCCCATTATGCCTTCCTTAAAATCATTAAACTGATTTTCTAGTCTACTGTCCCAAAGTTCGTAGTCCTCCAAACCAAAATAAAGTCAAACCTATCACAGAAATGCACCAGTCACTGGTACCAATTTCTGTCATACTTAGGATTATATTGCTTTGAAGAGACAGCATGAACAAGGCAACTCTTATAAAGGAAAACATTTCATTGTGGCTATTTTACAGTTTCAGAGGTTCATTCCATTACCGTCATGGTGGGAAGCATGGCAGCATACAGGCAAACATGGTGCTGGGGGAGCTAAGACTTCTAAATCTTAATTCAAAGGCATAGGAGAGGATGACTGTCTTCAGAAGGCAAACAGAAGGGTACTCGTTTTTTTTTTTTAGACTATAATTACATTCTTTTCTCTTTCCTTATCTACATCCAAACCCTTCCATCCATCCCTCTTTGGCTTTCTTTCAAATTCATGGCTTCTTTTTAATTAATTGTCAACACACACACACACACACACACACACACACACACACACACACACACACAATTTCTGTGGCTGGTTTTGTTGGGGTCCAGAGGAAATTGCTTAAAGAACTCAGACACTGATCTCAGTCAGATACATATGCTTTATTGAACTGCACACCCCAAGACTGATCATGATCAGGGACACAGAGTAGACATGGGAGCAGTGACACCAAGTGTTTCTCAGAGTTAGCTTATAAAGGCAGAATCTGTAATTAATTCATATGGGGGGGTGGATGGTGGAACAGGGTGGTCACCTCTGACACAAGTTATTTTGCTAGCTCGACAAGCAGTTCTAGCTAACCTTGAAAGTGTGCTTAGCAGCTGGCACCAGCTATGCTTATGGTTGGGGAATTTCTAGTAACAAGGTCACAGAGTTTCTCATTGAACATTGTTTATGGTCAACCTGACCACAAACAAAGACTGTTTAACATCAGCAGTGAACTAAGATCATGTGGCTGGTGGGCCTGAAACAAAAATGGCTATAGTTATGCTGAAAGGAGCAGGCCTCAACAGGTTTCTTTCTAAATAGCAATAAGAGTAGAAACCTAAGCATCAGGAAGCCTTGTGTAAAGTAAAACAAGAGGATTTGGCAAAATAAAACTGAAGGACATATCCTAATCCACAGATGTACAAAACACAGCAAAGACAAACACACACACACACACACACACACACACACACACACACACACACACGTCACCAAGAGACTTTCATAAACTCACAGCTGCTCAATACTAGAAACCAAAGGCAATGAGGCACATGAAATATCAGAAAAAAAAATTTAGACTCCTGCTTTTAACAAGGATTAGCAACCACACAGAAAACTCAAGTAAGTAGTAACAGACTGAAGTAAATAAATAAACTCAAGACCTGTGTAAGAAGATAATCAAGGGGTTGAAATATCAACTTGAAAGAAAGATTCTAAAACACAGAGGTAAAATTATGTGGAAAAAAATCAGATCCTATGAAGGAACACAACAGAAATGCTGAAAATGAGTCAATCAATCAAATAAAAGGAAGCATACAGAGTATGGCCCATAACCAAGTCCACACTTAAGAAAAGTACAAAAGATGAAGAAGTGGTTGATGCAATAATTAATTCAGAAATGTGCAAGAAAAATTAGTGAACTCAGTAGAATAAATGTAAGAATACACTTTTAGAAGGCTTTGGGGAAAAAAATCTAAAGTCATGGCACATAGTCAATTTATACAATTAAAGTATAGCTTGCTCTATTTTATTGTAAGTTCAGAGAAATGCATTTAATTTGAAATGTGGTGCATTATCTCTTAGTCATCCTCTGTGAGCAGTGTCTGAAGTAACTTCATTGAAGATAGAAGCCTTAATGGAAACATTCTCTGAGCTACAATGTTATTGTCCTGGTGCAGCTTGTAGAATAACAGTGCAATCTTCCGAGCAAGCCACCTCATTAAACAGATGTTAAAGACTGATATTCCTGCTTAGAAAAGTTCGTGTGCAGCTACATGACATTTCTGGTTATTGACCTTACTAAGATAAACTAGGTTTTCAGCTGTCACATTTGCTTTGCCCTTTGTTCATTAAGCTCTCAAATTATAAGGCAAAACCTCAACGCTAAATTTTATGGTAGGCAAAGGAAGCGATCTACATTTATATTTTAATCAGCCCTCTTAATTTATAGGAAAAAATGAAATTTTCTTTTAAAATGATGCAGACCTTGACAATCTTGATTCCATCATGTATAATGGATGAACAACAATACGAGTTATTGATGTGCTGGCAGTGTTGTTTTGCACCTGTGTTTATTTGTATTCTAATAATTCTGTGTGAACAGTATGATCAAGCATTGTCAGGTGATGCGAACTATCACTCTTTCTTATATCCTTAGTGAGTGGCACTCTCGATGCCTTGTTAATGCAGCCTGTTAGCACAAAGAATTGTAAGACATCAGCAGGCTGCTGCCCCTTATCTCCATGGTAAAGACATGACATTTTATGAGAGAAATGTCACCAGCAGTTCTTACCTGTAGCTATGCTCAGCAAGCTCTATAAAATGTGGTAAGCTGCTTCTTGGGGGAAAAAGAAATGTGTCTAAAATACATGGCCTGACACTTGGATTTGGAGCTGTCAACTATCCATATGGCTTACACCAAAAATCATCAGTTCTAATGTATCTTAAAAGCTGTGTTTCATCTCTTCTGCCTTGTGCTTTAATCAACACAAGAAATGACGAAGTCACAAATGTCATCGTGTGATATGACTTGACTAAGGAATTAATGGTATAAAGTAATTAAAGGTTTCTTCCTTCAAAACGTGCCCATAGAAATCCAGTTTCTTTTAATCTTTCATCACATAATATTTTGAAGTGAAAAAGTGAAATTTATTATAAAAAATGAAGATCAAATATCATTAGGAAGAAAAATGAAATGATCTAAAATTTCTATTTTAATTTTGAAAAATGTTCAGGGGGTTTCTCTACTTCTATGGATACAACAGGATGTGTAGACAAGCTTATTTTTTGTATACATTTATATATCTCTACTAAACTTTCTAACTATAAGATATGCATGTATTTTTAGCCCATCAGGTCTAAATTACTAATTGGCGTGTGTTCGTACACTAGATTGGGGTGGGACAATCAGTTTCAGTTAAAACTCAGAGTCCTAAGTAACACTAGTAAGATGAGAGAAGAAGCCGGGCCTTCATTTTCCACAGGAGAGTGGCACAAACAGAGCATCACAGACCTCTTTCTTTGAAACTGAGGAGCCAACAAGGCTGCCGCATGAAGAAAGCATTAAACTTAGCCACCGCAAAGGTTGTTGGGAAATCTGGACTATGTTTTACTATAATTCCACTATGGACACTCACAACGCCTTATTTCTCCATGGATAGGGAAACAGCAGGACACGTCTTCTGCCTTGCTAGTTTCTGAGAGGTTACCTGGCTTTGCATATTCTAGTGACCCAGAAACCACAACATGAACAAAGGAGATACAACAAGTGGGGAAACTCATCCCCACAGCTTCTTCCTGTGCATGTAAAGAGAAAGTTGAAGACTGGCCTGGTGTTTTTTTTTCAAGGGGCTACTTGAGTGACTGTACCAAGAATATGTTGAAGGGACCCAGCATATTCTAGATACCTTGGACCTGCTGAGAAAAGCAAAACATCTGGGAGTTTTGCTGTGTTGCCTTAGGTTTTTTTTTTGTGTGTGTGTGTGTGTGTGCTGTGAAGAGACACCATGACCATGGCAACTCTTACAAAGGAAAATAGTTACTTGGGGATGGCTTAAAGTAAGTCCAGAAGTTAAATTCATTATTATAGTGCTAGGAAGCACCGCAGTGTGCAGGCAGACATGCAGGCAGAGAAGAAGCTGAGTGGTCTACATCTTGATCCCCAGGCAGCAAAAAGAGACTATGTACCACACTGGCCAGACTTGAGCTTCTTAGACCTCAAAGCCTGCCTCTACAGTGACACATTTCCTCCAAGGGCATACTTACTCCAGTAAGACCATACCTCCTAATAGTGTCACTCTCTGTTCCTGTTCGAACTGCCACACTGTGCTTTCACAGAATCCACAATACAGCATACAGCTCAAAGAGAATAAGATATCAGAGATTACTGTGAGGAAAAGTCAATGTCTGCAATTAGGGATCTATTTGAACAATTGTCCATAAATCCAGCACATTAAATTAGAATAGTTGTCCATGTTTCAAATATATGGATAAATAGGCGACATTGTTAGACATAAATAAACAAGAAATGATGAATCAAGGAACTACAATAATTCTCCAGAAATTAATTCTTAAGAAATGGATGTTTCTGAAGTGTTAGGTTAAATAAACAACAGCTACTGATGATTTCAGAAACATGTTATATTGAACAGCAATGACAAAAAGAGTTTCTGCAAAATTGTCATAAACATAAAAAGAATGACTCATGAGCGACTGAGAAAAATAATAACAGAACTGGAACATTCATTAAGGAACACAGATTTAGACAAGCAGAAGCAAGCACCAGTGAACACCAATGGGTGACAACTGAAATTACCCAAAGGAACAAAGGCAAGAGAGTGCAAGCAAGTGTGGGAGGCAGCGGAGTTTTAGAACACACTACAATACAGGGGCCATGCACATTATTAAGCAATGTACATGATGTTATGGGTGTTCCAGAGGAAAGTGATAGATAGTGGTTGTACTTAAAAGAGAATAAGAGCTGAAAATGTCTCAATTGGGGGAATGCCATTCATCAGATGTCAGAACACCAAGTGACACAAAGATGACTACACAGCAAGACGGTGCAGGATTGAACTCTCACACTACGTCTAAATTAAGGAAAATTAGAAAAGTAACAGGATGCATGGGTCTCGGAATCTATATAGGATCATCAGTGAGTTTCTATCAACATGCCTGTAGGGCAGAGAACATTACGATAAAAGTGAAGAATTGGAGGAAAATACTGACAGCCCTAAGTACTATTTCTGTCCTTTAAAAATAAAAGAGATAAATACTTTCTATGTGGAAGCACTGGGGCCTTTGAGATGACACAAAAAGATGCTAAACAGCAAAATGGAAGTATGGGAAAGTTTGAGGTTCACTTCTCTGGGTTAATGAACAGAAAAGCACAGGAGTACAGAACACTGTAATCACACACCAGGGATGAGAGTCCCCTTAATCTTCATGTAGAAAGGTTTTAGGTGAAAGGCTTGTGCCCTCTCTAACTCATACACTGATCTCCACTCCACAGTGTGGTAGTGTTTGGAAATGGACCACTTAAGGGGAAAATTTGGAAATGAAAGTAAACCCTTATGATTGATATTAGCACATTAATAAAATAAAGTCTAGAGCAGTGGTTCTCAACCTGTTGATTAAAAACCCATTGACAAACCTCTGTCTCCAAAAATATTTACATTATGATTCATAATAGTAGCAAAATTACAGTTATGAAGTAGCAGCAAAAATAATTTTCATGGTTGGGGGGTCACTGCATATCAGAAGTTCCATTAAAGAGCTTCAGCATTAGGGAGAAAAGTGTTGAAAACCATGCCCATATAGACTTCTTTGCCCCATTCTCCATTCAGGGACAATGCATGAAGATTGTTCTTTGTAATTAAAAAGTGAACCATCTCCAGGCACCTGGTCTGCCAGCCTTGATTTTTAATATAACAGACTTCAGAATTGTGAAAAGTCATATTACTTGTGAGTAACCCAAGCTAGTATGTTTTGTTTTAGCAGCTAATCTAAGAAAGAAAGTGGCACTGAAAAGTGCAGGTGTGCCATAATAAAGCCCTGAGATATACCTGGCTTCAGAACCGGGCAATGTGGCAGCAGCTTCCTAGGTGAATGGTTGAAAAGCCTAGCTTACTATAAGTCACCTTTGAAAGTAGCTCTGATGAGACATCAGAAAAGAACAGAGCTGTACAAAGGCCTCAGTCTTCTCAGAGAATCCATCA
This sequence comes from Acomys percivali, assembly GCA_907169655.1. NCBI lineage: Eukaryota > Metazoa > Chordata > Mammalia > Rodentia > Muridae > Acomys > Acomys percivali. The sequence continues at coordinate 113,764,043 of OU015751.1, forward strand.
GAACTGGGCTGCAAAGATAGTTCAGTTGCTAAAGGGCTTAAAGAAATTATGTTTTTAATTTTTAATTTTT
>OU015751.1:113766622-113774361 GCA_907169655.1 Acomys percivali
GAGAGGTAGAGAGAAAATCAGTCTTCTGTGGAGTCCACCCTGACCTCAAATTCACGACTTTCCTCCTTCAGCAGAACTCTTCATAAAAGAGAGAGGGAGAAAGAGAGATTTATTAGAATATTACGTACTCGAACATAATAATCTTGTTATAGATGAAAATTGCATTGTCATACAAAGGCAGACAAAAAGTCATTAAATAACGTAAGGCCCGTGGAGGGTGCAGCAGGCCATACCATCCATTCTTTCCTCCCTCATGGTTACTCATGTTGACAAAGGGCTCTGGTAGTGACTGTGGCAAAAACAAAAATAACTCTTAAGAGACTCTTTGCCCCCATCAAGCAGAGGATAGAACGTTTTCTTCTCTATCTGAGTAAGTGAATGAAGTAGCAGCCACCATAGACAGGTGGACAAACAACCTCCTGATCACAGTAGTCTAAAGTGAAGTCAGCATCTTCTGCCAGCTTTGCTTCCTGCTTCCTACTCAGAGGAACTTTGCATATAGAGCTGATCATGGCACATGGGAAGAGTCAGGGAACTAAATGTTCACAGAAACCCTCTATCTTTTTTCTCAGGTTAATATTTCTGAAAGTATTACATACATACATACATACATACATACATACATACATACATACATATATACATACACATATACATATACATATTTTTTTCAAGACCAGGCTGGCCTCTGCCTCCCAGAGTGCTGCGATTAAAGGTATGTATCACTATGCCCAGCATGTTTTTTCTTTTTATTTGTGTGTGCTTTTAATGATTGAGAATTTTATCACCTGAGTCTTATTTGTTGAATCTTCTAGAAGTCCCCTGCCTTATGTCTCTGTGTTTCTTCTCTGCAGCTGCAACAATTAATGCACCACTCCTAGCCAAGGTGGACCACTCAGACTACTGGTCTCTCACATGATTTTGGGTGTCCTTTGCTAGGTGATAGCTCCTATATTTCAGTCTCCACCTATGTGTGGAACTACCCTCTCTTCATTTCCTTTAGAATGCTCCAAAATTTGTGTGCAGGGCCAGCTCACAACTTCCAAGAGTCCATTATTGAATACAAACTCTTTTTTTTAGCTGAAAATAGATTTTTTTTCATAAAATATATTCTGACTATGCTTTCCCTTCTCCCAACCTGTCCCAGATCATCCCCAAATCCCATCCACACAAATCCACATCCTTTCTCTCATTAGAAAACAAACAAGCATTTGAAACAATTATTATAATAAAATAAGACAAACCAATCTGAAATGACAAAACAAGCAGAAGAAAAATCATGAGAAACACAAGAAAAAGTCACAAGAAAATCAAAGAAAAATGAAAAGTAACATATAGATGTAGAGACATATACATTGGCAAACACAGAAATTCCATAAAAACACAAATTAGAAACCATAAGCAAAACACCTATGGGGAAAGAAAAAAAAGTAAAGAAAAAATAATAATGTCCAGAAAAGTCATTAAGGCAAACAAAACAAAACCAAAAATGACAAACCTTCAAAAATACCACTGAGTTTGTTTTGTGTTGACTATCTACTGATGGGCATGGAGCCTGGCATTAAGAGTGGTTTCTATACCAGTAGACTCCATTGGAGAAAACTAGCTTTTCATGTGTGAATAGTTATCAATTGGATATAGCTTCTGGATTTGGAATATCAGCCTGAAACACAGATACTATTAAAAAGCAAATTATACAAGCTTACAGGTATACATATTTGAATCAGAAGAATTAACTCATATCCGATGTTAAGTTTTGAGTGATTATATTACGCAACTATCATCTGGGTTCACGGAACTGTTTCTATCTGGAGGAATTTGCACATCAAGAGTAATATACATGGCAGGGTGCAGTCTTAACTCCTTATTTGGTGTTGCACATGCTTGTTTCCAACAACTGCCCACTGCATTCGAAGTAGCTCTATTAATAAAACCCAGAAGCCCTCCAAAGGGGCAGCCTCCTCAGGAGTAGCTCTTGGCTTTTTCTGAGGCTTCAGAAACTCTAGATGTAATTGCCAGAACTCCAGATGTATTTTTTAGGTCCCGTTGCTAAGTAATTTCTAGATAATTCGATTAATGGGGATGATTACAAGCAGTGGTTTATGAGGAAAAGGAAATGCCAAACATGTGCTCTGGTCAGAATGCTCTTTCCTGGTGAAGTCTCTGTGGTTTTCTCCTTTATGGGTCGTTGTGGCTCTAGTGACCTCGTTTCTCTGTTCCCCCGACTATCAAATCACATGCTCATCCATACGCGGACCCTGGTTTAGTTCTCAGTAATTCAGAGATACATAACCAAGTCCCTATGCAAAAGGCTCTTTATTTTAAATTATAAGTTCTTGTCTCATTTTCGGTCTCATAAAGAGGCAGAGAGAGCACAGTAAATTTCACTGGAGAAACATCTATATTAAGGAAATAATATGCTGTGAGCAATAACTCTAAAGATGTTCTAATAGCGTTAAAATGACATAGGAGCTAACTATACGAAAGGCAAACTTAGCCAGGAGAATCCTCTTCTTCATTAGGCCTGCAGCCTGTTGCTGAGAGGCGTGGTTCCAGCTCCTGGGGATTGGCAGGCAGACTAGGCTACTGGGGTTTCTGGGCTGATGGCTGACTCTGGGCCACACTTAAGCAGACAGGAAGGAAATGAGCCAGCCTGCAGGATGCGGGCGTCCAGCCCATAGGCAAGTCCACAGAGGAAGTCGGGGTGCTGCTGAGGGCGCTAAGCATAGAGCATTCAGTGTCAGTATGCTTGGAATATAACTTTCTGAAGGTGGTCACAGGCTTGAGCTGAGCCTATGAGGTCACTGTGTCCTCTGGATACATGGCTGGACAAAAAGCACCACATGCTCTCCCCACACACCCACATCATGGACGGAATAATGCAACAGAAGCCAGAAGGCTAAGGCCAGAGCAAAGCAGCTCAAAGGAGTTTTAAAAAAGGAAAAAAAAGAACGAAAGAAAGAAAAAAAGAAAAGAAAATCCCTTTTCTTCTTCAGCGTGACTCTTGCGCCCTCTGTTGGCAAAGTTGATATCATGCGGCATTTACAGAGCTGTTTTGTGAAGAGGGGGCTATTTGGACCCAAGAATTAAAGAAGTGAAATGGGCAGTGTTCTCTTGGTTCTCATGACTGGGTCTTGACTGATACATTCGTAAAGTCAATTCCTCCATTTTATAATGCTATCTTTCCTCGCCATCTTGCCGTAGCAAATGTGTAAGTGGGAAATGTAGTGTTCCCTTAATTCCTCTTCAATGACTTTCTCCATAGCAAGCATCTGCCTCCAATAATCTGTCTCTCTTTTTTTTCTCTCAACCTCAAATTTATGATTGTTATCCATCCTATGTATGACTGTATTTCTTGTCAAGAAATAACCAAGTTCCTGTAGTTTTACGAGGCATTTCATTTGACACTTGAGGTAAATAGATAAAACTGGTTTGTTATTGTACTTTAAACTGTATTGTAGAGATAAAGTAAGGACTCTGCCAATTAATAATTTTAGTAAGTCTAAACATAAATATTGAAACAATACAATTACCAAGACAAAAACAGCAATGAGAAAAGAGATCTTCTTACATAAGAAAATGCCTCATAACCTAATTGTCAGTAAGGCTGAGCCTGGCATCCTGATGTGACTAGGTAAAGACTCTCAGAGGACAATGAAGAAGAGTGTTGCAAAGAGAGAGGGGGGGAATCTGTAAATTCAGAAGCAAAATTCATTTGGGGGTTCTCAAAATTCTTTTAAGGATCATAAAAATTTGTTTTAAGGCAAGGAATTCTGAGAACAAGACCCAATGGAGAAAGGTCCTAGGACAGTAGGAGAAGACACTGCAGATCTATCCTACCCACAGGCTATGTTAAGACTTGGAAAGCACATTAATGATGTAGGTATTTTCTCCAAGCTCTTTGATATTATTTATAGGGGCCCCTTGTAGGCTCAATTTTCTTAACCAATATATTTTATTAACAACTTAGTGACCAAGCATATGTCACTTATAATCCGACTAACCAAAACAATAGGAAATGAGGATTAATGGACACAATAACAAAACCTTAAGGATATCAGTTGAGGAATGATTCTCCGCACATGAGCCGCAGGATTTCTTCTGCTGGAACCTGGGGTAACCAGAACCCAGAACTTCAGCAGGAGCTAGAGCCCCAAAGCCTTCCCTCGAGCAGTTCTCTCTAGGAGCTTCTTGAAGTGCAGCGATGAACAGCCAAATCTATCCCAAGTCTCCAAAAGGCCCCGCCTCCAGTTCTGGGCTCATTTATATATCTCTGCCCAGAGTCAGTTCACGGGATCTTTTCAGCTGGCAACAATGAAGCTCCTACACAAGTTGGTTGCTCTTCTAGTGAATTAACCTCACCTGTTCTCTCACGAGACTGTTCCAATCCTGCACTTGGGATCCTAAAAAGCAGGCTTATCTCTCCTTCAGCCCCTCACTTGGCTTTCTTATGTTAGTCTTTTCTGTCAAACCTCTAATCCAGATGCTCTTCTCCAGCTCTCCGTTCCCATCACAAAAGCCTCATAAGTAGCCACACATCTTTGAGATGGTCTTGGAGTATAGCCCTCTCTTCTTCCATGCTTCTAGATCCAACCCCACCCAGCCTGAAAGGTAACGCTCAAAGATTCTCTACCCCATTGCCTTGTGTGACTGATTCCATGTGCCTATTCCCTCCCTCAGCTTGCTTGCTTTGTGGTGAGCTTTGAGGCCACTTGGTGTTTTGGTCAGCTTTCCAATCACTATACTACAAATCTTGTAATGATCCTATCCAAAAAGCGAACAGACCTTTATTTTAGCTCATTGTTATGGATGTTTAAATTTAATATTGGGTGGCACAACTTTATTCAGCCTCTGATGAGTGTGACGCGTCCTTGTAGAAAGTGAGGGCTTTCTAAGCAAGGCCGGAAGCAAGGAATGATTGGGATCCCGTAGTACTCTCAGAGGCACGAGCCTGTGACTTCAGCAGCTCATGCTACGTCCTGCTACTTAGTGTTCTAGCACTTCTCAACAGTGCCAACCTGGGACTCAAGCTTGCAGCACATCGACTTAGCTGGGAGAAATTTAAATCCGGCCTATAGATGTTAAGAACCCTGTAAAACAAGAAACCGAAATGCCATGGCATCAGACAATGGGGAATCTAAGCTCCCTGTCACTAACCAGAAGAAAAGACGGCACTTACCGGTATCCATGAGAACTGACTATCCCAAACAAACCATAAGGTGTGTGAAGCCCTAGTCATGTTAACCGAAACCTCATGGGAGTCTGAACTAGAGAAAAAAAAAAAAAAAAGGGAAGTAAGACCATCTCAGATTCTAGATATTAAATAGACCCATAGTTATTCACATGAACACATACACAATCCAAACCCTCAGGCTCTGAGCTAGTCTGAACTTCTCTACCAATTAAATTTCACAGAGATGAAATTAAAGGCATTATCTAAATACGAAGATACATTTCTTCCTAATGTTTTTGTTTACTACTTTTACATATGAGATTCCAAATGACGTTATAACATTTGGTACAGAAGTCACAGGTTTTGATATGTATAGGGATCTACCTGTAAGTAAAATTGAAATAAATGAATGGTCACATCTTTTTAAAAAATTGAGAATTGATTTTTTTAAATATAATATATACTGATTATAGTTCCCTCCCCTAACTACTCCCAGATTCTCCCTCCTACCCATGCAAATCCATACCCTTTTTTCTCTTTTCTCTCATTAGAATGCAAACAGGCATCTTAATAATAATTACAGTATAATTATTATTACTATTAAATTAGGTAAAAATAAACACAGAAAAATCAGGCTAGGATAAACAGAAGAAAAAGAGCCAAAGAAAAAGCTCAATAAACACATATAGACACAGAGACATACATATAATTATCATAACAACACAAAATGGACATCATAATTCCTACACAAAGGACTGTAAGGAAAACTTTAACATCCACAATAAAGGAAAGACAACACCAGCAATCAAACATTATGAGACAAAGAACCTCCCACAACCCCGAGCTGGTTTGGTGTTGGCCATGTACTGCAGGGAGTGGGGCCTGGCCTTAAGAGTGTTTTGTGCACCCAGTGAGACTCAATTGGCAAAAACTTGGTTTTCATTTGTGAGAGGTTATTAACTGGTCTTGCAATTCCTGTAGTCTTCATCTGTGGGGAGAAGGCTTAGGAAGTGGAATGTCCATATGATGTCAGATTTTAAGCAATACTTATTGAAAAAGAATCATCTTCCTTTGTGGAAAATAATATCAGAATATTTGAATTAAAGAAGCTGACATAATACTAATTTTAATAAATATAAATTTTGTCTCATAGAGACTCAAGAATTGAAATAAAATAATTATAAGAATATGTTCTTTTCTTTAAGGTCTATGTCCAGGCCTTTCTAAGACAGCTTGATGAGCCTTACAGAGTTGTCTAGCGTCTTCTCCAATGAAATCAACAAAATGCACGACATGACATTACAGCCTAAAATTGTCTTCCAAGAACATGAAAGTAAACATGTTATATAGCAAAGCTAAAAAATTATTGAGATTCTTGGAAATGTGCTGACTTTCTAGTAAAAGCCCAAAGTCACACAGTTATATAATTCTCTTCATGCACAGGAAAGCTTCTAAAATTCCAAAATAGAATCATCATCTATAAAGTTCTTGCCTGAGAACTGTGCAATCAAGTTATGAAAAACATCACTAGAAGGTCTCTTTGTGTTTTAAGTAAGTATAAGTTTACAGTTTTGTGTTTGGCCACATTGATACCTACCTTAGGGGACCCTGCAAGAAAACAAACCACAAAACAGAAAGAATGAAAACTCACTTCATAACCTGGATCAAACTTCAGGAAGTATGGTGCTAGGTGGGGTTTTGTCAGTATATTTAAAGACAACATATGCTTTCTCAGGAACTGGGAATAACTGGGAATAACTCTACCTCAGGACCCAGCCATACTACTCCTGAGGATATACCTGATGCTCCACCATACAACAAGGACTTTTGCTCACCTATGTTCATAGCAGCCTTATTTGTAATAGCCAGATACTGAAAACAACCTAGATGTCCCTCAACTGAATAATGGATAAAGAAACTGTGGTATATTTACACAATGGAATACTATTCAGCTATTAAAAATGAGGAAATCATGAAATTTGCAGGGTAATAGATGGAACTGGAAAAGATCATCCTGAGTGAGGTAGCTCAGACCCAAAGAGATACTCATGGTTTATACTCACTCATAAGGAGGTATTAGCCACATTAATACAGGATACCTACACTACAACACAGAGATTGAGCCATCAACCAAGGGGATGTTTGTTTAGAGGTTAAGATGTTTTTAGGTATAGATAGATGCTTTAAGTTGATTAGAAGAAGATATGATGGAGATTGATTTACATTCAGAATTTTAGATGCACCAAGATGGGAAAGATGTTCTCTTCAAGACTGTCAAATACAAATATCCAAAACACTAATATATGGGCTCAGTTTTCTTAACCAATATATTTTATTACAACTTATTAACCGAGCGCATATCACTTATAACCCGACTAACCAAACCATTAGTAAAAGAGGATTAAGGAATACAACAACAAAACCATAAGGATATCAGTTCCGAGGAACGATTCTCCTGGCATAATCAGCAGGATTTATTCTGCTGGAACCTGGAGTAACCAGAACCCGAACCTCAGCAGGAGCCAGAGCCCTGAAGCCTTCCCTCGAGCAGTTCTCTCTAGGAGCG
>OU015751.1:113774371-113790717 GCA_907169655.1 Acomys percivali
TAGTTTTGGAAGTTTAATCGTCATTTGTTTCTAGTTACATCAGCCTATTACTAAATCCCTTGAAAATAAACCTCAGAACTGTGTGTGTGTGTGTGTGTGTGTGTGTGTGTGTGTGTGTGTGTGTGTGTTTCTGTCTCTTTTTTAAAAATCTTTAGCAGTTTTTCATTTGTTATTTTGGTTGTTCCTTAGCAGGATTTACAGTCCTATGCTTTTTCCCTCACTAGGGTCCTTTGCATGTTAATCATACCTAGTCATAGTTCCTCGGACCTAATCTAACGACTTCAATACCATGCCAATACCTGGGTTTACATTTCTTTGGATGTTTACTCTGATTCCCTAAGCCATTGGGTATTTTTTTTCCTGAGTGTATCTTACTTTTTCCCAAGAGAACAAAGCATGGTGTCCTGAGTAAACAGAGCTGGTGTAAATAGGCTTTGATAATGTATTGATAATGTTTGGGGAAAGGAAGCCTCTTGTAGGAGGATCTAGGTTAGTCTTTTATGGGTCTTGGCCATTGGAATGCAGACTTTGCGTAGGTGTCTCTGCCACTGACCTCCCAAATTAGTGCCACGGAGTCAAGATGGAGCTGGAGTTGGAAAGTTTTCTTCCCTAGGTAATTCAGGCTGGGAAAACAAAACAAGAGGTTGGATCTGGTTAGTTTTTCTAATCCTAAGCCACTGGGAAGATTGGAATGTTTAGCTCCTGTGTATCTAAAAAGTGCTTATTTCTCCTCTGTCTCCCAAAAATACAAGGGGCCTTTGCTTTGATATTCACATCATGAGCCCCACTGAGCTCATAGAAGTGAAATTCACAAAAGAATGCCCATTATAGAGTTCTTATAAGTCTTAAAGTCCAGACTTCCCCACATTGAACTTCCAATAACAGACTGATGGAGGTTCCGGTTTTGTTGCTCCCATTGGTTACTTTGGCGTTACCTATAAATCTGTGGTGCCCTGTATTTACCTGTCTTTCAAGCGCTGGAGGCAGTGGTGTGCCTCATATCTTCCTCTCTCATAAGGAACCTAGACAAGTACTGAGCTCACTTTAGACTGTGTCAGGTTGAAGTGATGCTTTCCAAGATCCACACATGCTGTGACTGGGCTTTAATAATATGGTAGTGAGTTTTGGTGGAAGGAAAACATTCTGTAGTTGTATACCAGGTATCAGTTCTTAATGAGTCTCAGCCTTTGGAATGTAAACTTCGCTTGTATTTCTTAGGTGCCTTCTTACCTATCTGTGTAGAGGAAGCTAGAGTGGGCTAGAGATGGGTATGAACCTTACCAGGAGGCTGAAAGTCTATTTGAATTTATGGCATCTCCTTTCTTTGTTATAATTTGAATTAATTATTTATTTCTACATCCTTACACTTACTACCTTTTCTGATGACAGACTAGTCTGTTCTGATTGTTAATGCTGTATTCTCAACACCAGAGGTCGATTATTGTCCTTTTACAGATAGACTCTATGATTATGCCTAACCCCATCAGACTTCCAGCTGTGCTACGGACTTCTAACTGTGCTTTGAAGATTCCCAGCTTCTTACTATTAGAATCCCTTTCACTCATGGTTGGTCTCTAATAACTCCCCCTTCATTGTGAGTTGTATTTTTCTACTTTAACATTTTTCTGTAAACTTTCAATTGTAATTTTACTAGTGACTGTAAATTTGGTGCTTCTCTAAGTACCTCCATGCTTTCCTCTGTAGCCCGTCTGTAGTGCTCGGATGCTTTCAAAGTCTGTTAGAAAGAACTGGAGCATCCTCTGCCCTAAGTTTCCCCCACTACTAAAAGGACATAACTGAGTGTTCCACCCAATTCCTCATCTGTATATCGTTTTTCTAATTCATCCTGTTAGAATCAACACTATTTCTGACATGATGTCATCTCTATGGTTGATGTGTACCTTTTGGTTAAAGTTCTACACAATCTCTGGCTTATATCCAGCTGGAGAATCAAGAGAGGTCTTACAGAGCGTTAGCCCTCTGTACGCCTCCTTTTCATTGTTCTACACTGTCATTCCTAGGTGCTTTGGCCTTTTTATATTTCCACTTTTGTCTGCTCATCTCCAAAGGTCTCCCAGGTTATCTGTGACGAGACATGGATATATCACATGCTAGAATAGAAAGCACGTCACACGGTTCTCTCACTTACTGTTCGCTTCTTGGGGATGGCTGGCCTGCATAAGCTGAGGTTGAACTGCTGAAAAACTTGCTTTTTCTGGTTTATCATCTCGTATGTGATCATAAATAAGCTTTCTGTCATTCTACCTTGTCTAGAAGAATATTTCATAATTCAATGTAAAACCTTTAATCACTCAGATATTGCAGAAAATACAATAAAAATGAGATTTTACTTTAGAAATTGAGATGATGAAATTTTCATCTTCTTTTTGTGACATCATCCCTATATACGTCTATACTATCCTTTCTTCCTTTTCAACCCCCATCTCCAAACTTAAGCCTGAAAGATGAAGGAAAGGAGAGACACCCTTGAGTCCAACCTTGTTTTCTCTCTAAATAAGACCAATAATGACTTATAACCAACCCCTAATGAAAATAAACATCTATAGCCCAAAAAAGCAGCTAAAAAACTATCCAACCCCCCTTCAGGAAATGGGTCATCATTCTCTAAGGTTTCTTCTGGCTGATTTGGTATGAATAATACTTTTTAAGGGCCCAAATACAATTTGGGAAAATGGTTAAATGAGCTAGGAATAGTATTTGTGGTCCAGTTTCTAAATTTTGAGAAATTCCAGGCTTAGTTAGAGTCCTGAGTAGGACAGTTTGAAATGCTGGATACTCAGGTAATTAACTTTACTCCTTCTCAAGTCTCTGATGGAGCTGAAGACCAGATAGTTTGGTTTTACAGTTAAGCTTAGTTGTTTAGGGGTTAAGATATTTTTAGGTCTAGATAGATGTTTTAAGTTGACATTGACGAGATATGATACATACTGATTTACATTCAGAATTTTAGACTCACCAAGACAGGAAAGATGTTTTCTTCAAGGCTGACAAATACATACAGCCAAAACACTATGAATGTAACATTTATATAATTCCTGAATGTTTTGTGGTTCTTCTTGCTGTAGGTAGCTTATTGTATATATGTGTAATAATATAAAGTTATATGTAGAAATATTGAATGATAAAAATGTTTCACCTTCTCTGCTTATGCCATGCCGGGTATATCCTACAAACAAACAAACAAACAAACAAACAAGGTGGCAGAGAGGTGGTTAGTGGTTGTGGACACTTGCTGATTCACATAGAGGCCAGAGTTAAGATCTCCATGTTCCAATCAGGCGGTTCACATCGACCTGCAACTACAGCTCTAGGGACTGAAGCTCCTTCTTCTGGTCTTCCCCTGGAACCTGGATACACATGACATACATATACATAGACATGCCTACACATAAATAAGGATAAAACACATCTAAAAATATTAAATTTTTAAAAGTCTACAAGTCAATATCAGTGCAGCATTGTCCTTTCTTATGACAGTGTGTTACATGCAGTTCTGACACTCAGGCCATGGCTTGAAATTGGTGTTACCAGCCACACTTCTAAGATGGGATACAGGCTTGAGACGGAGTAATGACAGAGACAAACTCAGCCTAAGACAAATTAGCATCTCCTTTTCTGTCTGTTTTCCTTTTACATTCATTTAAATGATGTATTTCGACTGGGCATGGTGTCACATGCCTGTAATCTCAGTACTTGGGGAAACAGAGGCAGGCCGATCTCTACGAGTTCAAGGCCAGCCTGGTCTACAAAGCAAGTCCAGGACAGCCAAGTCGACACAGAGAATCCCTGTGTCAAAAAGCCAAAAACTAAAAACCAAACCAAACCAACCAAACAAACACTGGATTTCTCTAAGGAGGCCACACTGGGTTGGAAATTACTATGCATCCCAAAATGGCTCTGATGGTGTTGCAATTCTTGACTCAGCTACCTGAATTACTGGACTGTGGACATGACTCACCAGGCCTGATCTAACGTAGAATTTCTAAGCCTCATGCTATATACTTTAAGCAAAAAATATCCAAATCACAGCTCAAAATCAAATTTTCAGTGGAGATATGAATTTATATGTGATTGCTGTGTAATACTTTGCAAATATTAGAAATAGTTGATAATAAATAATCAGATGTCTTATATTGAAGCTGATCTTCTAAGTTCTATAGATATTTTGGATAATATAGAGTCCCTAAGCCTATATTTCTTGTAATAATAACTTTTCTGAGAAACATTATTATATTCATCTCTCTCTCTCTCTCTCTCTGTGTAATGTGTGCACGTGAGTGTGTGCACACATGAGCGCATGCACACACACACACAGAAAGAGAGGGGAGATTTATGGAACTTTGTTCCTATGTGAAGTTATTTGTGTGCAGATACATAAAAACTATACAGTAAAATCTAATATCAATGGGATATGCATAAATATACAGACATTAGAGATAGAAATATATAAGTAAAGTTTGTACACAACATAGAGGAAGAAGTCATATATACAGACTAAATTTACTGTAGCAAACATTTCACAATAGATATGTGTATCAAATTATCTCATTTTTGCATCTCAAAAAAGCTGGAAAACTTATCCACCCATACACATATATTATGCATGTCAAGAGAGCATACAGCAATAATAAATGGCTATAAATCCTGACTATAAAACAAATATGATAAGTGAAATTAAAATATTTTACATCTGCCTTTTTCTACCAAAGAATGTTCATAAAAATTTACTAAGAAAGGTAATCTTAACATTTGAAGCAGACGAACTAATGTTAAGTAATAATGGCTTTAATACAGCTCTACTCCATTCCAATTTTCCTTCAGGGTAGAATTTAGCTTCACAAGGCTGTAGCATTAGTGGTGATTTAAATTCCATTAGGTACTGGAGGATCTGATACTCTCAATGTATTCAGTTGAGTACAGTACAGTCTTCTTAATTATGAAATGGAATGGGGAAACATCCTGAAAGTAGAGTAATAAAATCAGTTCAGTCAATATCTGAGAAATTTCAGAGATTAAGGAGTACCTGAGAAAGTAGAAATGAAAATGTATTCTTCAATACTTACAGATGTATCACAGGTGATTCCCTAAATGTATCTCAAAGACATTCTTTCAATACTTTAAAATATATTTAAATTAATTTTAAAAGAAATGCTTTTCTTTAGTACAGCCATCACTCTAAGGATAATGTTTGATCCTAAAATGAACCATTAAAAATGTATTTTCTATTCATTGGCAAATAAGGAATTTACAGGAAAGTAAGTCATGCTTAGTATGAATAAGCTCCAGAGCTGACTCCATTACTCCCAGGTCAGTTGAGTCAGTTGTGTCTTTCTCCCGTCACCTCCAGGTAAGCAAGCAAACCCTCTAGGGCTGCAAGGAACCAAAGGACTTTATCCAGCACTGTTTCATTGTTGAACGAACTAGGTTGAAGTCTTTGCTTTTTTTCCCTCCATGCTGTTCATTATTGGAAAATAGAATATTTTACATATGGCTGTACACTTATATCTCATTGGTCAGAGAAGAGTCATATTCCCTCTTCAAAATACATTTATTTATATGATTATGATTTAAACTCATGCTTAAGCATATGGCCTTCCAAAAGAAATGTAGTGGAGTTTTGTTCTGCAATGAAAGGTTTTTTGGCTGTTTGATTAGCAAGCCTCAGTCCTGCCACAGTTAAAAATATTCTGATGACAATGTAGAGAGGTGGGTACGATATTCAAAATCAATATGGATATGGATGTTAAAATCAAATCTGAGGTAGCTATCAAGGCCTGTGATAATGAACTGAAATTTTATAAAAGGAAAATGTTTACTATTGTATCTTACAACATTCATGCACAGCCCTGCTGAGGGTTGATCTGTGAAGAGTAAGTACCTCAAGTAAAAAGAGTACAATTTTGTTAATGATGGCATCTGCAGATATGATGCATGAAAGTGAATGGAAATTTATCATTCTCTAAGAGGCGATCATAGAGGCATGTCTCTCTCATCTTGCCTGATCTCTACGGTGTGTTAGACTACTGCTAGAGCATTGTAATCCATCTCAAGATGCCATATAAACAGCTTGTTTACAAGGAACACTAGTTAAGTACATCCTGATGAGCCACAGAAGTCTTATTAAAAGCCAAAGACTTTCTCGCTCTCTCTCTTTTTCTCCCTTGGCTAAAAGGAAGTCCAGCCTTATTCTCTCACCTGTTCAGACACTGGCTATCAAGCCTCTTTGTTGACAGATAAAGGAAAAAAAGACCCAGGATTTTGTGAAAGCAACCTTCAAATTTAGAAGAGCTCTAACATGAGAGAAATAGTTTTTACAAATTCTGAACATGGGTAAGTCACTGAGATCTTCTTGTGTTGAGGACAATGAAGACTTGTATTCTTAGGATTTAATGATTAACTGTGGTATTGTAGGCTGTTTTAAAAATGTGTGTATTTCAGTGTCTCTCTTAACCCAGCTAGTAGCCAAATAATTGATACTGGACTATTACATTTGTTTAACATGCTTTACAGCATAAGCACTGAGCAGCATCAATCTATTGTTAGTCCTCTATGGTAGTCTGGCTTCCTCTTCACCAAAATCCCCAAGATACTTGCACTTTTGGCTTTCTCTGATCTACCTGCTCTTTTTTTCATGATGTCTCAGGAACTTCTGCCCATGGCTGAATCCCCTACTTCCTTTCTCTCTCTTTTCCACTCTTGGCTGGAAGGAAGTCCAGCCCTATTCTCTCCCCTGTTCAAACACTGGCTGTCAAGTCTCTTTCTTGACATATCAAGGAACAATTATGGAGCAGTGTTTATACAACATTGTGACAAGAGATTTCCTTTTCAGAACAAGGATTGCAACCAGATTTGGAAAGGGCACAGAAATCAGAATTTGAATCTTTACAGAGTGCACAATAAAATTATGCATACAAAGTGGAATAACACAATTTTCACAGAGTTCAGAACATAGTATAAGTAAATCAATGTAGAAGACTATTTTTATAAAATGGACTAAGTAGAAAAGGTTACCAATACACAGATCTTTGACAGTTTTTTTTTTTTAAGAATGTTTGGACAATGAGAATTGCTGAGGGTTAAATTTGGTTGCCTGTCAAGATAGTTTAACATGCTTATCACAAAAGAAACTGAATGAATCTTAAGTAATATTTGTTCACTCATTAATTCATCTAATACATTTTGTCATCTTCATAACCTATAACAGACCCTTTTCACAATCTTGATGTTAGAGCCATGAAGAATAAAGAAAGTCCTAGCCCTCTCAGAGCTTCTATTTTAGAGGAAAAGAGTTATAAAAAATAGAAAGGGTTCTAAAACAAGGAACATGGAAATGAATGAAAAAGGAACATTAGACGCACCAGAATACTATTGAGTAGAAGCAGAGAACAAAAGAGCATTGTGTGGATGAGATCTTGTAAGCACTCATCTGAATGATAACAAAATACCCATCATGTACAAGGTAGGGAAATAGTGATCAATAGTGATCAGTCTATGAGCACTACTAGGGTGTGTGCTGGACCTGTTCATAAAAAGAGCAACATGAGCCAGTGAAAGCACAGAAGGCAGGTGAACCAATTTAAGTCTAGAGTCAGAAAGCATTCTCTCTCCCCCCTTCTCTGTCTCTGTCTCTGTCTCTGTCTCTGTCTCTGTCTCTGTCTCTGTCTCTCTCTCTCTCTCTCTCTCTCTCTCTCTCTCTCTCTCTCTCTCTCTCTCTCTCTCCTTCTCTTTCTTTCTTACAAACTATTTCAAAATAATTTATGAAACTACAGAGCAAACTGTACTTATCTTTTGTTGGAAGTGTCCCAGCTGTTACAAAATTACTACTGTCCTAATACTTACAAGCCAATTTTAGCACCAGTTAATACATTTATAGCACAGATAACTTCTGAAGCATTACAAAATGACAGATATTAAACAATAGCAACTTAGCGTTTTTTGAAACAGTTCGTGACAGCTTAAAAACTAAAGTGATTTTAATATATAGTCTATGTACCTTTAGTTTCTTTTTCACAATTCTTTTAGAAGATACAAATGTGAAAACCCTTTTTAATAGTGGGTGAAAGAATAAAACAAATTTATATTTAAAGATATTCAGTAAAAGTCTCAATTATGTCTCAAATCTTCCTCTTAAGATAGTTGGTAATAAGAATTCAATTTACTGAGGTAGAAAAAAAAGAATGGTAATATTTAATGGTTGGGGTACCACAAAATAATAAGGCACATCTATTCATTAAAGCTAATACAAAAAGAGAAACAATACAATAAACAACATTTTATATGAATCAGTATGCATTATTTATTTCTAAACCATTTTCTATCAATCCTAGCTTAAAAGCTTCAGTTAAAGGGTAATCCAGTTTAATGTATCATGTGCCATCTCTCCAGCTCCCTTCATTTAAATTTGTGGGGTATCCACACTACTTGCTTTTGACTAGATATATTACAACTCACCTTGGATAGCTAATGCTTTGATGATACACAGAAAAAAATAGCTGTAATAAACCTTACTAATTGGGGACTTGATACATTGCTAATGTAATATCCTCAGAGAGAAAAAAAATATCTTCTGATAAGAACTACTGTGCATCATAAATTATTTTTATAAATTGATGACTTCTTAAATACAACAAATTATTGTTACTATTTACTAAGGCCAATTGATTACATCAGACTACTAAATTCCCTTAATATGCAACTACCATCTTCCCCATCACTGAGTCGCTGGCATGGTATGGGTTCATTGTATACCATGCTACTGCATAACCTACTATGCTGTGTCAGGAAAATTTAGATCTTTCAAATTATATTGGTCAAATTCACATATTTAATGCTGTCTGTCAATTTTACTACTGTTATTGTCTCAAAATTCATAATATTTTGTGAGAATAGAGCATGGCTTTCAGTTTCAGCACTTTTCATGGTACTAAAATAGGAGAGAGAAGAATAAATTTAAAAAAGTAAAATATTGAATTTAATGCCATTTTAAAATTACAACTTTAATTAAAATGCTGCTGTCTTGTGCCAAGACTATTTATTTGACAAAAATGGTAGATGTGAAATCCAGACCCTTCTATACTTCGTATGTATTAACAACACTCATGATTTCTAACACTATTACCTATATTTTGATAACTTGAACAAGTCTGTTTAAATACCTAATATTAATCTAGTTTAATACATTATCATTATAAATATGTCTGTTTCATATTAACGCAGGTTTTTCTAATGAAGATACTTGAAATTTTATGCACATCCATGCTTTTAAGACAAAATTTCATGCTTTGCAATTACTCCTGGCAAAAAGTAGGTACTTCATTTTCTAAGTCAGGGTCATGTGATTCTTTTTTGAGAACAAATCCTTGTATAGGCTGAAAATAAAAGAACTTGAAATTTCAAACATCTAAGGAGGAGTTAATTACTCCAGATTGAATCAGGATCATCCAATAAATCAGCCTTCACTCAACAATTTTTTTTTTTTTGTTCACACAGAACTTTCTAGACTTTACACAGTTACCTTGCACCCCTGTGCTAAGGCTACAAGATATCTGGCTGCTTGCTGTATTTTACCACATATACTCAGGATGTATGCATGCACTTATATCTATGACTACTTAATAAAAAGCATATTATAAAAGTGCTTAAGAACTTTATATTTCAATTTACTACATTAATATTGAGATTTTTTTTCAAGACAGGGTTTCTCTGTGTAGCCTTGACTGTCCTGGACCAGCTTTGTAGACCAGGCTGGCCTCAAACTCACAAAGATCCACCTGTCTCTGCCTCCCAACTGCTGGAACTAAAGGCGTGTACTACCACGGCCAGGCTCAAAATTTTCTTGATACAGCAAAAAGAGGTTCTCTCCAGCAGCAAATGCTAATTCGTGAACACCAGTCCTTAGACAATGTAGCTATACAAGGAATGAGCCCTCAGCTGGCTAATTAACCAGACCTAGTGAGTATTACATTATTTCTAAGCTGTGTATAGGAAATAAATATCTGTTAACTTAGAGACGATTTGTTACAGCATCTCCGACTGGCTGATGGTGATCTCCATTGTACTAAATATAGGATCTAGGACTGGTATGAAGAACTCATGATGTGTAAACCAAATCACCTTTTTCAGATGTAAGCTCATTAAAAGATATATTTTAATAAAAAGCACCCTTTAATCCATTTTAGACCAAAAGAAAATAGACTTAGATTCCTATTTTAGAAAAAAAATCTTTCCTTTCTTTCTTCTTTCTGTTCTAACTTCCCTTGGCAATGACCTCAGCTGTAAGCATGGAGATGAAAATTGCTATAAAGAGAACAAAGACACCAAAGTTACCACAAAGGACATTCTGTAGCAGCCAAAATCCTTTAAAGCTGACAAGGCAATGGCACTGTGTGCTCGGAGCTTGCTATGAGGCTATAGCGCTCGAAAGTCCTTCAGATTCACTCTGGGCACAGCTGTTTGGAGCCTGCCAGCAATTAGAAACCTATCTCTCTCACAGACAAATTATTACTGGAATTCATCACTGCGAAAATACCAGCCCCTTAGAAGAAGCACTTAGAATGCCTGAGAACTGCCGTGAAACAGTCGTCACTAAGTCAATGACACCATCAGGCAGAACTGAGCTGTGTCCTGTGTAACAGGCTAGCTCCTCCTAGACTGGATAAGCAGATGGACGGGCTCTGTCATGCTTATCCCTGAAGATCTAGATCAATAGTTTAAGATTTAGCACGTACAAGAATCGCCCAGATAGATGGGTTTGGGAATTTAGCTCAGTGGTAGAGTGCTTGCCTAGCAAGCGCAAAGCCCTGGGTTCAGCTCTGGGGCGGGGGGCGGTTTAAGAATCGCTGGGAACTTTCCTTGCGCTCCGAAACTCTCAAGAAGGGCTGAGATATTTGACATCTGTAGAGTCACAAGGGATTCCAAGGTTGCTGAATGAGAAAGGACTATTTGGAACTGCCAATCCAGAGGGAATTATGCCTGAAATACATCTGCACACGTAATTAATTGGATTCTTTTTACTGTAAATTTTGTGTTTTATAACCTATTCGTTACGTGCTGTAAAGTCTTATGACAGCAAATTGACACTTGGGCTTTAATTTGTTCTTAATATGTACTATCGCTTGCAGTGGTCAACACTTACAGAGAGCTGGGTTTATCCGGCCACTTACGGACACGGAATATTCTGCGCTCCTCAGGGTCTAAGGAGCAGGCGTTCCTACCACACTTTCTAGACGACTAGATGATGAGACAGCTGTGGAAGCTAAGCGGTGTGGATCTAGGTGATCATGATGCTTCCGAGTGTAGGCGGGGCAGATTCAGGGTCTCCCACAGCAGCGTGTCCCAGATCTTAATGACCCTGTAATTCACCTGGAGATGTTGTTAAAATGCAGACTTTGTTGATCATACAATAAATAAACAACGGTAAAAAACAATATTACAAACATATTTTAATGAAGTTATAGTGGTCATAATATTACCCATAATGTTATTAATATAATCTCAAGTATTGGCAAGAAGGTATGGACATTTTGAGTCTACCTATATAAATTGCACATAGCCCTACAAAAAGAGGTGTGAACCCAGTAATATCTATTTGATTGTTATAAGAGGTACAAAGATTTTACAAGGAATATGATAAGAAACATAATTTATTATTGGCTAAGTTAAAATTATATTTCATATTTAGTTAAATCTGAGAAACCCATCTTTTTTAGACAATAAAAATGTTATAAACTTTCTGGTAAAAGATAGAACCAGCAAACCACTTGACTTATACTATGTACATTATGCTTAAATATGAGTTAGTTTAAATGCAAAAGTAAATTTCCATATTATTTTCCCCCATGAATTTGGTTGAGGACGCATCTCCAAGAACATTCTATTTGGTTTATATTTACAATGTTAATAAAGCCTACATTTATTTTCAAAAACATTTTTAAAACATACCTCTCCAAACATTAACCCACAATATATAATACAGTTTTTAGGACACTATAGAGAAATAACATTTGAAAATCAGGAATATATCACATTGAGACAGTGCTAAAAATGATAGTGCTAAGTTTTTGGTCTCTTTTAGAAGTTCTTTTGACTTTGGTATTCATCATTTAATTAGAGACTGC
The DNA here is from genome assembly GCA_907169655.1 of Acomys percivali. NCBI lineage: Eukaryota > Metazoa > Chordata > Mammalia > Rodentia > Muridae > Acomys > Acomys percivali. Next base: position 113,786,509 of record OU015751.1, read on the forward strand.
TTTGGTCAGGGTATTTTATCAGGGCAAAAGGAAATGAAAGTAGACCCCAAGAGCTACTCTCGGCTCTCCCTGATAGTGCTGCTTGCTGCCATAAATTCATCACAACTCTTCAGTCTTAATCAGCGGGTTCTTTCTGTTTCTCTTTCTTGTTTGCCTGAAGGCCTGGAGATCAGATATAGCTACCTTCTGTGGTCACCATGGAAACAACTTTACAGGCTGCCTTAGAGGGGTAGGTTTTGTTTGTATTTTTTGTGCTCCTGAGTTTACTGGGGAAGAGAGATGATTATGATAAATCTTGGCAATCTAGCTAGAGGTTTTGCCTCTGCTAAGAACACATCTTACCATAGCTAAAGGCTAATAGCACCAGCTTTACTTGGTAGCAGCATTGAAAGGAATCAAGTCAGTTCAGAAGCAGAAAACCGGAATGTCAGGCCAAGGGTCAGTAGAGAAAGAAAGCATTACAGACCTGAGCAGTGTAACGAGAGGTGAACAGTTTGGGTTGCTCACTGGGATGTTACCAAGGTGTCTGGTTTCCTGTGTCCACACTCTGAGGGCTTCTCCATTGTCCTCTCAGGATTCAGCAAGTAATTTGGAAGACTTTCATTGCGTTATGTGAACTATTTTATGCAGAACTTGCATACTCAGTTTTCTTATAGGATAGCTCATTATCAGAGACAGAAACCTCCTGCATCATTAAAGAACAGGGGTGGTAGTCATGCAACCAGTGTGCAAATTTTCCAGTCAGGAAAACTGATCTTGTTGTACCTTTTATATTCTGTCTCCAGAAACTTCTAGAAGCCAAGTACCTTAACAGATATGGAAGCTTTAAGAAAAGAAAAATGAAATTTACCAAAATGAAAATGCATTGACAAGTAAGAAGTTAGAAAGGATGTGTTTAAACTTGACTCTTTACATATGAGAGGGAAAAGCAAATAGCAAGGGCCTTTGAAATGCTTATCTTAATTTGCACAGTGAAGTTTCCTCACAAATGTGAATTTTCTACCTTCAGTATTTGATCTGTACTTATAGAGTTAAAGCTTAACTTTTCCTATATATAAGTAAAGTATAAAGCAAAGCAGAGAACAAGCGGGCTCTTGAAAACTCAAGAAATGTTTTTATGAATTATTCCTTATACCCAATATGTAAATGAAAATTTCAATGTGCTCAGCTCATAATGGTTATTGGGTAATAGGATTACACTGAACGAGTACTTAGAATGCATTGCCAGTGTCCCATCATTCCTTTCTTTTTTAACTTAGAAACTAGACAAGACGGAATGATATGATAATTTGTGTATTTCTGTCTATTGGAAAAAGCAATAACCAGCATCATTGTTGGGCTCCTTACATAATATTATAAGCTATTTTAACCTATTTTAAGGTCTATTGTAATATTATATAGTATTTTACTTATTTTAATATTTATTTATATTAATATTTATATTGATTTTATTATATTTGCCTGTATTGATTTTTATTTTTATCTAAATATATTTGACACTTATTTTTATCAAAATATTTTAAAGCCAACTTTATATCTCATTCTCTTAATTTTCTAAAAGTTAAATAAAAATTTGTAAAAAGTTTTCATCTTCTACTTTTATGAAAGTTATCATTGTCACATTTGAATTGCACTTGAGAATCAATACCCTACCATCCAAGTACTGTGGCCACCTTGAGGCGCATCCTTCATTACATTGCTTTCCTGTATTGTAGACCCATTTTTCTCCATTGCTGTGGAATTACGTTCAGCTCAGTCATGATGGAAACTCCATCACCCTGAATTTCACTTCTGCCGGCCTCAGTGTCTAAAGAAAATTTATAGGCATTTCTTTGTAAGTTACAGGTAAAACGGCAGGTCCAGAGTTGACATGCCCTAAGCAATGGCAGAAGGCATTGAACTTTGTTAAAATTGACACAAAAATGTTGCTGTACCATGGCTTATCTCTTAGCTCTTTTTTCATTTTAGAAGTTTGAGGCTTTGACCTCAAGTGCTTTTTTAAGTTTTTTTTAAGACTCTAAAGATTTTAAGCAGAAATTGTTAAACTAAAATTTAAAAGAAGGGGTGTGTGTGTGTGTGTGTGTGTGTGTGTGTGTGTGTGTGTGTGTGTGTATACATGTCTGCATTCTTGGTTTATGAGAGATATTCAAACTTGCAGCCGCTGTCTCTGTGGTGTCTCTTCAATAAATAAAAATTTTAGCCCTCATTTCTGGAATTTAATCCAAAGAGTTTTAATAATGTATAAGTTTCCAAGGAGTGCAACACACTTTTAATTAACTTTTTCATTTTTCTGCAGGGTGTGTGTGTGTGTCTGTGTGTGTGTGTGTATAATTTAACATTGGCCTTACACATCCCCATAGCAACAGTGAATACTTAGGTTCCATAATTAATTGCTTCATTCTTAACTAGTGCAGAATGCTGCTCCTAGGAGGAATCACCCTTCCTTCCTGTTAGGCATGCATGAAAGCTATCACTGAACAGCTGGAGTTGAGCAAAGTGCTGAGTGTGCTCTGAAGCGGAGAACCGCAGCCCCAGCTCCCGAGAAACACAGGCAGTGAGGACCAGAGGGACCAGTGGCAGGCAGAAGGTTCTGTCTTCCTTCTTTGCTCTGTGCTCAGTTTGCCCAGCTGCTACTGTAGCCTGTCTCATTATTTTAAGCCATATATCCCCAAATCATTTCTGGCATGCTGTCCTCAGCACAGAAACCTCATGAAAACTCAGCATGGTGGAATATTAGCTTTACTATCCTTCTTTGTAGAAATGGTGATTTCAAAAGTTAAAAAAAGAAGAAAGAAAGAAAGAAAGAAAGAAAGAAAGAAAGAAAGAAAGAAAGAAAGAACGAAAAAGGAAGTGTCAAGGTAGAAACATGATCCAGCAGGTTAAATTGAAGACTGTAGAAACGATGTTACATATCTGTTGCTGGGTCCCAGTGAGAAGGACTCCTCGCTCCTAGATCTTAGTACCTAACACTTGAATGCACTGATCCAGGACATAGTGTACTTTGCTGAGAAACATCCCCAAAGCTTGAAACTAAAGCATCTGGAGTCTAAGCTTCTTTGAATCTTTACCTTAGCATCTGTTAGGAAAAACAATGGGCAGTAGCCTGCTAGGGGCTAGGGTTGGGGACAAGTATTTGTCAAGATCCTAGAGCCACAGTTCTCAACCTTCCTAATGCTGATGTGTTTAACACAGTTCCTCATGTTGTGGTGGCCCCCACCACACACTGTAATTTTGCTATGGTTATGAATCAGAGTGTGAGTATCTGAGTTTTCTGATGGTCTTAGACAACTCCTGGGAGAGGCGTGCAACCCACAGGTTGAAAACCTCTGCTCTAGAGCGATGTGTGTGAACCTTGAACACAAGGCTAAGCATCTGACACAGGGGTAGCAGGGGTCCATTGCTATTGGGGCTTGCCTTCTATGGTGCTCTTCTTGATGTAAATTTATTCCTTTCCATGTAACTTCTAAGAATGTGAAAGCTGCTCTCAGTCTGTTAGTGGAGGCATCAAGAGCAAACTCCTGTGAATCCTTTCCCTGCTATTAAGAATCCCTAGTGCAGAGGAGCATGCCCAGTGGCAGTTCTGCCCCTCACTGTAATTTCTTAAACATGTTTCATGAATCTGAGCTATTAGTTCCCACATGTCTGTTATCCTGCCCTCTTGAATTGTGATCTTAAACTGAGCACAACTGAGTCTGTACTCCCAAAGACATAATTTTTTTTTCTTTTAAGAATGTGCCTATATGTCATCTAGGGATTGGGCCCTTACAGTGAGTTTTTCAGTAGCATTCTGTTAGCGTTCAATAGCAGGCTATTTGCAATGCATCTTCCAAGCCTTCCACACAACTTCACTGCACACCAGGCCAGTGGCTCTGAACCACCCTAGTGTTAAGAACCTTTGGTACAGGTCCTCGCGTGTAAGGGAAACTCAACAACAACATTTTTGTTGTTGCTACTTCATAACTGCAATTTTGCTACTATTATGAATCATAAATGTAAACATCTGTATTTTCTGATGGTCTTAGGTGACCTCTGTGAAAAGTTTGTTTGATCAACTAAAGGGGCTGGGACCCACAGATTGAAAATCACTACTCTAAGATTTATCTACACCACAGCTCCAACCTCCCACAAACCAGCTTCTTCTTCTTCTTCTTCTTCTTCTTCTTCTTCTTCTTCTTCTTCTTCTTCTTCTTCTTCTTCTTCTTCTTCTTC
>OU015751.1:113817220-113830414 GCA_907169655.1 Acomys percivali
ACACACACACACACACACACACACACACACACACACACACACACACACTACACATACCACAGAAACAGGAAGGTTAAAAAAAGAGAGGGAGCTCAGAATATTTAATCAACTGACTCAAAAGCTAACAAAAGGGCATTGTTTTTAAAAAATCAAAAGACGGGATAGATCAATATCATTACAAATACAACTATAGATAAATATGAACTGTGAACTTTTTCGAGTAACTTTAGAAAACATGAAAACCGTGTAGAGCATGTAGAACCAGAAACTCCAGAGAGCTACACACGAAGCTGGAATCTGTAAATTGCAGGTGCACTCACACGCTTTTGAAAAGCCACACAGGAGCAAATACTGCATAAACTTCTGAAACTGACCCGAGGACAGACAAATCTAAAGTGATAATTGATTTTCACATAAAAAGAGAAAAAAATCTGTAATCCACCTTTAATCTCCCAGATACCTGATAAAGATTAATTCAAAGCCAGTGCTGCAACATGTCATAAAGTTTAATGTTTTTACTGCTGCTTGAATTATTGCAGGGCTTGTAAATACAGAGTATGGCATCAAACTCTCCATGCTGACAATGATGCCAGTGTCAGTCCTGTGAATGCTGAAGGTGTCTGTGCACAAAAACACACAGAATGTAAAGAAAGCTCTCCTACAAAGTCCTGTGTGAAATTCCACTCAAAGGCAGAATCTTATATTTCGGTCAAATGCCTCAAGTGTCAGAAGATAGCTCACTAAAAAGCAGAGTATTATTAAGTATTAAAATCTATTTATGTTTCATTCTACTAAGAGATGAAACAAAAATCATGGATCTTTCTGATGCACACTCAAATCGTCTGTCATAGCTCACAAATATGTTATCATCTCAAACACCCAACACATGAGATCAGAATGGTTAACCCTTTACAGACAGTATGTATGACGTAAACATGAATGCAGCAATAGAACACGTGTCATAGGAAACTAGAAAATGAAGTACTTAAAATGAAAGGACACAAGAGGGTGGCTGGAGCCTGGGGAAAGCTGAGAGGAGGATGACCAACAAAATTTATATGACAATGTCATAAAATATTATTACTTTATAAGTAAATAAATACACTTAACCAAAATGAGATATTTCTATATGGCAATTTCAATAATATCTAGTCATCAGGAAAATATGTACAGATACAAGAATCATATTTGTTTCAAATACAATTGAGAACCTGAGTGGTGATATAAAGCTAAAGCTGGCATCCAGAAATTTGATACAAAAATGATGCAGGTTTGAGGCTAACTTGAGCTACATACTGTCTATCTGTCTATTTATCTATTTATCTATCTACCTATCTATCTATCTGCTACATATCTACAGATAATATTTACATATATTATATAATGTGTAGATAGTATAACATATGTATATATTAGAATGCACATATTTAAATTTATTCTTTTGTGAATATTCATAATAAAACACCTCCCCAAGCCAAGAAAATTCCTATGGATCCTGATGAAACAAGACATTTATCATTCTATTGTCATTTCAAACCCTCCCTCATATTTTAAATTATTTAAAAATAATCAATATTTATATTAAATATTTACCAGAAAATTTATAAATGTAGGGAAAATTCAAATGATTTCAAACCAGATTACAAAAGAGAACGATTTTTCTTTGTAAAATGAGAACAACGGAAAATAAAGCATACATTAAAAATACTACCTTCAAGGTACCATTTCTATTATTTTATTTTTTCTATTTATTTGTTATTTTCAGCCAAATTATTATTTAAATAATTTCCAATAGTAAAAGCATTATACAAATAAGTGCAATAGACATTAATATTGTTGACTAAAATTGATCTCTTTTTAATTCTGTATTCTGTTCAAATAAATGCAATAGGCATTTATATTGTTCATCAGGTTGATCTCTTTTTTATACTGTACTTCTCTTTCTCTACTAGTTATCTACGAGCTGTTACTTAGGGGTCGTTTGAAGACATAATCACATACAAACATTTATCCCTAAGTAATTGGTGTCTATGTCCTAAATGAGGACATTTTCTTTAATAAAACGTAATGTGTCTAACACACCCATGACACCTAGCATAATATGGTAATATGACCTAGCATAGTGAATTTTATACTCGAAGATTTCTAATTATCTCAAGTCTTTGGTCACAACAAATGAAATCTGTCTAACCCAATATGTATGTTTATAGATTTACATCTTTGTTCATTATAAATCAATATAAAGCTAAATATCTTTTGGTTAGAAAAAACCCGATGGTTTATGTAAGCTAGTATACTTAAAATACCTTGGAAATCCAAAATGTAGAATAGTTAAGTTTGAGAACATGGTAAAGAGATTTGGCTGCATTTCAAAATAATGTAAAGCTAGTGATGAATACAGACGGAGCCCCGCCCAGGTCTGTTTGGTGAAGAGGTGGGGAGGACAGGGTCCAGGAAAACGCGACAACTCTGTTAATAGCTAAGGGGACTCTCAGAGCCTTAGCTTTGGGAGGGAAAAGATGAGGAATGATATCTGCTTCTCTATGTCCATTATTATCCGTATACATAATGCTAAAAGAGTTCTAGCGTTCCTTTTTTGATGCTCCGAACATACTGGTCTTTACTGTATCCCTAGCACTTTCAAGCAACAGAGTGATGACGATAAGCACTGTTTCAGACGACAGATTGGCTTTCCAGGTTGGACCATTTAGGGCTGGATGGATTCCAAGGTATCCCTGGTCTGCCCACAAGGCTCCCGTTGCGAGGATTTGGGGAGAGATAGCAGAGTCTTAATTTACCTCTAGTTAGCCACAGAGAGAACTGTAGGGCTCTGTTACTGCTAAACCGCATCTCAAATGAAATCTTGACAACAGATTGAAAATTAGAGACGGCTCATAATCAGAAGCCCGGAATGAGACAGTGAAGAGAGGCAGACATTTGTAAAACCTGGAAGCTCATCTGCAGCCCTTGCCCAGACACCTGGCTGCCCCTACATAATGTACATAAAAGTTCTCAGAACACAGAAAGGGCTTGCAGAGGACAACATGCAGATCTAAGGGTGATACTGACTGCACAGTAATGACACAGAGGCGAAAGCAGGTGAGGCTGTGAGTATCACACAGCTTCTCTGTGTGTTTTTTCCATAGGAGACAAAGATTGAGGTGTGATAACGGATGGGTCTGATGAGGGGTACAGAAACAGATGTCTTGCCTGGATGTAGGAAAGCTCCCTGGTTCCCCTGGCTATATTTTTTATTCCAGTAAGATGTCGGGGGGGGGGTGCAGAGATGAGCTATCATCATCTGCAGTGCTTTAAGCATTAAGATTTAAAGCAATCTTCCAATATAGCATCTATCTCTATTAGTGTTTGAAAGAAAATCATCACCCAGATTTCTTGCTGGGATGATACAGCAAAAATAATGCTGAGCCAACTCTTTTCTGTTGTTAATAGCTTTGGAATTACAGGGCTGTTCTTTCAGTTCTTATGAGGGGGTCTCACTAATAGAACTAAGAAATAATATTAAAACATAACATGAAGCCGAAAATAGGAAATATATTGTTGTGAAGAAGAAATCTTATTTTCTAACATACATCATCTCAGATAGAAAAGAGAAATCTTCTTTTTTTAAGATAGAGGATTCACTATGTAATTTAAAAAAAAAAAAAAAGACATGCCGTCACTGTTGTCGTTGTCTATAGCAGGGCAGTGATTGTTTCACTGATGTCCTAAACCAGATCAGTGGGGTTTATCCTTATAAGAGTTACACTAAAAAGAGAAGTGTCATGGTCCTCGGCAAAGCTCTGTCTGTCCACAGGAGACATTGCAGGATGGCAAGAGGCATTAAGAGCCCAGGGAGCTGGCCTGCTTTGCTGTTAGCAAGTGACAAAAGCGTCTTTCAGCAGAGCAGTTATGAGGCTGCCCTGGCCATTTGAGAGCGATGGATACTTGCTGATGAGAAGCTGGGCTTTGAATGCCTGTTCAGGGAAGACAGAAAACCTTCCTTCAAACTGGAAATGATTGGGGAGGAAGGTGCACTTCAGAAAGACTCAGGTTTGCTACTAATGACATAATTAGTGCCAACACAGCGCAGCCTTCTGCGGTGAAACTCATGAATTTGAAATTCTCGAAGGGAAGCTCAAATTAGAAAGGGAAAAGGGAATCTAACACCAGTTAAATTAGTAGCAGCAACAAAAGCTAATTTATTTTAAAAGCCAGGGGCAATAATTTATGATCCTGTAGCAATGGCATTTCATATACTTACATTCTTTTCAATTGTATTCGGACTATATTTAGACTTCTCATGTGGTGGTTTACCCAACTGTTTCTGGGAAAGAGTCGCTACTAAGAAAACACATCTCAAATACCAATATTAAAAATTAAACCAACATCTGTTAAAGAGATGCTTTTCCAATGAAGATAATTTCCTTTGTATATCCTTGTTGCATGAGTTCAGTCTCTCATGGGAAGGATATAATTCCAAAAATGTACTTGTGCTGACATATATTCTATCATCTAGTACAGTCTATGAGGCTACAGTTGCCATGGCAACTGCTTTCTTAGGAGATTTCTTGCACATAGTAATTTTCTAGCTTTTTCTATTCCAGTCAATGTAGCACCCTTTGAATAATATAGTTAGACCTTCTCTTGGTAAGAAAAGGACAAATCAAACTATTTGCAAGTAATTGATTGTGTCCAGAAGTACTCATTATTTTGGAATTTAATTGATACATTAGTTTAATTTGAACCAATCATGAGATGAATTAAAAGGGAAGCAATCACAGGGAAGTGGGTTGTTCTACTGCGCAGTGCAAAGAAACTTCAGCAATTTATTATTTTCTTCAATTGACTGATTATGTGCCCAATAGTTGCTATTAAATGCTTAAGTAAATTTCATCTTATTTTAGTTTGGTACTTAAATAAATATATTCATATTAATTAATTGAGTAGAATTAATAGTCTAAATGTCAAGTAATCATTACAGAAAATTGATTTTCAGTAAACATGCTAAGAAAATATAGCATTTTCAACAAATGATTCAGGACACTGTCTATCAGTAACCAAAAAAATCAAATTATACCTCCACCTTGTTTCCTATGCACACTTGAATTCAGATAATAATATACATAAACTAAATTAAAATGATGAAATATTCTGAAGAAAACAAGAGAAAATACTTAAGATGATTAAGCAAAGGTTTTCCCAAGTGACAAGGCAAACATTAATAGATTGACTTCATATAAACTTAAAAAAGTTCCATACAACAAAGACACTATAAAGGAATAGTAAAGGCAGCCTCAAGAAGAAGAGAAAGTTTTTGTAAATTATATACATTATAAAATATATTAAGAATTTCTTTAAAGAATTAATAGAAGTAGCTAATTAATACACATTTTGGGTCTTCAGAAAAGAACAAATAAAAAGCACAAGGCGTGCCATTACATAGTCAGAAATGTGGCTGAAAAAACCATGGTAGGCACTGGAACCATTATTAGTAAGATATGAAAAAAACAGAATGCTTGTCTATTCCAGATGGGCACAGATGTGGTTTAACCACTCTGCAAAAAAAGTGGTAGTACTTAAAGTGTTGAAATTAAGATCCCAGGTGATCTACCAATTTCAATCCTAGATATAAATACACTCTCTGAACTATTGTACACAAATACTCATTTCACCATCATTTATCATATCCAAAAAGCAGACTATCCCAAAAATCCATCAACGTATGAACAGATAAACAAATGAATTTGGCGATAAAAATGATTAACCTTCAAACGATTGCCAAATGAGACAAGACAGTCATAGAGAATGTCATGTCACAGGATTCCGTTCCTCAAAACTATCTAGGAAAGGCAAATCAGTGAAGACAGGAAGTGGAATTGTGCTGTCCAAGGACTGAGCAGAAATGGCAACAGCATGATGGATGGATATGCTGTGCAGCAAATGTTGTTGATGGCTACACAACTCTGTAATATAATTTTTAAATGCTGAGATAATTTTCCTATGTGTGAATTATATCTCACTAAGGTTACCAAAACAACATCATTTGAAGAGAGTCTTTGACCCACAATGAGATCTGACCATCATTTGACCCTCACGTATTCTCTCCGTGGATAAGAACACCACAACTAACCCTAATATAGGCTATGTTAACTGTTTAAGAGTTTAAGGTGAAATCAGCTGACTTCAAATGTAAGCTAGCTTTTCTCTCAGTAGCAACACATATAAAGACAAGTTCCAGATGCCCTGAGTCTGTCTTTTTCTCCTAGGTAGCATTTCCACGATGTGTGCTTACTGTCCTAAGAAAACCTGAGAAAATTGTCCACTTGGATCAACATTCCAACCCATAACTATTATTCAGAAATGTAAATTACATTTACATTTCAGGATAGCATTCTGAAATATAAATGGTATTTTTAGATTTAGCTCTCAACAGAGTTGCCTCTTTCTGGCTTGGCTGTGTGACCAAAAGTGAGCACCCTAAACAAGTTGTCTGAGCACTTCCATTTGCAAATTTGCTAAGACTTATTTAAAAGACAAAAAGGCATGCAATAATCTTAGCTGAGTACCCAACTGATATGAAATGATAAGGAGGATGCCTCCAAGGATGATGTGGCTCCTTGCGAACTGAAAATAAAGTCTGAATCCCTGAAGAAATGTGGCTAGACAAATGGTTTATGTCTTCATTCTAAGAGTTCTACTATCATCCTGACAATGTATGTGAATAATGCATTATTGTCGCAGTAAGTGACTTCTTCCATTTTCATGATTTTCAGACACACACACACACACACACACAAACATACAAAACAAACAAACACAAAATGACCACTGATAAAACTGGGAGAAACAAGGGGCTAAAATGACTGCCATGGCCATAAAATGGAACCATCTTTAATTTCCCTTGATCGCTCTCCTGTGGTGCTGATTTCCTCTTTGTTCCATGCATCTAGTTTCCCACTAAAAAGAAACAAATGAGATTATAGGGACATTCAAATCTTGGGAGAAGTGAACCATGTTATGTTCAATAATGTATTCTGAAAAGATTGGTTCATTTCCAAGGTGTAAAATACATTAAGCATGCATAAATAAGTCTCGGGAGGAAAAACTAAAAATATACGTTCATCAACTCTATATAGTGATATGATTTTCATTAAATACTGACTACTTTCTTGTGTAGAGAGCATGTATAAACAGACAACGTTGTTTTCCAAAACTGATATTTGTCAATATCTCTTTGTGATGTGGATGATTTGAGGGGAACACAGTAATTGTTATACAGGAAAAAGTCAAGCTCTTTGAGTGGCACAAAACTGTCAATGACTCAAGGCTGGAAGTAATCTCATTCAATTATTGAAAACCGTATGTGGCAGGCACTTGTAAAATTCAGTAACAAGGAGGGGCCTAAAACACATGGTCAGTAGTTTGCAGAATAGGAAATCCATAGACTCTCTAAGTGTAATTTTTAATAACAGCATTTTTGAGCAATAATCCATATGTCATAAAATGCATTAATAAAGAGAAAAACAATCTGGGCATGGTGGCACACATCTATAATCCCAGCACTCAAGGGAAACAGAGTTGTTTGTCTGTGGATGGATGTGGATGTCTGTGGATGTCTGTGAGTTCAAAGTCAGCCTGGTCTAAAAGTAAGTCCAGGAAAGCCAAGGCTACACAGAGAAACTCTGGTTTGAAAAAAAAATAGCACAAAATCAAAGAGAAAAGAAAAGAAAAGAGAAGAAAACATGCTGATGTTGTAAAGCTCATACTCTGTGCTACCCAGTGCAACATTATTCTGGATGTAACATGACAGTATAATAAATATTATTGTTGTACCAAGAACAAGAGAGAAAACTGCAGAGTTCACACCTTACATGTCAAGATCACAGATGATGATAAAATCAGGCAGACACAAACTTGATTCTTTAAGTTGGAACAACAAAAGTCTAGGTCATTATATCTTCCTCCCATAGATGGTACAAACTTTGTATATAATGTTTATAAAATGAGTTTTTCTTGGTGTGACTTTCCAGTCTGAAAGATCACCTGTATCCCCTTTCTGCTCATTGTTCCCTCCATCCACAAAATTCTGAGAGTAGAAAATCAAACAAATCTTAACAGATTTGAGTTTGAATTTTCATACACTTTCTCTCTGTGTGATAATTGATTATAAGAGCAAACGTTGTTTAGTCCCTCCAGGAGAGGGAGGAGGGATAAAGAGGGCACAGTAAAGAAACAGAGAATGAGGCAGCAAATGTCATTCCACTACAAGCATCCTACTCCTGGTTCTTAAATACTTCTTCATCCTCTTCAGTGATGACCCCGAGCCTTGGGAAGAGGATATGTGATACAGATGTCTCATTCGGAGTTGATCACTCTATAGTCTTTTATTCTCTGCAGGCTGAACGGTAGTGGGAGTCTCTTGATTAATCTCTATCTACTGAAAAAAAGAAGCTTCTCTGATGAGAGTTGAGAGAGGCATTGTTCACTGTGTGTAAAGATAAGAATTCAGAGGTCAGTTTATTACTGTATCCATTGACAGCCCCATTGAACACGTGAAGTCATAGCAGCTGGGACCGCTCACAGAAGGCTTGCACAAGATCAAGAGAGCCAAAGTCCCAGCATGAATGCAGAAAGAGCTCACAAAGCAATTGCAGTTTTCCTACTAAAACTATATTTTAGACATTTTTTTCCAGTTAAAATGACAACTCCTATAACATGCTAGCAATATTACATGGACTGTGTAGGTTATAATTATAATTCATATGCATTTACATATACACATAATCTTGTGAATTTTATCTATAGCCTATATATGTAAATATATTTATATACATAAGAATCATATATAATATATAACCTAACTTACATATATAAATATGAAAATATATAAGTACAACTAGATAAAATAGGCTATGAATTTGAGAGAGAACAAGGGGACACATGGGGAGAGTTGGAGGAAGAAAACAGAAAGGGAAAGTAACGTAATTACATTTTAATTCAATAAATGATGAATTTTGGAAAGGAATTTGTGTCCTTCAGAATGAGATGCTATTACATGTGGGAGAAAATTTATATCGTGTGATGCTGGCGAAGGAACACAGCAAGGTGTATATTTTTCTGGTCAGGTGTGGGCAAGCTAAAAGCAAGCAAACATGTCTGTAAGACATGACAATGTAAGAAACCCAAAGCAGCTTATAAAGTTTATGTTTCCATAAGTCAAACTAAACCATAGGAAGTCTCTTAAGTGAACATTTCAAAACTAGGGTGTAGGCATTGAACTTTTACAAACCTACTTTATTTGTGGTTATCTAATGCTAATACCTCCCTTCCAGCCCACCCACCATAGATAGGAGAGAAAAGAGACTAATAGGAACAGGAGGAGTAGACCTTTTTAAATCAGTTCCTTGGAACAATCCCACTCTTCATCGTCAGGATTTCAGCAGATTGATTAAACAGTAAACCAGCAATTCAGCAAAGGTGACTGCAACTGCAGCAGCTGGAATCCAGAGCAGTTCTCTCTGGGAGCATCTCAAAGCAGAGCAATGAACAACCAAACGACAGGAAGCAATGCCAAAACCCAAAGGCCAAGCCTCTTGTGTTGAGCACATATAACACACACACTCAAAACACACGCACGCGCGCACACACATACACACACACACACACACACACACACACGTGTATATATGTATTATATACATAATATATATATTCCTCTCAGAGTCCATACTAGAATGTTTATCAGTTGGCAAAGACTATGCCCCCACAGTTCCTCTTCTAGTGGACAAACATCAACTGTTCTCTCACAAGTTTGTTTCTAGCAGACAAACACCACACACCCTCACCCAAGTGTGTTTCACATCCCACACTTGGGATCATAACAAAAACATGTTTACATCCGCCACACTAGGGTAGGTCCTTCTAGGCTGCCATGCATCTTCATTAAAATCTTTCCACTTAATGAAATATATTAACACTTTTCACCCAGAAATGTCATGCTCCGACTCAAAGCAAAACCTGTGCATTTTCAAAAGTTTACAGTAATAAATACAAAGATATTCTTAGGGGACATTAATTGTTTCATCATGCCAATCCCTACAAGCCAAATATACGTGAGAATGAAACAATGGGAGGTAACTGCCCCTGTGTCCAGCTTGACCTGGAAAGGAGCTGTGTCACCAGTGTTTATAATCGTGTTAGCTTTGAGGCCAACTTCATAAATTTACCCTCTGCACTCACTCTCTAAACAAACGCTCTTCTCATTTCAAGATGGAACAGAGTGTGACTCCACAGTGGCTCAAAGACGTTTCTTTTCTCTGCCTCACAGCTGGTATGTATATGGGATCCACTATTTATTGTCTTCAAATTATTCCGTACAAACCTCTACCAAATTTCTGAAGCCATAGACTGAAGCGCACAAAGAACTGTGGGACTGTGGGGGACACTTACAGAGGACTGAGGGACACGTGGTCTATTTTACTTTGGGTGTGGATGTAAATGATGCCTGTGTATGTGCGGATGCATGAGTGTGCATGCACGAGCATGTGTGTGGCAATCAGAGGGCAACCTTGCCTGCTATTCCTTAGGCACTGCTTACTTTTTATTTGAAACAGGTCTCTCATTGGCTAGAAATCTGCCAAGTAGGCTACGAAAAGTTTCCAGGGATCTACTGCCTCCATTTCTTAAATTGTCATCTCTAGGATGACAGGTGTTTGCTGTTGTCTGTCATTTCAGATGGCATGTGGAAGGTGGACTCTGGGCCTTACACTTACAAAGCAGGTGTTTTTCTTTAGCCATTCAATGCTGTTTAATCTTTTCTACCCCTGAATATACTTTTATAAATACCAGTAAGCAAAGGTAGCATAAAGTTTACCACAGTCATCACTTTTAGCAGAATAATCTTTCTCTTTCATTTTCTCCCTAGCCACACCATGATGGAAGCAGTTTCCTCTGTTATGCATTCACAAAGTTCTATGTTGGCTTGATAAGCAAAAGGCCAGCCTACTACAGATAGAATAAATCCTTTTCCCTTTGTTATTTTAGTTAATTTATTTACTTGTTCATTTTACATCACAATCACATAGGACAAAGTGTCTCCTCTTTCACTGAGGCAAGACAAGACAGTCCTGCTAGGAAAATTGGGATCCAGAGGGAGACAACAGAGTTTAAGTCAGAGACAGTCCTGCTCCAATTGCTAGGGGACCCACTTGAGGACCAAAGAACCCATCAGCTTCATATGTGTAGGGGGTCTAGGACCAGTCCATGGATGTTGGATCTCTCTGATGGGGTAAGCCTCAAGTTGGGGCAGGCATTGGTTAGCCATTTCCTCAATCTCTGTTCCATCTTTATCCCTGCATATCTTGGAGGGAGGATAAATTTTGGATGAAGGGTTTTGTTGGTGGGTTGGTGTGCCCTTTCCTTCACTGGAAGTTTTGCCTGGCTACAAGATGTGGCCACTTCAGTCTTTGTATCTCCCACTGTTAGGAGTATCAGGTAGGGTCACCCTGATATCTTTCCAGGAGCCTTCTCCCATCACAGGTCCCCAGCTTGTCCCAGAGATGCCAAGATAAATTTTCTCTCTCCCCCAGCCCTCTTACTCCCCATCCCCACTTTCCTCACAGTTGATCGCTGCCCCACCTCTGACCCCTGTTTCCTTCTCTACTCCCCCGTCCCAATCAGTTCCCTCTCTTGCTCTACTTCTGATGTTATTTCCCCTTCTTAGTGGGATTCAAGCATCCTCCCTTGAGCTCTCCTTGTTACTTAGCTTCATTGGGTCTGTGTTGTAGCATTGTTAGCTTCTTTGGGTCTGTGGGTTAAAGGGACTTCTGGAGGTATCACCATACCTGATTTCAAGTTGTACTACAAAGCAATAATAATAAAAACCACATGGTATTGACATAAAGATGGACATGTTGACCAATAAAATTGAGTCAAGAACCCAAAAATAAACCCATATATCTAAGGACACTTGATTTTTGACAAAGAAGCCAAAACCATACAATGTAAAAAAGAAAGCATCTTCAACAAATGGTGCTGGCCTAACTGGATGTCTACTTGTAGAAAATGCAAACATATTCATATTTATCATCATGCACAAAACTCAAGTCCAAGCGAATCAAAGACTTCAACATAAAACCAGAATCATTAAATCTGTTAGAAAGAAAAAGTGGGAAGGGCCTTGAACTCATTGATACAGGAGACAACTTCCTTAACAGAACACAAACAGCTCAGACTCTAAGATCAACAATTAATAAATGGGACCTCTTGAAACTTATAATCTTCTATAAGGCAAAGGACCTTGTCAAGAGACCAAAAAAAAGGAAGAAAGAAAGAAAGAAAGAAAGAAAGAAAGAAAGAAAGAAAGAAAGAGAAGAAAAAGAAAAAGTCAGCCCACAAATTGGGAAAAGAACTTCATCATTCCTGTATGTGACAGAGGGCTAATATCCAAAATATATAAAGAACTCAAAAACTTAAACACCAACAAACCAAAAAATCCTGTTAAAAAATGGGGTACAGAACTAAACAGAGAATTCTCAAAAGAGGAATCTCGAATGGTTGAGAAACACTTAAAGAAATGTTCAACGTCCTTAGTTATCAGGGAAATGCAAACCGAAACAGCTTTTAGATTCCATCTTACACGTGTCAGGATGGCTAAAAGCAAAATCTCTCAAGTCACAGCACACGCTGGCATGGATGTGGAGCAAGGAGAACACTCCTCCATTGCTGGTGGGAGTGCAGACTTGTACAACCACTTTGGAAATCAGCGTGCCTGTTTCTCACAAACCCTTCCTCTTTTGATTTTCTCAGGCTTTTTGTTTCAGTAATAGGAAGTGGACTAATGTACCAAAGGTCATTCATGTTGGAGCATGCTTTCAAATTTTATTTATATTGGTGGCTAAACTTTATAAGGTAGTTTTATGGGTGTATGGATTTTAGTGTTGACGGCAGACAGAATCAAGAGCCTCGTGCATGCTAGGTAAGTGGACTGCTACTGAGTTATATCCCCCAATCCTCCATAATATATGTAAATAAAGTATGTGTTAATTATCTGTTGACACAGTTAATTATTTCTTTAAATATTAAGCAAACAATGCAAAGTTACCAGGGAGTGGCACCATTTGAAAGGATTAAGAGGATTAGAATTAGAAGGTTCTCTCTCTCTCTCTCTCTCTCTCTCTCTCTCTCTCTCTCTCT
>OU015751.1:113830424-113843918 GCA_907169655.1 Acomys percivali
CTGTATCTTTTCAGTTCCACATTTGCAAATTTAACCAATCATGCTTCAAAATTTTGACAGTGAAGGCTCTTGACACTCCAACTCTTCACAAGTATCCATGGTGGCTTCTGCTGCAATTTTGCACATTTTTAGAGGCTCACATGGAGCTCCTCCTGTGTCAGCTTGGATCCCAGCACTGGATTTACTGTTGAACATTTCACACTACATTTTAACTGTCTTCCAGAGTATGACAACTTCACTACAATTAGTATGTATGGATCAGAATTTCATGAAAATGAAGTGTGGCAGCAGGGTGGTGATTTAAATGTATTTAAATGAAAGGCAAGTGGACAAATTTCAAAAGTGCCACTGCTTAGATCTCTGCAGCTTCTAGGAACCAGTTCTTTTGATGATTTATAAATGAGCCAAAAACAAAATTAAAAATCTGTCTCTCTCTCTCTCACACACACACACACACACAAAGAAAAGGAAAAGGAAAACCAATCCAGAAAACACATATAGTCCATAACCAATTGACTTTAGATAATGATTTCAAGTTGAGAAACAGCTGTCATCGTCCAGCAGATAATATCAATATGCTTGAGTGTTCATGTAAGAAAGAAGGATTAGGACACATTGGGATTTGAAGCTTGTATTTGGTCATTTGGTCTCCAATTAGGGCCATCATTTCAGCAGATGGTAGAACCTTCAGGAGGTATTACCCAGATGAAAAATCATAGGTCACTGGGTAGTGGCGTGTGGGTTATATAGCCCAGCCTTCATTCTGACCTAGGTAGCTCTTTATTTACAATGTGACCACCCACAAATTCTCACACCCAGGTGGCACCTCATAATTCACAATCTCCTGGAATTCTGAGCTACAATATTTCTTTGTACCACACTACCTAGGTTTGGTTGCAGCAACAAGAAAAGGACAGTTTTAGTAACAAGAAGTCGAGTTGCTGTGTCATTAAACCTGATCATGGCCTTCAAAGGACTTCAAAGCTGGCTTATGGAACAAATATCAAAAGAGTGGTGTTGTGGGCTGTAGAAACCATGGACCTCTCTAAGTACTTTAATATGTTGTGAGGGTGGAAAACCAGACGAGAAAGATCATGTTCATGAGGTGTCACATGAGAATAATAATTCTTCTGAGGATTGGACAAGAGGCCATTTGTGTTATGTTCTGAGATAATTTCTGTGTATGTGGCACTCTGTATGTGTCTGGATCATTTTAATTAGATGTATCTAAAAAAATTACAGACTGAATTGTTTCAGTATAGGAACTTTCAAGATAAGTTAACATTCAAGCTGTGACATGTACAAAGGCAGAAATATTTCTAAGTTTGAATCCAGCTGATGCGTTCTAAGATTAGATGTACATACTAAGCAGTGATTTTAACATAAGAATAAAACTCACACATCATTCAGAAGAAAACAAGGAAGTGAATTTTCATGACCATGAGTGAATGTTTAAATAGCAGTAAGAAAAGGCAGGTAAATTGGACTTCATCAAAATTAAGAACTCTGGTAAGCCAGAAGATGTTATCAAGACAGAGACAAAAGCCTTCAAAAGGAGCAAACTACTGAAACCCATTTATCTGATAAAGGTGTGCCTGCATTCAGAATACGTACGGCTCTGTTCCAACTCAACAGCAAAAATGCCAGTAGCTTATTCAAATGATCCATGATTCAGATGCATTGAGTTTCTTAGAGGCTACACAAACAGCCATGAAACAGAGGAAAAGGTTCACCAACATTAAGCATTTCGCAAATGTAAATCAAAACTACCTTAAGATATTCTTTACAACTTCTACAAGCTTAAAATTAAATAGATAATAACAAGACTGCAAAAATGGAAATGAGCCGGACACATTGGTGCATGCCTGTAATCCCAGCATTTGGGACTCAGAGGCAGGCAGATAGCTGTGAGTCCAAGGCCAGCCTGGTCTACAAAGAGAGTCCAGAAAGTCAAGGTTACAGAGAGAAACCCTGTCTCAAACAAACAAACAAACAAACAAAAAATAATAATAATAATGCAGATGAATTAAATTTCTCATATGCTGATAGCAAGGTGGAAAATATTTTTGCTCCTACAAAAAACCAATTTTACAGTAAAACACAAATACATTTATAAGTATGTGGATCCAAATAAATAAATAAATAAATATAAAATGAAAATATTCATGACAACTACTCAGAATAAGAAAGAGACCAAACAATGCAATTGTTATACTGAGTGACAAACTCATTATGATACGAATAAAATGTGCAGTAGTTCTATTAAAGCACGCAGAGAATGGAGGGCTTACCCTGTTATTGTTCCGATGAGCCATCGAACCATTGCACTAAGTATGAGAAGCCAAGCGCAGAATGCAATGTCTTGTATTATTCCATTAATATGAAATAGCTGCAGCGGAAAGACCCACAGGGGCAGAGCGCAGCCTGTTGGTGCCTCAAGGACATGGGAGAAGAGAAATAAAGAAACAACTGCTTAGTAACTTAATGAGAGCTTTGGCAAGTTAAGAGTGGGTAACCTGGGAGCTAAACATCCCCCCAAACTTCTTCATCTTCACTCTTCAATGACCTTCTGAGTAACCTATTTTCCTGTATTCAATCTTTGTATTCATGAATTTTAATTAGAACATTTTGCAGACTATGAAAGTACTTTGTAGCTAGATAGATAGAGTAATTAAGCAAAATTTTGAATGTACCAAATTCAAATTCAATTCAATTGCTACCTTAATGTGATTAAATAGTTTAAGTATATTTTATCTCAAAGCAAACTATAAAACTCATAGTAGGAACAAGTTCAACACACTAACAGGGCGTTCACTAACCAGTGAGCTAGAGTGCCCAGCCCAGGGGTTCTGCCTTACAATTACAAACACCATAAGCCAAAACGTTCTTTTGAATAAACTGATCCCCCACCCCGCCCCTCCCTGCACCCAAATGTGCTTTCTTCATAAGTTCTATTTTCTTGTGCTTGTGGGGTTTCAACAGTTCTGTTTTTGAAGTTTCATTTTTCTTGCTCTTGAGCAACAATTAGCTTGGCAAGAATTCATATACTTATGTTGGAGGAATACTTGCTTTGTTCCACTTTATTCTATCTTCACATTAGATAGTAATGAATTCACTGAAAAGATACATAGGAAGATAGACATTAGTTTCCAGCATTGGTTGTGTCAGCTGTTTCTTGTTCTTGCTGTTACTTGCACTAGCAAAGCTTTATTTCAGTATTCTAAACTGGGTAAAACCATAGCTTCCTTGCCTCTCTTCTGACTTCCAGCTTGCATGCTTTTGTAATAATTTTTAAATTACAAAAATAACTAAGTGTGTGGTTTGCCAGCTTGGTAAAGCAAATGTGTGCACTAACATACCACAACCTGTCGAATTATGCAGAATTTAACAAGGGCAATTACCTTTTGACAGATCCAAAAGCCTCGGCAAGCGAGGCTAATGGAGATCTGCCCTTGGCAGCCTGATCATACTCCTCACTGAGGGATCTCAAATGCACTCGACCTGCATCAATTCAACCTTACAAAACCAATTTTGATGATACTCTGTCAAGGTTAAAGTTACCTCAGCAGGGAAAGAATTCTTGATACATTCATAAATTTCTGTCCCATTTAATTGGAAAAATGGAGTGGTTGCTTTAGCCAACAGGTTATTTTTTTTTTTTTTAAAGCAAGCCAAAATGGTGGATTAGGAGCCTGAGAACTAACTCTCCCCAAACTGCTTGCTCTTCATCCTCCCAAGGGCCTGCTCAGCAGCTCCCTGCTCTCTCTGTCTTTTTTACCTTCTACTCTTTAAATTAAAACTGTGCTGTAAGTCCTTTGCTCAGATCTGCACATCACTGTATGTATCTCTGCTCCCTCAACCACCAGTCTCTGTTTACCAGTCTCCCTTCCAGGCATGCACACTGGAGAGAGATCCGTGCTCTCTGATGTTCCCCTGCCACTGAGCATGCTTGCATCATCACATAGCCATCCTCTCAAGCGTCTCCCACATTTTGTATCCTTCAGAACTGCCTTACGGTTACAGTACATTGTATTTCATCTTTGCATTCTTGCTGTTCCCATTTAAAAATATATTTCTTATTTAGAAAGATAAGCAATTAACTGAACAAATAGGGGTGTGTTATTATTATTTTTGTGTGGGTGCTGGATCTGAATCTAACATTCCTTGTTAGGCAAATAGTCTACCATTGACCTGTATCCTTAGCTACAAAATAGAAAATTGAAATGAACAAATAAATATATATGAAGGTCTATAATCCTGTTACTTAAAGATTACTAGCAGGAATAGGAGCAGGCAACCAGGACCTCATAGCTTCATCCAGACACTAACGGCTGTTCTCATCCGCGCCTTACCCAGGATACCCTGTATGAGGCTAAGTTTACATGGAACACAGGATGGGGAGATGAAACATGCTGTCCCCCATTCAGGCTACTCAACCTCTGGGCAATATGTAGGAGTTGCTTCAACTAAAGGCAGTTATCTCTGGATCCATAACTTCTAAGAGCATGTCCATGCTGTTGTATGATGAACCATAAACTCTGTATACTACAGTTTTTAAAATGTCACTACAACCTCCCATTCCTATCTGTCTGTCTGTCTGTCTATCTACTACTTAGCATCTATCTGTCTAGCTACCTATCTACCTACATACGTGTCTATCATGTATCTATCTATCTATCTATCTATCTATCTATCTATCTATTCCCAATACTATAATTTGGAATGTGAATGTCCCCTAAGAGCTCCTGTGTTGAGGTGTGGCAGTCACAGTTCCCCAATCCTATTGAGAATGAGTAGAACCTTTAGAAAGTGGTATGCCTTTAAGGAAGTCTTTTCTCTCCTTTACTTCCTGGCTGACCTAAGGTGATGAGGTTACTCTACTGCATGTTCCAGACCTTCAGGTACTGCCTTTGTCATGGGCTGACACAGGTAAACCTGAACCATACCAAACTGTCCCACGTTCCCAGGTTGATTATCTGAGGTGTGTGTTGCATTAATGGAATGCTTATAAATAAGCTGTGTTAAGGACAGCTACAAATCTAAGTTGTAACTATTGTTTTCTGTCAATGTAAAAGAAAACAAAGTCAGGCTTCTAGAAGAATCCATCATCTCATGTAACTCAGCAGTTTGTAGGAAAAGCTGAGTTTAGATGCACCTTCCTTCTAGGTTGAAAACCAAGCTGCCAGATGTTACTCTCAGTTTGGCCTATTCCACTGTTTCTTCCATTCCCAGCATCCCTAGCGTAAACATTTTTTTATCAACTTAATGTTTTCATGAGTCACACAGTCAGTTTTCTCAAGATTGCAGGAAAATGACAAACCTGAGACTCTTTTCACTTAAGAGAAGCTATGCAGGTCACTGAGGAACCTTTGTGGTCTTGTAGACTGTTACTTCTTATTTATAAACTAATGGAGGAGAAAGTGTGGCTTAAAGTAAAACTCTTCTTTAGAAAGAAGAGTAAAAAGCTGCCAGGTATGGTAGCATACTCCTGGCATTCCAGGAACCTAAAGCAGAGTCACAGAGATACCAAGTTCAAGTCTATCCTGGGATACCCTATGAGAGTAAATTTCTTTCTCTCTTATAGATTTTATGTATTTTCACTGTCACATTTTAATATCAGCTTTTGCCTCAACAAAATTTTGGCTCCAAAATAGAAACAGGCATGTAGAAACCGCTTCACTGACAAACACTGACCTTTTCTTTGGGTCAAGATATTGGAAAGAGGAAAAAGAATGCTTTCATCTCTCCTCCTCATTTTGTGTGCCCCTTCCTTAGCTGAAGTCACACATTAATATCACCATCTTCAACTTTGCAAGCCTGGCAGAACAAAGATACGCAGGACAGACCCTCTTCTCCAGATGCAGGTAGGTGAGGATGCACCCAGGAACAGAAGTGATCTTCTCTTGAAAGGATTTTTGTCCGTTCAAGCACTAAGATCATTAAGGGATTTTCTTGCAGGACCACACCCAAGACAGAGATCAATGAGGCCATCCCTAACAAGCATTGTTTAGTCACACGTGGCTCTCGCACCTGCTCTTTCTCTATTTAATCAATACTGAAGACTGCGGCAGTAATCCAAAGATGGGCACAGTATAATGGAACTTTTTGTGGCTAAAGTCTTGGTTTTTCTATCATTCCACCATTATGTTTTTATAGGAGAAGAACATTTCATATACCCAAGGGAAACACTGCAGTTCTTAGCGTACAATGGTCTGGAATCTGACCTGAGGTAGTCAATGAAGGCTGCTACTGCTGTAGTGTGTTAGCATTCTGAGAACCAACTTTAGGGAACTCATGAGACACAATGTGGGAAAGCGCTTTCAGAAATACACTGAACCCGTTACACATTTTACTTTGAATTAGTTTTTGGTCGTAGTCTACCAAAATTTGATGAGTTCCTTAGTTGTCACCAGATGATAATGAGGAAAGATGAGTCCCATATTGGGGTTCTTAGTCTCATTAAAATTATAATTTAGGAAGAAATCAAAGAGAAGCTTGAGGATTGTTGTTTTCCTGTAAAAAAAAAAAAAAGGAGGGGGTCACCCAAGTGGCAAATGTCAGCAAGGCTGCCTGGAGAATAAGAGCATGTCATTTACATTACCGGCAAGGAGGTAAGACATATGTTAGGCAGCTACTTGGCAGGGAAGAGGGATTAGAAAAAGAGTAAGGAAGTCCAAAAGTACCAGGAGCAACACACTTAGATTCTGGCAAGCCTCTGGAGAGAAAAAGTAATAAACAAAAAGGAAAAGATGGGCAGGACTCAACCCAAGCCCATGGTGCCCCTAAGGACTACACTGGAAGAATAGGAATTCTGGAAAGGAAAAGTAAAACATCTCGGGGATGGAGAAGTTGTTTCGCCTATCTCTTCAGCACGCCTTAAGATGAGCCCGACTTTTTAGGGGTCGTCCCTAGAACAGGCAGCTGGCCAGGCCCAGCTAGTGTATTAGCTTTCCACCCTGGCTGGCCAGAGATTCAGTTCTCTTGAGCAGAAGGATTCTTCCCTTAATGGCCCTTTATTATAGTGCAAACAAACATTCAGAAAATTTCACTGTTTACTGTCACAGCTTGGTTCATCACATAGACCCTCTGTCCTGAGGAATAAATGATATTCAGCTGGGTCACATAATGTTTTCACCGGGGAAGATTTTTACAGAAGAGAGCTACCCTTAGACCATGCTAACATCCCATTCTTAAAGCACCTCCTATAAAGGTGGGAAAGGGCTGGTAGAACAGCAGGTTAGGCACCACACAATGGCCAACTCTGTCAATGTAGTATTCTCTTCTTTATTTTCTTCTTCTTCTTCTTCTGTTGTTGTTGTTGTTGTTTTCAGACAGGGTTTCTCTGTGTAGCCTTGGCTGTCATGGAACTCACTCTGTAGACCACCTTGGCCTCGAATTCACAGAGATCCACCTGCCTCCTAGTACTGGGATTAAAGGTGTGCACCACCACCTCCCAGCCTTTATTTTCATATGCTGAGACAAACCACACATTATTCTCATCTAAGCAAAAAGAAGTTTGTTTATCACTCCAGGATCTTTAAAAATACTGCCAATTATAATATATCACAGCATACACAGTTTCCTAAAGCTGCCAACAAGTAACTGGCATGTGACCTTCCAATGGGGGGTCACTATGAATAAGGGCAATTTAAGAGGAAATTGGCTCCACCGGGAATGTCTGGCAGCTTTAATTGAATAGTGTTAGGTTTTCCTAGCAGGGGGTATAAAGAGGACACTGAGATGAATTACTGGCAAGTAAGGATTTATTAGAAGATTTATTCATAAAGATTAAACTCATTAGTGATTTCTCACATAGGGCATTAAAATGTGCCAATCAAATGTATTACAGATAACCTCATAGGCAGCAAAAATGTGTTGGTATCACATTAGGGAAAGAATATTCAGCACTTTTCCTTGAAGCAATTTTACCGAGAGTCGGTGCAAGTTTAAATTCTCCACTTCACTCCCTGTGTTTTTCCTCTCTATATACTTTGTGGTTTCTAGGCTATTCATAGTCTGTCTCTTGTATCAATCTGTCCTGTCACTACTCCCTGTCTGCTTTACAAGGGAATAAGTTATTTATTCCAACTGACTTTAACTGACTCCAAAGCAGTACTGCAAACACATATCTATAAATGCTGTTTTCAACATTTTTGGGAGGTATTTATATAAGGCTGTTTTTACCTATATAATATTTCTTACAAAATTATTAACATAACATAACATACATACATACATAGGTGTATGTATGTACATGTATTTTTTTCTCAGTATTGGGCACAGCATAATGCACAATATAAGATTAAAGCTATGCATTAATATAGTTAGCAAAAGCTGATTACATGTAAAATCCAAGGCAAGTAAGTTTGGTTGTTACATTGTTTTGTTAAAGGCAATTTAAACAAATGGGATGAGTGCAGAGCAGTATGTCAGGCTAAGTCTCAAGATATATCAAGGTGTATTATTAGTCAGTGAGGTCTCTCAGATTTAAGAGGTATTTTCACAAAATGTACCACCACAGACAGAGGTAAGAGCGTGGAGAGCTGAGACTTCAGCCACAGAGACTGACAACACGCTGGGGGCTTTGAAAGGAGGAACTGGAACCCACATTTTGAAAGTGGAGGTCTATTCTTACAGCATCCTGAAGATGTGAAATGTTTCACAGCAAGATCATGTAGCCTTGCTCTCCAACTCTCAGGTAAAAGGTATGAAAGAGACTGGGGAATAGAATTTGACCCCAATAATCCCTTTAATGTCCCTCACTTCCCAGGTGAGAAACCCTGGCCCCCTGGAATATCTGTGAGCTAGGGGAGGGGGTCCTGTTCTCAGCAGTGGGCATGTCAGAATCTCTGAAAGAACATTGCTGTGGATATTGGTGGCCAGCACAGAGGCTAGTTTGCACAGATAGTAAACATGTACCCAGGTCAGGAGTATATAGCTTGCCATATAACTTAGTATTATAAAATGCAGAACTGGCTAACAAATCATCCTACTCACCCTTCAGCATGTCTGAGCTTCATGTGGTGATGCCAGCTCTCCTTCCTCCAACATGGTCCTCACTTGTGAAGTGGCCTGCGTTGCTTCCCAGCACATACAATTCCACTTCCCCTACATAAAACTGTACTCATCTAGAAAGTCTTTTCTCTAAAATAACAAAATCATGGACACAGAGAAGGCTGACCTTCCCAGTCCGTTCCTTACAGCAGAAAGTTGTGGTTTCAAGCCTGGTGTGGTGGTGCATGCCTGTAATCCCAGCACTCGGGAGGCAGAGGAAGGCAGCTCTCTGTGAGGTCGACGCCAGCGTGGTCTACAAAGTGAGTCAAGGACAGCCGGGGCTACATAGGGAAACCCTGTGTCTTGAAAAACCAAAACAACAACCAGAACAAAAACTAACCCTCCAAAAAGTCTTGATTTCTGTCTGGGCACTCAGAGACCATCTTGACTGAGCTCACCTAACACTTCAGGCTACCTTTCCTTGTCTCTCATCACTATCTTTAAAGCCAATGCTTGGGGACACATATGTCCTAACATTCATCTGCTTTGTGACTTACACTGTCTTTTGAATAACTCTTCAGGGCCAGGGATTCACTTTCTGGGTAGCAAGTGGACATGAGCCTGGTTTGGTGACATTATATCTGAAGGATACATTCCAGACTGGCAGCCCATTGGGAAGGACTCACTGACAGTAAGTTTTGGGAGCACTTGTAATCAATATCAGTGTCAGGTCATGCACCCTACTAGGAGATCTGGCACCACAGATTGGACCACACTTACCTGAAATCTTTCTTCCTCTGGGTCCGCCAAGGGGAAATGACAGGGCATCTACTGTGACATTTCCTTTCCTCTTGCTGCCCAGGGATCAAAGGCAACATAAGTGCAGGCAAGTTGGGTGAGCCATTTGTTCATTATATCAGTTGCTTTGTGTAACACTCAACCGTTCCCTCAGAAACCTAACTAAACCTAGTTGAGCTGGAGACTGTCATTTGAAGGACAATTCACCTATATACCCTCCTCTTGAAGCACTACTAATGTCCATACCATAAAGTATTGAGAAACTGATTTGAATGTTTTCCTGCACTTTATTTTTTGCTTTTGTCCAAGAATAAAAGCCTCCCTCATCTCTCAACTGATGATCTGTCTTATAATTTGTTCTAAAATCCTAGGATATAAAAAAGACCTAGTTTTTGAGTGATCCTCTCACATTTTATCATAACAATGCAGAGTTATAGGGGAGGAAAAGTTATTTTGTCCCGTTCCTTCATAGCTCTTCACTTAGAAGCTATAATTACAGAAAAACAAATAAAAGTGTCTCCATACCTCGTATTAGCCATGGTCGTCTAAAGGAACAGAACTGATAGAATATATAAATGCATATATATATATATATATGTATATATATGTATATATACATATATTCTATAATATTGATTATATGTATTCTAATAAGTAACCCATACACCTCCTCTCTCTCTCTCTCTCTCTCTCTCTCTCTCTCTCTCTCTCTCTCTCTCTCTCTCTTTCTCTCTCTCTCTTAATCTCTGTGGTTTATTAGAGTAACTAGAGTAGTGGCTTATAGGCTGTGGTCTGAGTAAGCAAATGGCTGTCTCCAGTTTGAAAGTCACAGGATCTGACAGTTTATTTGGTCAATGAGAATGAATGTCTCAGCTGTCCTAATCTGAGGCTGAAGTTCCAGGGAATTCCTAAAGAGCGGCTCATCTTTGGCCTACATTGAAATCCCAAAGAAGCTAGTTTAATAGCAGCCAAGGTATGCCTTAGCAACAGGACTCATACACTTCCAGCAAGAATGAGGACAAGCTGGCAAAAGCAAACGCTTCCTTCTGCGATGTCCTTTTATGTGGGCAGCCTTCAGAAGGTGTGGCCCAGGTTTAAGATGGGCCTTCTTACCTCCGATCTTCCAGATTAAAAATGGGTTCTCCTTCCTCAATGATCTGTCCAAGAAAATCCCCCACAGGTATGCCCAGCTGATTGGATTTTAGTTGATTACAGATGTGGTCAAATTGACAACCAAGATTAGCCATCACATCCCTATTCCTTGTGTGTATGTGGGTGGGAAAAACGAGTAACTCTCAGAAAGAGTTAAAGTTGACTATGGTTTAAATTTAAAGAAAGATGTGTGGTTATGCAGTAGATCAATAAGTGTGTAATCAAGAAAAGTACAGGAAACAGAGTAGGGCTTGCCAAGGAGGCCCCAGTTTGTCATTAAGAATGGTCATTGGCTGGGGCAGTGGTGGTGCACGGCTTTAATCCCAGCACTGGGGAGGCAGAGGCAGGTGGATCCCTGTGAATTTGAGGCCAGCCTGGTCTCCATAGCTAATCCAGGACAGCCAAGGCTACACAGAGAAACCTTGTCTTGAAAAAACAAAAGAGATAGCTTCCTTTTGGAACAAAGGGGCACAGCCTCACAGAGGGAATAGCTGTGGATTTCTCTTACAAAACACAAACTTCTTCAACCCGTACCTTGTTTTTTCTCAAAATAATCAGTTCAAAATTAACCTAGTGACAAGACAAACATATTTTGAAGCTATGCAGTCTGGCCTATTAAATTAAAACTTGCAGTTTCCCACTGGAAGCCCTCTTCAGAGAGAATGAATGGATCTGATTTCTCAATGGCTCCAGAGGGGCAAGGGGTGTAGGGAGTGGGTGTGTGCTGAATGTGTGTTAACTGATAGCTGAATAAACAAAGCTGGGCATTTGAATATTTACAAGGTTTACTTTGAATGCTGGTGTTTTTTACAATCAAAACAAGACAGATGCTTTGCTTTTTAATATTCTAATCTTTACTCAAAATGGATAGTACACTAGTAATTAGCTTGAGAAATTAGAATAGACTCAATGTCAATCTTTACAAAATACTGATTTTTCTGATGGGCATTTCCTCCATCTTAACACATGAAACTTACTGTTAGTAAAAAATGTGTGTCTCCTCCTGCTTTCAACAGTCTTTATGCAAGCCTGAGCCCTGGAGAAATCACACTTATCCACAGTGACCTACAGTAGAGAACCTCTGATCTGGATCAGTCCTTTAAAAACTATAATTAAATAAATTAATTAAATCAATTACTTTCAAAGAACTTTCTCCTAATAGGTCATAGAATTTGTTAATGTTTATTGTGGGAATAAGCTCCACCTTCTTTGCTTGCCTCCATAGATGGTGGTATGATTATGATGCACTTCTGTTGGGGGTACCCCAATTTATCTTCTTAATTAACAAAGTGTCTTTCTAACGATTAAATGACCTTGATGGGCAATAAGTTCCCAGAGGTTGACTTCATTTCCAGAAATCCCATGATTGATGTTAATAATGCAATTAAAAGGTTCAATTTGTTGGCAATAACAATCTTACCAGGTTTGAAGGACCAAAATCAATTAACTCATCCTGTAGCCTGTGCATCTATGGGCAATATTTATGAATATCCAGAAGAGAAGTCTTTTTGCCATCTATCTAAATGTCAGTTTGAGAATTTTTTTCAGCTAGGTTACAAAGACTGATCCTTGAGAAGGGCAACCATGTTTTCATAAAGTAGCCACTTGGAGACTACTGTTAATAACTCTTCCAGTATAATGGGCAAAAGTGATGGTCCCAGATAACCTGGAATTTACCATCACACTGGTTTTCTCTTCACGTTGAAGAAAATAAATGATGAAGGAAATTTCTATGGTCTTGATGAACAACAGGTGATGAAAAGTTAATAATAAATCAATTTGAATGGTAAACTTAACTGTGACTCTCAGAATATTAGAAAACAGGAATTGGAGAATTGGCCCAACAAAGAGTATTTATTGCTCTTGCAGAAGACCTGAATTCAGTTTCCAGAGACTACTTTAAGGGGGCTCACGGGCACCTGTAATTCATGTAATTCAAGCACTAGGAAATCCGACACTTCAGATCTGCTGGGTCACTCACTTGTTTCATGTGTGCAGAGAAAGGTATTTGTATGAATTTCCAAGATATATGAATTCTTAGGAAAAATACATGTCACTATATTTGATGTAGTTATTAATAATATGTAAAAACAAATAACCTAGAAAATACAGTGTTTTTTATAATGGTATGTGAAATGCTAGGATACAATTTAAGGCCCCACAGAATTCTGTGATATATATCAGAAAAAGAAGTAAAAGAAATACAGCAGGAAACCCTGTGTTTTCATTGCAGTAAATATTTTTCAAAGAATCTATCAAGGAAAAGCATGTATAAGCTTAGAATCCAGTAAATCTGGGAGAATGGTAACTTTCAAATACTAAACTTTCTCTGGAGGTTGTAAACCTCAATTAGACATCCAACATATTTTATTTTATCTTAACATAATTTATACTAAAGGTGCTTAGTCAAATGAATTATGTTGCCTCAGACCACAGTACACATGGCTTCAGGTATACTGTAACTGTCACATAGAAATGCTCCCTTTCATCTTTCCTTCTTTCTTTTCCTTTCCTTTCCTTTCCTTTCCTTTCCTTTCCTTTCCTTTCCTT
>OU015751.1:113843928-113856708 GCA_907169655.1 Acomys percivali
TTTCCTTTCCTTTCCTTTCCTTTCCTTTCCTTTCCTTTCCTTTCCTTTCCTTATCTTTCCTTTCCTTTTCTTTCCTTCTTTGTTTGATAGTTATTTTTGTTTGTTTGTCTGCTTTAGTGTTTCTAGGCATCCAATTCAGACCTTGAAAAATCCAGTGCGTACTCTTTTGAATAACACCTTTATCCTCTTCCTGTCTTTTACTCTGTAAACCAAAACATTTGCGCTGGAGAGTCAGCATCGAAACAACTCTGTATGTGACATTGTCATGCCTGCAGTGTAAAAAGCAATTTTCAAAATACTGACTTGGGATGCCAGTCACATACTGTGGGTCCCCAATATGTGATGAAACTTTCTACTGCTAAATTGCAACTGAAATTTAATATATGCTGAGAGACTCTATATAATGAATTTTGAATGTCAATTTTATGAGTCTTTCTGCAGTATACCACATGAATTTTTAAATTACCCTTTAGGTGGATCAAAAATATAAAAAAAACTTTCAAACGTAATATTATATATCTGAGACCCCATAGACTATTAATGATATTTAACAAATGAACTATAATTTTAAGTCACCTTTAAATCCCTAAAAGACATCACAAATGGCTAAGTATTTAACAAAGGAATGGACACTGACCACACCAAAACTGTGTTTCAATCATTGATGAAATAATCATTTTAAGATATGTTTCAGCTGTTTTATTATTTGATTAAAATGATATTCTAGCTCGGGGGAAAATTCATGTTACTTGTAAAATTGTGCCTTGGTAAATGTTTAGTTATTTAAAGGGGGAAAAGTTAAAATCATAATTTTATATAAACTTTTTTAAGTAATAAAAAAACTTAAATGAGATGACGCTGTAACATTAAGTTGCTTTTTAAAATCATGACTTTCCAGTTTTTTTTAAATCTAACTACTTATTTATTTATTTTAGAATGTAAATAGATATGGAAAGAAAGGTATGTGAAAGGCATGGTTACATGTCTTCTTTAGCCCAAAGTCTACGTCGTATCAAAACAGCAGTCTATGGTGTATGGCGTTCTGAGCCCCGTAAGACAATTTCAATTACTAATACATGAAGTTTCTGTTCTGTGTTTTTCCTCTTGCCTCACGCCCCCCCCCCATCCCAATCTCTCTCTTTCTCTTTCTTGTCATTCCTTCTTATTCTTTTCTATTGCTGGACAGTGATACTTTGGATCCGTTTCAAGGAATCAATCCTATGCTCAGAGCACACATCTCCATCAGCAGTACAAAAAGATGTGGTTGTTTAATGTGACAGTAGTCTTCTGGTGGATGACAGTGGCTTGGGTTGTGTTGGAATTTTCTTTTGTTCCTTTGGTTCTTAGTTCTCACATTCCTTCCACAGCACCACATCTCTCCAGCAGTGTCCTTCCTTCTTCATCTATTTGACTTCCCAGAAAATAATAAAGAAAGAAAATCTGACACAACCCCAGCACATTTTTCAACTCATCTTAATACTTTGAACATTTTCCCCTCTAGTCAATGCTATGATCTAATGATCTCAGACAAATCTTGAATATTTTCATAATTCATATGGGGTTTCTCTCTCTTTGCTTCTCTGTGTATTTCCTTGACTTTGCCTGCTATCCTCACTCCTCTCTTTCATATTTAATGAGGTCCAGAGTCAGATACAGTGGATTCAGTGTTAATTTCCATACTTGCCAGGGTATTGCTGTTCAAAAGGAATGCTATCATGCTCACAGCGGAATCTAGACTTGCTTTGTTTTAGTCCTATATGTTCACTTGTGCTTATATATGAGAGCATATTGGTTTTATTGTACCAGAAATGATTTCTTTGTCTGCTGTTCTGTGAAAGAGATTTTTTATCAAAACAAAATATTTTTTTTAGCAGATTTTCTGTAACAGAATGCATTATCTTTTATTTTTTGGACCTGGAAACTGTACTTGATCATAGGAACGCATACTTTGTAGGTGACTTCTACCATTGAAGTACTGCCCTAATCCCTAAACTTATCTCTCCAAAACACTTGAGAGAGCTGTTGTTTAATTTGAACATTTAGTAGCATTCATCTTCCTACAGTTTCCTTATTCCTACTAATTTGTGATTTTAAAATATGCCACTTTGCATTCTCTGAAATATAGAAATGATCTCTGATGGGTGTAAGATAGAATCTCAGAGTCATTTTGATTTGCATTTCTCTGATGACTAACGACATTGAACATTTCTTTAAGTGTTTCTCAGCCATTCAATATTCCTCTGTTGAGAATTCTCTGTTTAGTTCTGAGCCCCATTTCTTAATTGGGTTATTTGGTTTTGGTGGTGTTTAATTTCTTGAGCTCTTTACATATTTTGGATATTAGTGTCAGATGTAGGGTTGGTGAAGATCTTTTCCCAGTGTGTAGACTGTCACTTTGCTCTGTTGACAGTGTCTTCTGCCTTACAGAAACTTCTCAGCCTCAAGAGGTCGCATTTATTAATTGTTGACATTAAGCCCTGGGCTGTTGGAGTTCTGTTCAAGAAATTGTCTCCTGGCAAGGATGTGGAGAAAGAGGAACACTCCTTAATTGCTGGTGGGAATGCAAACTTGTATAACCACTTTGGAAATCTATCTGGCTGGCACTTTCTCAGAAAGCTGGGAGTAGCGCTACCTCGAGAACCACCTATTCCACTCCTTGGAATATACCCAGAAGATGCTCCACCACACAACAAGGACATATGCTCAACCATGTTCATAGCAGTCTTATTAATAATAGCCAGAACCTGGAAACAGCCTAAATGTCCCTAAGTTGAAGAATGGATAAAGAAACTGTGGTAC
This sequence comes from Acomys percivali, assembly GCA_907169655.1. Lineage (NCBI taxonomy): Eukaryota > Metazoa > Chordata > Mammalia > Rodentia > Muridae > Acomys > Acomys percivali. The sequence continues at coordinate 113,846,728 of OU015751.1, forward strand.
ATTTACACCATGGACTACTACTCAGCTATTAAAAATAAGGAAATCCCAAAATTTGTGGACAAATGGATGGAACTAGAAATGATCATACTAGTGAGTTAACCCAGAAACAGAAAGGCTCACAGGTATATACTCACTTATAATTGGACATTAGCCAAAAAGTCATTTCTCATGAAAGTCTTCACTTAACAGGTGATTGGGATAGACGTGAGGACATCCTATTGGAACTCTAGGTGAGAGAAATATAGTAGAATGGGGAAATAGAAGGATCCAGAGGGTCCTAGGAAACTACAAGAAGAACACCATGACAGGCGGATCTGGGCCCAGGGGGCTCCGCACATACTATTGCACCAACGAAGGACAACACAAACAGTAAATATCGTACCCCTACTGAGATCTAGCCAATGGACAGTACATTCTCCACAGTTGTGTGGAAAGCAGGCACTGACTTGGACATGAACTCTGGTGCCCCATATTTTACTTCTCCTTGGTGGGGAGGCCTCATGGTACTCAGAGAAAGAAGAAGCAGGCTGCCAGGATGAGACTTGATAGCCTATGACCATATAGTGGGGAAGGAGGTCTCCCTCGGTCACAGAGCTAGGGGAGGAGAATAGGGTGAAAGCGGGAGGGAGGGAGGAACAGGAGAGTACAAGTGATGGGACAACAATTTATTCGTAATTTGAATAAATTAATTAAATTATAAAAAAGAAATGATCTCTAAAAGTACCATCTCCGTACATATTTTATATTTTGTTGGAACATACATTTACAATAGTGTGCTTCATAGTCCTATGTTTTATAGCTTTAGGTTGGTAATCACATTCCATGTTAATTTGTTTCTTTGATGTGTAATGATGTTTTGCCTGCATATATTTTTGTGTGAGGGTGTTAGATCCCATGGAACAGGAGTTATAGAGAGTTGTGAGCTGCCATATGGGTGCTGGGACTTGAACCCAGGTCTTATAGAATTGTAGACAATGCTCTTAACCACTAAGCTATCTCTTCAGCCCCCATGTTTTTTATTCTTATTATTGTTTTTGTTTCTTTCTCTTTGCCTCTCTAAATTTCTCACTTTTGGAGCAAGGGCAGAGATCTATCTATCCTGATAGACTTTATGAAGATAGAAACATTTCACTGCACAAATATCTATGTCTTTCAGGTTAATTTTTAAAAGGTTCCTCTTGTAAACAGGTACAAAAGGTCCTCCAAAGCAACAGTGAGTTTTAAATTTTCTTTTTTTTTAAATTTATTTTTAATTAATTTATTCTTGTTACATCTCTATGGTTATCCCATCCCTTGTATCCTCCCATTCTCCCCTCCCTCCCATTTTCCCCTTATTCCCCTCCCCATTTCATTATATATTTATTGGCCTGTTCTTTTCAGCCTCTAATTTTTCATTAGTTTGAATCACAAGTGACTAATCTTAAAAATTACTTAACATACCGCATTCAGCATTTTAAGATATACTGTTTTACTGTCATAGTAGGTTCTAGAGAAGGAAGTCAATCTTTTTCTAAGTCAGTAAAACTGTCAGAATACTATAAAGTAAAATTAGGTATAATGAATTTTAAGTAAAAAATTTTTTTTCTTCTCTAAGACAGACAAATATTTCATAGAGTTTTCTGTCATCTTTTCCTGGTATATTTCTTTTGTTCCTGATATTTGAGTATCTTAGGCAGGGGACACAAAGACAGGATACAACCTAGCTTAGTTCTGGAGGATAATTAAAGAGGAGACCTATAAATAGTAGACAATTGACAGCTATGGACTCAGATCACTCTCTTTAACATTCAAGACACTCAAAATCAACTTGTTTTATTGTTTCTCTTTTATATAGAGACACTGCAAAAAAAGGTATAAGCATACATATATTATATATTATGTATTTATCATGTTATATATTATATATTGTGTAATATATTATATGTATGTATGTATGTATGTATAGAGAGAGGTAGGAGAAGTAAGAGAGGTAGAGGGAGATATAAAGTTACTTCTATTTATTAAGTTTATGAAATCTTCACTTTAGATGGCCAAAGCTTTTCAGTTCCCCTGTATCAGACATTAACGGCAATATGTGAATTCCATCTCTGCCAATGTGAAAAACATTGTAAATATGAAAGGCTATTTAACAACCTTTTAATGTATGAGAAGATACATCTGAGTTCCTCCGTACACAATTATCCTGAACCACAGGCACCAACTGTTTCCATGATTTCTAACCAGGATCTAGAGGAATTGCTTATTGGATTTTCTGACCAATGAGAACCATCGCCCCCCCCCCACACACACACACAGAGTCTGAAGCTTAGGTCCAACATTATGGAAAAGCATAACAAAGGTGAAAAATCCTACTTTGACATGGTAATTAATAGCATCCCAGATCAGCATTAACAAAACAAATTTAATACAATGCTGCCTCGAATTTCATTGGTCAGTCCGATATGACTAGAGCACTGTGCCCTTTAGTCATCAAGCAACTAATGAAGGTCAGAAGGGGAACAAAAATTGTCATGATATACTTCGCAATGTTACTTATCGAGAGGGAATGTGTTAGACATCAGTTTGTGGAAGGAAAGATGGGAAATGGAGAATATGGAGCCTCGCGATTCCAAAGCATGAAGAATATAACTTGGCTAACACAGCAAAAACTAATGTTTGGAGTTGCTGGAAAACAAGAGCAAAGACATGTGGCAAGAGACACACAGATTCTCTGGGTTTCTTTTATGTGGAAAAAAAAAGAATTTTATTATATGGTTTGCTATACTTAAAGGGTAAAGCAGAGAGGGTTTACTGGGAATGCCAGGCCTTGTCTAGAACTTTAGAGGTCATGATGGCTCAGAGCTATGTCCTGAGCATACTGCCCCATAAAGGCACACATAGAGGCATTTTCTTTCCTGCCACCAGCCTTCCCTGTAGCTTTCTGAGGACAAGAATGTGGGCCAAGGGGAAGGCTAACTGCCCATGAGGCCCTTGGACTTAGATTTGCACTTGACTAAAGCTTTCCAGGCCTTTTGTATTGCAATGCTCAACTATTTTTTTTTAAGATTATCTGTCATTGTCCTTATACAAATAAATACTTGTATCAAAAATTGATAAACCAGGTCATAGAAGTTCTAGACCCCCTAAAAATAAAACATTAAATAATTTAAACAACAACAGATACAATCTATTTTTTTCTTTTGTTCTTTATGGGCCTATGAAGAAATTGAGACATTTAAATAGTTTTTGAATGTCTACAGGAAATTAAAATTATTTTTAATATTAAACTTATAGGTTTAATATCTTGATGTGGTTCGTGGGGTTACTCTGAGCTCTGTGGGTTTATAGTCATGACTACAGCAAGTAACTTAAGCCAAAATCGTATAATTATCTGTAGGGGAAATTGTCTACTGACATTAATTTATAATGTTACTCTAATGTTTAAAAATTTTAAATCCATAGTATTCACAAGATTTTGTGAAACCCATTTATAAACATATGAACATTTGGGACTTGGGGGGACTGGGGTATGGAAATCTTGATTTCTAGGTCAGCTTAGACAACATACTGAGACACTGACTCAAAAAGCTAGAAGTTAAAAATAAAACTGTTTATTGAAAACTACAGAGGAGGACACCTATGTACTCACTGTAGTGCAATGTACCATTCATTAGACCACTCTATGTGCAAGAAAAGAGTTTATTGGGGGATAATCTACCAGGCTGCCTCAGAGAGTAGAAAACAACAGCTTGGCAGGAAAACAAGTTGATTTTATTTGCTAGTGAGTGGGGTGGAGTCTTTGAGGTGATGCAGGTTGTATGGATTAATTAGGACTAGATTCACTTAACCTCATTACTTGACCATTAGGAGTGAAGAAAGGAAGTGGTAGCTTTCCTGACGAAAAGAGTCCCTCCCCATCACCCTACAACCTCCCCAACCCTATGTTATTTTGTGATTACATGATGTACTGGCTAGTTTCATGTCAGCATGACAAAAGCTAAAGTTATCTGAGAAGAGCAAACCACAATTTAAACTGTGCTTCCATAATAGTGGACTGTAGATCTTTGTCTTCATTAATGAGTAATGTAGGAGGTCCTATATCTCAGAGTGGAGGGTACCACTGCTGGGCAGGTCTTGAGGTCTATTGGTCTATTAGAAAGCAGGCTGAGCAAGCCCTCAGGGAGAAAGCCAGTAAACAGCACTTCATGGCATCTGATTCAGTTCCTGCCTACAGGTTTCTGCTTGGAGTTCCAAACTCAGCTTCCTTTGAAGTTCGATTTTAATATGGCAGTGCAAAAGAAATAAAGCATTTCCTCACCCAAATTGCTTTACATCATGGTATTTTATCATTGCAAGATAAAGCAAATGAAGACACATGGTGTTATTTTATTGTATTTATTGGAATACATTAAATAAAGGGAGCCCAACATGTAAAAATGGTGAATAGTAATTATTCATGTTTATATTTAATTTGTCACTTCTTTTTATTTAAAAAACTGAGTTAAAAACACTGCTATTTTTTTTAAAGCTCTTTAGAATGACCTCTTCTATTAACAACAAAAAATATAGTAAATACATTTTTCACTGTACATGAGTCAGTATGGAATGGCTTTGAATTCACAGATGATTGCATCTGATTTGTAGCTCAACTATAAGTGTGCATTTTGGTAGACTACCTGTGGGTTAAACCTAGAGTAATGATTAGTCTATGGGGATGAATATTAGTTTTAAAGGGTCTATTTTCATTTGTAGATGTTGAAATATAAAATATACATTCCAGGATCTACAAAGGGCTGTAACAATAAGCTAAATAGAAATACGTATACCTTTCTTATCCTCAGAAAACTGTCAATAGTTGGGCAGTGAAAGAGTTGCAGTAGGTAGACTATATCATAGAAATGGAAATTTCTTCCAAAACATTATGACTAATAGGCGGTTGAAAAGCTGTTTTTAGCAAACCTTCCAGAAAAGTCTCCTAGTGGTTTTTAGCCTTTGGAAAGACCTTGGTCTGCCTACAGCTCACCCCTGGGACTCTTCCATTCAGCAGTAAAGCTGAATCATTTATTAGATTAGTGGCCTACAAAGAACTGCCCAGTGTGAGTCAGAGAGAGCTGTGAGTTGCCTGCAGGTTCTTTGAAGCTGAGGGAGCTCTAGCCAAGTTGGGGGGTGGGGGATGAGGGGGGATAGTACAAAGGGGACAGAAGTAGAGGATATATTTACATTCCTCAATTCAGGGCACTTCTACTATGTCACTGTTGTTTTTCAGCAGCCTTAGAGTCCATCTGAAGTGATATTTCTGTCTGCCGCTTGGGTGATGGATAAGTAAAGGAATTATCTCAAAATAGGTCACTGGAACAACTTCTCAACTCCTCCAGATGCATCTTCCCTAGGACAAGAGTGAAGGTCTCTCTGATTCCTCCTGTTTTCTAATAGTCCCCTGGCTGGGTGACATTTGCACCCATGTTTAATGAATGCTTAACTGGATTCATATTTCAGTTTGTTAGTCTGAGAATTAGAATCTCTTTCTGAAAGTGAGCTCAGAATTAATTTTTTTTTTATTGAGCCAGTACAAAGTGCCATGGAGAAAATTTATGATAGGCGATATAGAATCTGGAATTCATATGATTCAGAAATTATGTAAAAGAGGTCCAGTATCTGGGTGGTATTGGCGCACGCCTTTAATGCCAGCACTCAGTAGGCAGAGGCAAGCAGATCTCTGTGTTCGAGGCCAGCCTGGTCTATAGAGTGAGTTTCAGCATAGCCAGGGCTACACAGAGAAACCCTGTCTTGGGGGAGAAAAAAGGTCTACTTCCCAGATTAAAAGTTCCATTTGAAGCATGCTAGCAAAGGCCTATCTTCCTAAAGTGTAGGATGCTAAGCTAAGGTCCCGGTATGCTCTTTGGTTGGTGGTTCAGAACCTGTGAGCCCCCATGGGCCCAAGTAATTGTCTATTTAGGTCTTCTTGTGGTGTCGTTGACCCCTTCAGTTTCCTCAATGCTTCCTCTAATTCCTCCACAATCATTTCTCAAGCCAATCCTGATCTACATAGTAAACTCTAGGCTACTTAAGGCAACATAGAGAGGACATAGCTAAATAAATAAATAAATAAAATTTAAAAGAGGGCTCACACATTTTACTGAAAATTAAAAATGAGTATTTAACCTTTTCTCATTTTTAAAAATTACAACACAAAATGACACAAGAAAAAGAGGGGAAAAAAAAGGTGGGACAATTCTGGCAAAATATTTTTTTAATTTAATAAATGTGAAATAATTCTGGAAATTACGTTATATAAATAATTTCTCCAAATTCAAAAAAAAAATGCATCATAGAAATACCCAAGAAAAAAGGTGACACAATTTTGGCAAAATGATATTTTAATTTAATAAATGGGAACTATTTCTGGAAATTACTCTTTAGTTGATTTTTAGAAATTCAAAATAAGTTTGTCCTCTCTTTTAGGCTTTATATGAAACTGTAATACTTTTTTTTTTATTTATTTATTTTTTTTTTTACTTTTTTTTTTTTTTTTTTTTTTTTAATTAATTTATTCTTGTTACATCTCTATGGTTATCCCATCCCTTGTAACCTCCCATTCTCCCCTCCCTCCCATTTTCCCCTTATTCCCCTCCCCTATGACTGTTCCTCAGAGGGATTACCTCCCCCTGTATATGCTCATAGGGTATCAAGTCTCTTCTCAGTGACCTGCTGTCCTTCTTCTGAGTGCCACTAGGTGTCCCCTGCCAGGGGACATAGTCAAATGTGAGGCACCAGAGTACTTGAGAAAGTCAAATCCCTCTCTCCACTCAAACTGTAATACTTTTATCTGCCCACAAAAGAAGGTAAAAATTAGTTTTCTGATGTCAACCTACTACCTTTCTTCTTCTAGACCAGTGAGTTTTGTTGTTATTTGTTTAGTCAGTTGTTTGTTTGGTTGTGTTTATTTGGTTGTTGTTTTGTTTTGTATTCTTCAAAGCACACTTTTATAGTGGAATTTCCTTTTGCAGAAACAGAGAAAGATTAAATTAGTAGGCAGAACTTACAAGGGCATTTCCAAATGCAGAGAGATTTTTAGTGGCACTTTGATACTATTTGCTAATGATTTTAATTAAGTATTTTAGTTAGTTGTGTGGATGAAAAGTTCATCATCCAATTACCAGACCCTTCCTGCAATTCTTTTTTTTTTTTTTTTATTAAGAGAATATGATAGCAACATCTCTAAGCAGGAGTTATATTTAGCTTCCTGAGATTGCTGGCTCTCACTCCCAGAAATGGTGCTCCCTTGTTAGCATTCTCTTTTAAGTTTCCTCTGAGGTCCATGTATGGTGGGTCCAGCCTGAAGCTTCAGAGGAGTTCATCTTTCCTCTATGTACTTGTTTTCCATCCATAGTACAGTGTCTAGAGCTACTTGGCTGTCAAAAATGGCACTGTATCCCAGCAACCTTAACTCTTGATTAAAATTAGTAAGGACAGAACATGTGTGAAAAGGCCGAGCCATTCCCTGCTGCCCCTGTGACCTCATCCAGTTCAATACGCCTAGAGGTTTTACTGTAAGACAGTAATACCTTTACATGCAATGAGTACTAAGTTCATTCTTATCGGTCAGATTCATTTATTTGACATCTGAAGAAGGTTATTCATCCAAATCCCAGGCCAGTTCCTGGGAGTGACTAGCTGGATCAATGGTTCACATTTCCTAAGGGGGTTTGGTTACTGAAGAGGTCTTTGGAAAAATGTGAGAAAGTAAGAAAGTTGTATTTTCAGGACTGTGGAGGCTATACTTGAAGATTGAGGAATGAGATAATGTCTCTGCTACCACAAATCTCAATATACTTGTGAGATGTGTTAGTGTACGTAAAGTTTAACATCTCATCTGTAGTGAGTGTGCAAATGCAGGAGAAGAGCCATGGAAATGATGAAGAGTAGGCTGGGCCATGACCACATAGCTGTGGCTCTGGATCAGGAACTGGTTGGCCTCAATCATCAACAAGCTAGTGACTCTCCTTCCACGACCTTGTCTAGAGAAAATTGGTTTCTTCATGTCTTATGTTGTCTCTATCCAACACTGAAGGTTTGCAATGGCTTTCAAGAACATTTCACTATATAATTAAAAATAATATGCAAAGATACTTCATTTAGACTAAGCCAGTGACTAATGAGTCTAAGTCAAGACTGACAGTAACGACTATTTCCCATGCTTGTGGCCTGCTACTTCATTATACAATTTACTCTTTAAAACTCAACAGCATAAATGCGTACATCAGAGAATGTGAGGTGGGCTGTGCGAGTCAATGTCCCCTGCCTCAGCTATATCTCCTGATACACATGTCTTGAATTTATGCAGTGGCAGAACTAAATTAAAAAGATTTATTTATGTTTTTAAACATGTGTGTGTGTGTGTGTGTGTGTGTGTGTGTGTGTGTGTGTATCTTCACTCAGAAGATATAGCACAAGTCTCTTTACATCAGGAGATACACACAAAGGTAATTAGAAGCCATAATCACATATTTCCTCAAGCAAAAGTCCTTCACTCAGACGTTAGGATATTTTTCCTTTAATTAAAAGAAAGCTGAGGAGATCTTAGATAACATACGTGATAGACACCCTGTTTGATGAGAGGCTGTTGACAGCCATCCATATCGACTGCCCCCAGTGTTCGGCCCTGTCATGACACTTCATGGAAAGCTGTAGAGTTATTGCAAGTAACTACAGATGTCCTCACTTTCCTTGCACTACCCTTAACAAGTTCCCTGTGGCCACAACACCAGACACATTTTTAATCAATAGTGTGAGTGAAAAAGGAATTTTTTACTTGTTTATATCTTTAAAGCCTGAATGGTCGCTAGAAGACACTGGTTTTAGACACTAGTTAAAGTTGTTTTGGCTTAAAACATGAACCATTTAATAACATGGTGGAATGTTTTATAAGTTTGCACATTTACATTCTTTTTGGATACAGTACATACCTAGAAAAAATGCTTTTGCTTTTATGTCATGAAATTAAAAATGACAACCTGATAAGAGAGATAGAGCAAAACAATCATCTAAGTATAATGCACTGTGAACCAAATGGATGTGTGTCTCAGATAAGTAACCTGTGTCATTTTACAGCAAACTGAAAGCTCTTCACAATAAACAACAACACTGCACATCTCAGAGTCGGAAACCACTCTGCATGGCCTGCTTTCTCAGAGGTAATCTCCTTGCAAACACACTAAGCTGACCAAGACCCAAGTCTGAACTAATCATTCACACAGAGAATTCTTCTTAATATCATTGGGTAATTCCTGGGTTAATGAACGAAAATTACAAAATAGTCAGTGTGACTGTAAACATTCATATTAAAGTTTGTAATGCTCTGGGCAACAGAAAGAATAGTTTCATTAATAACAATTTTACGATATTCTGTGAGGTAACAAAGGAAGTCCAGCTAGACAATTTGAAGGCTAAGTTTCCATTCAGAAAAATGAAAAAACTCCATTAATCTAAAATATCATTATTGCTAGTTTTCCCCAGTTTTTATGTGTGCCAACTATTACCTCTGTGTCAAGAGCACAAATATTAACTCCTGACTAATAAAAAATACAGTGATCAAAACTGTTTTGTCTATTTAGAAGTTACAATTGTTATAGTCTTATCAATAAGTCCTCAGTGTAATAATCTCAAATCGATTGCAAAATATGACAGTGAAGCAAAGAAATTATTCATACATCTTTGTTTTTACTTCGAATATGGAGGCTATATATCTTCATGAAGATCTATAAGAAAGAACAGCATGTCAGTGGCTACGAGGGAATTGGAAATAGAGGAAAAGTGTAAGAGAAAATAGAGGGAGTGGAAGAGAGAAGATGAAGGGGGAGAAGGAGGGGAGGGGGAGGAGATAGAGGGAGAGGAAGAGGAGGGAGAGGAAGGAATGGGTATTGAGAGAAAAAGAGAGGAAGAGAGAAAGCAGGGAGGAGGATGGGAGAAATGGCAGGAGGGAGGGAGGGAGGGAAGGAGGGA
>OU015751.1:113856808-113894930 GCA_907169655.1 Acomys percivali
AGGGAAGGAGGGAGGGAGGGAGGGAAGGAGGGAAGGAGGGAGGGAAGGAGGGAAGGAGGGAAGGAGGGAAGGAGGGAGGGAAGGAGGGAGGGAGGGAAGGAGGGAAGGAGGGAGGGAAGGAGGGAGGGAAATTTGACTTACCCTATGGCCTTTTAGCCTTAAAAAGTCCAAAATTGAGTATGGTTCTCAGTGCATACTCAAGGTGCCATCAGTGGAGCCAGGTAGAACATTAGGGTTCACAAGCCAATGACCAGTGGTCACAGTCAGACATGAACATCTGTACTATTTCTACTCTACTGACTGGGAGATGCCTTCATGCACTTGATAATATTTTTATGAATTTCAATTTCCTAATTTGTATAAAGGGACCACTATAGTGTCTAACAAGTTTAAGGGACAATGAATGAGACACATAAAATAATTTAAACATACTGTATCTCAAACAAAGAGGATTTTCACTGTCTGCCAAACTTCAGCTAGAAACAGCCAAAATTGTTCTCACATAGAAAAAAAATGGCAAGCTCCATCTCAATATTAAAGCTGTTTAAAGCTGTATTTTAGCATTATAGCCTCAATGACATCAACCACATGGGCAACGAAGTCACAGGAAGGTACCGTTCTTTTTCAATATGTCAACATAAGGGAACATACCAAAGAGAGGACAGACCACGAGATTAGGTGGAGTTGAGCAATGTAAAACTCAGTGCAGATCCTCGCCATGACCTGAGAACCTTTCCCTCTGTGCAGGATTTCATGTTTAAAACATAAGAACAAAATAAGATATAATGCAGCCTGACCACAAAGGCTCATGTCAGATATGCTTTTCTTCGCATTTCTTTTTTATTGAGTGAGAGGGGAAAGAAAGGAGACGCAAGCAGCATAGAGTGGGACCACAATATTATTTTGCCTTTTAACCAGAATGAAAAATCCAAATATACAATAGAAGAATGAGGTTGAAAGGCTTAGAGTTATTTATTCTAACAAATACATATTAATGATTACCAGCTGAAAAGGGGAAAAGAGAGCATTCTTATTCTGATTGTCAAAAAATAAGAATAAGAATAAGAATAATACAGGTAATGGCTCAAAAATGATGCATCTTGTTTAGGAAGCAACTTTTGCCAGGGAATGATCCTCATGACAGCCAAGCTGTACAGGTGCTGAAGGCTAAGTGCATTCTGCCAGCTCACTGGTGATTCGCATCATCATGTGGTGTCTTTAAACAAAAGCAGAATGGCTTTTGTTGCCAGTGTAACAGCTTTGCAGAGATGTAAGCTGTGGCTTTCTATGCATTTGTGTGGAACATTCCACTGATCCCTCATGCCCACAACTATCACTCGTTGCGTGGATGAAGACTAAAAGCTAAACTGGAAGGATCAAATATTGTTTATTTTAATATTATGGGTTTCACATTTAAAGTGAAGGTAAACTTTAAAAATTTTGATAATATTTAGTTGTTCTGGACCACTTTGAGTGACTTACAACAAATGCAAGTTTCTTTTCTGTACCTGATCACTCTGTACAAATCTGCAAAAGCTCTGCTCACTTTTCATCCAGAAAGATATCCTTTGATTCTAGGCATAGCAAATTTCTTCTACATCAAATATTCTCAGCATTAATTGTCGATATGGAACTTGGTGTAATTTTTGTTCATGTCTTTTTTCAGTTTTTCTTCATTTTAAGAAAATTAAACTTGCAGCTATGTTCTTATGTCTGATTAAAAAGACATGTTATAAGTTAATGTGGAAGGACTATCAAAAATTAAATTAACATTTAATGTATTATAAGAGTTGGACTAGCATCTAACCATTATCTTCTTTGATGGAGAAGCCAGCAATTTTTTCATGAAATAGATGCTTTCATTAAGTTTCCACAGAATCATTACATATTTAATTAGCATCATTTATTTTTGCCCAATTTTCATTCTTATTGTCATAAAATTAGTTCAGTACCTGTAGTACTTTCTGCAAATGGAGTCAGGCCACAGCGCTAATATCCTTCACTTTGACAGATTTACTGAAAACTCTCCACTAATGTGGTGAAATTCTTTTTCAAAAGACAAAATTCAAGTGTATCTTTTCTTGTTCTCCAAAGGCAAACAAGCTGATGCAGTGTAAATATAATGCACTGTCTAGGTCTGTTCTGTTGTGAGTGGCCTACAAAGTACAAGGATGACCTAATGAGTACACAACACATATTGTATGAAGGATGCAGAGTCAGAGCCAGAAATTTCTGTGGCCAGAAGCATTTCCAGATTCCTGCAGTTTCATAATGTAAGAGTGAGGAGCAAGAGGCATGGGATGATCCTTAGTTGTCCAAGGTGCTTAGCAGATGATGGAATACTTGACATCATGACACAACTCATAATGTTTGCAAAGAATGCCCTCCAGATATTACGTGACAAAATGACCCACCTTCTCTGCACCCAAGTATCTTCAGACACCCAGACATCTTCAAGTTACTACTGCCTTCTTCTCATTCATACTCATACCCAAAAGTTCCCATGGTACTATTGGAACCTCATCCCATCCTTTATCAATGCCTTTAAATGGTAGCTATCCTGCTTCTACACTTTAATGATAATTTAAATTTTGACTTCAGTGGTGTCACTAAACTGTTGTGTTTGCATCTCTAATTTTATTTTTCATTATATAAATCTGTATACATTCTTGGTATAATTCTCCATTCTACTTACATAAATTGATCAAAAAATTGAGAGTATATAAAACACTTATTATATGTATATCCTGTATTACTATCTATTGTATTGTTGACACAAAGCTCTTATATTAATAATCAGCAATAGGGATGACAGTGGGTTATATATTTCAGCGTGTGGGCTCCGAGTCATTCTTCTGTTAACTGATAAGACGGAACCTACAGTTACAGAACTAAAGAAGCAAAAATGGTTTCAAGTCCCTGTTAGTGAGCTAAATATAAGGGGAGGTAAATGAATGAAAATGTTAAATGTTCTCCCTGGAAAAAATACAGGTGTGGTACTAATAACAAAGTATGATAGCCAGAAAAGGAATAAGGAAGACGAACATGGAAAAGACTGTCAGTTCTGCCAGCGTTTGCATTTACAAAGACACAGAACTCCCTTGAGTGTACAGGAGGGCCAGATCACATGACTTGTAGAATTACCTCTATTTGGAGAAGGATTTTTTAGCTGTTGTGGAAGAAGATACTGTTCCATAATGCTTGGTGTGTATCTTTAACAGAATCACTTGGACATGTAAAGGTGGCAGGAGTGCAAATTTTAAGTGCAAATTTCTGGTCCTCACGCCCTGGAGAGATGCTCAAAGCTAAACTTTCCACAGCACTGGAGGAGCACCTCCTGTGGTGAGGGAACTGGAATCACTAGATGCTGACCTTGAAATTATGAACTAACTTGTGAGATGAGGGCCTTTGATTTCTTTCTATTCCATACCTTGCCTCATAATTAGCTCTTGTTGTTTTTCTTTGTGAAGAATCTTTATTGTCACTAGTGTTTTTCTTTATTTTGCTTTATTACATTACTTTTGTAGTGTTTTGAGTGGAAGGCAAGGATTCACATATTCTGGGCAAATGCTCTACTACTGTGCTTCATGCTGAGTTCTTTCCTGATTGATGCACTTGGAGGGACAGAAACTCTTGAAACCAGCACATGCTGGAATATTTAGGAGGTGGAACCTAGTGGGAGATAGTGATCACACCATATGTGATGGCCTAAAGTGAGCTTGTGAGGCTTTACTTCCTCGGACTTTTGGTCATGACATTACTGTTTGTTTGTTTGTTTGTTTTTATCTCTACCTGTGTTCCCACCCAGCTATGCATCCCTAGAATCCTAGACTCCATGTTCCAAGAATATGGCCAAATTCAATACTTGCTATATTATTAGAATAATGTGTGCTTGTTACAGAGACTTAAATCCAGCATAGAAATGAGAAGGAGAAAAGTGAGAGTGTCTGTGAGGGAATCCTAAGGAGAATCCTTGAGAACATGGGAACATTACAGATCTTGACTGTATCAGTTTCAGTTTCCTAATTCAGACACTGCATTACAGATTATTAACCTGGAGAAAGTTGAGCAACTCATTTCTATAATCTCTTTGTGTTGTTTATTCTGTCTATGAATCAACAGTTTTCAAAAAGGGATTAATTGTAAAAATATTTAATTAACTTAGGAAAAATACTAATATTAAAATGAATATCAAGGAACTAAATACATTCTGCATGTAATTTCACAGTGAGCTAATGTAACAGAGTATCATCACTAAGTCAGTTAATTAACTTTCATATGATCAGTTACTTAGAATTACTATATAATGAACATCAACAGTCACTGAGCTGCTTCTGTGTTACTGTGGAGGCAATGTACAGCAGAGCCTTGTTCTAATTCTTAATATCAGAACTATTGCTTAAATGGAAGCAAATTAAGGGTACTTATGTAACTGAATTTTTAATGTATGGAAACTTTCCTCAACTTGTTATCAATGATGAGTTGTTATGCTAGTAATTAGCTCCATTGCACAACTGAGCCTCAACATTGAAATATTTCATCAGAATCATTCCGTATTCTCTGCCATGTTGCTGAGAGCACTCATCAAATGCCATGTGATTTGCCCACTGTGAATAAATGCAATTTATCTTCCTCAGACTCCAAGACTCACCAGTGCTTGGTTCCTCATAAGTGAAGAAGGAAGAGGAGAGGAAGAAGGGGAAAAGAGAAGAAAAAAAATTAGACAGTTAGGATTGGACAATCTAAGATGGTGAGGAGAAACTCCCCTCTGAACTGTGTTCTCCTGAAAGACATTTTAAATTAATTGGGGAACTGTGTAAGCAAAGACAAGCTTTAAGAACTTTGAATTCAGAAAGTGGCCTCCCGCCCCCACAAGCACAGGGAACCTTTGTCCCACGTGCAAATAACTTACAATTTTTGTTATTCCTAACGAAAAGTAAACATAACTTTATCTATGAATACCATCTTGGTGTATGTAAATTATGCAGACATTATACAATTGCATAGTAATTAAATAGACTAACAAGCCTATAATATTGAATTAGAGTTCTGTAAACTCTTCCTAATGCTCCAGTTGGAGGAAGAAGCCTGCTTGTCAGACGTCTACAGAATAAGCTTTCAGTGGTTAGAAAGGACAAAGCCAACTGAATCTCAGTCTCCCAGGGAAAGTCCAATGAATGGCCATTTACTGTACTGCACTAGTAACTGTATCATTATAACAGACACCTGACTCCAATTCCCTTATAAGAGAAAAGGCGTATTTCAACTCAGTTTAGAACTTTTTAGTCTGTGATTGGCTGACCTTGTTGCTTTAAGTCGTGGAAAGGCTTGGCCTGCAGTGTGGTAGAGGTCACATCATGACAAAAAGCATGGAGCAGACCAAAGTTACTTGGCTTCCCTCAGGAAGGAAACAACAGAGGTGAAGAAGGGACTGAAGGGCACACTCCTCTTCAGGAAAAGATGTTTACTTCCTCCTGCATTCCCCTGCTTATAGACTCCACCATGCTCCAGGCCAAACCTTTATCTGACAGACCTTCAGGAGACATTCATGATCAAGCATCATGTCACCTCAAGCAAGATATGTAGGCTTTGATACTTTTTTTTATATTTTTAAATTTTTTATCATAATTTATTCATTTTACATCCTGAAAGTTATGCCCTGGCTACTATTTTCCCATTCCCACACTCACTCCCATTTCTGCCCAATTCCCCTCCCCTAGACCTCTGACAGAAGGGACCTTCTCCCCCACCATATGGCCACAGCCTATCCGGTCTCATCTGGATAGCCTACTTCCCCTTCCTCTGTGTGTCCTGTACCTCCCCACCAAGGGGCAGTGATCAAATTAGGGGCACCATAGTTCATGTCAGAGGCAGTCCCCACTCTCCCCACAACCATGGAGAATGAGCCATCATTAGTCATTGGCTATATCTGAACAGGGAGTTCGAAGTTTACTGCATGCATTATCCTTAGTTGGTGCAACAGTTTGTGCAGGCCCTCCTGGGTCCAATCTGTCAGCCATGATGGTTTCCTTCTGCAGCTCCTGATCCTTCTAGGGTCCTTCTATTCCCCCATTCTTCCATGCCACTCTGAGTGCTCCATCCAGATTCCAGCAGAGTTCCAGCATATGTCTGGATCCCCTGCTGTGTGGAGTCTCTCAGAGAACATCTATATTGGGCTAATGTCCACTTAAAAGTGAGCATATATCATGTGTGTCTTTATGGGACTGGGTTACCTTACTCAGGATAATGATTTCTGGGTTCCACCTACTTGCCAGCAAACTTCAAGATTTCCTTGATTTTAATAGCTGAGTAGTATTCCATTGTGTAAATGTGCCATAGCTTCTTTATCTATTCTTCAGCTGAAGGGCATCTAGGTTGTTTCCAGATTCTGGCTCTTATGAATAAAGCTGCTGTGAAAATAGTTGAACAAATGTTCTTATTGTATGATGGAGAATCTTTTGGGTATATGCTCAGGGATGGTATAGCTGGGTCTTGAGGTATCACTATTCTCAATTTTCTTAGAAAGTGCTAGATTGATTTCCAAAGTGGTTGTACAGGTTTTCACTCCCACCAGCAATGGAGGAGAGTTCCCCTTTTTCCACATCCTGCCAGCATGTTCTGTCACTTGAGTTTTTGATCTTAACAATTCTGACAAGTGTAAGACAGAATTAGAGAGTCATTTTGGTTTGCATTTCCCTGACGACTAAGGACATTGAGCATTTCATAAGTGTTTCATCCATTCGATATTCTGTTGAGAATTTGCTGTTTAGCTCTGTATCCCCTTTTTTAATTTATTTTATTTTTGTACATATACATTTATATTATTATACATATACACAATAGATTACCTATGCCAAGAAGAACCTTGACACAATCATGAATTATATAAATGTTACACTCTTAGTGTTTTGACTATTTGCATTTGACAGCCTTTAAGAAGACATCTTTCCTTTCTTGGTGTATCTAAATTTCTGAATGTTAATCAATCTCCATCATATATTGTCATTATCAACTTAGAACACCTATCTAGACCTAAAAACATCTTCACCTGTAAACAACTAAGCTTCATTGTAAAACTAAACTATCTGGTTTTCAATTCCCTCAGAGACTTGAGAAGGAATAAACTTGATTATCTGAGTATGTCTGGAGTGTAGGTTGGTAGCTTTCCAAATGAAAAGATGACAGAGACAGTTTTCTACCTAAATAGTCACCCAAAACTCTCTGTAACATTGGAGCATCTTCTTCAGCCTTCTGGCCCAATATATCTGACAGACATATTTGTGAAGCAGGAATTATTGAGGACTTGCTTATCCTGTCTTCGCAGAGTTTGGCCGTCAACTCTGCCTGCATCCAAGCTTGCCATTTTTTAAGGCCAAATTCTGTCTGTGGTAGAAATGAGGACCTTTTTCACCTTGGCTAGTTAGCCACCTTTGAATCCAACTCCATAAGGAGGTTCTTTGATGCTCATCATCTTCTTTGAGGTAGGCTGGGTGTTGCCAGGAGCTAACCTGTCTCATTGTCAGTATACTCTAATATGAGCTATTGTACCCATATAACTCAATTATAATACAAGGGTTACTTCCAATGCTTTGAAAGTGGTATAGCAAGTTGTTTAAGAGAAATAAGTTATATAAATTAAATGTTAGTAGATTAAATAATGATCATGTCAATAGCTAGCCTACTTTTATCACAATAATATACATCTGAGGTACAGCAGATAGATATGACTCTATAGAAAGATAAGGTCTTCAAAAACCCAGAAGCATGCAGAATATGGCTTTTAAAAAGGGTTTTATTACTTTAAAGATTCTGTATCCCATTTTTAATTGGGTTATTTGGTTTGGTGGTGTTAATTTTTTTTAATTCAATATATATTTTGGATATTAGCCATTTGTCAGATGTAAGATTGGTGAAAATCTTTTCCCAGTCTGTAGGCTGTCATTTTGTTCTGTTGACTATATCCTTTGCCTTACAGAAGCTTTTCAGTTTAATGAGGTCTCATTTATTAATTGTTGATCTTAGAACCTGAGCTATTGGTGTTCTGTTCAGGACCTTGTCTCCTGTGCCAATGAGTTCTAGGCTATTCCTCACTTTCTCTTCTAGCAGATTTCATGCGTCTGGTATTATGTTGAAGTCTTTAATCTACTGGGACTTTACTTTTGTGCAGGATGTTTAATATGGATTTGCGTTTTTCTACATGTGGACATCAAATTAGACTAGAACCATTTGTTAAAGATGTTATCTTTCTTCCTTTGTATGACTTTGGCTTCTTTGTAAAAAATCAAGTGTCCATCAGTGTGTAGATATATTTCTGGGTCTTCAGTTTGATTCCATTGATCAATGAGCCTCTTTCTCTGCCATTACCATGTCATTTTTATTATTGTTGCTCTACAGTATAGCTTGTGATCAGGGATGGAGATTCCTCTGGAAGATCTTTTACTGTACAGGATTGTTTTATCTGTTCTGGGTTTTTGTTTTTCCACATGAAGCTGAAAATTGACCTTTCTAGGTCTGCAAACAACTGTGTAAGTATTCTGATAGGGATTCCATTGAATCTGTAGATTGCTTTTGGTAATATGGCCATTTTACTATGTTTATCCTCCTGAATCATGAGCATGGGAGAACTTTCTATCTTCTGATATCTTCATCAATTTCTTTCTTTAGAGACATGCCCACAGGGATCCAGGGATTCCTCTATGGACCAGCTGGACGGCCCAAGGCCAGCGCCACCTGTGCTCCACATAGTGTGGACCTCTCTCACCCTGGGCACTCCAGCTTTGATGCTCTGTAGCTCCTAACCCAGTCCCTTGGCTCTGTCCCACTGATCAGACACAGTGTGTTTTCTGTGTGGCCATCTTGCATCCACCTTGACTTCAGCTTTGATTTTGTTGAACCTACTTTATTTGAGGTTTTTTAATGCCTCTAAGTCCCTTTCAACTAGCTGATCCTACATAGGAGAGAAATACGGTTAGTAGGAGCAGGGGATGTAGACCTTTTTAGACTCAGTTTCTTCATTGTCATGAGTCCAGTGAGCTAAGTAAACAGCAAACAGCAGCAGCAACAGACATCAAACAGTAACAACAGCAGCAAAAGTAGCAGCAACAGTGGAATAAATCAGCAGCAGTCTTCTAGAAGCATTCTCAAGAGTGGTTTTCTGTAGGAAAGTCATGAGGCATTTTCTCTCTCTTTTTCTGTCTCTGTCTCTCTGTCTGTCACTCTCTCTCTATCTCTCTGTCTCTGTCTTTCTGTCTCTCTCTGTCTCTCTCTGTGTCTCTCTCTCTCTCTCTCTCTCTCTCTCTCTCTCTCTCTCTCTCTCTCTCTCTCTCTCTGTCTTATTTATACCTGGCAACGAGGACACCCTCTACAAGAGACAGTTCCCAGCTGACAAAGACTGCATGCCCTCTCATGAGGCTGTTATCAGCTGTGGATGAACTAAAGGCAGTTTTACATACCAGTTTGGGATCAGAATATAGTCACGTTTACATAACATAACCAAAACTTCTACTACAAAAGTACTGACAGTAGCATGGTGAGTATATTATCTCTCCTAATGTTACACAAAGGAGATCAAATCACTTTCATTAAACTCTGTATGGATGTTGGACACTACCAGTCTAAAAGACCATCATATTATATGTTTTTTTTTTTTCCTTGCCTACTCTGGGTATAGGGCCTTGTCATTTGTCCTCTCCATTATATTCCATGGGTGGAGAATCAGTAGGTACTTGGTAATTTCTCCTAACTGAATGATCATAATTTATTTAACCATCATATAAACCATGAACAAGATACTGTTTGAGTCATTTCATAAATATATAATTAGATTCACTGTGACTAAATTATGCATCAAGGTTTCGAGATAAAACTAGCCTTATCTCCCAAACCCCAAATGGTTGCAACAATTTTGAAACTTTTGAGAGGAACATAAAGAAAAAATAATTTCTGAACAAGTATCAGCTGTTCTGTGTACACAACTCCTTCCTCCTTCCTGATGTCACACCCATCAGTTAGAAAATTAGGCATGGACTTAGCAACTGTACTAATAGTATGTACCATTTTCAAGTAAATTGTAATTGGATGATAATCCACTTACCTTCACTTATATTTATTCATATATTACTTTTTATTTTTAATTTACTGGCAGGGTCTCATTATGAATTACTGACTGGACTGTATCTCTTCATGTAGACCATGCTGGTCTACATAGATATTTTCCTTTCTCTGACTCCTAAGTGCATGGATTAAAGGAATATGCTACAACCGCTGGAGAGTTATATTTCTTTATTGCTATCAATTTTAATAGGCAAAAATGAGAATTAACATAAGTTAAAGATAATACCTCTCAGAGCACAGACACTGTGTCACAAAATGGGAGGCAAACATCATGGAACACCAGAAACAGGAAGTAAACATGAAATAATGAGATCCAACTGTGTTGTTTTGTAGTCCGGGGAAGTTGAGGCCCAAATAGCTTCATAATCTGGTTCTGGAGCAAGCCAATTGCAGAAAGGATAATTTTCTATATCTATTAAAACAAATAACAAAGCACAAGCAAAGACTGGAGCCTATCACTTCCCCCCAAATTCAATGGGCTGATGAGAAGTGAACTTGCAACAAAGCTCATTAAAAATACCATAAATGTAAGCATACTTTTAGCAATGATCCGGCAGTTGTATTTTAATATATTCCATGAATGCAGATTGTCACTTCTGTATTTGACCTAACTTCTATATTTTAAGAGTAGCCTTTTCTGCTAATGAAAAATATATTTTTCTCATTCATGTGATTAAATGATTTCCTCCCCCACCAAGCATAGGTGCATAGGAGAAGCACTATGAATTCCTCGGTGACAAATGCGAGCACAAGGCTCTTTGATCTTTCCACACCAGCCCCATGACTGACTATTATTTAATATAGTTGAAGAAAGTAAGGTAAATCAAAGGAAAGCATTTTTAATTAGTGCTTTAAGTATGTGATTCATGGTGCCTCCTTAAAAGAAAAATGCTCCCACCAGTAAATGAAAAACTCATTATTCCTAAAAGCTGTTTACTTCTGCTTAATGATTTCTTCTAATAGGCAGATAAATTGAACAACAACCTTTGAAACCGATTAGCCTGAAAAGTTTCACAGGAACAAAATTTAATGTTGTGCAGTAGAGTTGTTGATCAACTAATCTGAAAGTAATGAAACATCGGGCTGCAAAGTCTTCTGTTTAAAGGGCACACGGCTAGCTTTTCAACAACTGCACTGGTCAGATGGGTCTGACACACAGAAAGAAATATCCAGTGCATGTTACAAACCAGATAAAGATAGACCTTCGAAAAACCTTTCTTAACTGGCATTTATTATTTGAGATTCTTACAACATCAGTCAGGTGAGCAGAAAACAAATATTCCAGGAAAATGGTGGAGTCATCTTAAATTCTATGATTATTATTTCTTAATCTGGGAGTCTAATGCAAAGACCTTTTGATATAGAGGGGCTAGCTCTTCATTCAAGTATGCCATCTGAAAGAACTGGCCACTGACATAAATATATGTTTCTCACAGCTTAGTAGTATCACAGATCCACATCCTTAGATGTCCCTAGAATATGATAGAGCCTCAGTTGATTGACCTGTAGATTGAGGATAGTAATTTTACCTGTTTCAAAGGGTTATGTGCCATTTGTCAGATGTTTACACGTGTAGGCCATTTATTTCATTTACTGACCATTGTTACTGTTGTACTATAGCTCAATAAAGTAGAATAAATTAATAAACACCAATTAAACTTGAATTAGGCATGCAATAGAGGCAGATGAGCAAGCACAGTACCCTTGGTATTTAGAAAATCTGGCCCATTTCCTCTTTGTGGTTCAGCACAAGTAAACTCTGAAAATGAAGTAGAAATGTGACTGCCACCTTCAGTTTTTCTCTAGTACTCATCAATCATTTACATTTAGAGTCAGGTGAGGGCTAATTTATCACGTCTTAAATTCATCTTTTTGACAGTGCTAAGGTATTTGTTTACATAAGTAGAGGGTATTTCCTGCATATGTTTGAATATGCTTTCAATAGCTAGTTTTCCATCACACTTAATTATTCTGGGTCTGAAAAGTATGCAACACTCTCAAATCCTCTCACCTCAGCCAATGGAACTCTTCTGGTCTTTTAGCATATAAATGCTCATTTCTTTCATAAGGATTTATGTTTATGCAAACTGAAATTAGGCTGTTCTTTGTGCGCTGGTAAAACAATGAGTTTATTGTTCCTCTGTGCTTGCTTTTCTTTCCTCCTGCCTCATGTTCCAATTTCTTCCTGTGCAGATCCATCATTTGAAATGGTGTCAGGTGCACTTCAAACATTTTAGAATTTACAGGGTCATCTCTCACCTCCCTTTAAATCATTGATTCTGGTGCTTGTACACCAGCTTGCCACCATAGTTTTTATCTGAAGGCCCTACTTTCCTGGCTTGCTCTGAGCCTAATCTTATCCTTCTAATTTTATATAAAACAATGGCTTCTGTGAGAGTCTTCCTCTGCGTCTACTTTCAACATGGCCAAACTACCTCTGTCTCTCAGTTAACAGCTACAGAACTATATTTATAGTCTATTCTTTTATTCCAAATTTATTTTTAAGTGTGTGGATATGTGTACATGTATATAGATGCACACAGCAAACAGAAAATGTATAATACTCTGGAGCTAGAGCTAACGGGAACTAGGAGCCTCCTGACAGGGATGCTGAGAACCGAGTGAGGACCTTTGTGAGAGTAGTGCATGCTCTTAACTACAGAACCATCTGTCCAGTCATCATGCCTACTAGAACATCCAGTGTTCATTTAAAGAAGGTCAAGTTTCCCAAAAGTAGATATATAAATGGTCAACAGGCACATAAAACTCTTTTAGGCAAAACTAATCACTATGGCAATAAATTCAAAGTACCAGGGGGATCATCTGACTCCAGAAAGAAAACTGTACCCAAATGATTAAAGATTACAACCATTGACAGAATAGAGGATAAACAGGGAGTATTTGCACAATGCTGCTGTTAATGTACATTATTGTATTGCATCATGGACATCAGTACGGACGTTCTGCACAAAATTAAAACTAAAACTACCATATGATGCAACAATCCATCACAGAATGTATATGCAAAGAAAATAAAATCACCACGTTGAAGGAACCCATGAATCTCTATGCTTATTGTAATGTTATCCATAGTCCCTAATTAATGTAAATAACACAAATGTCTATAAGCCAATGAATGATTAAAAAAATGTAGTGCATGTACATAATGGAATACTACCCACCAATTAAAATAAATGAGATCTTATCATTTGTAGCAGGAGACCATCATGTGTAATGAAACAAGTCAGACACAGACAAACACCTTGATCTCAGTCATGCTGAATCTTGCAAAATATAAATTGATTTCACATAATTTGTAAATGAAATGGAAGTTTCCAGATTCTTTGCAAAATGGTATGGAGTTAGGTATTAATTTACTGTTAGACAATAGTAAAAAATTCCTTGCTATGAGGGGATTACAGTTAACAATAATATGCTGTATATTTCAAAAATCTAGAAATAGAGTTTTGAAAGCTTGAACATAAATATTTTAAGTGCAAGTTATAATTAACCTAATTTAAATATTGCACAATAAAGAAGTGTATAGAACTAGCATACTGCTCAATTATTTCCTACAAGTTTATGCATCACTTAAAATGAATTTTGCATAAAAAAGAAATAAAGGAATGTGATGGCAGCTTTCTTTATTTCAGAGGTCTCTGATCTCCCAAATAATTGCAAAGAGAAACAACAGAAGGGTGTTAAAAAAGAAAAGCCCATCAATGGACTGCATCTAGGAGTCAACAATGGCCAAATGAAATGGCCAGTTTTGATTGTCAGCATAACAGTCATTAGAATTATTTAAGAGATACTCTTTATCCACGTGTCTGAAGATAGTTATAGCAAAGGAAGGTCACTCTGAAAGCACATACCATCCTCCTATGGACTGATATCCCAGACCGAATAAAACAATCAAAAAAGCGAGATTTACCTGTGGATTCTTGATCCCTCTCCTATTTCTGGCCACAGGTAGACTGTAACCAGCTGCCACTGGCTCCAGACTCCATAGCAAGTGCAGCTCTCAAAGTGCCTTCTCCACAATGGATTTTATCTTGAAAATGTGAGCCAAATAAGCCTTTCCATCTTGTGATTGTCTTTGTCAGATATCTTGTCACACTATGAGAAAGGCAACTTATGCAGAAAATTGATACATGAAGTGGGGCTAATACTGTGAAAGGTTTAACCATGTGATTTGTCCCAAGTCCATTCATGAAGAGAAAGAATCTCCCATAGGAAAGAGCTATAGGTATTTGAGAATAGAAACAGAATCACAAAATGTCAACATGCTCTTTTGGTTGTTGTTGTTTTGTTTTGTTTTTATTTTTTGTTTTTTTTTATTTTCGAAGACAGGGTTCCTCTGTGTAGCCTTAGCTATCCTGGACTCACTTTATAGACCAGGTTGGCCTTGAACTCACAGAGATCCACGTGCCTCTGCCTCCCAAGTGGGATTAAAGATGTGAGCCACCATGCTCTTTTGAAGTCTGACTGCTTGCATTTCCGCATAACTTTCTTTTTCCATCTTTAGCATACATTCAATAGATCCTCAAATAATTTCCCTTTTAATTGCTCTTAGCTTCCTTTTGGAAATTCATTAGTAGTTTGAAGGCCCTTCTGGAAGCTCTTTGTACTAAGCAAGATTCTCTGAAAGAATATCATCAACACGTTGCATATGTTAGCATTAAGAGGTTGGCTTACAGGCTAGGGGCTGGGCAGTCTAATAAAGGCTGTGCTCCTGCTGGAGAAGCTGAGAAGCTGGTAGCTGCTCAGTCCGATGACTGGATGTCTCAGCCATTTCCATCTGGCGTCAAAGGCCTGGGGGGGATCCCTGGAGAGCTGCTGGTCTTCAGTCTGCACTGCCAGGCAGAGGAGGCCAGAATCTGCCACGGAAGGACAATAGCAGCAATATCAAGAAGGCAGCAGGAAAGGTGGAAAGCGTAGTTTCTGTCTCAAACCTCTTCGCATTTGGGACCCACATTGGAAGTTACCACCTACCTCAGGGATGGTTTCCCCCATCTTCTTTAGTTCTATGAAAAACTGCCCCCCCCCACAGTTCTTTTAGTTGATTCCAGATCTCTTCAAGTTGACAATCAATAGAAACCATCACACTCATCTATCCTAAAACTCCCTTCTGTCTGTTTCATACGTGCCTGTTCCAAATGATATCATTTGACATGTTCATGCTTGCTAGTTCCATCGCCCTCTCTCTGTGTAAAGAAAAACAATCTATTATTTGTTATGTTTTTAGGAGTTTTAAAAAGAATTATTTTACTTGATATATATGAATGTTTTGCCTACATGTATGTCTTCATGCATGCCTGGTGGCTACAGATGTCAGGAAGGAATGCTGGGTTCCTGTTGAAGGCTGTGATAAGCCATGTGACTGACTGCTGAGACCTTTGCAGCGATGGGTACTCTCAAACACTAAGTCAGCTCTCCATCTCCCATCCTTACACTTTTACTGTTTATATTTTATTTACTAAAAATCCAATACTTAATCTTTCGATTTCTCCCCTACATAGAGCAGATGTCTCAAACAGATATGAATCATGTTCTTTTGTAACTTTTGCATATTTTTGCCATTTTTCCACTGTATGGAATACCAAATTTTTACTTATCATTACTAGTTTCTCTATCTCTCTCTCTATCTCT
This sequence comes from Acomys percivali, assembly GCA_907169655.1. NCBI lineage: Eukaryota > Metazoa > Chordata > Mammalia > Rodentia > Muridae > Acomys > Acomys percivali. The sequence continues at coordinate 113,872,571 of OU015751.1, forward strand.
CTCTCTCTATCTCTCTCTATCTATCTCTCTATCTATCTATCTATCTATCTATCTATCTATCTATCTATCTATCTATCTCTCCCTCATTGTCTCATGTCAGGTTTTCCTCTTAATTATAGCTCCTTTCTGAGTCTTAATATATTTATTTTTAACACATCTCATATATGAGTGATTTGTTTAGCAAAACTACCCTCACTATTGAGTAATACCTTGTCTTTTTTCTCTCATGATTTTTGAGATAATTTTTTCTAATGCACTTTGCTCTTGATGTATATTTTTGTAATTACTTGCCTATCATTTGTGATTTATCACTATTTCTTTTAAGATATTTATCTTTGTTGTTTTCTCTACTGTTTATGCCTATATCTTGCTTTGGACTTCTTTTCTGACATGTATTTATCTGTAAGAAGAGGAATATGGTTGTTATTTATCCTGATTTAAGTGCTTTTCTATGTATATTTCACTTTCCTATTCAGATATATCGCATCTCTTAAGTCTACTTTTGATTCTTGATGCCACATCTGTCTACCTATCTATCTATCTATCTAATCTATTTATCTGTATATCTCTTTGTCTCTGCCTCTTGCTCTAACCCTCTCTCTCTCTTTTTTGAGACAGTCTCACTCTGTATGCCATGCAGTACCATAACCTATGGCATCATCCTGCCTCAGTATCCCAAGTGCCAGGTTTCTGGGATTGCAAGCATGAGCCATCACTTCTGGAACATAGGATCAGAAGTTGGGGTACATAACAAGATCTTATCTCAATAAATAACATAAAAATGGACATTATGTGTTATTATTCTTAACTTGGCCAGAAATATGCTATCTGTAATGGTTAAGCTTAACTTGGATGCTTATTCTAAAAATGGACAATAGACATTTATAAAATTTGTTATCTTCTTTTCTGTGACCTCCTAAAGACATAAATTGTGGAATAAATAAAGGCAATGATAGTTTTGGAAGTGAATATTCTCACTCTTGTTGGAGGTTAGTCTGATGTATTTTGATGCTAGCTACTGCTTGCTATCTCTGTGCCCCAAGATTGCTATTTGACCTTGTTTTTAAAACGTATTCCTATTTGGCCAATAAAGAGTCTTCACACCTGGGCAGGGCAAATGGGAGAGGCGTGGCTAAGGATTGCAGGCTTTTAGGAGGGAGACTAGAAGAGATGAGAGAACTGAGGAGAAGATCAGGAAGGAGGAATAAGCACATGGCCGGCACTGATGGAGATTTGGCCCAGATGATGATAATTAGCAAGTATTTGGGATTATAGATGTGAGGTAGTGCAATAGAAATTATTAGAAGCAGGTGGCATGGGATTGGGCGGGGTATAGGATACCTGCCCCAATATGGGAGATAACTTAGGGGATTAATATTTGAGCTGCTCCAGGTAAAGTAAGGAGATTTTAAAAATATAACAGGTGTCCGTGTTTCATTGATTGCTAGTGGGTTAGAAAGGACCACCATCATAATAATTACAGAGCTAATAATAAACATTTGTTAGACCATGCTGCTAAATTAACCACAACACACTCCGACCTTCCCCAGAGGTCTATGGGTGTCATCTCTTACAGCCATGGTCATCTATCCTTACTTTACTCAGAGATCTCAGAAAGCAGCACACGCCACGCTACAGCAGGATCGATTCCTGGATAATGACCAATGAAGAACAGGAGCAAATTTAAACCTTTCGATCTTTAGGGCTGAAAAGGACCAAACGTGAATTTTGTTCTTTGAACTGAAGGAATGTAGACTGGTTAATGCTAAACGTGAGACTTGGAAACTGTCACTCAGAAGGAAGTTTAAATTGAAAAGTTCAGTTCAGCTGAAAGCAAACAGAGGTCAAGATATTTTACGTGGATAAGTAACGTTGACAGCTGCAGGGGATTTTCTACTTCGTGTGGACTAGTCTCCTAGCAATGTATTAATGCATACTGTAATAAACACATTAGCAAGCCTTCCACACATCAATTAATTCTCTTCCGCAGTGTAACTGAAAACCCCAATAAGCATTTACTGAGACTCCTTTGAGATTAACTAGAAATGCCCCATGAAAAAGAAAAACACAACACTATGTGAGTGTGTGTGTATGTGTGTGTGTGTGTGTGTGTGTGTGTGCATCAGACTTCAGTTTATAAATTCTATGAAAAGTAGCATGAACTAAATTTGTCCACTTTCTTAAGATATGAAAACAGATATTATCAAGGAAAAATGACCTTGAATACAAGTAAGTGATCTATTTACTCAAGATTGCACATCAAGATACCCTACTTACATTTACATTGCTTTTGTTCTACAGACTTGGGGGAACAGGCATGTTGTTGCTTCATGAAAAGACTATAAAGATCATTCAAAATCACAGTGCATGAAAACATTGTTATTCGTTTCCTGACTATTTGCATACCTCATTCTTTCTTATTTATTTTGCTGTATAGACATTACTCTCCGATTCCACCTCAGTACATCTGTGGACGTGTTTCACGGCGTGTGGGATTGGTTCCAATTAAGAAACCATCCTGTAATCACAGACAGATCAGAAAGGAAATGCGAGCCTGCCACCTCAGAGAGGTGAGTGTTCCTGCTTGCAGAACTTTTGTCTTCCCCATCCATTCTCACAGCCTTGGTGAGGAAAAAAAAAAATCTGAACTCATTCTCCTCTCTTGAATCTCTCCAATAAACTGCACATTTTATGGAAATGAGCAAAGCAAGAAGCCCATTCTGTGGCCTCAGACATCATAAGCAACATTGTGTAGACAGGGGCGAAATGAGATCTCAACATTTAAATAGTCCCTCACTTAGGGGGAAAAACTATCCTGGGATAACACCATTCAAAACTGCTCAATTACACTAATATGGGAATTTAAGAGAAACAAAACATTAATGCTGATTAAAGCATCGCTCAGATATGTAACAAATTGTAGATTGAGGTTCTCCTTAAGAATGCCATCTCTCTCATGGATACAGACAGGACTATAAAACAGCTTTGGCATTTTAATGCTAGTGCATTATAAAGTTCCAGATGACAGCTGCAGAGCCAACACTTTAAAGCCATCAGAAAATTCAAGCCGCACAATGGTCACAGCTGGACCCATCGATCAAATGGCTTTTGCTCGAATGAGATTCAGCGGTTGTTGGGTAATTGAACACTGCATGTTCTGGACTTTAGCATTTTAATCATGGGAGGTAGACTTGGAAGAAAATAAAAAGCAAAGCTCTCACCCTGGCCTTAGCCCGTGAAGGTGATATTTTGAGTCATACAAGAATCTAGGGTATCAAAGCATGTCCACCAGAAGAATGAGATCCAATACTTGTTATTGGCTATACTGGCCATGAAATGTAAGAACATGTAAATGTTAAAGATAGAAGTCAAGAAGTCACATGAACCCTGGTGACAGCAGAGGGCCCAGTGTTCTCCCCTTCTTGCTAGGCAGGCTCAAATCAGAATTTTATTACAAAAGAAACCCATGGCCCCAGGTTCTCAATTACAGTGGACATCAATTCCACCATTCCCACACTTCACAAAGTCAGCCAGGAATGCTTTCTCCAGAGAACACAGAAAACTGTAAATCTAGTGGCATCATTGAAACCACCGTCACAAAAACACTTTCAAGACCAACGTGGCTCCAGATTCAGAGCCCTTGTTCTGTCTTCGGTCTGCCTTCCTGGTATGGTACTTGGTTTCTGGCTAGCACTTACTAGCACTGAGCCAGTCTTGCCTAAGTGCTGCAAATGTACTTTAGTACAGGCACATCAGGCATCTCAAAATAGTAAGAGCATGACTTACCAATTCATTCTTCCAGACGAGGGACCTCGAGGTAAATACTAATGCATCTTATTTCTCATTTTTTGCAAAATACACGTTGTTATTACCCAGCCAGAAAATAATGAAACAAAAAAAGAAATTTGAGAATGATTACAGGTTCAGAGTTCTGGCAAGCGCAGACTTGAAAAACACCACTTCGAGTCCATATTCTTATCCCTTAAGCCGTTCAAGGTCCTTGTCTCAAGATAGCATTACAATGATGAGAAGTCCCTTCTTGTGTGACTAAGGACACAATGTGTCTTCCATTGTGTCTAATGGCAGCACTACTCACCCTTTGCTGTCCTCTCACAGAGAAAGAGCTTTGCCATTAGGGCCCCCACGACTGCAACCAGTGCCTCCTGTGGCAGTGCTCTGACACTCAGATCACATCAATCCATAGGTCAATGGCTCAGGACCTCTGTGATGCTCCATGTGGAGCCAGGATGCCCTGCAGCATCTCAGAGAAAGTAAACAAGGACTGACAATATTCTGCCACCTCCTCTCCCAGAAAAGGTCCAGCAGACATGGCTTAGTAACCCATGATGCCTGTATGGATTGTCTAAATACTGGGTGTGTAAGACCGAATATTCCTTAACCTCTGCAGGGCCACCCTTCAGCATGTCACAGCATGAGGTTTTTATGGCAGGCCTGTATCAGAAAGGAACAATGCCCTAAGCAGTCTCATCACCCATTTGAATATTTATCACAGAGGAAATTCACTTTTTCCCTTTAATGGATGTTTGCTGAACCTTTCTTTCTGATATAGTACTTGGAACACGGTGACAAATAAACAGATGTAATTATACTATTTGAAAAAAACCTTCATATCTACTCAATCATGATAGGAGCATGATGGTTTTTAGAGAAGACAAGAGAGTAATGTGACTGAGTTTTGCTGGACACAGGAGATAACAACTGATAAAGTCATACATGATGGGAAAGAAAAGACAAGCAAGAGACAGTTGGCAATGTTGGGCTTCATGGCACTTGGCACTGAGGACCAACCACCTCAGCTCAAATTCTAGTTCTGCCATCCACCTGGGCACTTCATTGTTGTCTTATACCTTGGATTCCTTCTACAAAATGAAGACTACCCACAGGTTTACAGGGAGCATTACCTAACTTATCATTGGTCACAAGGCATGCATTATGCAATATGCACAAGACTCTTGAAGTCCTCTGTCAATAACAACCGCTAGGTAGGTCCATCTGTGGAAAAGTACCCAGGAATGGATGCTACCAAGTTACCTGCTTGAGGAGACCCAAGTCATTAGGGTAGGGGCAAGGGCGGGGCAGTGGGAGGGAAGAAGCCAAATGAACAAAGGAGGAGGTAGAAAACAACTCTCAACAGGAAGGTTCAGCTCTACAGCTGAACCCCTAGGGGGTGAAGCTTGAATATCTGATTCTGAGAGGCAGGCATTAAATGCTGACATTTGGCCAAAGGGAAAATCACTGATGTGGGCCTGTGGTAAAGGAACAAGTTTGAATTTGATTCTAAGAGAAAAGCCAAACCTTTGGAATGTTGGTGGCATCTTGCCCACTTCCTACCTCCACCACACATTTGTACATATCAGATTCTTAACTATCTTGAGATGTGTCACATTCCCTTAGATTGAAAGAATCCTGTGAGAGAGTCTTCTTTCCTGGGCCCTCCCACACTGTGCCTTACATCTCCAGAGAGCCACACTTGTTAGATTGTGCAACTGGCCATGTGATGCAAGAAACCAAGTCAGTATTGGGAAGAATGCATCCTCAAACCATCTTACATATTAGGTCACAATGTCATGTTTTCTTTAAGAAACTTAACTGGCTTTCCTTAGGAACAACCAAACCATAAGCTAGTTTTAAAGCAAAACCCCCACTGCTTAAGTAAATCAGACAACTCAAGTGCTCCCAAATGCCGGGTACCAAAACATGGAGAGATCAGAAATGATTTTTCCAGGGTACAGAGCTTCATTTGACCTAGAAGGGAAGATACCAATGTTAAGATGTCCAGTGATATTTCATTCCATATGTCAAGTGATGTGACCCAAACATAATTAGAGTTTTAGGGATTTTACTGATAGTATAAATAGTATTTTATAATGATGGGTTTAATTTTGGAAGTTTTAAAAAACATCAAGAAAAATCATAGAGAAAGCAATGTTTTCCATTGAGACTGATCTAGGGAAAGTCTCAACTGCGCATTCTATGGCATTCTATGTGCATGATTTATATTTATGGATAATTATCTGGTTTTGGTGGCCATAGTGGCCATCAGGAATGTTATACATTTACAAATGAATGAATATTAAAGTAAAAAGAAGACACGGTTATAGGGGTTGGGGCTCTTAAAGTATCTTTCAATGTAACAAATACTAAATAATAGGTTGTTTATCTAATAAGCAGACGTGGATTCCACATAGGACAAAGGCAGTCACTTTATATGTGAGTTTTCCTAGCATAGCACACTGCAAACAAAATGGAAGTTAGAAATTGTCTTATACATTCAGGGCAGGGAGAGCATTTGAATGGCCAGGCAACTCTAGTTCACATGGTGATATACAGTTCTCCTGGGTACGGACTGTCAAACTGAGTTAGTGTCAATGAAAGAAAATGGGAGATGGGCTTTCAGATGTTCTCATTCAGCTAATGAGAAAAGTACAGTTCAAAGAGTTTTTACCCACTGAGCTTTTCAAATAACCATCCACTATGATAGATATATTTCTTTGGAAGGAAGGCTCAGAGGAGTACTAAAGAAACTGATAGATATCATCATTTAAAAAAAGGGAATCCAGGGGAAGGTATCTGTCCTTCTGCCTCTATAGAGCAAGCATATGGTAATCAGCCTGCTCCCGGGGCCACTTAACTGGTGACGTGAGTGAAGGTAGACCATGTGTGCTTACAGAGCTTTTACCTCGCCAGCTCTCTGCAATGAGCAACCCATAATCTCAAAACAATTAAACCAATAACAGTCATTGTCTCTGGACCTCTAGACATCTCTCTTCCTTAGAAAGTAAGTCAGGAAGCATGTCAAATGGCACCGTAATCCAAACAGCCCTACAATCAGTCAAGACAATACACACACACACACACACACACACACACACACACACACACACACACACAACACATCAAAGTGTTGGCTACCTGTGCTGGAATGTACATGTACAACTAAAAAGTTTCTTCAGTTTAGTTTGTATGCGTGTTATCAGCATATATATTATTCACTGGCAGCCATGATCTACCTTCCTTCTGTTAGATTTTGACATTCATACAGCATCTGGAAGCTAAATACTCTGAGCTACCTCTTTGGATGGCCCCTGGCTAACAAATTTATCAGAAAACATCCTCGCCTTCTTAGCTAATAAAACAAGAACTGTGTTGCCACTCAGATGCTTTAGCTTTTGTGAAGATGGTTTGGAAAACAGCAAAAGAAGTAATGCTTGCTGTAAGAAGCTTTACCTCCAAACTTCAACAGGATTGGACAACATTCCGCTAGCCATTAAAGTCACTACGCCCACTCATGGACTTGGCTTCCAGTTAGCCAGATGCTAGCCCATCTAAGACCCTGTGGTATGCTGGGAATACACTTTGAAAAGTTGTGCCTTAACATTTCAAGTGGAGGAGCTGGAGAGATGGCTCAGAGGTTAAGAGTACTGTCTGTTCTTCCTGAGGTCCTATGTTCAATACCCAGCAACCACATGGTGGCTCAAAGCCAAATATAATAATATCTGGTGCCCTCTTCTGGCGGGCAGGTACACATGCAGGTAGAACATTGTAAACATAATAAATACATCTTTTTAAACAATTTTTCAAGTGGCATTTGATATTCTGTTTACATTTTCCTCCTTCTAACGTGTCCCAGGAACAAAATGAGCTTGAACCAAGCCTCTCAGTTTCTATGACATTATTAATAGTTTTGGCTGATCCTTCTTATTCTTCAATCATTTTTTCCCCTCAGCCAAGAAACACCTTGCAATATGCAAATAAGAGACTAGTGGAGGAATGGCAGGATACAAGGGATGGGATAACCATTGAGATGTAATATGAATAAATTAGTAAAATATATTTTAAAAAAGAGACTAATGGTCGGCCTTTGCTCTCAGATCAGCTGTGCAGTGGTGGCAATAAAGTTCAAGTTATTTTAAATTTTCCATTTGTTTGTTTGTGGCCATTTAGAAAGCCCTTGTTTGTATCCTAGACTATCCTGAAACCCTCTGAGCATCCCAGGTTATCCTCATACTCAGGGCAGTGCCAATCCTTCCGCCTCAGCCTCCTTGATGCTGGAATGGCTCGCATGAGCCTTGCTCCTAAGACATGTAAATCATTGTATATAGGAAATAAGAAAGAAGTTCTAAACACGTATAAAAGTTAAGACTCAAAAACAAGTTCTCATCTATTAATCTATGGAATAGCTGTGGCGTGGCATGGGTGAGAGAAAACATGTGCCTGACTGGTAAAATCTTAGGGATAGGATATGCAGGAGACACCAAGCATAAGTGCATCCTAGCTTGTGCTTTAAGCAGACACTGAATGATAACAAATAGACCAGGAAGAGTCAAGCAAATACTGAGCACAGATCAAGTATTAATTCTCAAAATTCACTGAATCTCAAGATTAGAGTGCTAAGGGTATAGGATCAGGAAATGATGTAGGTATCAGCTAATGTCATCTGTGGTTTTGGACCCTGGAATACTAATGATGATAAAGTCTTAACTAAGCTCCCAGCCACTGCTTGTCTTCAGAGTTCTGCCCCTATCTACAGGATTAAAAACAAAGCTGAAGGGCACTTTCTCTGTCTCATCCCGAATTCCACCTCTTCCTTCTCTTGTTACTTACTCTTCCAAATGGAAGTGGACAGAGGCCCTGGAAAATCTGAACAGAAGCTCAGAAAGATTATGTGAGTCACTCGGTGAACGTGTCAAGAAAGGAGGCCTGAGTGGGTCCAGATGGCAGGCTGCCACACGACGCCAACACGGCTCTTCATCTTGGGCACAGCGAGAACAGGCAATGTTTATAATGGTGTGCTAACATCAGTCTGCAGGCACAGTCTCCATGGTACCCAAGCATGTCACCCAAACAAAGGAAAGACAGGGGGAAGCCAGGGCTGCACCATCTTTCTAATTTTTGAAATAAAGAATCAGGATTTGAACTGACAAAGAATCATCATAGGCATTTGACATGCCTGTTTAGAATCACCATACTGAATAGGTGCCTTCATATCAGCTGAGCTACAATAAACAAAGCAGACACCCAGTGTGAGGCATGTCTGACTGGCCACTTCCGCTGGTGGCAGTGGAGTCCTAGTAGCATCAGAACTGGCTTGGGCATGGTATTTACCTAAATTTTTCCCACATCCATCACTTATTAGCTGTTCATATCTGGGCGAGTTATTTAACAGCCGTTGGTTGCTGCACGCTATGTAAACAAGCAGAAGAATGCCCTATTCATTAAAGGAGTTAAGTGTGACTAGATCTAGAGCCCAGACAAATTACCTATTAATATGTACCTATTAGGAAATGCAAGTTTTCTTTATGCTTTCCTTAGCAATTAGTTCATATGGCTTTGATCAAGCTTCGTACTGGTCACTACAAGTCATGTATTGCTGCTACAAAAATAAAATGACTTTCATACTTTTCCAGTCACCATTTTCAGACACATCCATTTGCATACTCTTCTCCGACCGCTGGCTGTCATCTTGCAGGATTTCATAACATATGAATATTTATTGTCATTAAAATTCGATCCAGTGCAAGTTAGAATTGCAGGCTCATACCCAATCAGCCTGCCCCTCCTGCCAGTGCTTAATATGCTTGTGAAATGACCTAATGAAAGGCATAGGTCATTCAGTGATTGTCTCCTTCACACTCCAGAGCCTCGTGCCCTTACCTGACAGTGACCAGCAGACAGGCAGAGGAAGGAGACAGATGTGCTTAGGCAACAGGGACCCACTGCTGTACTCCTACCATGCAAGGCACTCATGTTGCTCCTCCAGCTGGGGCTGACCTGCTGTGAAGTGACATTGGTGCTGTCATTGGTGTGAGCTCTGGTAGGAGGTCCTCTATACATTCTTCTCACAATTTTCTGTAATGACACCAGGTGTTGCTCCATCTGAATCCTTTAGTCTCCTTTGACTCTGGCCCTTGCCAGATCACCTGAGATGTTGTACAGGGGCCCAGGGGAGGGTAAGTTCAAGTTATCTTTGGAGAGTTCCACTGTGCTAGGGAAAGGTATTCGTGATTGTTACACCCACGTGACTGGATTGCTTGTCATTTCTCCATCTTCTCCAGCCTTGTGTAGAAAGCAGGAGGCACACAGGCCTCTGCGTGGGAGAGTGGGAATTTTTAAAATATATTTTATTAATCTATTCGTATTACATCTCAATGGTTATCCCATCCCTTGTATCCTCCCATTCCTCCCTCCCTCCCATATTCCCCTTACTCCCCTGGAGAGTGGGAATTTAAATGTGGCTTAGAATGCGAGGCTTCCCTTTCCGTTCAGTTTTGTAGGCAAACTCTCCATTGCTTATACTCTCTGCATTTACCCTGGTTGTTGTCAGTAAACTGGAGACCTCAGTGCGGCAATCTCTACTGGGGCTGGGATGACTCAGTTCTGCCTACCCTGCAGGCTGAGAACTCCTTCCTCCTCTCCTCCCAATCCTCCTCAGACAGCCCCCAGGCACAGGCTTATTATTTTCACGGGTCTGGTTCAGAGGATGTCTGGCCATGATGATTCATGGCGCTTTTTGGAATGTGGCTTGACACTATTGTTAGGTCTCCAGTGTGGATACAGACACCTACAATACATACGGCCAAAGGGGAAAATCCTTACCCATGGTTGATCCTAACATTGTAGTATGAAGAATAAGAACCAAAGACCTCCTAAACAGCAGAGTTGAGTAAATGCCCAAAGCACAGATGTTTGTCTGTATGTAGTTTTACTTATTTGCAGGCAAACCCCCACCTGACTGAACCTTAGTAATGAGCTGGCTCTCTCTAAAAGCTCGCGTACAGGGATTAAGGAGAGTATCCTGTGCTCTTCCTGCAGTCAGCTTTTTTTTTTTTTTTTTTTTCTGTTCTCTGAAAAGTGCTTGCTGTGAGTTCAAGGTCACGGGAACCCGAGGAAGAATCTCATAAAGTGTCTCCAGCTCATGCAGGCTGCCTGAGGTCCAGTCCATCCGAGCTGTGTCCTAACCAGCCTGCTATGTCTTGGGTCCTATAAATCCTAGCTCTGTCTCTTGGCTTAACTGCAGCTGGCTGCTGGACACCTAACATTGCTTATGCTGCCTGGAATCAGCTACCTCTCCCTGATGACTAAGCTCTTCCCTGGCATGTAGTCAACTAGAGACTTCATAGTCTCCCTCAGATACTGTAACCTCAATAGCCTTTGCAGTGCTGTGAGCTCACCTCCGTCTTGTAGAGAGAGAACCATGACAGATGTGCAGGCCCTCTACACGGAGTCTGGAAAGCATGGGCATTGTGTGTAGACATAAAAAATATCCCAGAGAACCATGCTATACAGTCTCTCCTTTTGCCGTCTTGGTGAGAAGGCCTGCCTTGACTCTGTGAATGGCTTTAACATGCTTTCTCCATACCCATTGGTTTCCTTTGGATTCGTTCAACAATTGGTGAACTAAGAAACTGAACCACCACAGTGTTCCGTGAGATATCCCAGAGTCCATCACCTCCAAAGTCACTGATAGAGGAAACGTAGCACTGCTGTTTACAGGGCCATTTTTCATAGTTATTTTGATAGATTAGTGTCCCTTAATTTCTTCATTTCGATACAAACAAAATCTTGTTATAGTATGATTGTACCACCCCATTAAAGACAGAAAAGTATAAAAGAAAAAAGCCCTAATTTCTAGGAATCTGTTGAATTTTGTTTTACTATTTTGTTGGTATAGGCTATGGGGTTTTGCTAAACAAAGAACATAAACGGCATTTAGTAGTAACTATGTCACTATGGCAAAAAGAAAAAACTTCATAGTTTGTATTGCTTGTTTATTGTAGGAAATCATACTTCAATTTCATTTAGATCTTGTAAGTATGGGGTCTCTTACCTGATATTTGAATATGCAATTATCTTTAATGTGTGAAAATGTCACAGTAGAGGTGAAGGTGGTCCTATTAAGCAATTATATCTTATCCATGCATATTTATATTCCTTAAACATCTACTGCTATCGACCTACAAACTTGATAGTACTGAATATAATATAACTTCATAGTCTCAAAACCAGTATTTCAAAGTATAACTTTAAACATGTTTACATCCCAAATTATCTTTGAAAATATGCTTATGCTTATTTAATTGATTCATTTTTAACATTACTAAAAAGTTTGCTTTTGGTAGTTAAGCGATTTGATAGAAATAAGAGTTAATAACATGATCGTGATAATATATATATATATATATATATTATGCTCATCACATAAAAATGTCTCAGAAATTATATTTTCTTAATACTTGGAGGAGAGAAATAACTTGGCGTTTAATTCAGATCTTGGTGTGTGTGATGATGCATGTACCAACTAGAACTTTCCTTCAACGTGTGATGCATATTTACTGCTTGATTTAGATTCATTCCCTCCAAATTAATGAGTAGTATCTGAAAACAAAGATGGGATTCATTGGAACAAAGAGTCTTTTGCCAGGTCTGTAGTAGCAATGTGAAGTGGAGAGCAGAGGCAATTAGCAACAATTACTGAATACTCGCTCTTCACCAACATTTCTAAAATGTGCCTGCCAGTAACATTAAAGGAGCGCAACATTCTATTCATAATGCTGAAAACTGAGGAGGAAAAATCCAAAGAAGCACATCAACGCACTCAAATGCACTGGTAGCACTTTAAAAGCAGACAAGCGAGCAGACAGTGCTTTACTCTGCAGCACACATGCCGTAGAGAAAGGGGTGTTGTCACAGTTCTCCCCTTGTTTGGAATGGACGCTGCATAATAAGGAATAATTGAATGCAAAATAATACAAGGTTTTGCTGTAGGGAAATAATGACGGGCCTTGCACATTAGAAGAATCAGCAGTCGCATATGTAACTGTAAACAGGACACACAGTTTATGTAAGTCTTTCCACAAGCTCACTGGGAGGATCCATTGCACAGAAACTAGTGTTTCTGTACAGAGTCTCACACCAGAAGCACGTTCTGGCACACAGAAATGATACAGCAGCTCAAATGCCAGACTAGCTTTGTTCTTACAAACTGACATGGATAGATCTTTTTTCTCCTCTTCGTCATGGAAATCAAACTCAGGTCTCTAAATATGCTAGACAGGAGCTTTAAAGTCAAGCTGTATTCCAGCCAGATGGTATTGTTTTGATACAAATATATCTGATATACCTTCAATTCTGGCAACAATTTTTTTCCCTTAATAAACTTGCTGTGTTTTTAACAGCGCTTTGTCAGTGTGTAAGTTAATCGGCGTTCTGTTTTAGTGGAGCAATGTAGCAAACACTCCCGTCAAATTTCCATGGAGTATAGAAACAGCATTTTTCCATGCTTAGGTCGGTGAGTGATCTGTGAATTAGCTGATTCCCTCAGCACTTGCCTAGGCTTTCCTGAACCACAGTGTGATGTCTCAGGTCTTTATCTCAGTTTCCAGGCTGAAGGATGCTCCTTAGGATGTGCCTTTCTCACGGCATTGGGCACAGGCTCCAAGTACATAACCTGATATAATCCAATCTGCCGCTCCGGGCTTCAGCTTGGGACGCATACGCCATCATTTCTACCTGTTCGTTCATCAGCAGAAGAAAGCATCATCCGGACGTAAATCAAGAGACCTGATGCCCAAAGCCAGCGAGGCCAAAAGCTATCCTGTATAGAGTTTGTGGAGGCACAGAAGAGAAGGAAAGCTTAATGCCAAATAGCACAACTGAGCCCATCACGCTCATCAAGTAAAAGATGGATCTGAACGCCCAGCGTCAAACACAAGGTTTGAACATGTCCTGTGCTGTGTGTGTGTCTGCATTGCCTACCTGTCATTTCCTTCAGTTTTGGTGCAGATGCCTCCCTGGGTTGAGGATTCTGCACACTGTCTTGACTTCCATTTGCCTCAGTGTTTTGATAATCATTTGCCAAACAACGTTTTCTTTTTTACTTAGCGCTGGTCCCTGCATATCCAATCTAACTGAATCGTTATTGTTATTTATTCCAACGGGAGCTAGATACTTCAAATATTCAGTCACCCATCATAGATTAGATGCAAGGGTCATCATTAGAGCTTGGCAGGTTTAAACTTTGAGTCTGTGTTCCCTCTCATTAAATAATTCAGTTTCTTTTTCTTTTTTAAAGGAATAGTAATTATCCCTCAGATATAGAAATTACAAGTCAATGTAACTATGCAGTCAACTTAGAGTATTTAATAGACTTAAAAGCTCATTAGGTTTTATATATTACATTTTGTTTTAAACAAACAAACAAAAAACCCACTTTAGTAACAGCAAGCTTGTGAAGTACAGTAGGGCAAGACAGTTCATGCTTTCATCCTGACCTCTGTCATTAAGATTTATAGGTTCCGAACACATAATACTGGGCCTGCTTTTGATCTCTTGGTAACCTCATTCAAGCAATATCAAGCATAAGCTCCGAGCTTTGAAGTTTTGTGGAATCCTGATTGGTTGATCCTAAGCACTAGCAACAATACTTTTATTTAAATTAACCACAATATTATGCACATTTTAAAGTTTAGATGCTCTATACAACTGTGTTTCTAATAGAAGACACTTAAAAAGCAATCTCCAACGTTTTATTTTAACATTTTGTCCTAAACTACAGGCTTAGGTCTGAGTATGACTTAACTTACGAGTATGAACTGAGTATGAAATAAATTTAACTTTTTGTTGTTGTTGTTTTGAGACAGGGTTTCCCTGCTTAGCCTTGGCTATCCTGGACTTGCTTTGTTGACCAGGTTGGCCTCGAACTAGAGTGGATTGCCTGCCTCTGCCTCCCGAGTGCTGGGATTAATGGCGTGCACCACCACACCCAGCTTTAAATTTTTATTGTAATCCATTTCTAAGGAAATGTCTTGACCCATTGCTATGGACAAGGCATTGGACACCCACAAAATACACCAGCCAGCTCTACTGACAAGATTGTGCCATAATGACTTTGCCGATGTTATATGGTAAGGACACAGATAAGTGAGCCAAACAAATTAAAAAGAAAATGTAGTTTTGCTATAAAGTTTTACGTGGAAAATAGCTGCTCGTGTGTGTGCTGTGCTTGAAAGAAGAAGGTTGGGGGAAAACATGGGAAAAAGAATTGAAAGACTAAAAGGAGGCAGCAACGCTGTGTTGCGGAAGGGACTGGGTTTCCTTTGTGAATGAACATATCCCCTCCCACACTCACAGGAAGGAAAAAAACAGGTAAGGAGATGCTAAGTGAGGAAGGGAAATGGTGGTACCCAGAAGACTCACTGCGCATGGCAGGCGGGCGGCAGGGCATGGGGTGGGGGCACCCAAAATAGCCAGTTTTTCTTAGAAAAATAAAAAAAAAATGCTACCTCTCTGTTCATCATGCAAACCTAGAACATAAGTTATGCTGTGGCTTCCTTTGTGTGAGCAGTAACATATAGAAAGCTGGATTGTCAAAATTAGCATACTGAGTAAACGTTTGAAGGTTTGTTAAAACTCACGAGAGCCAAGCGTGGTGGCACACGCCTGAAAGATGGAAGCAGGCAGATCTCTGTGAGTTCGACCACAGCCTAGTCTGCAAGTCCAGGACAGCCAAGTATACACAGAGAAACCCTGTCTCAAAAAAGCAAAAGCAAAAAAGACTCCTCACCATAGGCTGATCACACATGGAATCTTCTATGTGCTTCCACATCCTGTGTTGTTTTGTGCCTTGACCTGTGTAGGGGCTACTAGGGAGGGACTGACGACAGGAGAGATACTAAAGAAATGACAAACATGGACACAAAACTCTGAGGTCAGGTGGAATGTACACACTTCAAATCATGGCACCAGGTATGCAGAAACTCAGAACCTCCACTCCAGTGGGGTGGAGTTATCTAGGTAGGTGGTGTCTACATTAGTATTCTCAAGCTGTAGGCAAACAGCAGGAGGAAGCCGTAGTTCCTTGGCTTTGCACATATTGTCAATATCTGCACTTAGACCAGAATAAGGCTTTGCCGTTTCTGAGCTTGACCCTTAAGGGGAAGACTGTGCCATTTTTTCATGTGTTTAAGGCTTTGGCCTTTGACCTTGCCATGTCTCTGTCAAACAAAGCACATTCCCTCAGGACTTCATTTGCTCTTTACTCTCAAAACTTCCTAAGCTCACACTGTCCTTTCATAGAAAAGGACATAGCTTTGTAGCTGCACCAAGTAGTAACCTAGCAACAAAATGCTAAGTATTTTCTTTGCAGTAAGCTAATGACATTAATATTCTCACACATGAAGGTAAGGAAAAACGCTGGCGCTCTGATAGAAACGAAACTTCTTTCACAATAAAATTGATGGGATCTGTGTTCGTGCCTTCAGCACATACCTGTTAAATGCCTACTAAATGCCAAGCACAGTGAGATCCCCGGGGACAAGTCAGTGTCACCACGAGATCAAGATTCTTATTTAACACGCTATTCATTGAACTAATACATAGCGTCAACTGATAAACTACTGTGAAATTGCTCTCTGGCTTTTAACTGAAGATGTATTAAAGATAATATGAGTTTCTATTACTAAAGCATTTCAGAGAAAGACAACCAACAATGCATATACTAAGAGAGAGACTTATTAAAGAGATTATTTCATACAGTGAGGAAGGATGGCAAATTCCGGGGTCCTCTGGTTAAATTAGGAATCAGGAAGCTTGAAGATGAAAACTAGGCCCAGTTCCAAAGAGCCTAAAACCAGGAAAGCTGGTAGGAAATTCTGATCCAAAGACCTGACATGGGAAAACCTAACGGGTCCATTTGTGTCTGAGGTCAGGGTTAAAGCAGCATCCAGTGTTAAAGGCATCCATGTGAGGAGAAATCTATTGCCCAAAGAGACCAACCTATTATTATTCAGACTGACTGACCACTGACTGATGCCAGCCCCACCGCCCCAGAAACATCTAGCTTTACAGAAACATCCAGGATCAGGTTTGATCAAATAGCCACGCCCTCCCTGGCTGGGCAGGTTGACGCATAAACTACCTACCCCAGGGCCCATTTTACAAGGCTGTTAGAGCGATGCTGTGGTGAGCGATAGTGGTAGCACCAGGGAAGGAAAGAACTGAGAAACCAGGCAAAGACCTGGTAGAGTCGTGGGAGGATTTCATCACTATGGGAAGGATTCTTCTATTTATCTGCATTTTCAGTCAATCTTTAACTTACCTGAGCAGTTTGGAAGGGGAAGTTTCTGAGACAGACATAACTAACACTTCCCTCCCCCTGATACTCCAGCCATGACCCCACTGGTGGAGAGCAGGCGTTCCACAGTTCTCATTGTATGTGTGCCCATTTGTGTGTTATATAACAAGGTGGCTTTGATGTGAGGAAATAATATTGAGAAACGTCTAGATAGGACTGCAGCGCCCTGTTCCCCGAGCTTGCTGCAGTTCCTCTGAGACACAGTGCGGCCATGTTGAGAGCACTCAGACGTGCATGGCTGTGAAGAAAATGCTAATGAGCACCCTAAGAATTACAAGTGTCACGTCACGTTTTCTGCTCTCAAGTTTCTCCTAAAGTCCTTCGGAAAGGTTACTCTATCCTTTTATTTGTCTAGTTCTCCAGAAAGGGACATTTCTGGGGGCTAATTCCTTATTATTAGAAAGATTCAATTCCAGCCAAAATGTTTTCACATTGAATATCAGCGTATAATGAGTCTCTTAAAATATCTAAGTACTTAGTTAATGTAGTTATTACTGCTGCTCTTAATGTCAAACGGTCCTTCAGTCTACCTCCAACGGCATCAGTTATATGAGGGGGCTTGTTAATTGGTCTCCGTGGACCTCAATTCCTTCAGCTGGAAAGAGAAAGTTTGGATAAAAAGATCATTATGGGGTCCTCCAACTTTAATCTCATATTCATGATTTTTACGTGGCTTTTATATCGGATTTTATTCTCAGTGCTGTCTTAAGAGGTACTATGCTGCCCTCAAGTGGTCAGACACGAAGTAGCACACAAATGATTACTCAAATCAGTAAACTGTCTTTGGCCAGTTTAATCTTCCAGCTCATGAATTGTCAATAACAAAATTAATTTGGAACATAAACCCACAAAATTCTAATAATTTAACAAATGATAGAGATATAAACTTTCACAGAGCAAAAATAACACGAATACATTATAACCCATTAGGTAATATAAGTATACAAGCCATATGTTTTTTTTTTTCAAATCTGTCACATTCAGGAGATGAAATTAAAACAGTTGCACAGTGTCCCAAAAAGCCATGATAGATAGATGAGCAATAAAGCCAGCACCAAGTTTGTGTTGTCCAATTCCATAACTCAAACTATTTCAACACTGTATTATCCCATCAGCACCTTAAATTTGCAACTTCTCTAATATTTCTTTGTTCCTAGGAGACATTTCTGAAGAAATAGGCACAAAACATCTAAAAATCTGGCCAGATAACATGTGAAAATGCTATTAACACAATACCTGTTATGAAAATTGAAGCGCAAAGGGTGTTGATTTTTTTTTTTTAATTCTTTATCAATTGTAAGCGGTACTCATGATTTAAGGTGATGAGAATTGATGGAGATCAAAGGTCTAGGTCAGCAACACAAGCCCGTTTTCTTACCAATTCAGTTATCACAGAAAGATAAACCTATCAACAGGAAGGTCCATTGGATGGCTTCATGGAACAGGTGAGCAGTAGCTGAGATTTTCAATTCTTTAAAAAAAAAAAAAAATCGGTGGTAGTTTTGAAAGCATAATGCCTTAGAGAAACTAGGAACCAGATGAAGCTAGGAACTAGATTCCAGGTGCACCTCTGCTGGTTCAAGCACTGACAGGTTACCAAGGATGCTCTTCATCTTCCAGGAAAATGCATCATCTGGCTAGCAGAGACAACAGGCCAGGGCTTATAAGTGCTCTGCGGGCCCCGCCTCCAGTTTCCCAGTGATTCTAAGTGTCTTAGGTTCAGAACCACATTCCTCTCTCATCTGACTTTGTTTAATCATATCACAGCCACTCCCTGGCTGCAGCCGGATTCAGAAACCCCTCGTCAGTGTGTTTTCTGAAGCTATGGAGCCCACTCTGACTGTGTCTGTTCCTCTGAAAGACCCAGAATAGTGACTCTCCCTTCCCCACTCTAACTTAGAGTGTCTGCACAGAACCCTGGGCAATTTCTTGTAAAGTTCCTTCTCCTCAAATTCCAGAGCTAAATCACAACTCCAGAACTGTCTACTACCTCATTTTTTTCTATTCTAAATGCCCAAGTCTTATGTCCCTTTATTTGTGACTATAAAAGTTAAAAATGAACAAAAATTTCTCAATATTTCCTGAGTCAATGCAAATATTTGAGAGGGAGTAGATTAAGGAATAATTACTCTACTTATAAGAGATAAAGTCATCAAAATCATATTTTCCTTATATTATGACTATGAGAAGTTCCACCTTAGATTGCCTTCCGGCCTTCATATATCCCTTCTTTGTATGAGTCTACCTTTCGTCACATTTCTCCTTCTGAATAATATATTTTCACCAACCATGGAGATCAAAACCATGTCATACTTGCAGGGTCTATTGTCTTTTGGGAAACACACACCTACGAAATCAGAATGTGACATTAACGTAAAAGACAAATGATAAAATGATAAAAGATACCAGACTTTTCTTAGGCAACGAAAATGCCACTTGTTTGCTTCTTCAAATTAAGGGAGGGAAGGGGATGGAGAGAACGGGGGGGGGGGGGAGAGAGAGAGAGAGAGAGAGAGAGAGAGAGAGAATGACACATGACACTGCCGAAGAAGATGATGAAGCTAAGATTGGGCTTTTTGAATCTGCACCTTGCAAGCAAGCAGCAAACCGAAAGCTTTCATCTCCTCACTTTACTCAGATGCCTTCAGAATGAAAACAGACCGAGGTTTCCATAGAAACCACTCAGAATTTCAGGTGTTTTTCAGGGCATTTTCTTCCATTAGCTGTTTGGAGAAGAGGGTATGCATTGTGAGTTTTTACTAACGCTATTCTCTCTCTCTCTCTCTGTGTTAGAGGTCAGCTGCAGGAATCCCTCATGCTCCTCAGCTGGCCTGCATTCCTGGCAGCCCACCTCACTGTCTTTCACTGTGTCTGAGAAACTGCACAGAGACACTCTTGAAGGTTAGGAACTTCTTTCCTTTCCTGGTGCCCATCACACAGCATTTTCTTCCCTTCTAATCAGGAAGGAAATGTGACTATCACTTCCCTAGAAGTTTGTATGACATGCTTTCTTATTCAGACTTTAAATCATCCATCTGGAATATTATCAACACAAGACATTAAAGACAATTGCAATGACTGTGGAAACCCAATTAGCACCAACAACAGCAAACATAATAAAAGGGGTGTGTTGTGGTGTGATGCTAGTGCTAGCTGTCTACTTGAAGGAATCTAGAATCACCCACACACTGTCGAGCATGCCCATGGAGGATTACCTTGATTAATTTATTGGATCGGGGAAGACCTGCTCTGTGTAAGTGGCATCTTTTCCTCTGAGATACTGGGCTGTACAAACGGAGAAAAGGAACCGAAGAGCAACAACCATTATTGTTCCCCATTCCTGACTGACCGTGGCCTTACCAGCTACTTCAAGCTTCTGCCTTCCTGGTTTTCCCATCAGGATGGGCTGAACCCTCAAACTGTAAGGCAATAAAATCCCCTTTCCTTTAAGTTGCTGTTTCGGGGTATTTTTTTCAAAGCCGCTGGTAAAAGAACTAAGATAGATGGGACTAGCGAAAATGCAAAGGCAAAATCAAAACTTAAAAAAAAAAACAAAACACCTGTGTGTTGGGCTAGCATGAAATCTCAACATTTCAAAAGATGGATAACATGGAAGGTCATGAGTTTGAAACTGACTTGGGCTACTTAATGAATTCCAGGGGAACATTAGGCTACACCATGAAACTGGGTCTGAAAAAGCAATAAATTGATAGAACAAAATATAAAAATGAGATATTTCACACAGACTCTCAGTAATTAATTCCCCACAGGAATGATATCCTCTGCACAACATAAGGTGACAAACTAAACAGGAAGAAAGCAATTGAATGCATGGAGAATACAATTATTTGCATGCGTCCCCAAATGTCAACCGTTTCTCTAAGTTATGCACAAACATAGGGAGCTCATGGCGCTCTGCAGAGGTGTGGTTGATAGAAAAAAAACATGACACAGCCAAGGCTACAGAGAAACCCTGTCTCAAAAAACAAAAAACAAAAAACAAAAACAAAAAAAGAAAGAAAGAAAAGAAACATGACACAAAATAAAAGTCATATTAGCAATAAGTTAAGCATTGCCCCCAGATTCACCTGTATCAGACTCAGATTCAAATTATTTTACCACATTTAGTTTTGTTTATGTTCATAATATGTCATGTAATTTAAGTGGTCGTTAATAACAAGCTTTAATGTGTGACTTGAGAAGGTGTGGGGCCTTTATGAGGTATGGAAAGTGCCAGTGAAGAGCTGGTTGGTGGTGTGGGAAAACTTAGTGTCAAGTCCACAGCTACTGATCTTAGACACTGTGACTGAACACACGGCCTTGAACAAGCTGCCTAAGTTCTCAGTGCTTCTGTCTTCTCATCT
The DNA here is from genome assembly GCA_907169655.1 of Acomys percivali. Classification (NCBI taxonomy): domain Eukaryota; kingdom Metazoa; phylum Chordata; class Mammalia; order Rodentia; family Muridae; genus Acomys; species Acomys percivali. The sequence goes on from OU015751.1 coordinate 113,894,087, forward strand.
TCAAATGGATGTGCTGATGCCGTTATAGTAGGAACTTATTCTGAGATTTCTAATATAAGACATTTCTTATTTTATTTTATTTTATTATACATGTATAAGACAAACTACATACAGCAGGGAGAATCATGTGACAATCATGAGAATAACGAGTTCTATACATGTTACATTCATAGTGACTTGGCCATCTGCATTCGTCTCATTTGAAGTGTTTTTCCTGTCTTGTTGGGTCTAAATTTCCGAATGGGATTCAATATTTATTCTATCTCAACTCTAATAGCTTAACTTCTTTATCTTGATCTAAAATGATCTTGACCCCTAACCAACTAAACTTGGCTGTAAAACTATACTATCTTGTCTTCAATGCCCCTCAGAGCCTTGAGAAGGAATAAAACTTAAACTCCTGAGTGAACCAGCAGTGTGGGTTAGCAGCTTCCAAAATGTATAAATTGACTTAAGACAGTTTACTGCCTGACCAGTCACCCAAATCACTTTATAACATTGGAGCCTCATCTTCAGCTTTCTGGCCTAATATCTCTGCCAGACTTGCTCACAGGGCAGGAACTATTGAGGACTTGCTTACCCTGACTTGGCAGAGTGCTGCTGTCGACTCTACCTGCATCTAAGTAGCCCATTTTTAGACAGATTCTGTTTGTGGCAGGAACGAGGACATTTTGCCCAGTGGCTATTTTGCCACCTTTGAAGCCATCTCCATAAGGAGGCTCTTTGATGCTCATCATCTTCTTTGAGGTCGGCTGGGTGTTGTCAGGAGTTAACTTGTCTTGTTGTCGAAGAAATTTAGGATTGTAAGAACAACTTTAAATGCCATATTCTGTGTGTCTCTGAG
>OU015751.1:113894940-113956736 GCA_907169655.1 Acomys percivali
CTCAGGATGGATTAGCTGGAGCCTCTGCAGCAGCCAAGTGCAAGGCCCTGGGTTCGATCCTCAGCTCTGGAAGGAAAAAAAAAAAGAGTTTTAAGGGCTTTACCCAAACCTTAGGACAACTGAGCGGTCTTGTCTTGTCTACAAAGCGGAACCAAGTCCTATGAACTTCAGATAACCTCAGCCACGTAACATCAGTGTCTGAAACCTCAGGAGTGACCCTGAGCTACCACATGCCAGCCTGGGCCTGGTACTAAATCCACAGAAATGAGTGCACAGGACGTATTGTCATGAGTTCCTTTGTTTGGAGATTATTTTTACATGTGGTACAGATAACTAATACAAGGTTATTAGTTGGAGGAACTTCCAAGCATTATTTTGTAAATTTACAAAATTACCTCCTCCTATGTAATGCCATTCTCTTCATTTCATATATTTAATATTTTGCTACTTATTTGATAATGTCATATAAGTATACAGTGTATTTTTATCATATTCACCCCCTATTCCTTGGAGTCCCACCTCCTCCCCATCTCAACTTCATTGTCCTTTCTTTTTTGGTTGAGTTTAAAACCCAGAGAGTTCAGTCTATGCAGCCTGGAAACTCATAGGTATGAGCATCTACTGGATCCTGCATCATATGCCAGTGGTTATATCCTTAAAGGAACCTCACACCCTGAGCCCCACACACAAACCATCAAATATTAGTAGCTCATGTGCTCTCTTCTATGTGTAAACTTATTCTAAAAATCAGTAGATATTTGCCCCTGCTTTTCCCCAATAAAAGCCTTCTCAAGGCACTTAAAATAATTGAATAATTGTATACTTATAACAAATAATTCTAATTTCACTCTTACATGGCCTATGAAAATCTGCATGATCTCTGCTTGTGATTTTATTTATTAACTTTATTTATTTATTTATTTATTTATTTATTTATTTATTTTTGAGGCAAGGTTTTTTCTATGTAACAGCTCTGACTGTTCTGGACTCACTTTGTAGACCAAGCTAGCCTCAAACTCACAGACCCACCTGGCTCTACCCCTGCCCCTGCCCCTGCTCCCGCCCCTGCCCCTGCCTTGGCCTCCCACTTACTGGGATTAAAGGCTTGTGCCACCACTGCCTGGCTCTCCACTCTCGGGCTTTTGCATGTGATGCTGTACTGAGGGTCACACGGACTAAGCTGCGAGTAGCGAGGAGTGATCGATCGTCAATATTGCTTTTCAGCGCCTCATGCATGGAGGAAACAGAGTTGATCCTGTAGTCTGGGCACAGAGGTCCACTGAGGGATGCCTGGTGACAGGCTTGGTCTCTTGGTGATATTAGTGGAAGATAATGCAGACCCAGTGAAGGTTTTTTTTAGGTCATCCCTTGAAGTTGCTCCATGCCTTCAGGGTTACGCCTTTGCTCTTTATCACATCTGCCTTGTTCTGTTTTTGTTGTTGTTGTTGTTTTGAGGTTTTTTTGTTTGTTTGTTTGTTTTTTAAAATGTATTTATTTCTGCAGCATTCTGCCCACTAGAAGAAGACACCAGATCTCAATATAGATGGTTGTGAGCCATCTTGGTTGGGAATTGAACTCACGGCCTTTGGAAGAACAGGTAGTGTTATTAAACCTCTAAGCTATCTCCCCAGCCCCTGCCTTGATCTTTTATCTGTGACAAATATCTAAAGGAATGAAACTGACTCCCTGCTCCTAGACTGAAACCTTCATAAACAAGAGCCAAAGAAAGTCATTTTTCTTTATATGGTGGTTGTATCGGGTATTTTGTTATAGTAATATGAAGCTGCCTGATACAGCAGGGTTATCAATCTCAGAGGAAAGTCTGTCTGCTTTCCTGCACATTTCATCTCTGCTTATACCTTTGTTTGGTGAGTGGTAGCCTAGGAAGAATACTCTCTGCTCAGAGTCACAGAGACGGCTACAGAACTTGTAATTGTAAAGTGAAAATAGAAGGCTCTTTGCTCATAAAGTACTGTGAATTTTCACTCAAGTGATGGTGGCTTCTGGCACCCACTTCAGCACTGTCACACTGCTCGAAACTGGCTCTCAGGGGCCCCTTAGAACGTATCTTACGTAAGCCTTCCAGATGTCTTCACAGTGGACATCATGGCCCTCTTACATCTGCAGAACCCACATCTCAGTTAATCTTTAGTTTTTATTAGGTACAGGGAGTAACTGTGTTCTGTGTTGCAAAAAAGATGATTTAAAAAGTATGATCTGGCCCTGAAGAGAGACAGGGAGGTCCTTCACACTCTCACTCCACGATAAGATGTTGTTCCTCTTGGAAAGTTTGGCAATGATAATGCAAGTGAGATAACAACAACCCCACAGATTCCTGCGTGCGCTCACTTCAGCAATCCGTTCGCAGGCAGATCTTCCTTGTGGTTTACTCATCTCTACCCATTTTCTTCTGCTATTAAACTAAAGTTAGTTTTCTGATGATTTTTTTTTTTTGACAATCATGTCAGTTAGGACATTTAAGTTTAAGTAGTCAAGCTCAGAATAATTGCTGTGATTGAATGAAAGTTTCCTGGAACTAAATTTAATAAGTTTTAATCAATAAATATTTATTAATTGAATAACCACTAAATATTGGTGTGGAAGAGGCTAGAGAGATGACAGCATCTTTGGCCTCACGAAGCTAGCATTGCAAGAAAGTGCTACGGACCAAATGACACAGATGTTCAGAGGTAATGGAACAGCATCCAAATAGTAGGGGAGCCTGGCATAGCATGTCTTTAATCCCAGCTCTTAGGAAGGCAGAGTCAGGTTGGTTTCCATGAGTTTGAGGACAGCCTTGTCCAGGACAGCCAACGCTGCACAGAGAAAGAAAAAGAGGGGGGAGGGGGCAGGTTTTGGGGGAGGGGGACAGTTTAGGCCTGAAGACCAGGGTCCATTTGAGCAAAGACAAGAGGGAGAAGAAAATGAAGAAAATGAACTATACGGTTATTCAGATCCGGGCAGGGACAGAAGCTAAGACAGAAATGTCACAGAGGACCTTTCTGTTTCTGGGGACCTGGTTAAAAGTCACCCACAAGGGATCTGCTTTTGGACAAGAGAAAGAAGCGCACAGATGAGGAAGGGTGGGGCAGGTAAACAGAAAGGGGAGAAAAGAGAGAAAAAGAGCAAGGTCTCACTCCAAAATCAGACCGTGCATTTCGTGAGCGCATGACGCTCTGAGAGGCAGGTGCCTGATCCCAAGAATCACCAGTGGTACGAGATGTTTGATCCCAGATTTTTAAAGTCACCCAGTCTCCTAAAAAGAAAGCTGTACCCCACTCTATCCCTTAAGCTGAGATGTGTGTGACCAGGCTGACATATTGACTGATTGGAACACAGTTCGCTTCTTTGTTGTGCACTCCACTCATTGGCCCTCTGGTAAAAGGAAGCAGGTTTGTTTTGTTGTTGTTGTTGTTTTGTTGTTTTGTTTTGAATCACATCAAATAATTAAAGCAGGCGTTATAAAGAAATATTTAACTAAGAAGAAATCAAGAAAAAAAAAATTAAAGCTTCCTTGACAGTGAAATAATTTAAAAAGCACACAAAATGTGGCCGGCGTATAAATGAAGCGTTTACAAGAATTACCTAGTGAAATTTTATCACACATTCTGGAACCACGTGCAGTCTTCCACAAGTGCAGAAATGCCCGCAATATTATAGATGAAGAAAGTGCGTGCTTTTGTGCAGCAGTACAGTTTTGCTATAGATTTGCAAGCATCCACAGAAGAGTAGTGTAAGTTCGCACACGTCACATGTCTACATGCAACCTACTGGATTTAATTTGCACACATTTAGCGAACGCATACTCAATTTGAAAGGTCAGGAAGAAAAATAATGGGCTTAATCTCCGATGGCAGAAAACACAATAGTTCGTATCTTCCTGCTGCCATATAACTTACTCCTTGGTCTCTTCCCTAAAAGATAAGAAGCAAGCCCTTGAGGCTCAATAACAAAACAAGGTCGATGATTATTCCAATCAGCACCAAACAAAACAGCGGGACCCCAGCCGCTTCCTACTTCTGGGTACGCACCGCACCGGACTCCGGCGGTGGGCGGAGCCGAGGAATCGAAAGAGAAAGCCAGCTGGGCGCCTAGAACCTCAGGCGCCCGCATGGAGCCTCGGTGGGCGAGCATCTTGCTGCTGTGCTGCTGCTGCTGTCTCTGCCGTGGGGTTACCCGGATCTGGCCTCGGAGCCACGAGCAAGAGGCGGCTGCCTTGCGGGTACCAAGCTCCCTCCTCTACCTGCGCCCTGTCCCGGGACTCCTAGGGAGGGACCCATGCTCCAGGAGGGCATTTTCCCAGCAGGGCTGCTGCCTAGTACCTTGATTTCTCGGAACAGGGATTTATGTGCTGGGTCCTAAAACGTTTCCAAAGCAAAGAAAGCTAAAGGGAAGCAGCGCCCTCGGAATCCCAAAGCTGTTCCGTTCCTTCTTTCCCACAATAAACCCGTCGCTTGGAAAGCTACCTGCAGGGGGCGCTATCTCCCTCTTCCTGTAACTGGAAGTTCAAATGCAGGGTCATTGATTCCGAGGCTGCCTGCTGGGTTAATGATTTCCCTGTCCTGGGACTCTGTACCACATCACTGTAAAGTTCTTTCTGATTTGTTGGAGACTAACACAGTGCAAAGGAAACATTTCATTGCCTTTCATTTGGATTGCTTTTAAAAAGTTTTCATAATGATCTTTTAATTTTTCTCCAACCTTAAAAATTCTGAAACCGGTTAGCTGACCCTGAGGACATTTTCCCAGTAACCAGGGAAACTGACTGGAGTGTGGATTCACAGTTGGCCGCAGTTCCGTCTTTCAATCTGAGAAGATGCCATCGCGATTTTACTAGAAAAGTCACTCGTTCTGAATCAGTCAGTGTGAATTCAGTGACGTGGCTCACTAGATTTGCTTCCATTTACTTGTTGTTTTTGACATTTCCACGGGACTCCATAACGCTGCCCTCTCCTGGTTGTCCTCTTTGGGCTGGAAAGTTCCAGTATTAGGTCAGGCCTTCCTTCTTTGGCTCCAGCTACCCTTGTGTTTTACTCAAACCAAAATGTGTGCTTTTTCTCCGTTTTCTTGTTTGTTTTGTTACTTTTGAGTTCCTTTCTTGTCACCAAACTCAGAAATGCCGTCTACTTCACAGCAAAGTCCTTGGTTGGCCTGTGTGTTTCTGAGTCCTGTCTTTGGTTTCATCTCCTGATGAACCAGACCCACTGGGGTAAAATAGTCAGTGTTGTGGGTGTGGGTAATGGGTTCATTGGCTAAATAGATGTTTTCTCAACCTTGAGTATGGGAGGCCAACAGTGTAAGTGTATAATATCCCTCCTCGTTGCCAAAACAAAAACCTGAAGAAAACAACAGAAAGAAAGAAGGGTGTGTTTGGGCTCACACTTCCAGGGGATGGTGGGGATGTGATGATGGCCACCTTACATCACCAGCCAGGAAGGGAGAGTCATGGATGCTGTAGCCCAGCTCACTTCTCATTTTTATTATACTGACTCCTAAGTTTAGGATGATCTTACTACCTAAGGTACCTTGATCTAGAAATATCCGCAGTCATATGCCCAGAGGTTTACTTCCATGGTGATTCCAAATCCCAGCAGATGGACAATCAAGCTTAAAGATTACAGTTACTGATAAATATAATTTACTTAGATAATAGAATAAAATAGAATTTGTGTTTGTAAATTATAATTTTCATGCCTACTCATAATTGACTCATGGGGGGTTGTCACCCCTAGACAAATATCTGGGAAACGCTATTCTTTTGAACAGAAATATAACCAAGGAGCCATATGGGAAAGGGAAAGTTGGAAGTTGAAGGAAAAATTCCAAATCTTAGTACATTTTAAAAATTTTGGGTTAAAAATTCCAAAACAGAGCAGAGTGTAGTGGCAGCACCCACCTGTAAAACCCAGCACTCAGGAGGCAGAGGCAGGCGGATCTCTGTGAGCCCAAGTCCAGCCTGGTCTACAAGGCTGTCCAGAGAAACCCTGTTTTGGGGAAAAAAGAAAACCCAAACTATCAAAATAGCTCTCCAATCAGTTCCTGCTAGCTGGAATTTGCTTGATAAGATAGGTGCCCAGTTCTCTGAGTATTTAGTCTTTAACTGCAGTCACACACTGATCGTTCCTGGATGACATCAGCTAGAGTTGGACGCAGTGGGGTTTGCTTCTTTGGGGACTATGGGTGTTAAGAAGGATTTTTTTGGTTTTATGGTATGGATTAAAACACATGGTAAGTAAATTTCAGCTTATACCTCTCAAAAGCTTCATATTTAGAAAATTGTTTCAACTGTTGAATTAGTTGGTTGGAGACACTACTGTTTCTTACACCACATATTCTGTACAGGATTTAGAAAGTGAAGTGACACGTTTTAATGTTATAAAGTAAAACTAGATGATGCAACACTCTAAGTTCCACTGAATATCCATCCCTTAACAGATAAAAACTAAATGGCAGTCCTACCAGATAGCATTACATTATTCTTCAGTGAGACATGACTCCACCATGGCTTATTATGGGATGTCTCAGGCATCCTGAAGGGAAAGGAAAGGGAGGGACAGCACTCTCCTACATGCGGCACTGGGCTTTTTCCTCTTGGCTTGGTATGAGCATCATCTGTTGCTCTTCGCTTTACTCCCTTTGTGCACTTTCATGGGAGTTTTCCTTGGCTTTTTGATACTGTGACAAAAGACCGTAGCTGACCTGCTTACACAGCAGAGACCTTTATTCTTGCTTAACGTTTCAGTCCACGCTTACTTGGTTGTGGCTGTGAACCTGTGGCGGCCACAGAGTGCTCATGTTGTGAGTAGTAGAGAAGACCTATTTGTCTCTCTGAAGCTGTGAAACAAAAAGGGAAATCCCAGGGTGCTAATTGCTCTCCAACATTCACCAGAAGCATTTGCATTCTTAGCCTATAAGGAGGTGAGGGGCTATAGATACAATATTGGATCAAATAAAAATTGTCTCCATACTCCATGCTCGCTTCAGAATAATCCTGACCTATAGCTTCACGTACAGTGAGGAGCTTTACCATTACACTATAACGGTTTATGCTACATCTTAATTAAATTGTGTATGTGTCCTAGCTCATTTATATATAAGTGGATTATTATAACTTTTTTTGTTCTGTTTTTCAAGACAGAGTTTCTCTGTGTAGTCTTGGCTGTCCTAGAACTCACTCTGTAGACCAGGCTAATCTTGAACTCACAGAGATCCACCTGCCTCTGCCTCCGGAGTGCTGGCATTAAAGGCATGCACCCACCACTGACCCGCAATTGTTAACAATTTTAAATGAGTGATTATGATGAGTGAGTCACAGAGATCTGGCTTATCTCCTCCAAATGCACCCCATCTGTCATGGAAACTGCTTGAGAACTGTCAGGAAGAGATGAGTTTGAGGTTAGGTAACGCTGTTCCCCAGACATCATTTTCTGATGATTTTTAGCTTAAAGCACACATTGTCTAAATGGAAATATAGGAAAGGAAGAAAGAAAGAAAGAAAGAAAGAAAGAAAGAAAGAAAGAAAGAAAGAAAGAAAGAGAAAAAGAAAAACCTTGGATCAGATTATGTTTGTTCATTTATCCTTCTGATGATCTACTTGTCCAACAATTTATGTGGTGTTTATCCTGTCTTAGGAACTGATGTAGGTTTCCTTAGTGACACAGAAGAGTAATGCATGTGGAGGCCTCTGGGAAGTTATATTACAATGACACATAGCATGAAAATATGAAAGTTTGGTGTTGTGGCACATACCAGTAGTCACAGTATGTGGGAAGCTTGATAAAAACTCATGCAATCTGTCTGAAAATCATCATCATCATCATCAACACCACCACCACCACACACACACACACACACACACACACACACACACACACACATACACACACACACAGGGCACTATAATTCTTTCCTTAAAAGTAGTCTGAAGTCCTGTACACCAGAAATTAGATTACCTCAACTCGTAAAAAATTCCCCATTGCAATAAGGGATAGCATAATTCTCAGCTGGGAATTACATTTCCCATGTCTAGAGAGAAACCCCCAGCAATGATTCCATTGTTGAGCATAGTCTGTATTTATGTGTTTCTGCTTAGATTTGCCAGACCTGCTAAAAACTTAAGACACTTCCAGAGAGAGCACTTTACATGCATACGTGGAACTGGTCTGTTACACACGACACTTTAGGACTTGCCAGGGAGGACTGATCGGAGAAAAGCATAACAAATAATGAGGTCAGAATGCTAAACTGAAGTGACCTCACAAGATGGGCAATGGAGTGAGTTCATGCAGCCATAGCCAACTGACAGGCTGAGGGTCACCGGAGACATGACATTAAAGATCAGCCGTGGTGCCTAATGAATAACCCATCTCCAAATCTGAAACACACCAAGACCAAAGGCATGTTCTGCAAGCACGAGCATCATCACAGGAAAATATCTTTGCTTATATTGGTAGGGAAAAATGAACCAGAATTGAGGAAGGCCAACATAGCAGTGGGGAAAAGACACCTAATTTCCATGGCCTTCTCTGCTAATAAAATCAGTATAAAGCCCCACAAAGCACCTCTCCTGCCTCCTGTGTCTTTCAGGTGGGATGACTGCACCCATGCATCATGTGCTGGTTGTGTGACTTTAGGGAAAACACTCATTTATGCCTCAGTTAATTAACCTGAGAAGAAAAGATGAGGTGAGCAAGTATTTCATGCTGAGCCAACAGTTTAAAGAAAATACTTAGAAAAGAGAAACAGTACTTCGGTTTAGCCAACCTTTTCATCTCCTCAACTGTATGTTTAGTCAGCTTGGCAGCTATGGGCATTTGTTTTAGGCAACGGAAAGTCTTACAAAGTGGCCCTCAGGGTTTCTTTCCTTCTCCAGATACTATTGGACACATAAAAGGAAAAGCTGTATATATCTAATTTATTCTTTGTATTAACAACCCGCAAGAGAGATTTACCTGGGTCTTCTCCTCTAGGGAGAGATTAAGAACTTTCCTACCACCCCATGAGTTTCTAGCTTTAGATATTTTTGAAAACCACTGTATCTATCAGCTATCATAATCAAAACAAGCTTCCACCACTTTGTTTCTCATAGTTGGAAAGGTTTGGATAGTCGAGATAGCTGAAATGGGATGAGAGGCTTTCTGGTTTCTAAAAAAAAAAAAAAAAAAGTATGCTGCCTTCTGAAGAATTTTAAAACTTTAGCCTAATCTCCATGTGAGACCAGTTCAGGCGCCTTATCTTCAGAGTTATCTTTTATCACTAGCAGATGGAAAAAACCCTCTCCACTTCTGACTTCCAATAAACATTGGGGTTTTTTTTTCTTCTTCTTTCTGACTGTGGGACTAGAAGCAATTCCAAGCTAGCTAGGCCAGTTAAGCAGCAAATTAGAATATGAAAAGAAACTCATATCCCACTCTCCACTCAACTGTGGAGAATGTCCTGTCCATTGGCTGGATCTCTGTAGGGGTTCAAAGTTTACTGCATATATTATCCTTGGCTGATGCCATAGTTTGAGCTGGGGAGCAGTGCAGTGGTAGAATATGTGCGTTGCATATATAAGGCCCAAGGTTCTACCGCAACACCATCTCTTGGAAATGCTTATATCTTTCATTTGGAACTTTGCATGTGGCTTTAGAGTTGGTTACTGTGTGCCTGCACACCATCACGGCCTCTGCTGCTTTATGTTAGAACTCACTAATTGACCTTTCACCTGCTGTCTGTCCTAAGACACAGGTGTTTGCTGCACTGAGATGAAACCAACGCAGACTCACAGCTGCTTCAACAGTGAGAATTGAGGGCCGCGAGTAGAGCGACTGCCAAGAGCAGAAAATTCCAGAAATTAAACAGAATTTTAAACAATGTGTGTGCCTCGTGTTAGGTAAACTAGCATTGAGTTCTAATAGTGGAATCACTGCTCTCAGATAGAATGTTCGGACGGCCTGGCTTCGTTTGAGTACAGTATCCGATTGTTTGCAGTAGCTAGTCTTTGTTTGTAGAACCATGAGAAATACTTGCTGCATTTTAACTCAAGCAAAGTACAAGCATGATCGTTGAATGATGTCTTCTATAATTAAAATGCTCTGCTTTTTAAGAGTGGAGATACAGCTGGAGGGTATCTAACTCGAAGCTCATCCTGCCAGCGATTTCAGTATATATAGTCTCAACAGTATTATAGTTCATCCCTGTATTCTGCCAGTAACCAAGTTTGTCGGTGAAGAAAGTGGACCACAGAGAGATGGAATATGCGCCTTTAGATTGCATTTCAATGGTAGGATATTTACTTCAGTTAATTTCAAAGTCAAGCGTGTGGATGTTTATGTGCACAGGAATGCAAGAGAATCATGCCTCTTTAGAAGCTGCTAGGGAGGAGTTTTCACTGTTACCGGAGTTAAAGGGAGGGGTGTGTGTGAAATTACTGGTAGGGAGGGAGTGACACAGAACATTTTGTTCTTCACAAGACATTGGCAATGATAAATAGTCTATCCCTGGCCTATGAAAGGGCAGGAGTGACCTTAGGGGTGATAAAAAGACTGACCCGTGGAACCTCTGCAACTGGTGTCTGGTTGAGCAAATGAGACAGACCATCATCCACAGGAGGCCTGCAGGGGCGGGTGCTGCTGTAAGAAGCACATCTCACAGGAAGTCTAACTGTCAGTTGTCCTCTAGTCCGTCACAGTTCTGTCTATAAGTACTTTAAAATGGGTCAATCTTATGTCGTTTTCTTCTATTGCTGTTACTACAAATGACGTGGCACCCAGATGGACTGAGCTTTAAATATCACAAGCATGCTATAGATTCCAGGTAACGTACATCGTCTTGTGGAAGAACATCGTGTCGTTTTACTCCCTCATTCTGTTAAAATGATTCATTGTGTTGATATGCTTTCCTGTGCTAATCAGTGTGCCATTTTTATATCTTCTCCGTTTAATCATGACGTATTGTCTGTCTGAAACACTGTAGAGGATGGTTTGTTAATATTTCATTAAGGCTTTTACATTTATATTCAAGGGAGTTATTCATGTATAGTAGTGTTTTTCTTGAGCTGTCCTTTTCTGGTTTAAAATCAAGGTAGCACTCGACTTATAGTGTTCTTTCTGCCTTAATTGTATGGAATTCATCAGTGAAGCCATGTGGAACTCGAGTTTTCCTTTTGGGTTGATTTCCGGTTATAGTTTTAATGCTGTAGGTTGGTGAAACATCGAGTTTTCTGTTTCTCCCGTGTTCAGTAATCTGTTTCTTAAGCAGCTTTCCATATCATACAAGTTGTAAAATTTATTGGTGTGAAGTTGCCAAAAGAATTAGCATTCTAATGCCAGAAACACTATAGTATTGGTCTTTTCATGCCTGTCTAGCATGTTCTATCTTCAGCTTGTCTCTGAAAAAAAATCTCGGTAAAACTGCCTCCTCTCTCTCTCCCTCTGTGCTGGTTTTTTAAGTTACCTCTCCCCTCTGTTCTCATGAGAATTGGGCATATTCTATTCTGTCAAATCTTTCACTGATTTGTCACTTTGTCTGCTTCTCAGTTAGACATCATTTTCAAACATGGTTGCTTCCTTCTACAAACTACCTTTACCTTCATTGTTTGGAATTAAAAGTGTGTACTAAGAGCATGTTCATATCCAAGCCAGAAGGATTAAAGGTATGTGGTGTGTCTGCATCCCAGCAGGACCACACAGACATAGAAGGCCTTTGGGTGTGATCAGAACAGCCATGCTACTGGATTCAAATGGCTCTACAGATGGTGGAAGGTTTTTCAAGGTCACCAGGTGGCTATTATTTAACAATTTTCTATCAGAAGAGTCTCTGTGTCTGCCCTGTATAGCCAACCTTAGTGCTCAGGCAGCATATCTTTGCCACCATGGTAACTGCAGCTCCCTGTTTTGGGTTCCTGATAATTCAGCCACCAGCAGCTCAACTCCCACAGGTGGAGGTCTGCCATGCAAGCTCCCATAGCTGACTGTGCTCAAGCCTGCCACATGCTACAAATATCCTGCCTTCTCCATTGTGGCCCTGTCTTCTCCTGCTTAGGAAAGTGATGAAACCATCTAATGAATGGTTCCTGTACCTTGCTTTGTACTTACCCTTCTGTGGCTATGTTGTCATTTGTTTCATTCAAACTTACCTTATATATTTTAGTCCTATTTTCGGATGATTATGTGTGGATTGTATTCCAAGGGTTGCTTTGCCAAAAATTAAGTACCCAGAACTCAAATGCACTTTTAAAATTCGCTGGTTAGCAGCCCTTCTAGTCACGTTGAGGAAGAAAGAATTAACCTCGACTATAGTGAGTGTCAAAGGCGGTCTTGCTAAAAAACAAGCTGATGAAGCATATTTAGAGGAGGCCATGTGGAAATTTCCCATATGTCATTGTGAAAAAGCAGGTGGTTGTTGAGAATCTCTTGTATTCCAGGCATGTCTTCAGTGCAGTTTGCCCTGATTTGGCTTATTGGTTTCTGATTCGTACTCACAAACAAGTGCGTGAGCCGATATGTACACAAGCCAGCCTGGAGAATAGCGGTCCCTTGAATTTCTGGGTAACCTGCACGATGAGCCAGTGTTGGGAAATTTAAGCATCTTCATAGAAAAAGGCAAATGGAAGATAAATTATGATGCAATACAGAGTTATGATTACATTTTCCTTGCCTCCAGCTAGTTAGGAAACATGTCTTCTTCTGCAGAGGCCCCTAGGACTGCCTGCTTCTTTTGTCCCAAATTAAAGAAACCTGGATTCAGCTTTAGGAGAATTAGACTTCTTCATTCACTTATCTACTTAGTCCTTTTTTTCTAGCTTTGTTACTTTGCACAGAGAAATACAAATGTGTGGAAGACACATTTCACGTGCATAATTATATATCTAGTGCTTTCCAACACTTTAAAAAATGTGTGTGTCTGTGTGTGTATGAGTGTGTGTGTGTGTATGTGTGTGTGTGTGTGTGTGTGTGTGTGTGTGGATGTGTGTGCATGTGTGTGTGATATTGTCATCATCTGTGGGGAGGAAGAAGTACAAATGCATAAGATATCTTTTGCCCAGCCTAAAAATCAAGCTCATGTTTTACATTCAAAAAAATACATCCAATTTAGTTATACATTTATGGTGTTGGAGAGCTGAGGTAATAGATGTGTAAAGTTTGTTTTCATCATTTTAGGAAAGTCTTAACAGACATCGATACTTGAACTCTTTCCCTCACGAAAACTCCACTGCCTTCTATGGAATAAATCAGTTTTCTCATTTGTTTCCTGAAGAGTTCAAAGGTAAGGTCTGGCAATACTATTGATTAATTTCCTGTTTCTAACTTTTTTTTGTCTAATCAAGGAAAGGCTTAATTGAAAATATTGTAAATTATATGATGGCTGATATTTTTGTTTTGTATTGTTTTTGAGACAGGGTTTCTTTGGGTAACCCTGGCTGTCCTGGAACTTGCTCTGTAGACCAGGCTGTCCTGGAACTCACACAAATCCACCTGCCTCTGCCTCCCTCCCGAGTCCTGAGATTAAAGCCATGAGCCACTACCTCCTAGTGATGGTTAATATTTCTTAAATGCCAAATTTGAAGTGTGTATCATATGCTAAGCATAAGGGATGTGAATTAGGGACTACCCTCTGCTAATCATTGTTTTATATGTTTACATGCATGTCCATGGAGCTGCAAGCAACAATTGTCTTATCACGTCAGTAGTTTCCTATCCCCATTTCAGCTCAGAGTCCTCATGGTTTTGTGGGTAATAATAAAAGAAATGTCAATTATACACATTTTTTTTCATTACTGGCCTAATTCTATCAAGCCAGTCATGTTACATAACCTCCAGTCCTATTGCAGAAATTTACATGGATAGCTTCCAGTAAAATGCATTTCATGTCACAGGAAAGCACTGAGGAAAAAAATCTCGAATGACAGGCTGGCTGGGTAGTGACTGTTTTTACCTGACAAGGTGTTCCCAAAAAAAGACTCCAGAGAAGCAGAATCCCTTCTTGTGACACCCCCTCCATTCTGTGTTCTCCTCTCTGTTCAGCTTTATATTTAGGCAGCAAACCTGCCTGGGCTCCCAGATACCCAGCAGAGGGACAGACACCAATCCCCAATGTGTCTCTGCCAGCGAGATTTGACTGGAGGGACAAGCATGTTGTAAACGAAGTGAGGAACCAGAAAAGGGTAAGCTCTGCATCCCTTCGCTCTTACTGTCTACACATTAGAAAGCACTTCAAGGTCAAGTTCAGTCAAACGTGCCAGGAGGAACCCGAGAGCTCTCCTACATAAGATCACACCTCAGTTATGCTAATGGAAGAGAAGACTCCTTGGAGGATGAGCCATAGCCGTCTCGCTCTGACTTTTAAGCCTGCCTGGTGTGCTCACTCACCCATGACCATTGCCCTTAGCGCGCTCATGCCTACCTCAGGAATATATCGCAGTAGCCACACTACCATGCCAACCAGGAATTCTGCCGACTAACAGGTGGAAGGTAAACACAATTATGGGCTGTGTACGTGATTCAAAAGTGAAGTGCACCGTGAGGTGAAATGAACCTGGCTACACGGTGTCTGGACTTTTAACCTCACTTCATCCTATGAGCTCTATCACACATTGGACAGAGCTGATCAGTCCTGAGCGCATGTAGCCTCGAAGCTACTCTTACTGCACTTTTAAGGACATGGGTTGGGTAGAATATGTCCTTATAGGAAGTGTGTGTGGGGTATAATGTAGTGGATTCTGCATGAATCCAGTCCTTCCCAGGTGGGGTTTTTGTAGCATCTGCCTCAGTGGCTCACCTGCTTCTAGCTGTGGGTGTGTTGTCCCCAGTCATACTCACATCTCTCAGATTTGGAAATCCTTTCACCTTCAGTTGGGGAAGGTGAATCATTTCCCGTGTTGTGTGCACTAAGGTTAGAGCCCTAAATAAGACCTCTTAAAACCATGGTGTTGGTCAGGGCATCACCCTACAAGGACACTCAAGACTTCACTGTGCTAGTTTTGCAGAACCTGGTCTTATGATTAAAGCAGGTTTTCAGTCTCCCAACCCTGCTGCCTCTTCTATGAATCATGCAGACTTTTATGTGGCCCTCACTCTGTTCCTTGGGTCTCCTCCTTTCCTTAGAAACACCCCGTGTATTCTTTTCCAAGAAGCAGTGATTCATAAGCAGAAGTTACTGACTAATCGTAAACCAATCACCACCTCCAATTGTTTCCTTGACCCCCTCCTCATTCATTAGCCCAGTATACTTATTTTTAATAGTGATATCACTGATTTAGTTTTAATAAATAATTAGATGATGTCAAGGCTCATGAGAGAATTTTAGTTTAATTTTGAGTGAATGCTTTCTGTTTGTCATTTAGTTGTTTTGTTTGCTTGTTTGTTTGTTTTCCCTACTTATGTTGCTGTATCTAAAACACTGATAAGTTTAACTTAGATACTGTATGTTAGTCTTCACCATCCTTGTCTTCTGAGCAGTGTGGAGGATGCTGGGCCTTCAGCGTGGTGAGTGCAGTAGAATCGGCTTGTGCAATCCAAGGGAAACCACTCGGTTACCTCAGCGTGCAGCAGGTCATCGACTGCTCCTTTAGTAATTACGGCTGCAGCGGTGGCTACCCTTTCGGTGCCTTGAGCTGGCTAAATACGGTAATCATCTCAGCTTTCTGAATCCCTGATCTCCTCTCATGTTCTGTGTACACAGAATCCAATCACTCTCTGGTATTAAACAAGGTTCGGTGTTCCGAAATCTCAGTAGACAAAGCCTGAATGACTTAATCAGGAAGAAAAGTGCACTGTGAAAAATCAGAACAGGGCCAGGCATAGGTTAGGCCAGAGCTCCACCGCATTACATCACAGACCCTGAAGATACAAGAAGTCACGGCTTTTAGCCAATTAGCTATCAATAAACTTAGGGGTAAAGACATCTTAAACTCATTTTCAGAAAAATATAAAGTTGTCTTAACTTTTGTTAGTAGGTAATTTTCATGTGGAAACCTGTCACATAAAACTTCTCAGAAAGATTAGGGCATGCAGTTACTGTTTTTCCATAGACATCCTGAGTGACAGTGTTAGGAGGACACCACAAGTCAGCTGGCTTTGTAAGTCTTTATAGATGAAGAAATGATCACTGAAAGTTGGAATCATGTCGCCAGACAAAACTTTATGCTAAGCCCCCCATGCTCCCACGGTAGCATTTATCACACTCTGGTTCCATATCCAGCATCTGTGGCATGAAGTGAGAAGATAAGGGGTCATTGTAAAGGTCATCAGGTCAGTTTTGTCCAAACCCAAATGCCCTCTCACCACACACTCACTTTCCTGGCAAACATTCCATGTCAGTGACCGCTCTAGACACATTAAGGATAACAGTGATTGTACCTCTACTCTTTGAATAAGCAACCCTTAAGAAATGCATCACATCAAGAGATGCAGTGAGAAGCATATGTGGCCACTGTCCAGCCTCAGAACATCACTACCTCAGTCTTAGGAGCCCTGTTGCCCTGGCCTGCCCTCAGGAGAAAGATGACAAGGCTTTGTTAACACATCTACGGTGGTTCTAGAAAGAGAAAGCATAAGAAAAACACAAAACAAAAAGTTAAGGATTCATGTTTTCTTGCATGTTTGGTACAAGGACTTAGTGGTTTCTTAGAATCTTAAGATACCCACAGGCTGCTTGGGTGCAGCCGAACCATTTTGGCAGCTTTGATGTAAGCTCTATTTAACCTTTAAAACAATTGGCCATGAACATTTTACGACTGTTTCTTCTAGACGCAGTTAAAGTTGGTGGCAGAGTCAGAATACCCATTCAAGGCAAAAAATGGCCTGTGTCGCTATTTTCCCCAGTCACAGCCTGGAGTTTCAGTCAAGAATTTTTCTGCATATGACTTCAGGTAAATGACTTATATTTTGTGGTTTTATTTTTCTGCATGATTATGCTGTTTTCAGATTGATGGAAGTACCATTGCACACTGGGTTCAGAACCAATTTTCTCCTAAAGAGAGCAACTGATGGTCACCCAAGAGGGCTCTTAAAGAGAATCTGCATATTCTTCTATGTAGAGTCACACTAAAAATAAGAAATTTAAATGAATAGCTTTTAACTGAGTTTGAAGCTACCACCACTCACACTATTCTGATGCTCAAACACATGAGCCTGTTTCGATCATAATAGTTGAGTCTGTCCAAATTCACGTTGTATGGGACTTGAATAATCGTTCACAGATAACATTTCAAGAAGCCCTTTTGATATATATATATATATATATATATATATATATATATATATACACACTCAAATAACAGCTATTAGAAAAACCTGAGCCAATCACATCAAGTCTTGGAGCTAAGATTATCTCACTGAAGATAAGGTGTGCAGCATGCATGCCACATGAGTGTGATAGGGATACAGGATGAGTAAAGGCTGCCAAAAGGAAAGGAGTGATAGATATTGAAAATTAGTGCAACTCTGGGTCACTGCAAGCATAAACCACAATCATTAAAATATCTCTAAAATCACATGAAAAATATCAAAGTTGCCCAGTGAATTATTTATGCCATTTAGGAACAAGAATAGAATAGAAACGTTATAGACAAAGGAAGCAAACAACTCCTAGCTCCACTTCGGTAAATACAATTTGGGTTATTGTGCCATTATTGAAACATCACAGGGAATAAAGGGATTTATGTCAGACAAGGGCATAGACTGTCCTGTGGCTTACTGATGCTTGATCCAGATGGCATCTCCATGGGACATAGGGGAAGTGGGGGTGATAACTGCATCCTTGAATATAACCTTTTAGTGCCCAGAGCACTAGAGATTGTCAGCACAGCTCTTGTTTGCAGCAAGGGCCATGAGAAAGACCCTCAGAACCATCCACAGAACATTTCTTCCACAGGTGGCTGCACAGGGTTCTGGCTCTGAGGACATTGGCCACTGTGTCCTTTGCGAGTGACGGTAATACACTTCCTGAAATAAGAAAACAGGTCTTTATAAGTTGCCTGTTCTTGGAGAGTAAAGAAAAGATATTCTCAGGAGGACCTAGACTTCCACATGTAATTTAATGGAATCAGGGAATAATTATTTCCTGGGTCATGGTAGTAAGTTGAAAATATGGAGGAGACAGAAGAATAAAATAATATTACACTGAATGAGCATGTGTGCTGTGGCTGAGGGGGCAAAAGGCTAGGATGGAGAAAGAGAACTCTCTAGCACTAAGCAATACCTGCAGCCCAACAACATCTGTGTATTTAATATTTCACAGTAACCTCAAACCGCCAGAATCAGGCCTCAGAAAGATCATGAATTGATTTCCTCCTTCACTCAGATGACTGCGGACCAGTGGTTTTCTGTTGGGGATTGGGCATTGAACAACGTAGGCAAAGTCCCGTCCTTTCAGATCATCCTTTGGTGATGAAGACAGACAAGTGAAACAAATAGAAACATGTGCTTGGTTTGGTATGTGAACTTACAAAGAGAAAAGTAAAAGAATGAGAAGACAGAGCGTCTAGGAGAGAGTATGTAGTCCAAGAAAGGGCTGCCAGGAGAATCCTGACTGAGGAGCTACTTGGGATAACATGCCCATGAGGACAGGGTCATGAGTGTTGTTCAAGCAGAGGAAATGAGTACAGAGGCTTGCCTAGCGTGCTTGCAGAGGAAGGAGGAGACCAACGTGTCTCCAGCGGAGACACGATCAAGACCAGCCTATGAGGACCTGCCAGGGGACTGGAAGGGTGTGGCGGTGGGAGTCACGGTTCATTCCTCTCACTAGGACTTGTTACTGTACACTTCTTTGTGGGAGAGTCTAGGATTTTTGGACAGAAAACCTGGAAAGCTTGAATTAACAGAATTAGACAAGAAAGTCTCAGGCAAGAAGAGAGATACAGGGAAATGTCAGTGCAATTAAGAGGTGTTGGCAGCGGCCACGGAGACCCTGGCAGGGAGAGAAGATGGTGATAACAAGGCAAAGTCCGTTTTATCTTTATCCAAAGTCTTATGACTTGAGGCCAATGGCTGAGGAACTCTGGGATCAGAGGTGAGAAATGCCCTGTGAGCCTCATCAAAATTGGTATCAATAAGACTCTTTAGTTGGGGTGTCACTGAGGCAGAGGTGGCCGTGCTGTCATGATTCCCAGGCTTACTAGAGGGTCAGGGAGGAAGTACACTGCTGAGAGCTGGAGCTGAGAGCTGGAGAGCCTCCTTTCATATCTGCCTAGGTGATTAGTGGCCAGATTTCTGGCATGTCAGAATCACTCCTTGCATTGGCTGTGGGCCCATGACTCGGGGTCACCCACGGGGCTATAGACTGTAAGGCTGGGATGACGATATCTGCTCAGCTCTGCACCCATTCACTTCCCTCTCTAGTTCTGTGATCACGAGCTCTGATTTTAAGAGTTCTCAAAACATGTCATTCAGGGCACAGTGATTCACCAAAACCTCCATAAGACACCGTGAAGAGACCAAAAAGATTAACGAAGAGTGGAAAATACAAATACAAGTCTAGGCTTAAGGTAAAACACCATCACGCTAGGCATCTTCCATAGACTTTTGCTCCTCAGATGTGAGGCTGATGCTTATATGACGCAAGCTGGCATATGAGAATAGCTATGCAGATAACAAAAGGGAAGGGAGTAACATGCACTACAGTGGATTCAGACATAGGATGTGACATATAATCACATCAAACTCTCAGTAAGAGGAGCTAATATCCCCAAAACCACCAGATGTCAGTAACAGAGAACATTTGCCTTAAACAACAAACCTTGATGAAAAGAAAAATTAGGAGCACCCTTTAAAGACCATAGATTCTATAAGCTGTTGATTTGTAGAATAAAATGTAAGCACATAGAATCTATGTCTGAAAACAGCGGCTCTCACCAACATAGTTCATATGGGACTGACGGGGCGGTGAGGGAGGTCACAGATAGTGCAGGCCACAGTTAACTTTGGAGAGAGTGACACTTCTCTGCACAACACATGATGGCAATGTTACTTGTTTAGATATCTAAGATCGAATAGAGCAGTTATCCTCCAGCCACGACCTTGGGCTAGCCTCTGTCATGGCCTTGGGCTAGCCTTTGTCTAATTTGCTAGCACCTTCTCTATCTTTTCTTTATTCTGCTCAAGGCAGAGATTGCTACTCAACTATTCCAGCGGCTGCAGAATTGGCATTGTACAATGGGTACATCCGTCCTATTGTCCTGCAAACTGGATTATGGATGAGAAAGACTTACTATGTATCTTTTGTTGTCTTGAGTCGATGGAGACAATTGTATTAGGGCAAGAGAAAATATATATGAATTACAAAATATTTTAAAAATTTCAAGACAAAAAGGACATATTGTATACTATAACTTAAGCTGAGCTGAATTAGTGTTTGTGTAATTTAGAAGGCAGAGAAAATTATAAGGTTTGAGTAAACCGTGTAAGATTTATTATGCATTTATTATAGATCACATGCTAGATATACTACAGAATATAAAGTCTATTCAATTCTATAATGTTATGGTTGTATACCAGATGGGTGGTAGATAGTATAACTACAGTATACACCTGGGATTTTAACCCAGGATTGGAGAGATTCAAAGTCTGTCATTGGCCGTAGTGCCTTCTAAATTTTTACATCCTCCCCCCATATCTGTATCATGCTACTGTGCACCAGTTACTAGAGCAAACATTCCAAGTGTAAAAGTCAAATCTCAGGTTAATAATTTTGATGGCCCCTTGTGTACAATGAGGTCACAGTTTCTATTGTAGTCAATTGTGGTGTTAGGCGTTCAGAGTGCCCTCCATCTGTACACTGTGTGCCTTTGCTGGAAACAGGGTTGCAGTGGGCAGGGTAAGGAAGCATTTACTGTGAAAGCCGCTAATCCTTGCTGGAGCAATAAACAACTATGCCCTATCTTTACAGCCTGAGCTATCAGTAACATGGTCTCAGTACCCTTCACCTACAAGCTGGCCTTTGAAAAATGTAAATACTGGTTTGATTGCATGCATTTAGGATGGATGAAGGCCAAATGCTGTGCAGCATTATTTTTGGCTGTAAACACCAGTAACTGTGAAAGCAACAAGCATTTGCTTTGCAGTCTTGGTAACCTGGCACCTAGGTCTCCTGGAATCTTGAAATCTTGCCTTTTTTTTACATCTCTTCTGGTGTTTTTCTGAATAAGCCTTTTTTGTAATTCCTGTATTTAACTTTCACTGAAGAAAAGGGGATGCTGTTGTTTCCAGATACTTATCTCTTAGAGGTAACAAAGTATTTACAGATATCAGAGGTTTACATTTTTTAAAAACTATTATTATTTTTATTATTTATTGTTCTTATTGTTGTTGTTGTTATTATTATTATTATTATTATTATTATTATTATTATGAACCCTGCAGCTTAACAGAATGCTTCACTTACTAGATACAAAACTCTTCCTATGTCTTCTTATAATCCAGAGCTGGTCCCATAGCTGAGTTCTGGCCATTGTGATCCATGCACAAGCACATGAAAGTGTTATGTCCCAGAAATCTTCTCAACGCTAACATAGAACTTCTCTTTTATGTTTCACACTTATTGTGCTATGTGATAAATGGCTGGAGGGCCAGAAATGTTAGGCCCTGAGAAGACTGTAAAAGTGGAAACATTTCATAGCAAAAGATACGGAAAGAAGGCGAGCTCCTAACATATTTGAGTCCCATACAGTGATCACTACCAAACATGTGCCAATTTAACACAGATTCAAAAGACCTCTTTTACTTTTACCCTAAAAGCTAAATTCTGTACCTATGTGTATCTTCCTTTGATAGCGACCAAGAAGATGAAATGGCAAAAGCACTTCTGACCTTTGGCCCTTTGGTTGTGCTAGTCGATGCAGTGAGCTGGCAGGATTATCTGGGGGGCATAATCCAGCACCACTGCTCCAGTGGGAAGGCAAACCATGCGGTGCTCATCACAGGCTTTGATAAAACAGGTAAGTCCTAGCTCAGCAGATCCTGCTCTAGATGGAGCTCATAGCTAGGGCTACCCAGAGGATGCTTAGATGCCCCGCTGTGCATCCTGCCTGCCCATGGATCTGCATGGAACTGTGTTGGCAGAACCTTCCCCCCCCCCCCCATTGCTGGGCAGTCAATCCTGTGGTTTGCATAAACAAGACCAGCACCCTACCACTGAGCCACACCCTAGTCTGTGAGTGATAATTTTCAATTCATACGAAGCGAATGTTTCATCAGTAATATTTAGGGTAAGTGAAGTGCCTGATAGTTTATCATACTTGCATAATACTTTTAATTCCACTGGAATGTGTTTGCTTTGTCCTATCTGCCTCTTACTAAACAAAGTGAACTCAAACACAGTAAGCACAATTTAAATTTACTGAGCTGTCTCGACAAAATAATTTATAGAAAATAAATGTAAATTATTGTTTTATGTTTAGGATTTTTTTCCTCTGGGTAGATAGATTAATATAATGCTCACTTTTTAAATACAGAAATATATGTGTTCCTAATCATGTGGTTTATCAGTGTGTCTTAGCATCTTACCTTTGTAGGAAATACTCCATATTGGATAGTGCGAAACTCCTGGGGAAACTCGTGGGGAGTAGATGGCTACGCCCATGTGAAAGTGGGAGGTAATGTGTGTGGTAAGTCACGAATTTTCATTGAAAACTGTAGACTCAATATGAAAGGATTTTTGAGTATATTATCGAGACAAACCTGAGTGCTTGCAATGGGCTCTGTGCCCTTTTGTGGTATTCATTTTATTGCTTAATCTGTTATTAAAAATGAAGTTTTTCATAATGCACTATTAAACATATATTTTTTTAAAATGAAAAATATATTGTGAATGTATATTAAACAATAATTTAACACTAGCAACTATTTAAAAAACCGGATCATTCACTCCATTTAAGTGACTAAACTTCTCCAGAGCCATGTCCCTGCTCCAGATCCACTTTTTTATAATGTGTGAATTCCCCTAACTGCTCAAGACGGTCAAGAGTAACTGAGGAGATGGGTCAGAGTTAGAGCACTTTCATAGCATGCTCAAGGCCCTGGCTTGACCTCTGACACTGCAAAGGCAAGGAAAACATGAAAGGAAAAAAATTAGGAATTTGTGTGTGTATGTGTTTGTGTGTGTGAGAAAGTATGAAAATCTGAACACCACACTTATTTTCACTTAATTTGCATCATTCTTACAAAATGCCTGTGGAACCTGCGAGACTTACCAAATATGCTGATGCCTTTATATTGTATAACAAGCCTAATAAAAACCAAACCGAAGACACTGGGTCAATGGTCTGAGCTGATATAGAAACATGTATTTAGAATTGTAGTGTATTACCTGGTCTGGGAAATTCATCGTAGTTTCTAAATCTTCTTAAAATTAAACTAAATGGCATACAGAAACAAACCCTTGTTTCTCTTCGTATTGGGTTCTAACAATGTGGCACACACACAAATCCTCACGACCGACTGGCAGACCCTTCAAAACGTGGGACAGATAAGAGAGTTATAGCAAAGTTTGAGAGGAGGTGTTTTGTTTCAGTCTAGTGAGGACCATTCACTCACTCCATAGCATGAGTCTATGAAAATCACTAACGAACCTGTCCTGTTAGGCAGTGAAATGGTTTTCGTATAGGAAGTAGCCAACTGCACACAGAGCAGAGCCAGCCACACAGGCCCTTGCTGCAGGTCGGTGTCACGGCTGGTTATGTCATTGGATTCACTGCTCTTGCCCCTGCTGCCCACTTACATAAGTTTCTTTTCTTTCTTTCTTTTTTTCCCTTACCATGCTTTTATTCTATTTTCTTTTTCCTTTTTTTCATGTATTCACTTTACATCCTGATGGTAGCCCCGTCCTTTCTCTCCTCTCAGTCCCATTCTCCTTTCCTCTTCCCCATACCCCACCTCCCCTACTCTTCAGAAAAGGTGAGCCCCACCACCACCACCAACCCACCCCACCACATCAAGTTGCATCAGAGCATCGAGAATGAGCGCATCCACTTCCACTGAGGCTGGTCAAGGCAGCCCTGCCAGACGGAAGTGATCAAAAGACAGGCAACAGGGTCCATGTCACAGATAGCCCCTGAGCCCCTTAAGGAGGCTTACGGAGACTGAAGGACCAACCAAGTGCCGTGTACGGACTGGACCTAGGCCCGCAACTAACATAATTTCTTTTTCTTTTTGTTTTTTGTTTGTTTGTTTTTGTGTTTTCGAGACAGGGTTTAAAACCTCTGTGTAGCCTTGGCTGTCCTAGATTCCCTTTGTAGACCAGGCTGATCTTGAACTCACAGCGATCCGCCTGCCTCTGCCTCCAGAGCGCTTCGGATTAAAGGTGTGCGCCACCATGCCCAGCATACATAATTTCTTAAAGTGGCGCATACATAATTTCTTAAAGTGGCAATGAGATGAGTCTCATTTGTGCAGATAGTTTGCTGTGTTCAGAGCTCTGACCAGGACTGTGGATCCTGGCGAATCCAATAGACGCAACGCAGATCTGATTTGTAATTGCTTCGAATGCTCCGCATTTCACATTGGCCTTTCCAAGCTTGCAGATGTGTTCTTCCCTCAACCTGTTCTCACAGTCTGAGTCTCCAGGGCCTTCCTGGTTACTGATTGTCCTGGGATCCAAATCCTTCCTGAGCACAGTTCCTGAACATTCTATACCCAATGCTGCCCACATTATTACAGTGAACAATAGCAAAAGGCAGAGACTGTTCCACAATCTAAAGAAAGTTTCTAAAATGGGTCATTAAAATGAAATCCAGTTTTCAAATGGACTTTTACTGTGATACAAGTTCTATATGCTGATGTATTAAGAAAGCCTAGCACACTTATGATTCACTACGATGCCATAAACATCAAATCTAAGAGTATACATTTGTAAACATCTTAAAATAAATTCCATAAGATAGTTTATTTCCTTAGGCAATACATATCAGTACAGATCATTCATATATATATATATATATATATATATATTCATTTACTCACCTAGTAAGTAGTTTTGGTGTTTGGCTTTTGGAACAAAAGTCTTTTGTTTTGTTTCTGAGACAAGGTTTCTTTGTGCAGCCTTGGCTGTCCTGGACTTAGTCTGTACATCAACCTGGCCTCAAACTCACAGAGAGAGCTGCCTTTGCCTCCCAAGTTCTGGGATTAAAGGCATGTGTCTTCATGCCTGGCTAGAACAAAAATCTTAAGTATCTCTTCTAGTGTTTGCCTTTGAGGTTGCCTTGCTTTTACTGATGGCTAGGCATAACCATGAAATTATTTTGTTGGTGGATACTAACTCATTCTAAATATATGTGAAAATTAAACTCTATGAAGC
This sequence comes from Acomys percivali, assembly GCA_907169655.1. NCBI lineage: Eukaryota > Metazoa > Chordata > Mammalia > Rodentia > Muridae > Acomys > Acomys percivali. The sequence continues at coordinate 113,920,213 of OU015751.1, forward strand.
AAATTGTATAAAAGAAACTTATTGCTATTAATGTGTTTATTTTTCTTTTCTTTTTGTTGTTTGTTTGTTTGTTTGTTTGTTTTTACTTTTTTCCTTAGGCATTGCAGACTCAGTCTTTGCTGTCTTTGTGTGATCATGAGGTATTTTGGAGTCTTCATGAAACAACTACAAAATGACACTCTTTACAGTATGATCCAATATAATACTCAATTCTAAGCATTATGCCCCATCAATTTCAATAACTGTCAACAAAGAGGTTCTAAGAGCAAGCTAGTGTTAAAAAAAAAAAAAGACAATGGCAGGTCATCCCATTCTTGCACAGAGATGGACAGCCCAAAGTTCAGAGGAAATCCCCAGCACACTGGCCTACAAGGGAATCTGTGAGACAGTGTGGAACTCTGAGAGCCTGTGTGGTCAGAAGTCACACAGGGTCCTCCATCTGGAAGCAGTTGGGATGTTACTTGCATATTGGACTTCTGGCTGTTTATTTAAATGGGGGTACTTTGGCCAGGTTGGCTCAAACTGATCAGATTTTGCTTTCCTGTGTGACTTATAATCACCAGCCTTAGATTACCTCATCTACAAGGACTCTGAACCTAATGCGTTGTGTACCTCACAGTTAGAGCTGCCCTCAGAGATGGAGTGCCATATGTACGGATTTGATGTATCAGTTGCTTTATCTCAGCAAGTGGACCTTACTCTAAGACAGTGTAACAACTATGCACAAAGATGAAATGTAAAAGTCCCTTCTTCAAAGCGACAACCCCACTGAAGTTAGGTGAAGCACACAGCTGCTATGTGAGAGGAAGTATCATAGGACACTTCCTGTGAGGCACAGTTTCTGGAAAGCTTCGCTGTAAAGGATCCAAGACATTCAGCTTCTTGCCTTCTTCTCTCTGAAGTAGAGAACAAAGGATTTTCCGCATTTCTTCCCCTCTTGTTCTTTCCTGTATAATTCCCATGTGTTCCTGGTGGTTCACTCTCCAGTCCAAAAGAACTCAGTCCCATTGTTGTTATTTCATCTCTATCCCTCAATCTCTTATTTTAAACACCTCCCGACACCTCGCAGCCCTGCTCGCTTTGCTCTTTGTTCACATCCTGCCTTAGAATACCAGCACCAAGAACAAAACTTTTTATTTTTATTTTTCCTGTCCCAATGAGAAGCAATCTCAAAGGAATGAGTAGAGATTGAAGTGTGCAGAAATACCAGAAAATAGTTCGTAATATTTTTTTAAAGTAGCTTAAGTATCCAGGGACTCCAGGAAGAAATAATTAAGTTCAGCTATCGTTTTTGCTACTGACCCTCAGTGTGTTATCGGAGATTTCCTGATACCCAGTTTCCTATGCAAAAGAAGTTTTAAATTTTCAAAATGATTGTGACCCCTCAAGTATTCTGGATTTTGATAACATTTATAATAAAACAACCTATATTTGACTTTGAATTAAAAAGAACATATTTTTAAATGCATGGTGTCCAATTGATTATTATTTATGAGTACTAATGGATACTTATTAGTATCGATGAGCTTTATATTCACATTTCCTCAGATCCAAATCCATACCCAAAATGGTTTGCTCCATAGAAAATCTTAACCCCATTATGTCTAAGATTCCCCTCACTGTCCTTCCATCGCTGCTGTCAGTGCCCAGTGGTCCTCTCCCGCCCCCCCGCACCACATCTTTCTGTCAGCAGCAAAGCTATTGTGTAACTAGTCAATAAGTCAAAAGGACTTCTAGGTACTCAGTCAAATCAACTCCACCTTAGAACACATTCCATCATCTATCTACCTCCCTCTCCATCTCACTCATCCTTTCTGGGAGATACACATTTTATTGTTTCTTATCTACACTATTCAGTGTCTCCAGCCAATGTAAAATAACAAACTAAGTAAACTAAGGTACCACACAGATAGTTGAGTTTATTGTTCTACAGTGTATGCTGCTGAGGACACACATGAGTGTGCCCAAGAGGAAAAGTAAGGCAGGAGATTTTGCCGGTACAACAAGCCAAGAAAACAAGATTATTAGGCTGTTCTGTTCTGAAAAAGCTGCCCTCAGCTACAGAGATCTACATCAAGTGGAACTAGGTAGTTACCAGGCAGATAACTTCACAAAAGGTTGCTTGTTTGCTTGCTTTTCTGTGAAGTTAGGATGACCGTTGGTGCTATGAACTTCAAACAATCTTTTGTGATAGTTCTTGTTATGTTTCATATGTATATAATATCCCCCTCTTGGTGATTTCTCAGCTTTATTACTTTTATTTTCTTATTAAAGCCTCATATGAGTAACTCCCTTTGATTCTAATAATCTTTACTAGTAACCAAACTCAATGACCTTTAACCTAGTGGTTCCCAGTCTATAATCTCCAGAGCAGAATCCAGATGGCTGTGAAAGATGCTATGATAATGCATCTACTGTATTTTCCCAGATTTATATTTCCAAAATGACCATTTCACTCAGAAGTTTTAAACTTCTCAGTGCCTGTGAGATAGCATGTGAATTCTTTCAAATGAGCTCCAGGGAGAGGCCTGTTTCTAACTTTGCATCCTCTGTAAACGAGTGATGACTCATCTACACTGCATTACAGATGTTCCTGCCTTAGAAAACCAGATGCAGAGCAGGTGAATTCTTCATTTACTACTTACAGTTCCTACTGAAATCACCAACAGGCCCTGGAAATGATTTCACAAGGTCTCCATTGCAAGTGCTGAATCAGTCAACTTTGCAGTGACTTTGAAATTCCACTAAGAGTTGTCACTAAAGTCTCCAGCCCCCATAGCAAAGGGGATGGGGTCCAGTGGATCAACTACCAGTACAAATTACTGTGAAATTTACATTAAGAATTATTGACTCAGGCTGGGATTAGTGGTGCATGGCCTTTAATCCCAGCACTCAGGAGGCAGAGGCAGGTAGATCTCTTTGAGTTCGAGGCCAGCCTGGTCTACAAAGAGAATTCCAGGACAGCCACAGCTATTACACAGAGAAATCCTGTCTTGAAAACAACAACAAAAAGGAAAGAAATAAAAATAAAGAAAGAAAAGAAAAAGAAAGAAAGAAAGAAAGAAAGAAAGAAAGAAAGAAAGAAAAAAGAAAAATTATTGACTCCTTTTTGGGGGGCTCTTGTAATGGTTTATAGCTTATATATTTAGATATTTATATCTAAATATAGCTATAAAGAACCCAATAATTGAATTTATTAGAGAAAGTTATACTTTGACAGGTAGCACTTATTTTAGGATCCTAAGGCATTTGGGTCATAAAACATCTATTTACAAGCCTTTTCATTATTTGATGAGAGAAAATGAAGCTTACAAAATAAGTGTTCCCCATTTAGACAGAAACTATTGTTTCTCTAGGAGTGTGCCACAATAGATAGTTAGCAAAGGACAAATCCAGCGTTCTCATTTTAGCTTGCTTATTTCTTAGCTTTTGCCTTTAGTTCCCATGATATTTGCCTTTGTATTTCCATCTGTTTAGTTACCATTGTTTATTATGTAATTACGTGTGTGAGTGTGCACACATGCACACCACATGCACACAAGAGGTGTAGCTGAAAGCCATGGTCATCTTTTCCTCTACAACCTTGCAATACCAGTTCCTAGAACCCCACAGGTGTTAAAAATCCATGGATGCTCAATTCTTATATGTGAAATGTCCTTTATTTCAAAATAATCTAGACATGGCTCCTTCTATACTATTAAGTCATTTCTAGGCTAACTGTAATACAAAGAACAAAATGCATGCTATTATTGTGTAGAGAATACTGACAAAAAAGTCTGCAAAAGTACTGTGTTTCTGTTGCATATAAAAATTGGAAAGTAGACACATCCATAATGCAGAAGCTAGGACACAGATGGTCCTACTTTGCATACGTATCACAGAGCAGCTAAGACTAATCCTTATGATGTTTAATTGAGACTGATTTAGCTTCTGTTTCTTTCAAGGTCTTCTGCTTCTTGGAAATGACTTGTTAATTCTAATGTTGAATCTGCAGACAATTAACATAATATTTTGCAGTCTCTCTCACATTAGTAATTAACTAAATGCTGACAGCAGCCAAACCAAGCTCAAAAATGAAAACTAAGGTCCAAGTTGATGTTCACTCTATGCATCATGTTTTTATTAGGAATCGACATGATTGATGTTTAGGCAGTTGTCCTGTTAGTGAGTTGGAAAACTCTTTCCTCCCTATAGAACTGCTATTTATTTCTACAGCTGGTCTATGTGTTAGCACTGGCCACACCTAGTTTAGACACTGGAGCAGGAGAAAATCATCTTTGCTTTTCTCAGGGGCCACGGTGCAAGGAAGAATGTGCTCTATGACAGTTGACATTGACGCAGAAGAGAGAAGAGCATCTTCAAAATGTGCCAGGAGTAACATATTCTGGGAGCACATCTGGGTTTCTACGGTTCATTTATCAAGTGTCTTTGAGTTCTAGGAGCTGGTGAAATAAGAATCTTATCCCCCAGGCTCAGGCAGATTTCTGCCCCTGCTCATCAAGATTCACAGCAAAGCCATGTTTTGCGAGCAATGAACAGCCAAAACTTAGATGTATTACTTAAAGATGTATTTGAATAAATTTTTGTACAGAATGACAGTATTTTTTTGCATCTATAATATAAAGCAAATGCTCAAAAAGCTTTATAAAGAATAAGACAATGAGGTAATGACTGTGAATTGGTTCTATTGATGTGTCAGTGTAAATTGAGTTTTAACAGCAACACGTTCTATATATGATGATGCTAACATTTTTACTAAATTTTCATCACAGTGCTTAATCTGCCTAGTCTTACATCATCACAGTACACAAGATTATAAAATTGTTTCCAGCATTAGACCAAAACAGCATGTCACTGAACTACATATACAAATACATCATAACAATCATGTATTATTCATAAACATTTATAAGGTAAAAGGCAGACTGAGACTCCTGTAGTCTTCACAGATGTTTGGAAGAATTTAATCCGATTCTTCGCTGCTGAAGTACGAGCTGTCACTGTACTCTGCTGTGTAAAGGAATTTATGGATGATTGGATTCATCTTTGGTATCCAATGTCTGGGAACTAGGTATGTTGAGAGGTTAAATAAATCCACAAACACCTTGTACCTGTCGCTGGAAACATATACATGCAGACATGTTAGAATGGATCATTGGAAACATACACATGTTAGGATGTGTCACTGGAAACATATATACACAAACATGTTATGAAATATTTTGATATGAAAAAATGTTTTACTCTATAATTTTTCTAAACTATTTCACTTAAAAGTTACTATTCAACATTATATCTTATACATCACATATATATCATATATAAGTTAGTTTCTAGGTTGTAGTGGTACTAATGTTATGTAACTTTTAGTTGAGTCACAGATTAATGTTTATAAACAATAATGTGTTTGACTCAGACCACATTGATCTAGATTAAATCTTGAGTCGTTACTGTGATATTGTTTTCATGTAGATAAGGCTGTGTCCTTATTCAAATTTGTTTAAAGATTTATTTTAAATAAATATTTTTATTTAAATAATATTTATTTGTATGTATCTATGAAAGTACATGCATTTAAGTGCAGAAACTGGTGAGGCCAGTGGTTTCAGGTCCCTCTGGACCTGAAATTATAGGCAGCTGTAAGTTGATGTACCTGTGTGTTTAGAAGCAAACTCTAGAGAAAAGTAAATACTTTTTAGAGCTGAGACATGGCTGTAGGCATCTCATTTTTTATTGTAAAAGGCTGGTGTGTAAAGATATAATAAAAAATGGAGTTCTTAGTTGCTCGCTGGCAAATATTTCCTAACAGCAAAGTAGCTGTCATGTGGCTTCTATGAAGGATTAATAAATTTAAATATCATCTTAGCTTCATTATATATTTATAGATTGGTTTCCATATGAAAATTGCCTTTCTGTTTGTTAGCTAGCTAGTTTAAATGGTAGTTTTAAAATAGCAAAGGCAGGTAATGTTTTATGGAGGAAGAACACTTGTCTTTGAAGTCAACTACATCTGGTTTGGAATACTGCTTCGGTCACTTGTCTCATATGGGGCTATGGAGACAAAGCTAAAGAGCCCATCTCTCTAAAGTAAAGCCTACTTATGCCCTCTGGCCAGGACTTTGTGAGGATTAGTGAGATAATGATGCCCTAGAAACATCACCCGGGTTCATTATGTCTAGGTTGGGCTATGTGTTTACTTTGTACAGAAACCATTGGCTATTTTTTTGCATATAGAATTTATTACCAAAGGAAAGTGAATATGCATAATAGTAAGAATTTCAACTTGTGCATTTTATTCATTAGATCTTATGGTAGTAAACTGTTGTGAAAATTAATATTACACAAAAAGAAAATATAAACTTCCCAGAAACGGTGCTACCATGCTTTGTTTGTTTTTCTGTTTTTCTTTTTTTTATTTTGAATTTTTATTTTATTTTTTTCTTTTTTAAATTTATTATTATTAATTTATTCATATTACATCTCAGTTGTTAGCCCATCCCTTGTATCCTCCCATTCCTCCCTCCCCCCCTACTTCCCTCCCCTATGACTGTTCCTGGGGGGATTTCCTCCCCCTGTATATGCTCATAGGGTATCGAGTCTCTTCTTGGTGACCTATTATCCTTCCTCTGAGTGCCACCAGGCCTCCCCATCCAAGGGACATGGCCAAATATGGGGCACCAGAGTTTGTGTGAAAGTCAGATCTCCTTCTCCACTTAATGGTGACAGAGCTTCTCTGTGTATCTTTGACTGTCCTGGAGTCACTTTGCAGATGAGGCTGGCCTTGAACTCACAGAGAATCACCCGACTCTGCTGCCCAGAGTGCTGAGATTACAGGAGTACACCACTGTGCCCAGCTGCACTACCATTTTTTTTTGTTTGTTTGTTTGTTTTTTGGTCTTTTGAGATAGGGTTTCTCTGTGTAGCCTTGGCTGTCCTCGACTCGCTTTGTAGATCAGGCTGGCCTCGAACTCACAGCGATCTGCCTGCCTCTGCCTCCCGAGTGTTGGGATTAAAGGCGTGCGCCACCACGCCCGGCTCCGCACTACCATGTTTTAAGTCCTCAATATACACTGACCTTTCCTTATAGATATTGAGAAAAGTCATTCTGTAGATAGTCAGAATTTGTCTTAATATAAAACAGGTTCATGAAGAAACATATAATTTTGCTTGTGTAACTTGTCTAGCAAAGATATTAAGTGGATTAATGGTGACACTTTTAGTCTGATCAAAACTTGAGCTATAATCATAAATAGACACCTCTAACCACCCTGCCCGGCTTTAGAGAACATCTCAGAAGAAGGGACCAAAAGAACATAACAGCCAAAAGATAAGAAAATGGGCCATGATATAGTATTTTCTGGGCATGATTCAGCCAATCAATTCATTAATTCAATGCAGCTGTGCTTGCCTACAGGAGAAGTGGTTTGTCAACCAACAGCCACTGATGGAGGAAGGGTTCCAGAGGTCTGTCACCATCTTCCCCACAGATCTGGTGGCTACTGATGCATATGGCAATTGGAGGATCCCAGACACCAGGTGAGCAACTGCTGGTGAGCCCAGCAGGCTCCAAGGAAGAGTTCTGAACCCAGGGCCATACAGGTGGCTGTGAGTAAACGGACAGGATCTCAAACAAGCAAAAGTATATGAATAAAGAAAAGGTACTTGTAGGGAAGACAGTAGGCTGCTATGAATGGGAATGACCCAAAAGAGTCCCACTCATAAGGGGTGATAGTAATCAGAATACACGTATGAGAACGCAAGGAGTAAGTTTGGTTAACTGTTGTACCAACCAAGGACAATGCATGCCGTAAGCCTAGACCTCCTGTTCAGATCTAGCCAATGGACAGTTCATTCTCCACGGTTGTGGGGAAAATGGGGACTGCCTCTGACATGAACTCTGGTGCCCCCAGACTGATCACTTCCCCCTTGGTGGGGAGGCCTGGTGGGCACACAGAGGAAGGGGAAGCAGGCTATCCATTGAGACCTGATAGGCTGTGGCCATATGGTGGTAGAGGAGGTACCCTTCTGTCTGAGGTCTAGGGGAGCGGAATAGGGCAGAAGAGAGAGAGAGGGTGGGAATGGGAAGATACAAATGAGGGGATAACATTCAGGATAGAATCTGAATAAATTAAAATAAAAACAAACAGACAAACAAGCAAAAGCTTGCACCAGAATGAATTGAAGACTTTTCCTCCTAGATGCAAACATTACTAATTCCTCTGTAACTGTGGTTCTCAACCTCCCTGATGCTGTGACCCTTTAATATTGTTCTTCATGTTGTGGTGACCCCACTCATAAACTTAGTTTTGTTGCTACTTCATATCTGTAATTTTGCTATTGTTATGAATTGCAATGTAAAGATCTATTTTTCCCAATAGTCTGAGGGGACCCCCCCCCCATGAAATGGACATTGGGGTCATGACCCACAGGTTGAGAACCACTGCTCTATACCATTGCTGACTCAGCAGCCACTGACATCAGACCCACCTTTTGTCACAGGATGACAATGATGAAGTTCTTTAACTGAGAATTTTATATAATTACCTTGAGTTTCCATAGGAAGATTGCCATCTAACTAGAATGTGCTATTAAGAGTTCAGACAGAAGCAAATGTAACTTTTCCAAAGTGATATGCATAGACTTATAGACACCAAGACTTGCAGACTTCAACCATGATGAGAAGCCCCAACTTACCTCACAGTTGAGCGCAGGTAATGATAGCCTGAGGATCCCCCAGTGCCAGCCTTGGTGCCCAGCATCCTGTGCACCATGCACACATGATTATCTAGGCAAACATACAAATTGACTGCATGAATATTTCTTCTGCCATTAGCTCCACAGTGCTCTAAAACCAAAGGGCTGGTAATGGTGATTGCTTTAGCAAAGGCTGACAACATATCACTCAGCCAGATGGAAAGGTCAAATACGAATCCCAGATGAGACCATCAGGTTGCCTAGCACCAGTGTGGCTTAGGCTATGTGCATTTTAATTCGTCCTTCATTGCATTTGGCCTGTGAGCACAGTAGCTAGGAGAAAGGGGCCACAGAAGGACTTTCATGAGTCCTTCTATTTGTTTTTCTGCAGGATCCCTTCCTCCAGGAAAAATAAAAATACTGGAAATTATACATTGGAAGGTCATCGTGTTACGTTATATAAGTCAAGACCCAGGAGGGATGAAGAATATAGGGAATGAGGGAGTTCTGAGGGGTAAGAAAGAGAACTCCATGTGTTCTCTCATTCGGGTCTAGTTTTAAAAACACCTACATGAACATGAAATATGGCCCCTGTGCAGGGAAGAAGGCACCAGATAGGAAGGAGACAGAAAGGGAACATTGGTGGCAGGGAGGATATAAAGGACACTGATGTCTGAGTATGTAAAGATCATAAGGAAACCCATCATTTCACCAACCAAGCAAAACTTTACTAAAAGCTAATGTAAAAAAAAAAACAAAATAAAGCAAATAATTTTATTCTAAAGGCATTGGAACGAGGATAAAATATTACACATCAAAACTGACATGATGTTCACTTTTCCTTTTCATTCTAGAATAAATTAAAGCATTTTTTTAATCCCTGAAATGTCTTGTGGTAAAGGCATAGGGGGTGCGTGAGGGGACTTGAGGGAGGAGGACTCACATCTCCATTTGGTCATGAGCGTGTCTATGTCCATAAGTGAGGTCAGCAGCTGGAAAGGGACCTGGAATCGAGGCTCCTCCCTACAGGAAACAACAGTAGGAAGTCCTCTCTGATTAAGGAAACCCAGTGCATCCAGGCAGGCCAGAGTGTCTGTGTGTTGGCCCTAGTCACCTAACCAGTCAACTCCATGTACTTAGGTGCTGTACGCCCTTCACATTGTCAGCTCAGTCCTTGCTTGTTTATCAAAAAAAAAAAAAAAAAAAATGGGAATGACACTATTCAATGCCCAGCATTTGTGTGGAGTCTAGAAAGTTCCATATAATATGTACGAGGTAATCAGCCAACAACTCTTGCCTGATACTGTCTTATTAAAAGGGAGACATATACAGTATCTTAAATAGAATGCTAATGGCAACCAAACACTTCTAAGCAGATACTAAACAGTGCAAACATAGACGGTTCCTATGCCCCCTAGTGTGCTAGGATTTCTTTTTCCAGGTAAGACATAAACGTGCTTGAAACATTTGCACTTAGGGCATCCATTTATCTTAATAGGAGGAAAAAGAACACTAAAAGATTTTGTTTCTTCTGATTCTGAAGAAACAGATCCCAGAGAATGTATAAAATTAAAACATACAAATAAAGCATTCTATAAAGAGCCCCTTGCTGCTTGTTTGTCACCATAATCATTATGCCTGAACACACATTCATGGGCCACATGGGGAAAGTGGACACTCAGCAGACCCTGGAGACATTATAGACAGTAAAGATAATCTTATATGAAACCACTGACCAAGTAGACAACTTGTTTATGAGACATTTTTATTCACCCACTTTTCATTTAATTTTTATTATGTGGTCTTTATGCAGGGCATGTGCATGCAATGGATGGAGTATCTTTGGACAGGAGGTAACCTGAGGGAGTCAGCGCTCTGCTTCGACCATGGAGGTTCTAGGAATCAAACTCAGGGTGTCCAGCTTAGTGGCAAGTTCCCTTACCAACTCACCAATCTCATTGGCTTCCAATTTTCTAAGGAAAGATTACCTTTGTCCTTTGGGCCGCTTAATGACTGACACACACAGTACTTTTTATAATTAAGAGACAATGTGTATTGGGTTGTCTAACACACGAATATAACCAGCCCACTACATGAGGAATGTCAGAATTGTTACTTAAAGTAAGTATCCTCTGTTGTTTTTCCAAAAATAAAATTACTATATTAAATTTTGATTGCAATTTATAAACCATATCCTTGATATATCCTCCACCTCTACTTGCTAGTTTCACTTCCATTTCCCTTTTTTGTTTTGTTTTAGTGTTCTTTTTACCTGTAAAAATATATCATCAGAGCTCCCTGGAGCGCACGGTATGACAGCCGCCGTTCACCTGTAGGATATCAGCAAGTTTTCAGCATTAAAATGCCTTCTTGGTGCTAGGGATTGAGCAGTAGGCCCTAACATCTGGTAGGCAAGAACTTTTACCACTGAGCTAGAGTTCACAGCAAGTCTCAAGTCGATAGGTAATTTAAGACAATAATATTAATTTGAATCATCATCTTCAAACGTTAAATGTTCTATGTGTTTTCAGAGACAGAGACCAACGTTTTTCTTTAAATTTTTGTTCCTTAGCTTGATCTTAATGATCTACAGTTCTGAAAGGCAAATTAGTATGTAGCTATATATATTTTATATCTATTTAATATTATATATTATATAAAATCATTTAAATTTATTATTCATATTATTATAAATATATTACTAAACTTATTTTATAAATAAAATATTGTTTACATAATAATATGACATATTATTTATATTAATTATACTAATCATGATAAATTTAACATTAAACATATAGATTATTTTAGATTATCAAATATGGTAAGTGGTATATTAGGAGAGCCTATATAAAGAATAAGAAACTCCTGTGATCCATGTATTTTTCCGTTGAACAAATACAGTGCTTCACTCTTCAAAAACTAACAAGATTCACTTCATCCTCTACTTGAAAGTGATTTGTTGTTTATTTTGTTGGTTTATTTTGAGTGTTGTTGTGCACATATGCAATTCCCCAGTACTCAAAAGATGAGGTAGGGGGACCATGGATGTAAAGCTATCCTAGGCAATATAATAAGATTCTATTGAAAAGAAACCAAGAATTGTGGGGTTGTTTCTTAATTCATATCAAATTGGTTTCCTCGAGTGAATCCTGAAAGCTAAAACAATGCTTTGCCCTCATCCTGAGAACAAAAGGTTAGCCATGCTTCACCGAGGGTTTCTAGAAGACGGGGCCTAGTGACTGGTGCTACCCTAGGCCACTGCTACACTCTGTATCATACTCTGTATGATAAAATAAAATGACCAAATAAGGAACGAAGTGAATCTTGTTAGTTTTTGAGGAGTGAATCACTGTATGGGTTCAACTGAAAAATACATGGGTCATGGGAGCACTTATTCTTTGTATCGGGCTGCCCTAATTTACCACTTAACATATTTGACAGTTTAAAATAATATATATGTATAATAATAATAATATTATTATTATATAGTTAATATATTAATTTGCCCTTAGGAACTACAGATCATTAAGTTCAAGCTAAGGAACAAAAATTTAAACTCAGCATTGGCTTTTTTTTTAAATCCAAAACCACATAGAACATTTAACTATTTAATTTAATATTTAAAACTTTAGAATTGAAAATTCTAAAAAGTTTTTGGAATACCTTACAATAAGAACTTCCCTTGGCACCAGTACGTATATAGCATACAGTATGGAAATGTTCTCTGCTGTCTTGTAACTATACTGAACAAGCAATCTGGTTAAAGCAGGCCTGCCAGACATAGTATTTACCCACTTCTTACTTCTCTAAGTAAGTAAACAATTCTTGCATGAGTTCCCCCAAATTGAGCTTGACACACAGTCTTGTGACTTTGTGTCCTCACACGTATGTGGTTGAGGAATAAGTCCCTTAGGACAGCACACCTACCTTTTCTCATTAGATGCTCATGATGCTCCTCATCGAACAAGCACAGCAGCACCTCTTTCTGCTTCCGGTACTCAGCCATCTGTTCCTCTTTTTCTTCAGACTCTTCTTTAGCCTTAAGGGAAAAAATATCATTTTATTCTTCCAAAGCAGAGAGCAGACTGCTGTTTTAGAATGCATCCCTCAGGAGAACTAGAGTCTCAGCTTGCAGGAAGGGTATGCCTCGAGAGTACATTCTTAGCACGGATGCTCCAATGTGGAAAATATGTCTTACGAGTAAGAAACTTCCAAATGCTTGCTGTTCTTTCCTTTTACTTATGTTTAAATAATTCAGTAATATCATCTACTCTTCAGAAAACCATTAGAGATGGACTAAAATGAATTATAAGTGATCTGTACTGATCTTGTTTTAAATAATAATCATTTAACATAGAGGTGGTGCAAGTCTTAGAAAACAGAAAATCAGAACTACTATTAATTCTATATTGACTATTGTAGACTATAAGTACAATTTATTAAAAATAGTCTGCATTATGTTTTTATTCAGCTGCTATCTTTTTGACTGGTTAAAGAAAATCTACTTTATTTGCCTATCCCACTGTTTCATTTGTTATTGGTTAATAAGACAGTAGCAGATTAGCCAGCCAGTCATCCTCAGTCCATCTGAGAAAGGACCCTGTGGTAAGAGCCTGCACATAATATTATTCAATGATTATTGATTATTCAATTATTAAGGAAAGGTTCACAGGAAAGTGACACATAAAAACTGTGATTAAACATTCAAATTACCTCACCTCAAATGCATTGTCTTACAGGAATAAGATTGGTGCAATTAGTCACCCAAGCACAGCATTAAAAACACAGACAGCACTATACAGGAATAGGAGCATCGGAGTGACAACAGTAAGAAAGATGAAAAGCTCTGCCTGGTGACAAACATTTTAAACTGGGAGGATACAGAGCACAGAGCACAGCTACTGGGCAGAGCCCAGCGGGTTTGGATTGTGTGATATACAAAGCCTTAGGGTCTGTGTTACAGCTAGCTGTCTACCTTTCTCTTGAAAGGAGCAAGGGAGCACAGGAGGCTTTAGGCAGGAGGGAGAGGTCATCAGGTATGCATTTTGGACTGCAGAACAGAGAACAAACTGGAAGGCCTACAATGGGGAAGGCATGAGACAGTAAAGAAAATTTTGCTTTAATGGAAATCTGCATTTGAGTCACGGTGAAAAGGGTAGGAACAGATATGTGCGATGTGAGATCTAGTGGAAGATAAAATCTGGCAGTATTCAGGCTCCCCTCCAAAATATTGTTGAGGAGACTGTAGAAATGGCTTGCTGGTTAAGAATACTTGCTGTTACTGATGGTTCAGTTCCCAAAACCTACATCTTTATTCACAACCATCTGTAAACTCGAATACCAGAGATCCAGCACTCTCTTCAGACCTCTGTAGGCATCAACTGGAGCACATATACATTATATATAATATATCATATATAATATATTGTATATAGTATATATATATGCAGACAAAATACTCATACATATAAAAATAAAATAAACAAATCTTTAAACCTTTTATAAAAGTAAAAAGTTGAAGAAGAGCAGTGACAAATACCACTACTACTGTCTTACTTGACAATTAAAGACTCTTAGCAAGAAAACATTCTTAACTCTGAGAAGAGTGAGTCCAGTTGAGGGCTCATGGGAAGGAATTTTTTTTTTTTTGCTTATGTTTAAAGGACCAAGAGAACATACCAAGTAGAATGTTAAGTACATGATCTGAAATCTAAGGAGACATTCAAGCTGAAGATAAATGTGTGAGACTCACTGGTGAATACCTAAAGCTGAGGCAGAAGGTGAAATGACCAATTAAAGAGATAGAGAGAGAAGAGCTAGAGAATTAGCTGTGGGCATGATGCATGTCGCTGAGAGTGGTTATTGGATTTATACATGTGAATGTCACTTGTGAGTGAGGAGGTATAAAGGCAGTGGGATGAGGGGTAGATGGGTAACAAAGACATAAGTAACCCAACTGTCACTGAAATGCTTCAAAACATGAATCTATCATCATAATCCTTTGGGGGTAGATATCCTTACTTTCTATTTTTGCCTACAAGAAAAAGGATGCAAGAAGTTAAGTAACATACATTGTCCCAGAGGCCAACCATTAAGAGGAAAGTTGAGCCCATATCACATAACTTTAAAGTTCATGCTTTAAGATCCCTGTCTCAAGATGGCAAGTTGAGTGACTAGAAAAGATGAACCATGAAGGCAGAGTGAGAGACCCAGGAACAACATTCAGAAATAACCTCATTTTTAAAAAAAAAAAAGCAAATTGGTCTTGTGGCCAATGGAGAGGACCTAGCAAAAACAAGAACAAAAGAAAAGTTAAATGGTCAAATATATTTGCCTATTTTCTCTCTTCTATGCCAGTTGTGTCTTGAATTGATAAAAATATACAATTTTCCATAAGGATAAAATTTATACCAATACTGTTTACTATAGGTAAAAATATTTTTATAAGGAAAATATTTTATATAGCACCATTTTTATATCATTGGAGAAAGCTAAATAAATCATGTAATATGTATGTAGCCCAAGAAGATATATTCATAAAAAGCACATTATAAAGAACACTATGAAAATAGTACACAGTTTATGGGTTAAGTTTCTAATTCTTTTCACAGTACATTAATGGCACAAATTCACACTTACCTGAATCCTTAAGAATTGCTCTTCCAAGCCTTTCAAGATATTTTCTTCAAACTTTCTCCAGAAATTAAATCCATGTGGCTCTAAGCCAGGCGTTCTTTCCAGCCATGCCTTAGGTAAATAATTATTTATGTGAATAAATGGTACACGCAAACTATTAATAAGTCTTTATAATTTTGAGAAACATGTTAGTTTACTTGTAAAACTTTGTCTTTTCCTTCATTGTGCTAACGTATTAAAAAGCCCCACTATGTTGTGTCTGTTGAGTCTCTGAGCACCATCATAAAGAGTTAACCCTTCAGATCATGCAGAAAGAAGGCGTCTTCTCCTAGAGTCTGTGATCACATCCAGACAACGTCTTACTGACTTCTGATTAATTTTAACGCATATTTTAAAGCAATATAAAGTATGATATGTATAAGATACAATTTATCCTTTTCAAAGGCACTGAAGTACAGAATCACTCGCTTTAAAATTAAATAATTAAATAATTACTTTATATAGTTTATTTCTGCTTTGAATGGTATGTATATCTATCTGCATGTGGATTTGCACATGTGTGTACAGTGGCTACTGAGACCAGGAGACAGCAGTAAATGTCCTGGAGCTGTACACACCATGTGAGGTACCCTATGTTGGTGTATGGAACCAAATTGTTCTCCTTCGGAAGACCAATAAGTGCTCTCCAGCCTCTGAGCCATCTCACCAGCCCCTCCTGGAATCATTCCAAGACTGCAAGTCACCTTGTAGCCTAGAAAGCAAAATGATTTTATACACACCTATCATTTCTTACTTAGCCTCCATTTAGTTTTGAAAGTAACTTTTTATTTATTTTACTAGGCCTTAATAAGTTTTTTTTTTCAGTAAGATGTAGACAATAGTAGCCTAGATTCACACTTACAACACCCAGATTAAAGAATGGGATGTAACTCAATATAAACATATGTGTAACTTGCAAAGAGCAAAACCTAATGACAAAATCAAGACAAATCTTAGACACTATTTATAAATTCCCAGAAAAAAAAAAAACTAAATAAGAAAGGAATTTTCGTGAAGAGGACATTCTTAGTAATTTCATTAGTAAAAATTCTCAGTATAGATTCTCAGTTACGCTACATTTCAGAGAAACACAGTTGACTGAATAATCAAGCATAATCAAGGCAAGACATCAGCGAACTGCATATTTCTCACTAGGGATATTTGATAGGATAATTCAATGAGATGACAGGGTTCATAGGTATTGACATAGAATTATATAAATCTTGTTGAATTTCTCAATAAGATTCTTAATAATGTAAACGTTTTAGTAAGCTTAATTACAAATTTAGCAGGTTTTTGTTTCTGTCTTTGCTTATCATGAAAGTAACACCACTTTGGTAAGAGTGTTAGAGAGTTCTGATACAGCCGATGCTGCTTTAGCAAGAGGTTGGAGCGCTCCCGGTGGGGGCACTCATATGCTCCTACCTCCACCAGCTGCAGCAGTGTCTGTTCCTGCTCTGATTTCAGCAGCAGCTCATTGTAGTCTCCTCCAAAGTTATCGCGGTAGTGCCTCCTGTTGTAAGGGACTCTCAGGCTCTGGAGAACCCCTATCTTATTTTCCAGCAGCCGGAACTGCAGACTCTGGAAGCCCGATGCTGGAGATAGGTACTCTCTGAGAATAGGCGTGAGGAGGAAAGGAAAGAGCAAGGACAAGGTCAGATTGTTTCTTCCTGGAATGGCTCCTTCCAAAGAGAGAGTTTGTGACAACTAGCAGTAGCAGACAGCCACCAGGGAATTCTACCTAAGGAGCTCCGAATCTAAATAAGAAACATGGGGTGCTTAAACATCACTGACACTGTGGACCACATTGAAGTTGCATAGTTTTGATAGCTATGAAATGCCATACATTTTAGTATGTGTAATGAATATTTTAGTATATATTAATTTATAGACATGATACATTATAAACATTTTTCACAAGAAAACATTGAATAAATATACACATAATAATAGTGTGCATTTGTGTGACACTTTTTTCTTCATAAGAAAACAACAGATGGAAATTGGTGTTTTTCCACAGTAGCAAAAGATTGTATGCAAATATTATTTAATCTCATCTCCCAGTGCTAATGATGAATATTATCATCTCCCTGCCTAGAAGGGTACCAGTGAGATAGCATAACTACAAACATTGAGATGTTGACTGGCCTAGAGATGATACTAAACCATCAAAACTCTTACACCTCCTCAATCCCCTAAGTGATACTGGGACTCTGTTTTGTTTTGTTTTTTAATGCTACCACAAATAACTTGACTCCTTTTTTTTTTAACTTTCAAAATGTTTTTGGAGTTTTGCCTATTACACCATATGATGGACTCAGTTTAAATTTCTTGAGAAAATTTCTTCTCTAATTTTAGAAAAAAGATATAAGTCCATATTCAGATTCAGATATAAATGCACAGACATATACTGATGACTTTGTATGTTTTGAAAGTTAGAGCTAAAATTGACAATATATAACGAAAATGACATTTTGGTTTAAATATTTATTTTAGACTATTATTATGTCTTATATTTTCATAGTGTAGGCTGTTTAGGCCAGTTCACACCCAATATCCTTTGTTGTGTGAAACAGGACTCTCAACAATAAATTGAAATTAGTGTGTCATCTAGTTTCATATCAAAAAACGAGTCATTAAATGTTTAATCACCTCTCAAATATTTTGTGATCAAAACCCCCCAGTGTCCTTCGAGTGCTAATGGATCAGGCTTCTCCTTTATTCCACACGTTTATAGAACTGAAATGAGTTAGGGAACCCCATTGCATTCTAAACTGTAGGTGCACACCTGAAATCGTTGAAGTCCAAGGCAGTCATGGTCTCCAGCACAGAGAACTGCTGTACCAGGAGCTTAAGGATGACCACCACTCGGTGCATCCGCGTCATCACCTTGAGCATGTTCCTCTCATCCCTGACCTGGTGTGAGAGGAAAAAAAAAACCATGAGTAGTTGGTTGGATTTTTGAGAAGATACAGAATAGATTACTCAAGACAATGGATTGCTATCGCTTATGTGTAAATATCAACAGAGGTATTTGGAACTAAAATTTTCCATAAATATTTTAAGATAATAGCAATTCTGAATTGCATAGAATTTTTTTTTACAAAATGTAGTTTATTTCCTTTTTTGTTGTTGTTGTTGTTGTTGTTTGGTTTTTGAGACAGAGTTTCCCTTGTTAGCCCTCTCTGTCCTGGACCCACTTTGTAGACCTGGCCTCTAACTCACAAAGATCCGCCTTCCTCTGCCTCCTGAATGCTGGGATTACAGGCATGCACCACCAAGTCCAGCTTCTTTCTATTCTTAAAAGTAGAAAATTACACAGATGCAAGCTAGAAGCTATCCAGCAGAACACCTTACTCTGATTTCAAAGCATGTTTCTGTGAGAAGAAAGCCTAGTGCACCAGAGAGCCATCTAGGGAAAGGTTAGATACGTTAATAAATTTATTCACCTAGTCTTCACTAAAAGCCCAGGTTGACACTGATAAGCCATGGTGCTGTACTCACATGAGAGAGCAGTAGAAGTTGGGGAAGAGAGGAGAGAGGAAGAGGGCTCGAAAGAAGAGGAAAGAGATAGATGTGGGGTGGGGGGGAGGAAGGGAGGAAGAAGATGGGAGATAGATGGCACAGTTGCACTTCTAGCCCCTGGGTGCTGTTCTGCCTTCTCTCATCTTTGTCTTCCTGCTCTTTCCCTATCTTTCCTTCACTTCCTTTTTAAATTCTCTCATCTAACCCATTTTTACTTTCCCTCCACCTATCTTGCTATAGGTAATACTAAGTAGAAATAGAGTTCTGTTACCTGCTAGCAACTATCATTACTACTCGTGTAATCGACCCCATTGATAACAGCATCTTAAAGAGGACAGTGAGTCTTTGAAAAGGACTTGAAGACTTGAAATATGTTGAAACTTTTTAGAAAGAATCTCCAAAAACTCTTTAGTAGCTTCAGTATTTAAGTATTGGTTTAAAACGTTTAGTTTATGTTTTCTAAATGTTTTTTTAAAAGGTATACAAAATTGATCCGTGTAATGACATTGACACTTACATGGCCATTTTGGAAAATCTCTCGAACAGAATCTAGTTCCCAGAGGATTTGTTTAAACCAAAGTTCATAAGCTGTAATTTTTAAAAAGTCAGTTAGAAAGTTACAGGTGCCCCTTTTGACTGCAATTATAGGACATATAATTTTAACTATATGTTATAACATATAACTTTAAAACTGACACATGGAGCATGGACCCATATTTGTGCTAGAAACAAACATTTAATTTAACTATCTCTAAGTTTTGAATTTCCAATATAATGGATATTTTACTTTATTTCATGTATTCATTATTATTACAGTGGTTCCTCCTCATAGACATTTGTTTAAGTCTTTTAGTATGGCACACACAAAGAATTCTCACTTCCTATATGGATGCCTGCTGCTCACCTTTCTCCCTCCACTGATGAACCTAGATCAAAACTGTAAAGACATATATTGGTGAAGTAGTGTTTTGTTGTTTTGTTTTTGTTTTGTTGTTTGCTTGCTTTGGGGTTGCTGAGATTTGACTATTCTTTGTTTCCAAAAATCTAGGGAACTGTGGTCCCAAAACAGGTAAAAAAGCAGACAGCCTATGGATCAAACAGCATCAGTGAAACCTCATACTGATCACATTGCAAATTGAGAAGCCCCTGTCTTCTCAGAGAGTCAGCCTCCTGTTGCAGACAAAGGGCAAGAACTCATTGAAAGGAAAATGTGTGTGTATTGACTGGAGCAGAGCTCCTTGATAGACACACAACATAACACAGAACTGACAGCTGGACAGTAAGGACACTTAATACTTGTGGGTCATGGGCCTATTAATATACCTATTTGTGAAAATGTGCATGTAAGAGTACAAGGCCCTTGTGAAGACACCCTTGCCAGCTTGAACACCACTATCCAAAAATAGAAACTCTGACAAATGTTACCAAATATACAAACTATGTGTTTCTGCTTAGTACTACACTTTTACAAAATTTCTTGGATTTTAATAAATTATAAGAACTTATTTCTGGAAAGTAGATTTTTCAATGCTCCATAAAAAAAGCAAAAGTGGCATCTTTGTTTGCAAATCCTTTGTGACATTTCACAAGCTGAAAAGTCTCTCTTGAATTATGGACAAAACTGGAGTCCTGTCCAATCTAATTTGCAGTGAAGGAACACAAAGATGACTGACAAAAGCCTAGACAGGTAGGTTCCGGTTATGTTTTTTATATCACACAAAATATTCTTAAGGGAATCTATCAAATATTCCTCCAGCTTGTACTACCTTGCAGAAGAAGGGGTGATTGCATTCTTTGTGAGGAATAATTGCAACACTAGCTAGTTGTTTCCGGCCCTGGCAGCTTACCTTGATGAGTTATAATAAAAAGGTGTTCGTCGTGGATTTTATTTCCTTTTATTTCACTTTGAAGCTCTTGCGCATTCAAAATCTTGTCCAACTTTAAATAAGAAAATGAAAAGATGGATTTTACAATTTCAAATCTTGAATCGTGGAAATAACACATTAATAAAAAAGCCATCTACAGTTCTTGGGGAAAAAGTCCCCAAAAGTCTCAAACTCTCAAACTTCAATTTGGTTTTGTTTTTCTTCCCCAAATGGTAAATGAGTATCATCAGAAAAGGTTAAATTTGCAATTTCATAGGGGAGGGGAGTAGGGGGAAAGTGGGAGAGAGGGAGGAATGGGAGGATACAGGGATGGAATAACAATTGAGATGTAATGTGAAAAAATTTATATATATATATATATATATATATATAACTGCAGTCAGTTGCTGTTCTTCTTAGAAATAGTCAGTGTGATGGCACTGTGCTAGCTAATGCCACTGCACTAAAGTGAGCATGGTGGGAAGCTAACCACAGGCTTGGCCAGCTGCAAGTCTGCAGTACTTTCCTCTCCTCCCGGTAAAATGCTTCTGGAAGGTTCTTACATTGTTTATCAATTCATCTTTACAAAAGTATCAAAGAAAATATGAGGAATTTACCCATTTTCCATCTGAAGAGTTTCAAGCTGAAAATTAACTAAAATAACATCCAAACTCCTTACAGAATGTTCACTTTTATATACTAATGATTTTGAGAAAGCCCTGTGTACCTTTAACATTTCTCTGTTTTTTTTTAAATCATAATTTATTCAGATTACATCCTCATTGTTATTTGCAGGCTTCTTCCAGTGATTTGGGGTTCTAGCCACATCTTTTTATACATGCTGAGCAAACTCTGCCTGCTCTCTTCACAAGAGTTTATCTTTCTCAATCTTCTGTCCTCATACAGAATTTTCTGCTCCTGCCTCACCTCTTCTAGCGAGGCACATTTCACCCCTTAACATGCTATAGCAAATTGGAAATGGCATAGGTATGTATGAACAGAAGAGCCCTAAGGTTCAGAAAACTGCCCATGATTAAGAAAAGACAGGCAAGGGAAAGGCAATGGAGCCAAATTGAGTGGCTACCAACAGCAGCTGATCCCAGTGAGGACTTCCCACCCACCTGCAAGTAGTTCCCGTAGACCAGTCCTCCGTTGCTAGCTTTGTTTACACCACTTTGTGCTTTGTCTTCTTCATTGCCTTCTATAGATAAATTTTCCAACGTGTATCTGCAGTTTTAGAAAATGACGTTTAAAAAAAGAGCTTGAGAAAACACAGTGACAATAATATAAGCAATTACGAGATTCTGTTACTAATTCTACTTGGTTTGTTAATAAGTGAAGAGAATAGTAACAAGTAAGGTGACTTTTAAGTCTAGAAATGTAACTGCCTACAAACTAAGGCTGGAGAGTCCCCCTCCATTTGAACAGAAAAAAAAAAAAACACTTACTTCACACTCTTTCCTAAAAACGGGCACCCACTCATGGTACTGACGCGTCCCAGTAGCACACAGGTTTGCTAGGTCAGTGACAGCATCAAGCTTTCCACATAGTGTTGTCCTGCCTTTTATCCATCCTGATGACCAGCCCCAGCCAATCAGCACGCAGCTTACACTCTTAACCAGAATTCATTTGAACTTATTCACAGCTGAACCTCTGTAACTTGAGGGTGGATATTTGTTGGACGCAGCTTGTTTGCTAGCAGATTGAGCCAAATCGAACCCTCTCGCTTGCCAAGTTGCGCTTTTATATCCAACACGGAACACACCAAATAAATCAATAGAGGCCAAGTCCATGGACATTTTCATTTAACTACTTAATTCTAATAAAGCTTTTCTATTAGTGTTAGGAACCGTAGAGACAGTGACGTTATAGACAAAAGTTTAATCTCTCCAAGGAGGATAGTCTTACAACTTCTAAGGAACAAGAATTGAAATGTCCTTGGGGAAAGAAAATTTACAAACTGCCGCTGCTGAGAGCCCACACACAGTCCATGCTAGAGCTCTTCTGGCTTAGCTCTTCTCTCATGATCCTGAGCAGCATACTGCACTGACCTTAACAGCTTACATTCAGCTGAGGTATGCCAGTGACAGGGAGGCTCCACGTTGGTGCCTGGTGCAAAAAGAGCAATTGCCACTTGTCTACAGGTCTGAAAGATATCAGTAATGCAGTAGCCTTTCTATAAACACCACTTACTGGGCTCATAAATAATGACTTTGCGTGCTGTGTGGCCAAGACAGAAGCTCCATCACCCTGTCTATAGTCAGTCTGTGCTGCTATTAGGAACTTGACATAGACAGTATTGCCCTCTGACCCTACTCCAAAAGAGATATTTCAAAACCTTCAAGTTTCTCAGAGTAATCAGAAGCCAGAACCTGTTTCTAGTCTTAACTCTAATTGTAAGTGGGTAATGTGAAAAATAAAAACTGATTTAAATTTTATAGTATCTTCCTCAAGAAAGCCTTTAAATTAGGAAGACCCTGTTGCACATCTAATTCTTTACTTTATTACTGTTTAATACCCTTAAATATATAACTGATAAGTATTATAAAATAATTAAATGCTATGTTACTGGAGAGCTTGGGAATCACCACACTCCTATGGTGTACCAGGGTTATAAGCTCTGTGTTCTGGCGTGGTCTGGTCATTGCTTATACACAAGACAGGGCCTTGTATATAGGGAATGGCTATAGTCCTTGCTCCCTTTCCTGCTGTCCTGCCCTGGATCGAGGATGCTGATCCCATTAACTGACTTGCTTTTTTAGCTAGGTAGGTAATTAGAAGGACGAGAGCTAAATGGCTTCTTTCACTCTTTTTAAGGCTCTTGTGCTGTAAACTGCTCTTCGTTTACAGATCATCATGTTAATACAAAGGGTAAGAAAGTTGCTTTCGAAGTTTACTGCACGTATTGTCCTTGGCTGGTTCCGTAGTTTGAGCAGGACCCCTGGGCCCAGATCTGCCCATCATAATGTTCTTCTTGTAGGTTTCTAGGACCCTCTGGATACTTCTATTTCCCCATTCTCCCATGCTTCTCTCACCTAGAGACCTAATAGGGTGTCTTCCCCTCTGTCCCACTTTCCTGGTAAGTGAAGACTTTCATGGGACATGTGCCTTGGGCTAGTGCCCTGATATAAGTGAGTATATACCCAGATCTAGCCAATGGACAGGACATTCTCCACAGTTGAGTGGAGAGTGGGGTCTGACTTTCACACGAACTCTGATGCCCCATATTTGACCACATTCCCTGGATAGGGAGGCCTGTTGGCTTTCAGAGGAAGGATAGCAGGCTACCAAGAAGAGACTTGATACCCTATGAGCATATACAGGGGGAGGCGGACCCTCTCAGTTACGTTCATAGGGAAGGGGTGTAAGGGGAAAATGAGAGGGAAGGAGGGAGAAATGGGAGGATACAAGGGATGGGATAACAATTGAGATGAATATGAATAAATTAACAAAATATATTAAAAATTAAAAAAAGAAAGTTGCTTTCATTCTGTAAATTAGAGATAGTAGATATCTTAAGAACAAAAGAGTTTCCCTTTTTCTTAACATTGCATTCTGTATGGATCTCCTTACAAGGGTTAGTTTCGTGATTTCTTTTCCCAGTTCTGGACAAGTCATCCAAATATTCCAAGCTGCTGTATCACAGAATGGGTAAACTGATGGAGGGATTGTTCCTCCTCCACTCAGGGTGGGCGGCTGCTGTTGCATAGCCTGAACACGCTCATTCTTCATAACGTTTGCAGTAGCTACCACATCAGATTCATGAGTAGTTATAATCCGGCCAACACTGAGTTCTTTTTCTATGGGGAAAAATTTACTATTTGATGTTTTCTCCAGACTGGGAGTTCTTTTTCCTCCATTTTCTTTTCAGTATGCATGAAGGAATGTAGTGACTTGTGCATGTGAGGTGAGTTCTCTCTCAGTTACTGAGCTGCGTTCCCAGCCCTCTTCAGTATCTCCAGTTTAAAGGTTTACAACCATCCATATGTATTATCCCCAATAAATCTTAAAATCTCTCTGTCTCTTCCTTTTCCCCATCTCTTTCTCCATCCCTCCCTTTCACCCACTCCCTCCTTTCACTGTTCGGTACTGAGGATCGAACCGAAGGGCCATTGATGCGAGGCAAGTTCTCTGCCCTGAGCTCTACTTCAGCTCCTATGTTGGAAATTTTCCACAGCTCTTGAGAATATACACTCTAACTCAAAGTAGTAGATCTAGTACTGAAATTTAAGCATTAGGACTTATCTAAAAAACATATGGGTGCAGGCAATGAACTCTGGTAATCCTCTGAACTCATATACCAACCATATACACATGTCTTACCGAGGAACTGTGCTGGCGGGAGCACTGACTGAGGTGCATACTTGAAAGACTCAAATTATAACTAACTACCAGCCTAAAACAATCCCCAGAAACCATCTGCTGGATATACTGGAGAGAGAACATTCTTCCACCCTGGAATGTAGTAACAGAATGTCAGGAATGTGACACATAGAAAAAAATGGTTTTTAATTGAAAATAAGTTTTTTTCCTCCACATAATATACCCCCATTATGTTTTCTTTACCCCCTACTCCTCCCAGTTACTCCTCATCCTCTCTCCCATCTGGATCCACTCCCTTCTTTCTCTCATTAGAAAACAGACGGGTCCATCTATACGCCTTCACTGTGTCTACCTAGACACATCAGCCAAATAACTCCCCAGGTCTGCTGAGGCTGTGCTTTGGAAGGTCTGTATACTTACATCACAAGGGCTAATATATTTAGAAACTAAGTAATTTTCTACTCACCTTTAACCATTTCCAGGCAAAGGCATGTCACCCGTTCAATATAGTTGATAGGTTCAGTCACCGTATTGAAGCAGTTTTCTTCTGTTGGTGGTGCTTTGCTTCATTTCCCTAGATGGGAGTCTAGAAAGAATAAGAATCCTTTAGCCAGGTTTTAATTTAATGGGACAGGTGGGAGCTTTCCAACAGCTCTTTTATTGAGCCCAAGAATAGACGTGTATAGTGGTGATTGTGGCACACTGGAGAAAAGTGGGAAAGAAACTATCAGTTTCAAGGGGAGGAAATCGTGTTGCTACTCATGAAGGATTTTTTAAAGGTTATTTTTCAAAGGAGAAAACAAAACATTCTATGAAAATGAGTACAGCTGTATCATATTTACCAGTCCTGTAAATAAGAAAACAGAGGTCTAGATGGTAGCCACCAACAAACCAGGACCTCGGGACTTTTTCTCAGAGAACATGGTGTTTGTGCAGACATGCTTATGGATGCACTATTATTGTATTTATTTATCAAAATGTGCACTATTAACACAATTACACTGTTTAACACAAAGTTATTATAAAACTGCTATTCTTTGTTATTAATGCAATTTGTGGCAAAATTCTAATCAACATTCTGATAATAAGTTTTCCCAAGATTAAGATGATGCATTGGGGGCTGGAGTGATGGCTCAGTAGTTAAGGGCACTGATTGTTCTTTCGGAGGGCCCGGTTCAAATCCCATCACCCACAGGGCAGCTTACCACTGTCTGTGACTCAAAGACCTAATGGTCTTATATAAACATATGTGCAGACAAAACACCAATGCACATAAAATAAAGATAAATAAAAAGATTTCTTTAAAAAGATGATACATTGGCCATTAAGATTTTTCTTTTTTGTTTAGTATAATTTATTCATATTACATGCCAATTGGTATCCCTTAAGGTTTTTTTTTCAAGAATGGTTTAAAGATGTAACTCATTGGCAGTTTGCTTGCCTAGCATATCCCAGATCCTGGCCTCCATCTCCATATTGCATGAATAAATGAATGAATGAATGAATCGACGAATGGATGAATGTATGTGCAAATGAAAAAGTAATTAATTAAATAATAAAAATAGTCAGAACTAATCATTATACAGCTCAGTGGGTTTTAAAAATTAATGTATTGAGTGTAATTGTGAAAATATTAAAATTATCAAGAAATACAAATTGTATAAAAACTTTTGTAAAGATTTTGATTTCATTCACAATGTACAATTTTTGGAAAAGACTAAAAGCACAATGATCATAAGCTATATTACAAACAATAAGCAATGGTAACCTTTGGGGCCATTACTGTAACACACCATTTGAACTACATGAAATTGATGTTCTGTGGGTCTTACTGACTGAATGTCAGGAATATCAAAAGTTTCTTGCTTTTGCTTTTGAAGTATGTTGAAACCCTCAACATTAGACTCTGATAAGTCTCTGTGATTTGGACAAACTTTCAAAAATTCTCCAGTAGGAAAGTTCAGACTTTTGGAAGAAGCAGCTGTCCTGGCGCTTCCTGTATGAACTCAGTACCTGTGGGGCAAGCACACGGGGAAGGAAGACTTCGCCCGAGCAGAACACCATGATAACAGGAGTGTGCATGCACGTGCACATATGCATACTAGCATGTGTGTTCATATGTGTGATAGAAGATGCTGTTGACATCCTAGTAGAAAGAAAGCAGAGCAAGAACAGAATTAAGAACCAGAGATGAGTAGAACATCCAGAGTCAAGCCTTCAGTGACTTACTGCTTTCTGTGAGCATTTCGCCTGGACTTCCCGTCCCTTCGTAAAATAGTCCTGGGAGCTGGGCAAGCGTGGGTCAGCACACTAACCTGTGGGAGACATCTCCTATTCAAACCATAACTTATTTTAAAAAATCCTCATTATTAATTTATCACTTTCTTATGTTTGTAAAGTTACTTATGTAAATTTTTACAGAACACTTACTAATGTGTAAAAAAAAAAAACGAATATATATTTGAGATGCCTTTCTATGCCACATACCCTGCTGTGGTCATTTTCTTTTTCACTAAATTAATTAGCTTATTGATTATCTGACAGCTAAGTTTTGTTCTTGACTTTGAAGTATGTTGTCTCTCCGGACTGTTCTGAAATTTCCAGGCTCATCAAGTCCTCGCTGCATCAGCCTCCTGAATTTAGCAGCAGGGGTTATAGCACCTGGACCAGCTCGTTCCTCCACGCAAGCCTCGGAGGAGAGCTGTTGGCAAGGCTGCACTAGCTGTTCACTGATAAAGCCAGTATTCAAACCAAGCATTCCCTTGTGTGACACCTGTGGTCTCTTGCTCCTACGCAGACTGCCACATAATTCTCAAAGATTGGACTCTTTTTTTCTTTACTGATTCTCCCATTTTTAAAAGATAAACTTTTTACAGTATTGAGCAAGTAAAAAATGTCTGACATTACCAAGTTTAATAAATAAGTTTTCTTTGTTTTTATTTAACAAGCAAACTTATAAACAAAAGTATTCACTTTTGTTTAATTGCATAGGTGTCAATCACCAGTTTCACCTGATTCATACCCTTATGGTGATTTTACTAATGTCTGCAGGAAGTAATATATTAGTTCAAGGATAATTCCCAACATTTCCATATTTCCTTCAGCAGCTGGGCCTGAGAACAGCCAAACTGGGAGACATATACCTGAGTTAACATGATAAGATATTGTAGTGAGACGCAACAATCCCAACCCTCATATAAACAAAATGATTAGGATTTCCTATGTGCCTTATCTATTTCATACATTCTAGATAATTTAAATACAGACTATGTTGTGGGAAATTCCATCAGTAAGTAGTGGTGGGAAATTATTCAAAATAACATAGTAGAACACGGACTGGAGTGATAGTACATTAGCAGTGTGCTTGCCTAGCACACGTGAGGCACAGTCCCAACACCACAGATAAAACAGTATAGGAACTATGAATACTTGTAACTGCTAATTTGTATTGGAGACAAAGCTAATTACATTTGTACTCCAAGATTCCCTTCACTCCAAATATTATCTGTGATGACAGCATTGCAAGCAGAGTTGGAGAATCCAGGATTGAAGTGATGAGCCGAAAGCAGCGACCAGCAGAGAAAACGGGGGGACGCAACAATGAAAAACTAAAATAAGTTGAGAAATAAGGTGATAGATTACAGTTGGGGTTATGAGAAAACTATAACAGGGCTTGGAGATAGGGAGCCAGAGGAAGCAAAGGTGATTCGAAGAGGAACAGGTATGAAGGAGACACCAGTTGAGCGTAGATACAAGGAATCACTGGACACAGACCTGTGTGAATGTGAGGCCAGAGTGAGGGTGCTCAGGTTTAATTAAAACTTTTTTTCACATGAATAATTGATTATTCAGGATATTCAGATTCTTAACTCTTACTAATATTCTGTTGGAGCCATAGGAGCCTCAGCCACCTCTTACACCTGCCTCAGCACCAGTGTTTCTGAGCTTTACTCATATACAACCACAGGGTCACATGGCAACTCAACTGGCTGAGTCATTTCGTGTGTTCATATTAGTTGTGAAAGTGTTTATCACCAATCACCAGAGCATGTGGTTGACCTCTAGTCTCTCCTTGGTACAAGGGGTCATATGAATATTGTTTCCTGTGTTTCTGTTTCCTTAGTCTCATTTACAGAAATACCAGGTGGTTACAGGAATGCGAACGAAAGTCCATGTTCTCTGTTGAGCTTTCCTGCCAAGCATCTTCAGGGCTGGAGGTCACGCTAAGACTCCTGGTTCGTTCTGCCCTGCTACCAATGGACTATCTTAGTGCTAACAGGTACAAAACAGCTAAAATTCTGATACCAAATAATGTTAATCCTTGATTCTCAGTTAGAATAAATAAACCACTTTTTAAATTTCATCTCTAATTCTTCTCTACTAGTTTTAGAAAAATTTAAAATACAGAAGAACAATAAAGATGCAATGTGTAGATAATTTCAAAGTATTGTTTTTTTACTTCAGGCATTAAAGTGGATTTTAGTATGAATATGTTTTAAAAGTAATTCTTATCACGTAATTTTTTTTCTTTTCTTCTGCCCTTAAAATAAGCTTTAAAACCATAATCTCTGAGATACCTACTAAGATAAAATGATGCTTAATGTTGGCAGAAGTTAGCATCACCAAGGAGACTGGCCTCTGAGTATCTTGATTGTATTAATGGAGGTGAAAAGACTTGCCTAGTGTGGGGGCGCCTTTACCCTAGGCCAGAATGCAAGTGGAAAAAGCGAGCTGGTCACCAGCATGGTCACTGCTCTCTTCTGACAGAAAACACGTTGTGCCTAACGGCTTTGAGCGCCTGGTACCTTGACTTCCCCACCACCACTATGGACTAAAATAAACTTGTTTCCCTTAAAGCCGTGTTTGCCAGAGTATTTAATAACAGCATAAGAAAGAAACAAAACAAAAACAAAAACGAACGGCTAGCTAACTCTAGTTGCCAAGTATCTTAGTTCAACCCTGGCTGTATCCTCACCAGTGACAAAAACAATTCCACAAGCCTCCTGTGCTTTCTTCTACAGCTATCATGTGAGAGGCCTGCTAGAAAAAAAATCTATGTATTTAGGGGGTTTTCTAGAGTCAGTGAATCTCAATAAAAGACATGTCTTGATTATAAATCTTATTTATTTGCTTATTTGGTTTTTCAAGATAGAGTTTCTCTGTGTAACCCCAGTTATCCTGGAGCTCACTCTGTAGACCAGGCTGGCCTTGAACTCACAGAGCCCTACCTGCTTCTACCTCCTGAGTACTGGGATTAACAGTGTGGACCACCACTGCCTGGCTGCTTAGAACTCTTAGGACGCTGATTTGCGGAGATTAAGCTGCATAAGAATGGTCAATTTGAATGTACATGCAATTTCAATGAAATATTTTCTAAAATTATGTTTAGAGCAATTGTTTCATTAAATTTTGGAAAGATATTATTCAATTTAATGGTTGGTTACTTCTGAGCCAATGTTCTGAGGTTTAGCATTTCCATAGCGGTTTATTGTTTCATAGATAATTTGTTATTTTATGTATATTTTTTAGAGAAATTCAAAGAATATTTGTTTCCTTAATGTCGTTGGGTTTGATGTAACCTCTTATCTGAAAGTCAAGCCACTGGGTTTTCAGAAGTATTTTTCTCTAAACCATTGTGATGTGCCTGGCATCTTTCTCTTTCTCCATGTGTTTTAAAATCTTCATGTACTCATTTATTTAGGGTTACTGCATGTGTAACTCAAAGAACATTTACAGAATTCAGTTCTCGCCTTCTGCCAGGTGGGTCCCAGGAATGGAATTCAGATGGCTATCCGCCATGACCACCTATGTGTACTTTGAACAAGTAGTCAGATACTTAATACAAAGAACAACCAAACAGGGTAAATAGTCACAGCAATTCCAAGGGTTCAGTGAGTACAATGCAAACACCAGATTTCACTCCGACATCGGAAACCATTGTGGGTGCAGTAGCAAAGGCAACATCTGGAGGACGAAATTCATGAGCAGACATCCAGGAGATGATAGTGTAAGGCTCCCTCTCTCTCAGCCTGGGAATGTGACCCAGGCAAGCTTGGGAAAATGACCCAAAAATAATTGAAGGCCATCTCAGCTTCAGTTTCTGAGATCAAGGTGGCCAACTGAGATAAACAATTTCAACTAAGGTAAACAATTACCATCTGGAAATTCTCTGGAAACTCCCCAACACCCCTCCCTGCAATAGCCAATAACATTTAGATAAGCACCCTTAGTGACCACCAGAGCCAATCCTAACAGAGGGCATGCAGCCCCTCCTAACCTTTGTGGTTTTAGCCTTTAAAAAGTCACTGTTACAGAGACTCGGGGTGCGCCCCCTCCCTCCCTCCCGAGAGAGTGTCAGGGGCTCCCTGACATGCGTCAGCAATAAACCTTGTGCCTTTGCATCAACATTGTGGTTCTCGAGTGGTCTCTCGCAACGACCCCCCACCCAGGTGGACTCTACAGTCCAACAATAGGAGATCCACTTCACTGTGGACAGATGACACCAAACAAAACATACCGTGATGGAGGGAGCATTTTAATTGAGGCTTAATATTAAAGGAAGTATTTAAGCTGCCTTTGGGATTTTGAACCACACCACAGCATCTTAGGAAACTGGCTTGTTCTTTAGGGCAGTGAAAGAGACTACACCCAGTGAACTCGAATTCCTTCTTCTCCTAACACAAAGTTGTTGTTGCTATTGCAATTTTTTAACTCACTTTTCCTCTTGGCTCTTGACCAAAAAAAATCACAACGCTCTATCACAAATCAGTAGTTATTATTGTGTAGTTGTATTAGTTATTTTGTTGATGTTGTTGTTAGAAAATATGACTGTGGCTACTTGAAGAGAAAAACTCTTGAGAGGCCTAAATAAGTCAAATGGAGTCTTTATTATCCTCTCATGGGACCTTCCCAAGCAGATTAGGAGGAAGCATCCTTGACCTCCTCCAGATAGTGTGAGTTAAAAAAAATAAATAAATAAATCATGACATATTCAGAAAGGCAGCTCTGGACATTTGCAGCAATCAAGCACTGTTTATAAAAGTGGAGATAGAGCTGATAAATGGTCAAGCAGTTAACCTTTATCTCAGGGTCACATTTTATAGGAGTTTAGAGCTGATCCAGAGACCAGCTTTACCCAACATAGTTTAGCACTTCAAGTATTCATAGAAATACTTTTGTAAGGTGGCATAAGTAGCCCTCTGCAGTGCTATGGCCAAAGGTACCTTAAGGAAGAAGGTTCAATTTGGTTTATGGTTCCAGGGAGCTAGATGCCCATAATGACGGGGAGGATATGGAAACAGGAGGAGAAAGCTGAGTGACCACATCTCACACACACACACACACACACACACACACACACACACACACACACACACGCAGAAAGAAGGGGTGAGGTAGGGTGGGCGTACAGAGAGGAAGTGAAAGACACCTGCCTCCAGTAACTTACTTCCTCCATCAAGGCTCCACATGCTCAACCTTCGATTAACTCTCCAAACAGTGTTAACAACTAGGAACCTATGATCCCCTGAGAAATATTTCTCATTTAAACCACTTTACTAATCCTGATGTTTCTTTGCCTCTCTCATTTACTTATCCATGTCAGTTCAGAAAAAAAAATGTGCATCTACAAATGAGACGCTGAGGTTCTGATTGCGGTCAGTGGTGTGTCTAGCCCAGGACTTCCCAGACTTGACAGAACTCCTGGAACTTTTCAATGAGAGTCATTTAAATATGAGCCTCTCCAGTCTAATACATGTAAAGTTCGTATGTTCATTTTCCTAAGCCTTACCAGACATAGAACTTACAGGTACACACTTGTCTTCAGAACAGAAAATGTATAGCTAAAAAGGAAATAACTGTATTTTTAACGAACTACCTACATGCATTCATTCTCTTTAATGAGCTCACTGCCCTCCTAGCACTGTTGCGAAACACAGATGGATGATTACAGCATTCTCGGAATGATGAGACTTTCAAATATTTTATAAACACATTTAAATAATATAATTAAACTAAATTGTTCTCATTAAACATCTCAGACCAAGGAGATTAGACTGGGAGGTAGAAGCCACTGTTGTCCCCTGGAGAAGAGAAAATAAACTCTTTCTCAAGTTGCTTTTGGTCATGTCGCTTTACTGCAGCTACTCTAAGACACTCATATTTCAGCATCCTGCTCTTGGCTGTGCACACGTACAATCCTCAAACTCTCCCCTCTGGACACTTCACCGTGAGCTATTCAGACGCCTTAAACACTGTGTCCCAGGTATGGTGGCATGTGCTTGTCATTCCAGCCCTGGGGAAGCTGGATCAGACGGATTTCCACTGGTCCAGGCAACCCATGGCTCAGTCATGAAATCCTATCTTAAAAAGAAAAAAACAAAAACAAAATCAAAAAACAAAAAACCCAAAACCAAAACAAAAAACAAAAGCAAACAGTCAAACATGCTCTAACAATCTCGCCTACATTCCCTTCATGTCCCCTTGATTAGATCATTCCTGTACGTGTGGATAAAGCATAAATAAGCGTGCTTTGCGAACACTTTTCCTGATCACATTTTCCACACTGGGGTCAACTTATTGCTTCACTTAGCAGCAGAAGCGCAGTTCCAGAGAGCAGCTTGTGTGTGTGTGTGTGTGTGGTGTCAAACTTTTTGTAGTGGGTTGAATGAGAATAGAAGCCATATTTTAATTTTTGGTCTCGAGTGGTAGAAGATTTTAGGAAGGATTAGGAGGTGTGGCCTTGTCGGAGGAGGTGTGTCACAGGGATGGGCTTTGAAGTTTTAATTTTTAATTTTTAATTTTTTTTTTTAGGTTTTCTGAGACAGGGTTTCTTTGCCTAACATCCCTGGATGTCCTGGACTCCCTCTGTAGACCAGGCTGACCTTGAACTCACAGAGATTTACCTGCCTCTGCCTCCCAAGTGCTAGGATTAAAGGCATGCACCACCATGCCAGGCTTGCGCTTTGAAGTGCTTAGAGCCCACACTGTTCCTAGATAGAGCAATCAACCTTCTCCTTGTAGATAAGGATGTGAGCTCACAGCTGCTGCCCCAGCGTCGGCCCAGCTGCCTACTACCATGCTTCCTGTGATGTCAGTCGTGGATGCTAGTCCTCTGCAGCTGTGAGCCCCAAAATAAAGGTTTATTTTTATAAATTTCCTTGGTTATATTGTTTTGTCACAGCAATTGAAAGATAACTAAGATAGAGTTGGTACCAGGGACACGGTTATAAGTGTGACAACTTGATCGTGCTGGTTTTTTGTTTGTTTGTTTGCTTTTGTTTTTGTTTTTTGGGAGGAATTTGAAAAACTTTGAGACTCTGGACTAAGGAAGTGGCTGAATACTCTAAGTGGTCTTGGTGGGCAATCCTAGAAGGAGGTTGGTAGACAGTCGTGCTAGGAGCCATGTGGACTAGATAGCAGTCCAGATCAAAAGGTTTCTGAGAACAGCAATATTAGCAGCAGAACTAAAAAGGTATTCTTGTGATGTTTTGGCAAAGAATGTGTCTGCTTTCTGCCTTTTTTTGCCCCTCACACTCTGCCCGAGGACAAGCTAAAATTAATTTCATTGGCAGCCAAGATTTTTAAGACAGCTTAATATTATTCTGTCCCACGGTTATTTGTACATGCTCTTATGCACGTCTACAGTGAAAAGAAGCAAGCTGGGGGAAATGCAGTTTGTGGAGAAAAAGAGTAAAAGGAAATTTAATGTCAGTCTTGCAGGCTTGTGCTGCAAGAGGTAAGAAAAAGCCGGAGGTGAAGTGGAATAAAGGGATGGCTGCCCTCAGGGCAAGACTCCCCTCAGCTAAACATCTAACTTTTAAGAGGGAAATGCCTGCAAGTTCTCGGTTTAGCTCTGTACCCCATCCTGAGTGAGGTAACCCAGACCAGAAAGATACACATAGTATGTACTCACTTATAAGTGGATTTTAGCCATGTATACAGGATAAACATACTACAATTCACAGACACAGAGGAGATAATTAACAAGGAGGACTCAGGGAGGATGCTTAAATATGACCCAGAAGGAGAATGGAATAGACAGCAAAACTGGTTCAAGAAGGGGAACAAGGAGATGGGGTGCAGAGAGAATGAGGGTGGAGATCAGGCCTGGGGAGAGGACAGAG
Source organism: Acomys percivali (assembly GCA_907169655.1). Lineage (NCBI taxonomy): Eukaryota > Metazoa > Chordata > Mammalia > Rodentia > Muridae > Acomys > Acomys percivali. The sequence goes on from OU015751.1 coordinate 113,955,422, forward strand.
GACTTCCAGAGGGAAAATAAACCACGGGCAGAGGCATCTCTCTGACAAGCTGGACGTAGGACAGGTTAAGCTTCTGGAAAGATATGGAGGCAACACTAGCTGAGACTCCTAGTAACAGGGGTTGTAGAGACTGAAGAAGACACCCTCTAACCAGACAGGACTCCTAGTGGAGGGAAGGGAACATCAACTCACCAAGAACTTTGACCCAAAATTGCCTGCCTACAAGATATACAGGGATAAAGATGGAACAGAGATTGAGGGAATGTCCAAACAGGCCTGGTCCAACCTAAGGCCCATAGGAGAAAGCCATCATCTGACACTACTAATGACATTCTCACAGACAGGAGCCTAGCATAGTTGTTCTCTGAAAGGCTTCACCCAACAGCAGATTGAAACACCTGCTGAGACTCACAGCCACCCATTGGACGAAGCATAGGAAAATTGGGGGCAAGGCAGAAAGACCTGGAGGGTATAGGAGCCCCAAAAGAAGGCCAACAGAGCCAACTAACCAGGGCCCAGAGGGGCTTACAGAGTGAAGCACCAATGAAGGACCATGCATAGACTGGACCTAGGCCCCCTACGCAGATGTAGCAGATGGGCAGCTCAGGTTTCATGTGGGTTCCCTAGTAAAGAGAGCAGAGGCTGCCTCTGACATGAACTCTGTTGCCCGCTTTTTGATCACTTCCTCCTGATGGGGCTGCCCTGCCAGGCCACGGAGGAAGAGGAAACACTCAGTCCTGATGTGACTTGATGAGCTGGGGTGGGTTGATAGTGGAAGGGGCTCCCCTTCTCTGAGATACAGGGGAGGGGGAAGAGGAGGGAGGAAGAATGAGGGTGGGTAAAACTGGGAGCAGAGAAGATAGTGGGCTAAGATTGGGTGTAAAGTGAATAAAGAAATAAATTAATTAATTAATTAAAAAATAGTGGTATCTGTACTTGAAAAGGAGAAGGGGGAGGAGGAGGAAATGCCTGAGGATTTCTTATATGCCTAAAAAGCAACAACAAAGAAAATATCATGCAAATATAATTCAAGAAAGGAGCCAGGCTCCATCTCTAGTGGCCAGCCAAACACTGAAGAGTCAAGTGGAGCATCAGTAATGTGGTTCTGGCCTCAGAGTCAAGAAGGATGCCAAGTGAAGGGGTGCTGTATTCCTCCTCTGTGGCTAAAGACAGCCACTAAGGGCAGGCATGAGACAGGGAGTCCCTGAGAGGGTGGTGCTTGAATCTGTGTGTGTGTGTGTGTGTGTGTAGGCCTCCAACCAGCCTATGAGAGAGAGAGAGAGAGAGAGAGAGAGAGAGAGAGAGAGAGAGAGAG
>OU015751.1:113966588-113993254 GCA_907169655.1 Acomys percivali
GTTCTTATCAGTTTCAGTATTTAATAGTAACATTGCATTTCCATTTAAACAGTAATGCAAGGTTGTCATTGATTCAATGTCACATTCAATATATTCTTCAATCTGCTTCACTTATAATTTATTTGAAAATCCATTTCAGTTTTTAAAAGTTTTTTTTACATAAAGCAATGAACAGACAAGAAGAACTATCTCATAAAGGTACATTTGGCACAAAGTCACAAAAATTAAGTTGTGCAACCAATTCTGGAAAATTGGCTATTATCCATGGAGTTATTATTTGGAACCAATTTAATAAATTATACATAGCTCTGTATCAAATTTCTGCTAAGTATCAGTACTATAGAATTCACCACATATTTCCATTACATTTTGCCAAAGCTTTCCATTTTTTCCTTCTACTAAAACTAGAGATAGTGACTTACGGATGAGAGCACATGTGTTTAACCATTGTTTCAAAATACACAGCTCAAGTTCTTCTGTTTCTTCTTTACAATCATTGTGCTCATTAATTTTCCCAATCTGTGTAACTGTGTGTGCGTGCATGTGTGTGTTCATGCAGACTCCAGGATTTTTAATGAAAGGACCAGTAAGATGCTACAATCTGGTCAAATGGGGAAGCCAAAAGTCATTCTTCTCCAGATATCTTCACTTTAAAATTTTCTGTAAAGTACATGTTTCTTGTTCATACATGACCTGCTTACATATTGTGGCAGAAGTCAACGAAGGGCTGAATCAGGTATTAATTCAGGCATCTACTGAAACTTTTTTCTTTGGACCATACGGTTTTGGGAAGTGAATTTAGAGCCATTTGGTGTGTACAAGAATATTTTTAGGAATTGTTTTCCAGGTATTAGTTGGTTTACAGAAATCAATGTATTTTGCTACATTTTACTATATACTCTTCATATGTTAGGGTCAACAGATACCATTTAGATGTGATTTTGCAAGGACATGTTGCAAACATTTTAGAAACAAGGAGCAAGCTTTGTCTCGCAGTTTAAAGTTCTAAATCTAGTCCATTCATGAAAGACAGGACCTTTAACTTTGACCTCTACCCCAGCCATCCACAACATTTTTTTAAAAGAGTAATTTAAAAAGTGTGTATCGAGGTTGAGAATGAACTCAGTACATGATGTTTTAGTTTTATGTCGAGTATCACATTTGATTAAAAAAACTTTATTTCTTTGTTTCTAATATTACTAGACTATATTTACATCATTTAATATGACAAAATTACCAGGAAGGTCTCCACCTTCATTAGTACAACAAATTTAATTTAAGAGAATATTTTAAGCCAAAGTCTTCCTTAATAATCTTATTAACTATATTTATGATACCCACAGGAGGGCTAATTCTTTAATTTTTGAGGACTAATTCATTTTATTTCAAAATAACTGCAGAGCCATTTGGAAAAGAATCCTGTAAGAGGCATTGCTTCATAGCCTCTATAGGGAGACATAAGAAGATGTGAGATGCTAATCATGGAAACAGTTGTAAACCTTTGTCATGCCAGGAAACATCACGTTATATTGATTTAGGGGTTTTGTTGTTGTTTTGCATTCATTGGGAAAAGATTGAATATGGCTGGTACTAGAAAGAAAATATTTTAAACAAAAAGCATTTTATAAAGAAATCTAAGTGGACTCAGTGAGTTATAACACACACACACACACACACACACACACACAAACAATAATAATTTTGAAAATGTAAGTTTAAGAGGTAGGCACAGAAGAGTTGGAAGATGAGATGGAGGAGTGGGAGTGAAACATACAGAGAGCTCATGTACTAACTTCTCAAAGGGCTTAAATTTAAATAAATAAAATGCAATGTAAATAAAGATTAAAATAATTATATATTAAATAATAATACAACACAATTATTATCACCACGAGGATAATATCTGTAGATATTAGAAATTTGGAAAAATATACCAAAAGTTTTAGTCATGATTGGTGTAACATTCTGATAGTCATTTTATAAGTAGCTATACAAAACTATTATTAAGTAAATAAATATCCCCCCTTCGAAAAGGAAAAATGAAAATAAAATCTAGGTCAGGACCGCCATGAGCTAACGACTGTGCAAGAATGGCTATTTCTAAAAAGATGAACCCTTCAATATTTGTGAGATTGGGGAAGGGGTAATTCGCATACTGTTGGAAGTTAGATTATTGCAGCTATATGGCAGTAGGACTGTGCTTACTCAACAAACTAAATATCCTGAAAGCCTACTATTGGCTACTTATTAAAAAAAAAAAAAAGAAATTTGTCAATATGCAAAACAGGCATGTCCATGGCAACAATAGTTACAGAAACAATGCAAAAGGCCATCAGTTGATGAATGGATAACAAATATGTGGTGCATGTGCACAATATGTGTCCTTATACCCAACATTGAAATTGATAGCCTTTTGTTTGTACTATGGATAGAGTTGGAGAGCATTATGCTCAACCAAGTAGCCTAGGTATGCTAAACTTACATAAACCCTACACAGTGTATTCACGTCTTACCCCTCTGATAAGTATCTAGCTTCTGCCTTTATATATCAGTTAGAGAAAATTTAATAGATTTACTGAAAAAGGAAATGACAAATTGTAGAACATAAGAAGGCTCTAGAATGACATGCAAACCATATATTGCATGACATAGAACCCTATAGAGACTGGACCACACATTCCATTTAGTGCTGTCAATAAAGGAGAAGAGAGGAAAGCTACTCACGCCAAGGATCATAGAATCGAAATATGAAGTCATTAATTATATTTTGAAGTAATGTAAGGAATAGTGCTTGCAAATAAAGATCTAGACATGATGCACAGTGGCAATTGCCTAACAAATGTAGCCCTTCACTGATGTAGTTTTGCCTTGTTTCTGTCTGCTAAAAAATTAAGTTTTGTCATTCTAACCAATGCCTTCATTCCTACTAATAGATTCCAAGCAGATGCTGTTTCCAAATTTGGCATCATATTCTTCTTATGGGACATAGTCTCCAAAGTCCTCCGCCTTCAGGAAATCAGTGCCAACCACACTGGATCTCATGAGACCTTAGATTTTGTTGCAAGTCACCAAAATTTCAGCATTACAGAGTTTGTCAAGAGCAATGGTTTTTATCTCAATCATGACACTTTGGTGCACTGTGAATTTTTTGGAAAACCATGTGGTCCAAAGGTAATTCTTGAACATCTCTCTAAATATAATCAAAACTGTAGGCTATGGTTTTGTTCTATTTCTTAATAGATCAAATAAAATTGATCCATGGAGAAATCTACCTAAGTTCGTTAGCTGTGCTAAGTTTTGCCTTGGAATAGAGGGAGATGTGGTATCCATGTGAAACGAGCTTCTTCTTTCAAGAAGTCATGTAAGGGGTTGGAGAGATGGCTGAGGCATGAGGGCACTACCTGATGCACAGACATGGTGATGTGGGTTCAGATCCAGAACTCTTACCAAAAGAAATCTGGTGCTGCTGTATGCTTGCCTGTAACTTCAGCACTCTGGGAAGCAAAGACTTGCCTGGGCTGGATACTAGCCTTGACTCAGGAAAAAAGGAAGAGAGTGACAGGGCAGGACACTCAGAGTTGTCCGGTGGCATCACTCACACACACACACACACACACACACACACACACACACACACACATATATGCACACATACACACACATACACACACACAGACACACACACAGGTCGGGGCAGGTTACAAAAAAAAATGATAGATGACAAAAGTTTTGAAGACCTCTCTTGAACCATAGTTTCCCCAAAATAAAACAGCTTAACACAACACAATACTTTAATTTTTTTTCCTTATCCTTCAACAACATATTTGAAGAAAGCATCTCTCCACCTAAAGCAGCTGTCGCACAGTACCGGCGCTAGTAGCACTTTCCAGAATACACAGAACATGAGCCTTCCAGATGTGTCATGCACAAGATGGGCAATGAGGTTTTTTTTTTAATCTACATGTAACCTCTACAGTTCTGTTTTAATTGCATACACAGATAGTCTAAGATAAGGTACAGCATGCCTAGATTCTGGTCCCTTATTCCCTACATCTCTAATTCACTATTCTATGAGATGGAGTCAAAGAGATATCAACTTCATAGTCCTATGATACAATAGCAAAAAGATAAGAGAAATTCCTAGGAGAGACTAGATAGGAATGAAGTGAACCAGGAAGAGACCCAAACACTCGCGGTGCGGGGGTTGGGGGTGGGGTGGGACTGCTCTTCTCCTTTGCTTTGTATTTACTAATACAATTACATTCCATACTGGGGAAATGTTCACTAGTGATAATACACATTACAGGAACCCAATCCTAGTAATCTGTGAAGTAAAATATATGGATTTATATGGTTTAGTTAACTGGGTAATCTAAACCAGTGCTGGCTTTACAAAATGGCTTACCAATGAGACCCTTACTTTGATTCTGCCTTTCTGTCTCCTAACTTTGCCTGCCTGCTTTTTGGCGGGACTCGTTAGCACTCAAGAATCCGGGCGATGATCCAGTGAAAGTCTCACCATCTGTTCTTAAGCCAGTTGCCTACGAATGAGGTTGGGTTATGTAGATCACCCCAATTTATATGACATGCACATCTGTGTGGGGGAGGGAGCAGGCTATCACAAAAGATCAGTGGGAAGCATGATGTGACTGCCCCACAGAGAACATGGGACAGAGCAGCGATTTCTCAAAGGAAGGGTGTGGAAGCCATTCACCAAAGGCTAAAAACATGGTCACATGAATCGTTAAAAGTAATTATTAAAAGAACCATTTAAAAAGTTAAATCTAGGTATTTTTAAATTGTTGAAAAATATATTCTTAATTATAGGTAAAAATGTGTCACTTAAAATGACATGCAAATTGACCTAATGTTCATTGTATAAGTGGCAATTGTTGATCAAAGACACGTATATATTGCCAAACTGTGAAATCTGTCTGATATAGGCATCCTCACATAAACAATTGCAGGAGTAAAATAATCATAGTGTAATTACAATTTGAGGGCATTGAAAAATTCCCCACTGTTTGGTGGAGCATCTTGAAGTAGAATTATTCCCAGATTTCCAAAATGGTTGTACAAGTTTGCACTCCCACTAGCAATGGAGGAGTGTTCCCTTTTCTCCACATCCTCCCCAGCATGTGCTGTCACCTGAATTTTTGATCTTAGCCATTTGGATAGGTTTAAGATGGACTCTCTGAGTTGTTTTGAGTTGAATTTCCCTGATAACTAGGGGTGTTAAGCATTTCTTTAAGTGTTTCTCGGCCCTTCGATATTCCTCTGTTGAGAATTCTGTTTAGTTCTGTTTCCCATTTTTTAATTGGGTTATATGGTTTGGTGGTGTTTAATTTCTTGAGTTCTTTATATATTTTGGATATTAGCCCTTTGTGAAATGTAGGTTGGTGAAGATGTTTTCCCGTTCTGTAGGCTGTCATTTTGTTCTGTTGACAGTGTCCTTCACCTTACTGAAGCTTTTCAGTCTCATAAGGTCCAATTTATTAATGGGTGATCTTAGGGCCTGAGCTTATTTTAAAAATTCATTTACAATGAGACATGTTAACTCCTGGAAACACCCAGCCTACCTTAAAGAGGATGATGAGCATCAAAGAACCTCCTTGTGGAGATGGATTTACATGTAGCAAAAAGCCATGGGGCTACCACAGACAGTATTATGCCTCAAAAAGGGCAAGCTTGGATGCAGGCAGAGTCAACAGCCAAACTCTGCCAAGGCAGGGTAAGCAAGTCCTCAATAGCTCCTGCCTCACAAATATGTCTGTTGGATATATTGGGCTAAAAGGCTGAAGGTGATGCTCCAAAATTATAGAGAGTTTTGGTGACTGCTTAGGCAGCAAACTGTCTCTGTCATCTCATTTGGGAAGCTGCTAACCTGCACCCCCTGTATACTCAGGTAATTATTTTTATTCCTTTTCAAGTCTCTGATGGGTTGAAGACCAGATAGTTTAGTTTTACAATTAAGTTTAGTTGTTTAGGGGTAAAGACGTTTTTAGGTCTAGATAGATGTTTTAGGTTGATAATGAAGACATATGATAGATATTGATTTACATTCAGAATTTTAGATGCACCAAGATAGGAAAGATGTTTTCTTCAAGGCTGCCAAATCAAATAGCCAAAACACTAAGAATGTAACATTTATGTAATTCCTGATTGTTTCATGGTTCTTCTTGTTGTAGGTAGTCTATTGTAAAAATGTATAATAATAAAAAGTATATGTACAAAATAAAAAATATTTAACAAAAAGACAAGAAAAAAGAAAAAAGAAAAATTCCCCACTGACTCTTCTACTTGGTTCCTTTTCATATCGGAGGATTTCAAACACGTCTTTACTGAGTATGGGAATTGCTTTACTTTTAACCATGGTGAGAATATCCAAAGCAAGAATAAAGTGAGTGTGTCTGGAAGAGGCTTAAAGCTGCTCTTCAACGTCCATCAGGTACCCACTTGGCTTCATTCTAGTCTGGGTAGAAACACAAAATGAGTATGCACAGGTTTCCATTTTTAGCAAGAGTATTTTTCTCTGTCAAATAACATCCACCAGTTGAGTTTACTTCACCCCTTGCAAATTTATTCGAATGCCTAATGGATTGTGAATCAGAAAGTAGATTCTTCAGGCCCAAGCTCCACACCTTTTGCTGTTCTACCAACTTCTATTGGCACGACTCAGGCATCATTCGTGCAGTAGAGTAAAAAAAAAAAAAAAAATGGAGTGTTCTATTACATCATGTCTATAGCTAACGACACTATCATTAAATACGTAACTGTAATAGGATTTTCAACCGAGCATGGAAATATGCTTAGAGAACTCTCTATATAATTTGTGAGTCATAGAATTCTTCTCTGAAAAACCCTTCTATGTAAGAACAGCACAAGAGTGTACCTTGCTAACGCCCCACTGTTCATTGGTTTGCCTTTCCTTGATGACTGATGTGTGTAACTAGCCTAGGAAGTTGAATTTGGACATGGGACTCAGGTGTCCCAATATCTAAGAATTACCTCTTATTTCAAAGGTGCTATATGAATAGCTCCCATTCCTGCTCTCTGCCACCTAGAGCTTATCGATCAGGATTTCTGCTATGCTGGTATATATTCAAAGACAAACAATGAGTGGCCGAGAATGATGGTCACCTCATCTTGAATCACTGAAAATTATTGTGTCCTCCATAAACTTGAATGAGACCATGACTGCTTTTAAAGAACTTCTGTTAATATCATATTTATAACTTCCTCCTATGTCCCACTCAGAATAATTGTATTTATGTCCAAATGCAACCCTATACTCAGCAAATATTTGACCAATATTTAAGCTGTTTGAACAATAGTTCTGGCATTAGTTCAAACATTAATTATAAATGTTATTAATGGAAAATAAAAAATATTTCTATATTACAATTAAAACTTATAAGTGTATTGTTTCATAAGCAAATGATACATAGGTATTTCTATAAACCAAGCTAGTCAATGCTTTTTAGAAGGTTTTAATAAGTCCAGGATAAATGGGCCTCTGAATTACTGAAATCTAAAGCATACTCCAGGACAATTACACAAAAGTACACTGATATACTGTAGAATCTTTATATGCGCACATCCAACCTTCCCTTATAGCCTGAAGCTACAACATCACTAGCAATTTATGTGTTAGTATGTTTACCTGATATAGATTTGGATATTAAAAGGTGCTGTTAAAGAAATGGTGTATTTTCACAGCTATTGGAGAAGACATTTGAATTTTAAATAAGGTCTGGGCTTTAATTGCAGAGAGTCTAATGATTATCTGATACACGTGCAACATAAAAGAAAAGCCAAGTAGAAACTTTTGAAAGACATCTAGGAAATGAGAAGGACCTCTAGAGGAAGTGAGGTCATCAGCTGCAACCAATGGGGATTCACTCAGAAGCAACTGACAGAGGTGTACTTGTACACTCATTTAGAAGCAACCACCTGTGTGATTCAGCTGGAAAAGGGGTGTTTTAGATACGAGATTTCCACACCTCTCACACACAATAGATTGAAGCCTAATATGGCATAACTAAAGTTAGGAAGTCTAATACACCATGAATTGATGGAACCAAACCTTCAACTCCTGTAGAACTATTATCCTTGTGTGTGTTCACTTCAGGAGGAATTTACGGATAATCCCATGCCTGGTTTCACCGATGCTGGCATCATCTTTGTTATTCACTCACCCAAGAAGGAGCCGCAGTTTGATGGCTTAGGTTTGTCCTCTCCTGTGGGAATGCACGCACGAGTGACCATCCGCCAGCTGAAGGTAAAAACGTGGGAGGTGTGAAGAGGGGAAGAGTACCTGATAACCTGCATTAAATACACAAATAACCTTGTTCATGAAAGACACTCGTCTGCTATGCGTTGAGCCATGGCTGAAAAGGCCAACACTTCATTTCAGATCCTTTACCTTTCTCCTGAGGACCCTAGGTGGTAGATTCCTGTGTACAGCCTAAGTGATCATGGGAAAACCTATTAAATTTGAGGTAACTAACTTCAGATTTTACTTTTAAAGGGACCAAAAAGGTAAGCTTCAGAATTGAATGATTCCTTTGTGAAAAAACAAACAAACAAACAAACAAACAAAAAACCCCAACAAACCTAACCGACAAAGCCACCTAAAATGAAAAAGCATCAGCCATGGAGACAAGCCCGTGTGGCAGGCTTCCACATGACAGCCTTTTACTCAGGAACTTCCTTCATTAACTTTCTCCACTTGCACCCACTCCCTGAACTCTTGGTCCATGGACAGCTTTCTCTTTCCAGAGTCAGAAAGTTTAAGTGTGGTACATAAAGAAAGCCCTTACCTGTTGCACATTAAATAACAGCTTCTCAAAAAAGAATTGGTTTTTGTCATATTGGTTTATGATTTGTGAGTAATGTGAGAAATATGATGACATAACATTTGCAGAAATAGCTTTTTTTTCATATGTGAATGAAGTTTTAGAATGGTTGGCCTATCTGGTGTTTTCATTAACATTTAGATTAAAGGTGTAAATGCTGCTATCACAGTGGCCTTCAGGGACTTTCAAGATAGAAGTGTGGACAAATGGATAAAGTTAAGAGTACTGAAAAATAAATAAATAACTCTCAGATAAGTAAATCTGTTCAGCATCCTTTAATGGAAAATCAATCATTTAATGGTTCAACAGTCAGTCTCCTAACTCTGGCATCTGTTCTGTCTCCAGACGGTCCATCAGGAGTACCCATGGGGAGAATGCAATCCTGACATCAGGTTGAGGAACTTTACCACCTACAGTACATACGGTTGTTTGAAGGAGTGCAAAGCCCAGCACATACAAAGGCTGTGTGGATGTTTGCCTTTTCTGCTTCCAGGTAGATTAAGACTGACAACTTCTCTCCATGCTGCTTAAGTTGGAGCATAGGAAATTGGTGTGTCCTTGAATTGTTTTCCATTCTCATGAAAGTCTATGCTGGAAATTGGCCCACTTGACAAAGGTTGTCTCAGTTGGTACAATTGAAAGCATGGAAGCATCATAGAGATTTCTGGGAAAGAAAATGATGCTGTCAGTCTAGGTCATGAATTCTTTTTTTTTTTTTTTCAACATTTATAAGACAAAGTTTAATGAAAACTGGTCAGTGGGTTTATATACTGGTGCTAGTCATATAGAACGGTCACAAATACAGGACAGTGCATAGTGAAAAACATATTACATGTCATCATCTGATTCATCTTCTTCCTTCAAAGATTCCTTGGCATATTTCTCTGCTTCTTCCTTTATGTCTTTTGGAACAATTTCATGTCTTCCTTTAGTTAATTCACCAACCTAGCTGAGCTCTAGTTCAAATGCTTTATCCTTAACTTCATCGTGTACTATGTAAATTGTTTTTGCAACTTCTTTTACTACGTCACGGCAAGTCATTTCTTTCATCTGAAGCTTCTCTAATTCTGTCTTTGCAGCTTGCCTGGCTTTGCCAATGGCACAGCCCCAATAACCATATGATACACCTGATGGGTCGATCATATAGAGCTGTGCACCGTCATTAGCACTGTAAGACACTAACATGAAACTGCAGCCAAAAGGTCTAACAGCACTGTAGAGTGTATAAGCATGTACATACATGGCCACTCTGTCTGCAAGATGTTTTAGAGGAATGTTATAGCCAAAGTTGGACCTGAGGTTGGAGGCTTCTTCTCTTGCTATGTCTGCTAATGAACGAGCATCTGCCAACAAACCTGCGACTGCCATTCCAACACGCCGGTCAACATTAAAAAGCCGTTTATTGGAGCCTTCTTCATAAAGCTTAAGAAAGGACAAGCTTTTCTACCCCAAACACAACTCCATCTTTACATCTGATCCCAATAGCTGTACTACTGTTTTCCACAGCCTTCATGGCATATTCAACTTGAAAAACTCTTCCATCAGGAGAGAACGTAGAGGCTGACAGGTCATACCCGGTGCCAATGGAGCTCATGGTGCAGACCCGAGAGGCCTCGGAGGGATCCCGGGCCTCAAGCGCCGCTCCTCCGCCGCACACTAGGTCATGAATTCTTAGTTACCTTAAATTGAATGAATGTCAAAGGTTTTGTAATTAAAATTTTTACATTAGGTCATGTATACATATAATGATAATGATTTAACTGTTGGGAAATCATTTGCCTTATTCCTGTGAAAGAAACTTCAAGATTTCTCTGCACACATTCTCAGGCATTACCAAGACCCAGGGTCTCTCAGGAAACCCCTAAGGAAGGCAGCGGAGGAGAGGGCTAAAACTTGGGTCTAATTTCACATTTTCTTGTCTGGCTAATGGCACATCTCTTTTGTACTTTCTGTAGAATGGAGAGTATTATGTCCTCCAGAGCAGGGTCCTTATATGGATGAAATGAATAACAGAAATAATGAGCAATTTAATTTATATTTATTCTGCTGCCTTTACTTGGGGAGTCCACAAGGTGATGTAGAAAACCGGAAATGGAGAGACTAAACCAGGTTGATTTTACCTGTCTGTCTGTCTGTTTGTCTGTCTGTCAATCTCTCTCTCTCTCTCTCTCTCTGTGTGTGTGTGTGTGTGTGTGTGTGTGTCTTTGCCTATCTGTTTCTATCTCTATATCTTTCCCAATAAAGGCTCACAGAAAGACTGTTATTTCAATAAACAGTAAAAACAAAATAAAAGCATGTATTAGCACAATATTTCTCCTTCCTCCTCACTCTCCCTTTTTCCTCCTCACCCTCCTTCTCTTATTCTTTTATGCATCTTGAATTTAGAACACAAATAGCCCTGCCTTTTAGCATCACAAGCATGCTTAAAATTGTCTACAATTCTCAGAGCACAGTCTCCTTCAGATCTCGAGGATTAGTGAGGAAACTTTGTGGCTAACCTCAGAGACCACATGTGTTATACCAATAAACAAATATCCTGTCAGATTCAGCAGCCACATTTTTTAAAATCAGCCCAGGGAGTAACGCTATAAATTGATTTTTCTTCTTCTTTTTCTCAAGGTCTACAGCAGGTGCATAACAAATATTGGCACTTACACGCCCTTCTCCGACCCCTAAAGAAAGTTGATCAGTGTATATAAAGATATCTTGTGTGTGTATATATGTTTACATATTCATAGGAATAACAAATACAATACATTAATATACAGAGAGAGAGAGAGAAAAGGATGAAAGATAGAGTACTTCAAGGCCTCTCCAACTACATGTTCTAGGAAAAACCCCTTTCTGAGATTTAATACTTCATCTGGAAAATGATAATTCCTATATCATAAGATGATGAAATGGATAAAATAAGGTAAAACTTGTGGCATCATTTGTAAAATTAAAATCTACAAGTATTTAAAAACATAAAGAGTTGAGTTGAGGTGACAAGCAAAAAGGATTAAAAAAAACAGCTTTCTTCTCACCAGTGTCTCCCTGGAGTGGATGCTGACGTGCTGGCATGTCTGTGTTCCAAGGAGAAACGTCCATATGCAGAATAAGTAGAAGGAAGACATAGAAAAGAAATGTTCTTATGATTTAAGGTGCTACTTTTATCAAAACTCTGGGGCCTCTGTGTATCTCAGTACTGCAGGTGTCCCATTCCTGGCTCAGCGTGTCTGAGGGTCTGAGTTCAATCAACCACAATTCTCAAAAACAAAACCTCCAGTGAACTCAGAGTTGACCCCTCTGCCCAGTTACCTCTTCAGACAGGTGTACATCCCAAAGATTTTTTGTTTCTTCTAATGGAAGAATTGTATTTCAAGAAACCTCTTCATACGTCACACTTCTGTTTTTAAGGAAATGGTATAGAGTGCGATCTACTAAGGTATTACAACTGTGTGTCTCCCATTCTTGGTAAGTGGATTGATTGTTTCTTTACTTTCGAAGCATATATTAAAATTATTTAGTTATAGGACATGAAATAACACTGTGGATAAACCAGAAATAACAAAGGCAAGCTATATAAAGAATTTTTAGAAGTTCCCTAGCACTAGCTACATGAAAATAGATAGTAAAAGAAAATTCCCTCTGACTATGGGATATCTCCAAGTTAAGGGCAAATAACAACAGAGTACCAGCAAGAACTCAGGGGGGTTATTTCCAAATCTTTACATTGTTTATAACCTCTGTTCTTTATATTATCAAAATAACCTTGATTTTTATTGCATTATTAAAACATTTTATGACTAGATCAAATATTCTAAATTTAAAAAAAATAATTACATAAAACTAGTAAAAGCTTGTCATGTTGAAAATCATGTATATTTCTAAGAAACATCCTTTCACTTAATTACACATATGTGTCACATGTAACATTGTGTAAATGAAATCATGCATTATGTGTTAACAACTTAAACAGATTTATTTTGCCTAAATATTTTCATAGACCCCAATATTATATTCTACTATTATATTATTTGATCTATACACATAACTTCATATTTATGCTTTTACGTCATTGATTACCCTCTTAAAATGTAAGATATTGCACATCTTTGTCTTATTTTTGTTTCTGTTGTTGGGACATAACAACCTATCAGAACAACCCAGGGGAGAAAGGACTCACTTTAACTCACAATTCTGGCTCACACACAGTTCATCACTGTGGGGACATCTAGAAAGTAGGAACCACTAGTCATATCACATATTACAGCCACCGTTAAGAGCAGAAAAGAGTGAACTGATGAATGCATGCTTGATCTCACTTTACTCCTGTCCCTACGCAGTTCAAGATCCCTTAAATCAGTGATTCTCAACCTCCTTAATGCCGTGACTTCCTAATACAGTTTCTCATGTCGCGGTGACCCCCCCAACCATAACATTATTTTTGTTGCTACTTCCTAACCATAATTTTTCTACTGTTGTGAAATGTAATGTAAATATTTGTTTACTGATGGTCTTAGGTGACCCCTGCAAAAGGGTCATTCAACCTTCAGAGAAGTCTCAACCAAATGGTTCACAGTTGGGAGGTGTTCCCATTTCAATTAACATAAACAATAAATAATGTTCCATAGACACGCCTACCGCCAACCTGATCTGGATAATACCTGATTAAAATGTTCTACCTAGATGTTTTCAGATTTTGCTAACTTGACAAAATTAACCATTATAATCTTGCATGAAAGTTTTTTTCCTAACCTACTGTAGAAATATCCTTAAGATAGCAGTAGAATTAATGTTTTCATTTAAATGGTTATAAAATATTTCAAGGTTGCTTGTGAGGTAGAATTTGTATTTTTCTTTAGTTTCAAAACCACGTATACAAATGTCATATTGAAAAAAAATCAAAATTATGTTGCCAAACATGATTTCCTATTGCTGGTGAAAACTGGATGGAAAGGCTCGGAAAACACATCATACTTGCAGTACTTTAGGGATAGCCTGCTGTGAGATAGCAGGATCACATAGCTGTGCACGTGAACATGTAAGTGTTATGAACATGTGAGCATGAGCATAGGGATGAGTGTGTGTGTAGAGGATTAGTGTATATGGGTATGTGAGTGTGTCAGAGCACATGCATGTATGCGAGTATTTCTGTGAGAACAGCGTGTAAGTATATATAAGGGTGTTGGATCATGTGTATGTGGGTGTAGAAATGTGTAGTAGGGTGAAGGTGGAAAGGTGACAGCTTGCTAGACTGAGAACCTCAGTGGCTGCCTGAGAGGCTAAGGAGACCGTGGAAACAGAAACCTTACGCCAACAGAGTATTTCAAACCAATTTAGGATACGTCTAAAGATAAGTGTAGTTCAATCCACTGACCTTCAGTGGGTTTCTCTTAACTTGGAACGGCACACACCACTCTCCACACTGTTCTGTCCAAATAATTGATCTCATATAGAAACAGTCCAGGAACTTCCTGGAATGTCTCATTCCTAATGAAAATCTGTCCCTAGTGATTCCGTAGATTCAGGGTTACAACTGTTTTTACATTCTGTCCTGTTGTTTGTACCAAAGGTAAAATAAAACGTGGTTTACTAAGATTATAGGCACACTTAACTAGTTTTTAAATACAGAGAGAGGAATAATGAATTTTATCCTCCTGTTGCGGAATCTTCTCCGAGTGCACTGTTCCGGTTTCCCTTTCAGACCACATTGAGCTAAAGGCGCTTTGCACGATGGGAACACACAACTCCAGCTGCCCTGTGTCATGCGAGGAAACAGAATACCCAGCTACCGTCTCTTACTCCACGTTCCCAAGTCAAAGTGCAACAAAGTTTCTCGCCAAGAAATTGAATCAAAGCCAAGAATATATCAGGTAATCTAGTCAGCCTTATAAATTATTCATGATTAACATGAATTTTCCATAGTTAACACTTGAAGTCTCCGGAAATGACATGGAAGACAGTGCAGACATCCTTGCGCTAGCAATGAAAACGATAGGAATCTTAACCACATATGATCACATATTTTAGCCCCTTATTTTAGCTTTTAACAGAGTCATATGACGTGGACTGAAGTCATTTGCTCATGGTTATTCCTTCACTGGCTGTACCGGAGAAAATACGAATGCTAGTTAATGTCAGCTACCATGTAAAATAGGACAAACCTTTACCTTTACACTCTGTGCTTGGAGTCTCCTAATAACTATATAAAATAGGTGGAAACAAAAGTATTTTCATCCTATAAATGTGCATTAACGTCCACTGAATTTTAAACAACTGTCAAAAAAGGAAGTCAATGAGATGGAAGGAACTTGGTCCCTGCCCACCAAGTCTCAACGACTTGGGATTCTAACTCCAATACTAACTGCCAAATTAGTTTTCCCTTTGCTGAGCCATGTTGCTCCTTGCAAGTTATAAATCAAAAGTTGTAGTGACGTTTCAGTGTCTTTCCAAGGGAGAAAGCCAAACATATCTCCCTTTTAAAAATGTATTTTGCTGGGTTTGAGTAGCAAACTTACAGGACCGACTTAGACTGTGAGCACAAAAAGCCCACATGTGTCTGTAATACTACTCAACGAGAAAAGCACTGTGGTTAGAGGGACCTGGAAGTACTGTATAGTAACAAAGCTACAGATGTTGGTTAGTTGCCTTCCACATGGACTTTAAAAGCTGCGTTCTCCAAAAGAACCTACAACAGGTCATATATAACTGTTACAAAGCGAAACTGCTGAGACCTGTCCACTGATGAGCACTGACTGGCATCCTCTCCGAGCCTCCCTGGCTTTATATTAATAACCCACACACAAAGGGGAATAAGCAAGCGCCAATATGTGATTCGAGCCTCTAGTTTCCTATTTGGAGTCATATGTTTATGTAGATTGTTATGTAGATCATATGCTTATGTAGATTAGTATGTAGATTATTGACTCCACTGGGGGAAAACATCAAGTCTTCAGAATTATTGATAACAAGAAAAGAAGCCCCAGCCGGGCGGTGGTGGCACACGCCTTTAATCCCAGCACTCGGGAGGCAGAGGCAGGCGGATCGCTGTTAGTTCGAAGCCAGCCTGGTCTACAAAGGGAGCCCAGGACAGCCAAGGCTACACAGAG
Source organism: Acomys percivali (assembly GCA_907169655.1). NCBI lineage: Eukaryota > Metazoa > Chordata > Mammalia > Rodentia > Muridae > Acomys > Acomys percivali. The sequence goes on from OU015751.1 coordinate 113,982,541, forward strand.
AAACCCTGTCTCAAAAAACCAAAAAAGAAAAGAAAAGAAGCCCTGCCCCCTTTGTTTGGATGGACCATTTCCCAGCATAGTGAATTGTTTTTTAAATATTTTATTAATTTATTCATATTATATCTCAATTGTTATCCCATCCCTTGTATCCTCCCATTCCTCCCTCCCTCCCATTTTCCCCCTACTCCCCTCCCCTATGTCTGTGAATGAGGGGGACCTCCTCCCCCTGTATATGCTCATAGGGTATCAAGTCCCTTCTTAGTAAATAAGCTCTCTCTTCACACAGGCAGAGTGCTAACCAGGTAGCTTTGAATGTGTCTGTTCTGTGTAAGCACATAGAATGTTCTCCTCAGAAAGGCCAGCCAGGTAGGTCCTGCTTGTGTCTGGCTAAGCACCAGAAAACAATGACAGAGCTCCAAAAGCACAAGTCTGTTTTGAAGTACTGGGGAATATTTTTAGAGGAGACTGGGGAGAGAGTTTTCAAATAGAAGCTCTGATTCACCTATTCCATGAGGGGCATGGTACCAAGCCTGCACTGCCCTTCATTCTCCACTCCAGGGAGCCCCCTTGCCAGGGCCTTACAGTCTGTCATTTCCTGGAGTTTTGCTTTTCAACCAAGGCTTAGGGAGCTAGGTTTTGTTTTGTTTGTGTTTGTTCATGTGTGTGTGTGTGTGTGTGTGTGTGTGTGTGTGTGTGTTGTGTGTGTGTGTTTCATTTATGTTTATAGACTTGGGGACTGAAACAATAGTAATACTAGTACTTACAACTATTAAAATAAACATATTAATTGATCTAAAGTTCACTGATATTTGCATGACCAAATACCCAAATGAAAGCATATTTTGATTCACTTTACCCAAGGGTTTGTTTTAATAAAAATTTGAAAAATCCTTGCGTATTCATAGATAATAAAATAATCTGTACAAACAAGAAATTTTAAAAAAGCATTTTCAACATGACAGGCCTTCTGAGTTATGAATTCCAACACTCAGTAGAAATAAAAGACAGACAAAAACACAGTTATATGTTTTTTAAACAGTTGCTTCCAATACAGACATCTGTGCTTGTTTTTTAATATAGAAAGCTGTTTTGAGCATAGTGTTATGCCAATATCTGTAAGTATGATTTAGAAGAACACTTTTCAATGTCTCTCAAGTTCAGATTTATTTTATTTTTAAAGTATATAGGTAAGGTACTGGAGATGTACTGATGAATCAGAAATAAAATCCATAGAAATTCACAACATCTCCTATTTCATTTTCTAACCCTCTGAATATAATAATTGTCTCTTAATGAACAGCTAGTGACCTTGTTTGGTTGTGATTAGTGGAAGCTTTGACCAGGACGACAAAGCCAATAGCAGAGCAAAGGTGTCCAGACAAAGGGATTGCCAGAATCCTAGATGCAGCTAGCTAGATGTTAGAGGGACTCCATCACAGTATCAGGAAACAAGTACCAGAGGGCATCTACGGAATGCTGGCAACAGGGTGCAAAGCAAAGCAGCCTCTCAGCTAATCCTGAAGCACACTGCACATCTTTTGTCCCGGAGCAGAAATCAACCACAGACTGTGGCTGTCCAGGCTCTCCATGAGGCCATCACTAAGCACTGTGCTAAAGATGGAGGCAGGCTGCAGTGTAGCCACGCTCATTTGTGGCAGATTTTGATCAAATCGTATTGGTTATGCAAGTCGGTGTTTTACATTGTTCTCCTGGACAATTTTTGAAATAAGAATTGAACGAAATGGTTGGTTTTCTATAAAACTAGATCATTCCTTCTAATGCCATACTAATACTCAAGCCCCTGGAGGTTAATAATATAGACAAGTGATCAGCTTTATTTTTATCTCTTCACTGTTATTAATAATTAATGTAATTACAACAGTGCTTTTTCCTAAGACAAGCAATTGTTCTTGGGCTTAATAGGACAATTTCATTATTACTTTGAGTCCCAATTGTAGGGACCCACATAGCTGGATGAGTCAGATGACAGAGAGAAACTGCATAAACATCAATATTTTTATGGAAGAGAAACTTATCATCTCCTGAAAACACAGATGGATAATCTCTGTAAATGATCATTAACATTTAGCTTGGAAAGTTAAACAATATTATCAGTGTGCATGCAAATTAAGAACATAACAGAGAACACAAAGATGAAAATGTTACTAAAAATTCAGAATTCCCATGACAACATTGCTGCTTTTTTCATTTTATAACTGTTTTATCACTTGTAAATTTTACAACTTCCACTTATGATCAGTCTCAACGTTGTACATTTTCTTGTCACCTAGCATTAGACTAATGGAAACTAACTACACATATTAATGGTGCATTTTAATTAAGTATATTAGAGTATTGATTACCCAGACTGTAAACAATAAGGAAAGTGGTTTACAGCCATGTTCCTTAGATATGTTAGAGAATTCCACGTTATTTCAGGAAATGTTGCTAATAGGGTCAATTCTTCATTAAAACTCTTATTGCCATGTGAAAATCATGTGGTAATTGAATTCAACTTCAGTTTGTAGCCCAGACAGGTTAATATGTAGCCACTTGTTTGTTGGTTTTACCTTTAAGCTGTTGCATTTTTAACAAATACATAAAGAACATGCATTGGGTATTTCGATTCAGTGTCTGTGATTGGCATGGGAACGCCTCCATTGGCAAAGCTTAAAACCCATGCCTTATTGCACATAGTTCCGCCACGGTGAAAATGAGTGACAACTGTGCAAGTTGTATAAAGTGATGTTATATGCTGTAATGGAAAATATATATGAAAAATCATCTAGAGAAACCAGGGTGAAAAAAAACACTTCTCTTTAGGTTTGTGGACTGTGAGTGGAAATGACCTTGACCAGAAGTGAAAAACAAGCAAGCAAACAAACAAACAAACAAAAGCCAACTTCTACAGACGGGAGTCTCACAAGTCTAGGCAGATGTTTCACTAAGCATGTCCCAGGAGTGTCAGGGGCATGAGGCTGAGTGTCCCACTTTAGAATGTTGAGGAATTATTGGCTATTGTATGAAAAACAGAGTGTATTTACTGAAAGGCGTGTACGTCAAACTGAAAGCATAATATCAAGCCAGACATGTGTCACATAACTCCTAGTGAGACTAGGATGTCTTGAGTGACAGTGGGGAGAGGAGGGTGTGAACCAATGAGACTCTGCATAGCTACTCATGGGTCCATGAACAGGGTTTCCTGTTAGACTGGTTAGGGGTGCCAAATGGAAAATAGCAAGAGTTTGACTTGGAATACGTTCGGATGTGTTAAGTTATTAAACAACCAAGTGGAATTTTCAAAAAAAAAAATCAATCAAATAGATGATTGGAATTCATGGTTGAGTTCTAGGTACAGGGAAGAGAGAGTTGGAGCCCCCACCAATATAGCAATGGTTTTAAGATGGTATTGACCCATTCTGGACACATGTGAAGATCTATAGAAGACATTGAAAATATAGTCTTTGCTCAAGTATGTCAACAACAATCAGTAGATTGCATTTATCAGCAGGGTTACTTCTGCTCTGATTCGTATTTAATTTCTCACTAAAGCCTGTTAGCTCAGCTCTATTATTCTGATTTTGGACAAAGACACAATACCACCTTCCTCAGGATAATCTAGGCAACCTGGAAAAGTCAAGAATAGAATTAAAATTATAATACAAAGGTTTAAAAATATATTGGGCCGTGATGAGATGATTACACTTACAGTCTTTTTTTTTTTTTTTCCTCAAGGCATAGAAACTTTATGAGGCGTGTGGGTGGCGGCAGAGGAGGGGTGTTTGTGGTTTTGTTGTTGCTGTTGTTTCTTTTCTTGCGAACATCACCATGCCCAGAGTGCCTTCCAGTTAGTGCTAACCAGATCAATACATGACTTAACACAGGCTGGATCCAATGCAATGTTAAATAGTTCCTGACTCTAAAACAGGTATGAAAAGTAACGCTGCAAGCTGCCAGCTGCCAGCTGTGTTCATTCTGTTTTTATCCCCAGGGAGAATCTTGTGAACATTGAAATAAATTATAGTGACTTAAACTACAAGATAACACAGCAACAAAAGGCAGTGAGTGTCCCCGAGTTACTTGGTGAGTACATAGACTCCTTCCTCAACTCTCATTTGCTATCAGATTACTTTCCTAGTCAGGGCTTAGTTTGTCAGACCAGAAGAAGAATCAATGCCCTTGTCTCCTGTCAGTGATGATACTCCCTAAGAAATACCTGTCGCCATGACTCCACCACCTAGGATTTTATCAAAGTAGCCACTGACTGATGTGTGTCTCAGAGGTTCACTCAAAGCAGCTTTCCCTTGAAGCCGCCTATCACCACGTGACTGTTGTACAGGTTTTCAGGAGGTTCAAACCTCAGACTTTCACAGAGGGCTTCACGCCAGGAAAGGTTAAAAAGCGCCCTAAGCAAGCAAATATTATTCACTTACTTTACAGCCACTGCCTGCTTTTTCTATTGAAAGACGGAGTCTTTAACATACCACAGATTTCCTAGAAGCAGTCACACACTAGAGGAAGGTTCGCAGGGGTCAGAGGAGAACAATACCTGAAGGCATTAGCCTAGTCAGATCGAGCAGCTGAGAGTGGGACAGTGAGGAAGTATCCAAACCACACTTCCTTAGCACATTTAATAAACATCAGTTCCCTAAAGATGAGCCCAGGCAGACAATTAATAAAGGAATATTCCTTAAAAGACAGTACTAGGGCAGGGACATTTGCGGGAGATGGAGGACGGGGACACGAAGCGGTGGTTGCTGGGGTCTTGTGGACAAGAAGGAATTGGGAAGTTACTTTTCAAAACAGTTCTTCTGGGAAATGTGCAGAGGTTTTGGAGGTGGTCATAATGAAGACCAAAAAAAACGAGAATTCACCTTGTGCCTTAGAACCACACACTTACAAACGGTTCATGTCAGTGTTGTGTCTGTTGATGTAGGTTGAAAACCTGTTTTAAAATGCAGTGTTTTACATACATATTTTGGTTATATGGACCATTATAAATGTTTGATACACAATACAATTAGGACACTAGCCAGGCAATTAGCATGGAAATTATCTTCTCCGAAAACAGCATAACCTGGCACAGCCATTTGGTACCAAGTTCCAGCTCTGCTTTGCATTTCATGAGTGCATATTACAATTTGGTTAAAATTTTACCTAGAACTCTAACCTTCCAAAGTCTAAATTAAACTTCAGAAACAGAGTTTATACCATCTCCTTTTAGAGATTATTTTTTGTGAATATTATTTTCAGTATTGCTAGTTTGTATTATTCTATTTATACTAAATTTTAAAATAATATAATTAATGTATCTTCATATATCAGTCATGATCAACTTACTGGATTCAAATGATGTATACTATAATAACATTTACTTTTGTTTTGTAAAAATGTAATTTCTTTGCGGATTTTTATTACAGCGGATGTTGGAGGTCAGCTGGGCCTATTTTGTGGAGCTAGTTTGATTACAATTATAGAAATTATTGAGTATGTATTCACCAATTTCTACTGGATATTCATTTTCTTTTTGTTGAAAATACTTGAAATGTTCCAGCGGACTTCTCCACCTCAAGTAGTATAGAGGAATGTTAATATTCTGTTAGAATAAAAGTGTTGGTTTTGCTTTTCATAAGACATATAATTACAATGGCTCATTTGCTATTATGGGACTTTACATCATAGTTTGGAAAGTCTAATAAAATCCATTGAAGATTCCTATCTCTGTATACATTCCCTCTGTCTGTATTGTTTAGTATATTGCGTATTTTCTAATTATTTCTCTTGTAACTTCTGCACTTAAATAGTAATTGCATAATAACTGGAAAAAAAGGCATTCTCTAAAGCTAAGTATGTTAATCACAACTAATGAACTGTATATGGTTGTGGTTATCATTTTAAATGTCAACCTGCCACAACCTAGAACCACGTGGAAATAGAGCAGCAGTTCTCATCCTGTAAGTTACAATATCTTTGGGGGTTGAACAACATTTCACACAGGTGGCTTAAGACCATGGGAAAACACACATATTTACATCATGGTTTGCAACAGTAGCAAAATTACAGTCACGAAGTAGCAATGAAAACAATTTTATGGTTGGGGTCACCACAACCCGAGGAAAATGTACTAAAGGGTCAACGCATTAGCAAGCTTGAGAAGCACTAGAAAGAGCTTCAGTTGTGGGATGCTGTAGTTTGGGTTGACTCATGGGTATATCTGTCGGGGGTTATTTGGTTTGTTAATTGGCTCAACTTGGTACAGGCTGAGCCCTGAACTGTAAAAGAGTGAGGAAAGCTACTTAAGTAAGTAAGTAAGCAAGCAAGCAAGCAAGCAAGCAAGCAAGCAAGCAAGCAAGCAAGCAAGAACTCAGGCATGTGTCCTCTCTCTGCTCTTGACCTTGGATGTGATTCTTTAAGTTTCTGACTTGACTTCCACTCAGGAGTGGACTATGGTCAGGAATTGTAAGTCAAATAAACCGTTTCTTCCTTAGTTGTTTTTCATGAGGGTTTTTTAAGATGGCAACAGAAACAAAGCTAGAACAACAGATCATCAAGGCACTCTTTCATTTAGGAAATATAATTCATGCTTTATAGATTTTTTCAGAAATTTTATTTTCACTAAACCACAGCATCTTTCCTCTTTCGTCTGAATAATTTTACTGTAACTGGCTTGGGATGGATTTGTAAAATAAATGTAATTGAAAATGGAATGGGATCTGTGGTATAAAGGGGTTAAGGGGATATACAGCATTTCACCATTTCTTTTCAACAGTTTATGTACTCATTTAATTAGACAGGAATTCAACAGCTCCATTGATTCTGTTTTAGGCAATCAACTCCTTTCAGCCTCTCAGAATGTTCATTCAGTGGTGAATGGCTAACAAGTCTTCTTAAACACATTGAGCAACAGTCAAGGCAAAGCGCTCTATCTGCAGGGATGGGCGTGCAGTTAGTATGCACTTAGCATGTGTGGAGACCTAAGTGTAGTCTGCAATGCAGACAAAAGCAATCTAATTCCCAATTCCTCCTGTATCATATGATTTGGGTACATTTTCTTCCTGACCACATAAAACGTTCACTCTTTTCTGCTCAAGTAACTAAGAGAGAAATGGTCTGATGGCTAACACATACTGATATGAAAGACATGGTTCCAAATGAATATTGATCATCAATTGTTTACAGTGGTATCCAGCATCCAGACAGTTCCCTGGCATTTAAATATATGGGTGGTATATGTATGGGATTTGGTGGTGAGAAAATAAAATACTTGTACTTTGAAAATGAAGGTTTAAAAATGCTACGTAGAGAAAAGTTGAGTAACCTCCCAGAGCGTTGTGAAATCTTTGGTGTGAGCAACCCAAGTGAACGATTACAGCAATGAGCCACCCCCTAGTGATGCGGTTTTGACCCAAACAGGAGTGAGTATAATACCAAAATCAAACACCTTACGTAATCTCTTATCAAGGAGAGATAGGCCAAATAACATCCTCAATCACTAGAAGACCTTCTTGGCAGAAGTCACGTGTGCATATAAATAATGTGCAAAATACCTAAGTCAATCCAAGGAGGAACTTGTATGACAGCAAATCAAGATGATAATAAGGACCAATGGAGAAAAAAACATACTGTAACTGATGAAATGTTTGATACTGCTGGAAAGGAAATGAAAGAGATGGAAACTGACAAGGTCACTATGACAGATACAGTGAGTTTTGGAGGGGGAATGGGAGCAGGGTACAAAGGGACTTCCTCTGTAGATCCTGAATAACCCCTGCTACAGTGCAGAGCATTCCTTGCATTTTCCCCTGGGATGAAGCAGGGAGGAAGGAATTAGATACAAATGTTCAATATTCTCGATATTCTCTGTTCAGAAGTCGGCAGGAAACAGATGATTCATTAGCCTCTATTGTCTGATGATCACTTATATGCTCATCACACGATATATTCAGCATCATTTTTAGCATCTATTTTATAAACACATTGACGCAGGCTAGTTTGCCAGGGCAGTATACATTCCAATGTTACATCCATTTCCACTGTTTTCAGGATAATTTCCCCTTCATGAAAATGTTTAAATTCCCCTGACTTTTGAAGATATATATTCTCTGATAAAAGTTCTCCACTTTCTTTAATCCCAATTTAACTGACTGACATCTAAATGTAAGACACTTGAGCAATAGGAAACATTTACTTATAATATCATAATGAATCAGCAAAGTCAACTGTACAATTTAATACATTCTATGCAAACATTAACATGGAAAAATAAATGCATGAAATCTCCACTTTCTCTTGTGAGTATTAAATGTTCCCACCAAAAATAGGAACGTCAAGTAAGAATGAAATGAACAGCCATACGTTCACTACTCAGTTTTAACTTGACCACCGTTATTTCGATTATTTCCACCAGATTTGCATTCGTGGAGTCATGTATGGATATTGTTCCAATACAATGTTTATACTCGTAGATTAGAGGCACTTTCTATCTTGGCCAGAAGAGCCTCTTTTGCTGTGGGATACAACCCAGAGGCTCATAGCTCGTATCGAAGTGCTGAATAGAACTGACTGTTGATAGTGCAGCACTATCTATTTCAATTCCCTCACTCTGTGAGGCTCAGAGGACATCGTGAGAAAGGGGAGAGACTGTAAGAGCCAGAGAATGGGAAGGAATCCCATGAAATTCTGTCTTCAGCACATGTCATGGTCAATGCACTCAGGAACTCACTATGGCTGTGATGACTTGCACACGATCTGTACAAGATCAGTCAGCATCCCAGCAGACAACAGTAACTGGACTCAGTGGGTTACAACAAAATAAATATAAATATAAAAGGGGGCATGCTTGGGTTGGTATGGGAGAAATAGGGGAAATAAGAGCAGATACATACATTGTGTGCATGTATGAAATTTTCAGTGGAAAGAGAATTGAAAAACAGAAACAGAAAGTGGAATAACAGGATTCACATCTCTCTGTCTCTTGACTGTGAATGCAATAAAGACCCAGTGCTTTAAATCCCTGATGCCATGATTTCATCACCGTGGTGGACTGTACCTTGAAAGGTGAACTAAAATAAAAACCTTAACCAAAAAGGAAAAAAGAGACCAGGAGAGTAGTATGGGAGGTGGGAGGGGAAGAGGAGGAGGTGGACAGGATGAGGCAGAGGAAAAGATGAAGGAAGGAAGTCAGGAAGGAAGGAGGAAAGAGGAGGAAGATGAGGAGAAGGAGAAGGTGGTGGTGTCAGAGATGGTAGTAAAGCAAATTAGGGAAAAATCTGCCTGCCAAATTAGTTTTAGAACTTCTGCTTGCCTGACTGGAGATCCATCACATTTATAATTACTTGATTTTGTCACACCTAGAAGATAATGCTAACTCATTTTTGCTTTATGGGGGTTTGACACACTGGGTGGGAGCCTGGGTTCTGGCCCCCAGTTGACTGAGTATAGGCACTGGTTTTACCACTCACATTTTTTTGTTTTTGTTTTTTAAAGATTTATTTATTTATTATTATGTATACAGTGCTCTGCCTGCATGTACACCTGCTTCCAGAAGAAGGCATCAGATCACATTATAGATGGTTGTGAGCCACCATGTGGTTGCTGGGAATTGAACTCAGGACCTCTGGAAGAGCAGTCAGTGCTCTTAACCACTGAGCCATCTCTCCAGCCCACACATTTTGTTTTTTGTTTTTTTTTTACTTTGATACATCTACCAAAGTGCATGCACTCCAATTTCCTCATGAGTAAAATGACGAAGATTTATATGTGAACAGTTACACTCCAAAAGTGTAAATAACTCAACCTCTGATTATCTGAGATTCACTCCCAATCTTCTGGGCTCCTCCAAAGGGCTTGGGTCAATTGTTTGGTTCTTCCCTCTGTAGCACACACAGCCTCTCTTCTGTGCTCAGGCAGGTTCCACTCTTTTCTTGGTGGTTCTCCCGTGGTACTGCAATCTCCAAAATGCTGGGGTCTTCTGCAGCAACTGGCCTGCAGTTTCACCAATAGCCTCTCATAGATTCTGTGACAGCAAGCCTCACTTCTCTGCATGACTTCTTCAATACTAAGCCTTCAACTACTATGGGGCTGCACCTTTGCCAACAGTCTCTTACTGCCAGACCTCTGCTGCCCTCCATGACCTCTTCAAAACCAGTACCACCTGGTGATTCTTACACTATCTAGTTTAGCTACCAACAAGAGATACAACTCTGGCTGCCTCTGTAGCACAGCTTCTCGGGCTGTGTTTTCAAGATGTTGCACATTGGAAAGATACGTTTTTGTGTTAGGATTAATAAAATACATTATTCAAGTATTTGTCATATTTTCTTTTTTTTTATATTACTAAGGATTTTTGAGTTGCAAATATCTCATGTTATAAGTGACTGGCATTTGTATTACACATTCTATTTCCAATAGACTTTATTTGTAGGGAATACACTTGTAGTTTCTTAATGAAACAAAACATTATTATTTGGAGAAGAAATCATTATAGACTATATCAAGGCATGATGTCCACTTATTTAAATTTTGCTCTATATTTAAAATGTTAAAAAAAGTGAATATTTTTTTTTCTTAAAATATCATTGCACAAGCAAGCTTTTTTCAACTCTCAAAGCTATTAGCTCTTTAGCAAATTGTAAAACTGATAGTGATGAAGAAGAAGAAGAAGAAGAAGAAGAAGAAGAAGAAGAAGAAGAAGAAGAAGAAGAAGAAGAAGAAG
>OU015751.1:113993264-114015386 GCA_907169655.1 Acomys percivali
AGAAGAAGAAGAAGAAGAAGAAGAAGAAGAAGAAGAAGAAGAAGAAGGAAGAAGAAAGAAGAAGGAGAAGAAGAAAAAGAAGAAGAAGAAAAAGAAAAAGAAAAGGAAGAACTGAAGAGACAGCTAAGTAGTTGTCAGCAAACACTTCTCTTGCAGAGGACCAGAGTTTGCTTCCCAACACACATGAAGGTTCACAACTGTCTGCCTGTCTGTAAGTCCAGGCCAAGGCATCAGAAGCCCTTTTCTTACCTCCACAGGCTCCAGACAAACATCTGATGAACATATATCCTTGCAGGCAAACAGTCATATCACGTTTAAATGAAATAAAATATGACAGGAAGTTTGGGGGAAGATGGGGGATATTTTGAGGTGATTTGGGAGTTAGAGGGAAGGAATGGGAGGAGGGAATATGACCGAGATACATTGTAAACATGTATGAAAGTATTCAATAATAAATAAGAGGCCAGTTAGGTCTTTCGTCAGATTCTGAACTCAAAATTTTACACTATACTTTCTCTCAGATTTGCATTTTCTTCTGACCTTGTCCTCACTTTGTCTGAGAATCTAGGACACAGACTCCTCGTGGCCAACTGTGTCTGCCCCGGAACTGCCAGACTGCCAAGGGAACAGGGGAGTCAGCAACAGTCTTGGAACATGCTGGGGTGAAAATGAAAGAACTCTCAGTTCTGTGATTTGTCCTCACACATGGCACACTGTGTCACCACAAAGCCAGCTCAGTGAGGATACTGCAGCCGCACAGAGGTTTAGGGCTGTGTTTTTGTATGGGGATGGGTGATTCCACTGAAGCATGTTCACGTGAGGTAGAAAATCACAGAGGGAAACTATTGATGAGTGTAAAGGGATATGTTTTATAAATTAACATTTTACTTTCATAAGACTCTTCCCTTCGATGGTCCAAAGCTACCTGGCAGGCAGTTACGATTCTTACTGCATGAGTGGGCAAGGAGGGCCTGGGAAGATGGTTCGGGGCATAATTGCTTACTTTACAAGAGAGTCAAAGGGGTATAAATCCCGTATGAAATCCAGATGTGGTAGTAAAATCTGAAATCTCACTGCAGTTACAAAGAGGTCGAAGGCAGAGGCAGAAGAATCCCAGTATTTACATGCCGGCAAAGGAGTCACAAGGTTTTCCTTGGATTGCTTTACTTCTTAAAATTTATTTTTCAGATCTCTCTATCTGGACCATTAAAGTTCTTGCAGTCAAACTTTGAGGTTGTATTCTACAAGGTCCAGACCAACTTCACAGCCCGAGCACATCGGCCTTTTGCCAAAGTACTGTTGTAGTTGCAGAGTATAGTTTAACTGTCTTAATTCCTTGGTCAGCTCCCTTTCTTGCAGATTAGAAACCCGGGTCTAAATAAATTAAGTTGTCAAGGTCATGGGAAGAAGGCCTCAGTGTAACTAGGCTCTCTATCAATGTGTTGTTCTATTTTGGTCACCTTTGCTGTATTTCTTCTGTTTAATATGATATAAATTCACATTTGATGTAAATTAAGGCTTTTAAAATTACTCTTTAAATAAGCAGCATTTTTTTTTAAATTTTGACATCTCTCAACAGGAGGTAGATAAACTTTGCTCATTACAGCGTCATGTTATAGCTCCCATCACAGATTGCTTGTTCTAATAAAGTTAGTTGACTCAAGATATGTAAGAATAGATTTGATATCTCATGAGGAGCAAAAGTGACTGTTTTGTGGAATTCTTTTGAATCTGTGGGAGAGTAGGAATGAATTCAGGGCTGCACAAAGGAAGTAACTGCTAGTTCTTAGCTTCTGGGGTAAAAGATCCTTTCAAGCAACTGCGTCCTCTCCTAACTCTCCACAGTCTTGAAGCCAGATAGCATTCTCTGCTGCCCTCTAGAGGTTATGCTGTTATTTCAGCTGGCATATAAAGAAACCCACTTAGATAGGTAAAGAAGCATGCAAAAAATGATTCTCCTTTCAGAGACAAAACTTCAGATCATTTGGTGAGCCAATCATAGACACAAATAAAATTAAATAACTGAATGGGATATCTAATATACATGTATATTTATGTGAATTCATGAAAATGTTTCTTGGATTGAAACTAACAAACTGCTTTTACAGTTGAGTTTAATTTTGGAAAAAAAAAAAAAAGGTATTTGTTTGAATACTTAAACACTTTCCAGGTTTTTCTTGTTGAACCTGTTTTTTTCTCATGACATGTGCTGTCCATGACTTAGCACATATAATATATTACCAACGATTTTTGAATCTGCATGCCTTCCGTTATGTTTCTAATATGCTCAAAATGTTGAGCCCATGTTCTAACTTTATTATTTCTTCCTGTCTAAATATATAAACCAATAATTTCGGCAACAGTTGTTACATCTCCACTTTTTAACAATGGAAGAACCCGGGCATAGCAAGATTAGGTGACTCTGTCATGGACACGGGCTGTAACAGACTGTGAAAACTGAATCTGTATGCGCCCATCTTTACATTTATATCCATCATGCCACGTTGAGAAAGAAGTCATTGTTCTCTTAAATGCAGCCACGGGATCTCTACAGCCCACGCCTAGTATTCACATTACCTTTTCTCACAAACTCATTTCCACATATGCACTCTCTACCCTATTCAGTGGTTCTGTCATTTATGAAATAACTGGACAGGTAGCCTTCTGCTTACCTTTATCCTTATGCCCCGTTGGCCTACATTTTACTACAAACATTGAGTTATGAACCTGGAGTTCTCAGTTGTCCCTCTGGCCTTCAATCATTTTAGTGCAGCCCCATGCCAAAGTACATCCACTCCCTAAAGCCTCCCACTCTAGTTCTCTGCCACAGCGGTGACAGCAGGACTTCCTTCAAGAACAAGTTTAATAGTAGCTCAGCAACAGCTTTTCTGTAGGCCCCTCTTTCCCTCAACTTCATACATTTCCCACACTTCCTGAAAATGTGGTTTCTGTACCCTCGACAGACTGCTCCCTCGGTTCCTTCACTCAACAAGTATTTATCAACTGCTCCTTTTGCGGCGAGCTCAGGTGACACACAGGAAAATAAAAAGTATTTTGGCTGCAAGAGATATTCAGTGAACCAAAGACTTCTCCAAACAGCTAATGTGCTTCCAGACAGAGCAGACACAACCTTGTAAAGGCAGCAACTAACAGATGATGCTGGCTAAGACAACACATTTTCTTCTTCTTCTTCTTCTTCTTCTTCTTCTTCTTCTTCTTCTTCTTCTTCTTCTTCTCTCTCTCTCTCTCTCTCTCTCTCTCTCTCTCTCTCTCTCTCTCTCTCTCTAAGTGATAGAGACAATGACTAGAAATCGAGTTTAGGTAGGGAAGGAGTTTGTGAACATGGAATGGAGACAGAAAATGTGAGAAACAGGTCATTTAAAAGAAGATTTGGCAAATTTTCAGAGTGTACCTATGCAACTTTTCAGGTTGTAAAATTGTGCATGGAAATGCTGGGATGGCAAAGCTGTTTTGCTGATTAGCATACCTCATGTTATATCTCTCAATCTTTGTCAAGGGAGCTACTTCCATGACCTAATTTTCTTCCACTGGAGCCTTTTTCTTAAACAGCATCAAGATAAAGACGAAGCCATCAGCTCAGGACTCAGGGCAGCCAGTCAGATCCAAGATACAGCATGCCCCAAACTCCTAATCCAGGATAAGCCATAAAGAAACCTTTTTTAAAAAAGTATGTTGTGCGTCAAGAAGATGTCTGTGTAATTGTAATTTTCTTTAACCTTCCTTTCTCAAGTTACTAATTTAGTATTTGTTTATGTTAAACATCTTTCATGGTGATAAATATTAAATATGTTGATCATCTATGTGCACTTCTTCCATGCTAAGAAGACTGTGAGCTCTTTTTGTTGAGGCCATTTCACATTCGCCTGCATAGTTCTCTTCTGGTTTTTGTTGTTGTTGTTGTTGTTGTTGTTGTTGTTGTTGTTGTACTAAAGAATATTCTGTAGTGGCACACCTCTGCTATCTCAACAACAAATCAGGCAGACTGCCTAAACTCAAAGACGGAGACCCTGTCTGAAACAAGCAAACAACAAACAAACAGAATATTAATAAGAGGAACTATTAAAAATTTATGGCACAGATGAGTAGTAGGTACATCTCACTGTTACAGCATTTGCCAAGCATATCCCATGCCCTATTTTCAACACACAGTTCTGAAAACAAATTGTGAAAGTATAAAAATCAGGATTAATTCATAGCTCACAAACAAAGTTTAAAATGCCTTGAAATATGAGATTAATAAAAATTGCAAGTGGTGTCAATATCATTTTATTAAAATAAAACTCTGAAGGCAAGTGGAAAAAATAATTTATTGTAGATTCTTTTACACAATTAACATGTAACATTTATACATATATTGATGTGCTGATATGAAGTACTAAATTTAAAGACAAATTTTCACACAAAAGTAGTTTCACTATATTTTATAAAGATAGATATCAATAAGTTATCAGAGACATTTAAAGAATGATAGGCCAAATATTCCAACAGGAATGCAGTCCATTTTATGTTGAAACTAAAATACTTTTATGAATAGCTTTACTATATTCTGGATGAGTTGACATTCTTCTAAGCTAATAAAGGGAGGCCAAGCCTGAAGACAGGCCAGTGCCAGCTCCAACAGCAACATCCTAGCTGCATATTTCCCGCCTTGCTCTTGGCTATAGCTTGACCCCCCTGCCTAACACTTGCTCAAGCAAATGTAACCATTGAGTGTGAAACAATGCAACGCCCACCACAACCACCAGTAGTCAACAAAACTCAACACAAGGACTCAATTAGGGCATGTTAGATGCTAGCTAAACTGTAATGGGCATGAGAGTTGAATGAACAACCAAATTTTGCAATAATAGAAATGTATATCCTATATTTCCGAAGGGAATGAACATACTTCAAAATAGTCACTCTTTTCTTAGTATAGCATATTAATTCTTACTTCACAAGTCTAGAAACAAATTACATTCTTTCTAAAACCTAGATTCACTCCTTTAGAAAACGGTTTATTGAAAGACATGCACGAACATGATATAAACTTTATTTTATATTATAGTCATTAAAATATTCATATACATATACATAGAGCATAAAACAAATCTATTGAGCCATGATATATACACACCTGGCCAGATACTATTATGCCTCATTTTATCTGGTTCAACAAGTACATATTGGGTGCCTACCACTTTTAGATCACCAGTCTAGGCAGTGCTTGTAGCAGAATTTAAGAAACACGAAGCTCAAATCATCCACACAAAAAAGCAAAGTTTAGAAAATATACTAAGTCCTTAAAAGTAATCAAAAGCAGAGGTCACATCAAATAATGGATCATGTGAGATATGGGTATCTAGGTGAAAGCCTAGAGTCACTAAAGAGGGCAGTAGACTTCGGTATCCACAGCGAAGAAGTGGTCCAGGGCTTGGCACACATGAGGTTGTCACCAGAGCCCAGTGGAAAGTTTTCTTTGTCCCTCAATGTGAGATTCAGTTTTCATCCGGGTTTGTTTCCTTAAACAAGTAGAAAACCATGTATTAGTGACCTTCAGTCTTATTGAAGCCTACCATACCCCACCCCACCCCCAACACACGTTCATATCTCTGGCAATAGGGTATGCGTTTATACCTATAGTTTCTATAAACCATCTTCACCCTAGTTTGGGAGGAAATTATTCTTAGGGTCTTCTGACTAAGGAAACTGACACCAGACAGCTTGGTCTTTCATTAGGGCACCCGTGAGCATGCCACCCTCACAAGAAAACTATTTAGAGGAGTAAAACCAACTGAAAGAGGGTTAAGTATTTAAAAGTTGGCCTTCTCTTCCTTGTACTATTTGTTATATTCTAGGAAAAGTTTTAGGGAATGTATACACACAGGGAAAAGATATGTGTCCAAGCAGTCTCACACCCTCTGAAGAGGAAAAGCATCAAAGAAGGAACAAACAGTCCTTGTGCTTCTAACCTGACCCCTTGGGATGAGGCCAGGCATGGTTAGAACAGTGCAGTCCTGACGTGGGTTGTGGCTGGAACAGACTCTCAGCACTTGAGAATCTAAATCTTCCCTAAAGGAATTGTTTGGATTCTGAAAAATCAAAACGAGGCATCTCTTCAGGAGAAACTCAAAAGTAAGAAGATCATCAAGAGCCCCTCATCCTCTCCTTCCACAGGAGCTTCTTCCATCCTTAGGAGAATCATCAGCTTCCTGACAGATAAAACTGCCTGGACATCCGGCTGTCATGTAGACTTGCTGAGCTCCCAGAAGGAGCAGGAGGGGCCGAGAAGGCCCCATGGGTCCCTGAGGACCCAGAGCTTGGGCTGTGGTTGGGTCTGACTGCAGAGGAAGGAGTATACCCCAGCTCTGCTTGGCCAGAGAGTTTGGTTCCTACTTCATTGCAAGACAAAAGCCAGGGACATTCCAGACCCCTCAGAAGCAGATATCCTTCTAACTGGTTCCTCAGTGCTGCAGTGATGTCCCATTTTTCTGAAGAGCTCCCCTCTCTGAGCAAGAATTCCTTTCATTCCAAGTGCATTCCTGGTGTTTCTGCCCATAGTCCCCATTTTATAATCTTTCTCAGAAGCAAAAGTAATGCTCTTGTGAGCCATACCTCCATGCCTGTGTTTTTTCTGGATAGGAACCAAACTTGCATTGGTTCTTTCTTGCCCTTCATGGACACTGGGCCTCTGTGCTCCAAATGGAACTGTGGATCTGAATTCTCTGGAGACATGAGACACCTAAAAGAGAGGAGACAGGGTAGAGAGGGAAGTTGAACAAAGCTGTGTAGAGAATTAAGACAGTCTGATCCAAACACTGTAGTTGTAGTTAAATGAGCTCAGGATTTTAGTGATGGTGCTTATCAGGAACCTCCAGTGTGATGTGGAGTGGTTTACCATGGAAACAGTGGCATCCTCTTCTCAAATGAAAAATAATGCCGGCATCCAGGAGAGGGTAGACAGGGAGTCAACAGCTGTTTCAAGGGAGCAAAACTACACAGCTCACCCCACACTACCCTGCAAATAGAATGGCATCCCCCTCCTTACCTGTATGTATATTCCGACACATTTATCTTCCCCTTTTCTCCTGTGGTTTCTGTTCTGCTTGTGAGGTTGACGGTATTTCCAAAGAGACAATACCGCGGCATCCGCTGCCCTATCACACCTGTCACCACCTCCCCAGTATGAATCCCGATCGTTATCTGTAGGGAGCAAAGTTTTGCTTCAATAGCCTTGACTGTCAACATGAGCATTTTTACAGACTATGTTAAATACCTCCATACAGTATCTCTCTGTGAAGAGAAGAGGAATAATTCTGTTCAAAGAGGAAGACCTAAAGTTGAAGATGGCAAAGATGTGGTGTGGGCAATTTCCATGAGGAAACAATAAAGAAGAAACAGCGGGACACTTCCTTGTCCTCAGGACATTCTCCCTACAGAACAAATGAACTGATGATTTATTTCCCATGTCCATGGAAGCATGAAATACAATAGGCTGCCTGCTTTCTAGTCGTCCCTCCTCGTACATTTTAACCATCTCCTGAGAAGAAATACAAATCTCTTACCAACCAAGTTCTACTATTAGTAACCTGTTGTTGTCCACTTTCTTTACTCAC
Source organism: Acomys percivali (assembly GCA_907169655.1). Lineage (NCBI taxonomy): Eukaryota > Metazoa > Chordata > Mammalia > Rodentia > Muridae > Acomys > Acomys percivali. The sequence continues at coordinate 114,000,881 of OU015751.1, forward strand.
CTGAACAGATTCCCCATCCACTTGAACCTGACCAGCAATTTCCATCATGTCCAAAGCCAGGTGGCAAATGGACCGCGCATGGTGGATACAAGGTTCTGGCAAACCACTCACGGTCATGTACTTGTCACCAACTGTCTCCACCTAAGGTGATACACATATTCAGGTGTTCAATGGTTAACATAAAGTGACAGTTTCATTTATTATTATTCTAATGAACAGTTTTTGCCAGAATTTCCAGTGACCTCCCTCTAGCAGTGTTATCTCCAGCAGGATGGAACCTTCTAATCATTCGGAGTTTACACTGTACAGGCAGTTTGGGTCTTGATCATTTTATCTGAGATCCCCTTATCAGTCAGTAGAATATTTATGTGTGCATGCACATATGTGGACAAATGCTCTTAGCCATGCATGTGCAATTGTGTGCATGTGTGTGGGTAGTATGTTTGCCTGAGCATATAGAGGCTACAGGTTGATGAAAGCGCTCTCCTTCTCTCTCTCTCTCTCTCTGTCTCTCTCTCTGTCTCTCTTGCTCCCTCCCTCTGCTACTCTGTCTCTGTGCTGTGTGTGTGTGTGTGTGTGTGTGTGTGTGTGTGTGTGTGTGTGGTGGGGATTGCATTGGAATCTAGTGGCACTCTGCCACTGAGCTACATCTCTAGCCTGCTACCTTATTTTTGAGACAAGGTCTCTTACAGAACCTAGAACTTAGTGTTAAGATGGACTGGCTGGCCAGCTAGTCCTGAGAACCCACCTGCCTCCCTCTCCCCCAGCACTGAGGTTATATATGTGCATGGCCCTCCTGGCTTTCCTAACTCAGGTCCTGATGTTGCACAGCCCTCAGTAGACTGTTCTACTATTCCCCTTCTTCCTCAGGCAACAGCAGTTCAACAACATAGGGCTTGTTGACTGAAGGGCATTGATTTATCATGGCGTCTATGAGTGTTTTAAGTTTTCATTTCATTATCTTCTCACTTGTACATTTCATTGTTTATCTTTGACGTGCATGTTATACTCGTATATGTCTCTGTGAACATGCATATGGAAGCTAGGGGACGGCCTTGGGTATCATTCATCAGGTGCCACCCATCTTATTTTTCAAACTAAGCCATGTATTCTGGGTTAAGCAACCTACTGCTATGATGTGCTCACTAAGTGTAGGATTGTGCCTTAGAAAAGAACCACAAAATAAACAGTCCTTATGAACTTACAGTACCCTGGGAGCCTAGAGACAGTCAGCCACATTCTTGCCTTTATAAAGCAATATTCCATTGCCTTCATTTTTCCAATATTATATTTGTTTCTACTTAAAACAAAGGGCAGAGATGTCTTATAAATGTTTATCTTCAAGATGATGGTATCTAAAAGTAAACCTGAGGCTCAGGACCCTTCTCAACCTCCATGGCTTCTTCACAGTGCAAAGCATTTATGTATTTTAGGAAAAAACTGTCTTTGGCTGAGCACAAAAATGAATGCCGTGTTTATACTGAATGTAATATACAATCCACAGAGACTCATTAACCTAAGTGCAAAGAAACTGCTGGATACTCCATGTCAGGCAGAGATTGTGCCACAAAATATCATTGTGGTTGCAATGAAAAGAAAGCTTCCTAAGTGCTAACTACTCAGGGTTGACATTTACACCATAGACTAGGGCTGCCCTCAGCCTTGTTCAGGAAGAAGCTTCCTTTTGCAGTGAGCAGTGTATTGTAGAGACTCATGAATGGTCCAGGAGCTGAAAAGTGTTGAGTGCACAACACTAAATGAAACATATGTATCATCTTCCTTAAGGCTCAGTGCACATCTGGGAAGAGGAGGCAGATAAGATGTAAAAGCCGTTGACGGGGAGAAAGGCTGTGAAATTATGTCTTCTGAGACTGACATGGCTGTTGTACCCAGGATCACAGGGCAGCTTCAGGTGCCTTCACAGTGCATGCCCAAAGCTTGGGAAAGTCGAGATTAAATTATACATGTGATATTGCTTCTGGGGAGATAAGAATCATTGTTTTCAGTGGTGTAACTGCTGCTAAGTTGTCTCTACACCAATGGATAACTCTACAACCCATGCCCATGCAGGCAGGCTTGGTTAAACTCAACAGGTCACAAAACAACAACAAAGACAAAAGACATGAAGGTGAGAGGGGGCCACTTGTTGGGAAGAATAGGAAGAGAGGGAGGGAAGGGAAGGTGAGTATGAATATGATTAGAATTCATTAGGCACATTTATGAAATTCTCAAACAATACCTTTCTTTACAATGAGGAAATTACTTAAGCTAGTGGCCACATTGACCCTCACCACACTAGAAAAGCAGCTGGGTACAGTGACCATGTGCTTCTGCAGGAGAGTCTCAGAAGTCCAGTCCTGTACTGTACTACAAGGGGATCCCACTAGGACTTGCCTTATAAACAAATGGGTTTTTTCGTGAATCAGTCAGCGTGTCAAATCTGGTGTAGAGGTCATTGAGTAGATTGACAATCTTCATGGCCCCTTCTCCAGATGCATGCTTGCTGCAGAAAGCGTTGAAGCCCACAATGCCGCTGAAGAGGATGGTCACATTGTCATATCGTTTGGCAGGCACTGGACGCTTGTGTCTTAGCTCATTGGCAACAGATGGAGGAAGGACAGAGTACAGCAATCTATGGAGATCATGTGAAGGCACTGTAAGAGATGCTGGGGAAGCCTTTACCATCTCTTTAGTGCCCCATCTCTTTACTGCATCACTGCCATTGTGCTGGGTTCTAATAAGACACCCTCAACATCCTAGCTAGCATGAGCAGCACCCTCTGTTGTATACCCCTGCTATGGTGTTTGTTTCCATCACAGCCTAAAAAAACAAAACAGAGCCAGCAACAGAAGCTGAAAACATAAACCCAGATGTTCCTCATTTCTTTATGAGTTTATTGCATAGGCAGTTCTTAGAGCAACAGAAACCTAACTACAAGTGTGGGGATCAGCATATATGGAGCCATAATGTGCAAAAACATAAAAAAAAAAACCAAAATGTCATTTTCCAATATCATAGCCAACACAGAAACTGGGTAACTGTAACTGATTAACCCATATGACAACGGATCTGGATCCTAAGTGCATCATACAAATATGTGAGAAAAACATGTCATTTTCATAAGTGAAGTTGTGCCATGTACTGATGAAACATGTACTCTGAGTTGTTTCCAAGCACTGGGAGATGTTGAGCTGCCTACCCCCATGTGCTTCATTTACATAATATGGGGGCGGATTAAACTAGGTGCCCTTATGACCATGGGGGGTAAGTACAGTGGTCTCAAAGCAAGTAGACACAGCTTTCAGATGCATCATGTACAGGTGAAAGCCCATGGGTGAAGCCATTGTGGATAAGGACCGGCATTTACAATGAACTCTCTATTTCATTCATGCTATTAATAATGCTGGCTTCTGTGTTTACTTGTGTGCACAGCATCTGCAGACAGGCGTTTACACCTGCATCAATGCTAAGGAAGCCCTGAGTGTGCTGCGGCTGTGGTGCTGAAGTAGAGTGGAATAACTGACAGGACACAAGTCAGTTAGGTTCAACTCACCAGAAGTAAAATGTCATATTTTACAAACAATAAAAATTAGCAAGAAGGAACATTCAAGAACCTGGGGAAAACATCATATCGGCACCAGAGAAGTACTGCTTTTAATTACTACGTGGAGACAAGACCAAGTTGTAGTCAGGGATTCAAGAATGTGAACTGTAATGTAATGCAAGTGATAGCAAACTGCGAATAAAAGCCAGCCCCCCTCTCCCTCCCCCTCCCCTCCCCGTTTTCACGCCATTCTTACGTGTCTGTCTTTTTCTTTTCATCCTCCAAGGCTCGCAGTGTGAGCTGCAGCCTGTCCGTGAGGATTTCCAGCTCTTGTGTCAATTTGTACTCCTCGCGGAACTGTTCTCCCAAAAGAACCAAGTCTCGTGTGGCATCGTGAAGAGGGATGTCACTCAGGTACAGGCCTCTTCTGGTCAGGTCGTCCAGGTTCATCACACTGTCAAACAGAGCAAGGAGTCAAGGTCAGCGCACCGCGGGCCCCCCCCCCCCGCCCACAGCAGCAAGGGGCACAGGCAGCTTTTCACCTCCACATTCGCTGTTGAAAAAAATCAGGCTGAAGAAACAACGCAAGGAAGAGCAGACCTAACTCGGCTTTGCTCTCTGTGTATCTGAAACCCCACTAGCAAGCAGCAAACGTGAAGTACACGTTTGGTGAGTTGTACATTTTGAAGGCACCTTCACCGACAGATAAAGCAGAAATCTGCCCCACAAAAGTCACCTCTGAGAGTAATACAAGGCTAGGCGGGGTTTAAAAAAAAAAAAAACAAAACTTGTTTTTCGTTATCACAAGAACCAGAAGAAAAAAAATTGTCTTTATGCTTGTGTCAGGAATAATAATGTTTCTATTTCGAAACCACCTTGTTTTGCCTTTTGAATTTAAGACTCTTATAACTAATTGATTTGCTATTGGAGGCAATGGCTCATTTTTCCAAGGTTCTGTCACCCTCCCTAGCGTGTGTTTTAGACTCCTTGCCTAGTGCTTTCATGTTATGTCTTTCTTCTAGTTCCCATTTATTCTTTATTTTTTCTTTCTTTGGTTGACTTTCTTTGTTATTAAAATGTAGTATCTGACCTTGATGAAGTCTATGAATCTTCGTAGCTCAAATCTTATCTTTTTATAGCTTTCTTATAATAATCTTGATTGATTCCCTAAAGTTCTGTAAATAAAAAGCTCAGTTAAAATTTTACTAATTAAATAAATGTTTAAAAATTTATTATTGGTTTGACTTCATTATTAAAGTATAAAATGGTTATTTCTGGTTATTCAGGACAGTAATCTTTCTAAAATAACAAATATGGGCCATGACTTTACTAAGGAATTTTGGATTAAGAAGAGGTTCCCATGAATGTGTTCTCAACAGAAATATTTATAAATCAAAGCACAGTTAAAAAAAAAAACTCATGTGAAAACATGGAATAATCAAGGGTGCTATTGACAAAAATAGCTGTTTTGTTAAAATATATATTTTGCAAAAGTAAACCCATCCAAAGAGATGACAGATCATTTGCCAAGTGATCCAAAGGTGAACAAGAAGATCTACTCATGAGAGAAGACAAAACGAGAGAACCTTAAAATTGAAATGGATACCCTAGTGCCAGGTATCACATACCCTCTTGGGCAGCCTCTGAAGACAACACAGACTCCTGTCACTCTTCTTAGCTGCAAACTAGGAGCAGCTGCTAAAACCCTGCTGCTGAAGATACCACAAACCTCAGCTGAAAAGTGTAAAGACATCCTGCCCGGACTAAGCTGGAAGCTTCCTTCCTGCTGGATAGCTTGCTTAGTTCCAGAAGGTGTCTACAGACTGTTGGGGAGAAAAGGCACCAGTGGTCTTATCCCACTGTGACCCTAAGATCTACAGTACCAATCTGTGATGCAAGATTTGCTCACTTAATGAAGCAGCTGCATCACTGTTACATGAATAACCAATTGCTCTCTAATTGCATTTGAGACCCACTCTACAAGAGTAGCACTTTAAACCTGGTCTTGGCTGAGGAGGTCTTAGGCCCTGGGGGAGAACTTAATATTATTGTTTAAATTGTCATGGAGCCAAGATGACTTCCAAAAAATATTTATGTTTAAACAAATGCCACACATAGCTTTAACCCGAGAACTTCTCGGTAAAGGTGGTGACTGCAGAGGCACGTAGCTGCTCAGTATGCTAAGAAGTGACTGTTGAATGTTGAGCCCTAAAGAGAAGATTTATACCATCACTGAGAAGGCTCAGAAACATCCTGGAAGAGGGCAGAAAGGATGTAAGAGCTGGAAGAATGTGGCCCCTGGAAAGGGGCTGTGAAATACTATGTTGTTGGCATGGCACTGCCAATGGAGCCATGCCCTCACAGCAGCTGCAGTTGCCTAGAGTGGGACTCTGTAAGACGGGGCCTCAACAGCTAATCATGGCCTGGGGAGTTTAGGAGCCTTAGATTTCCCTGATGAACTGATGAACTACCCCTGCTGCTGACAGAGTCTGTGCGAGAGGTGGTCATTGTCTTCATTTGGGTACCCACTGAGGAGCCCCACTGGGCCCAAGTGAACAGTTCCAACAATGAATAGATGGCAAAGATGATCTTCCTTAAACTCAGCGAGTCTCAAGAGAACCCAAATCAAAACAAAGAATAACAATGAAGCCATGAATGTAGGAAGGGAAGTTGTAAGGAGAAGGCGGAGGAAATACAGGTGGAAAGGGGATTCAAAGGAGGATTATGATAATCAGAATGCAACTAATACTAGGTGAAAGATCACTCAGTCTTCAGGAGTAAAAGCCAGAGGATGCACTATCCACTATTATGCAAGTCTCCCTATGTATGTTGAGGCTAGCCTGGGCTACATGGCATCCCTTCTCAGAAATGAAATCCTTATTACTTTTCTTTTTTTTATTTAAATTAATCATCTTAGAAGTATTTTATGAGCAAAACTTCTTCCACTTAAATAGATTTCATGGTAATTGGTAAATGTACCACTGTAGGACCAATTCTGTATATGAAAGTAAAAACATATACACTACAATTTGTGATTCTCCCTGTGAAGAAACCTTTCTGTCTTTGGATAGGGACTCTGCATAAAGTGACACTGTCATTCTACTAGCACCCAATCAGGAAAATGCATAGAAAAAAAAAAAGGGATTCCAGGTGAGGTGTCACTGAGTCCCTGGATGGTGCTAGCTTTAAAGATGTTTTGTATTTCAGTATCATCTCTTTTGTCTTTATGATAAATAATGCTCAGAAGATAAATAATAATCACTGTTATATAATATCATTGTGAAATATCTTCTAATAATAACCACCACAATTATTTTTTCTATTGTTCTATAAATGCATATTTCATATCCTCCTGTATGTTTTAGTAAAGTGCTAAAACTAGGAAAACATTAACCCTTGCTTTGTCTCTTCTGACATTTATTACAAATAACATTTAACATAAATTTCAATTGAATAATCCATTTTGAAAAGTGCAACCCAAATAAAATAGTTAAATATTTTAATGAAAGTGGCTCAGAGAAAAATATTATTATAATCTTTATTATAATTATTACTAACTTTTAAAAGGTTCCTTATTTATGTCATTGTACTATACACTTTTCATAATTGCTCTCTTACATGATGCTCTTTTCAAAAGTACAAGATATAGAATTAGCAGATTATTCATCTCATGATCTAATGTCATAACAACTTCATAGAAAGATTTTTATATGGCATAAAGTAGGCAGGACTTTGAGTTTTTAGAAATGCCCAGTGCAATCACCCTTCTTATAAAGAATTACATAATGAGGTTTTGAAAATGCATCTTATGCTTCAGCAAACCTAAGCATTGTGGACAAAAATGCTTTTGGATTAAAAGAGGCTGTTTGACCCATGTAGTCTACATGCATGCATTGAAATACCATGCCAAACCCTATTCTTATATATATCCAATACACATTGATCAAAGTTTTTTAATAAAGTTTCATTGAACTTGCTTTTACCTCACATCAGTTACTATTAAGCTAGGAGTTATTACCTTGGTGAACAGAGGAAAAGGATGCTGTCTGCTTCCGGTAAATAGATCATTTGGCCCTTGAGACGTAAGCAGCTAATCTCTGTCCCAGTCAGTTCATCCTCACATTCAAGTTTCTCAACATCCAGCAATCCTTCCTTGAACGGGGGGGAAAAACACCTTAGCATCTCCCTAGCAAAGCACCAGGAAGGACCAAACAACCGAACTTCTCACCAGCCCTAAGGAAGAGAAAGCTCATCTTTTAGAACTGGAGTGGGTGGCCCAGGTTAGAAGCAGAGTGTCTGATGGCTTTCCCATGGCTTTGTGGTCACTGTAAGTTTCTGTGGCTACAACACACATTACTGAATTGTACTAAAATTAAGCCAAGCTAACTTGGTATTTGCAGATCACCTGGAAGCAGTCAGTCCCAATCATATAAAATACATATGGCTGTGCCTTTGCAAAGTCATGTGGGGAGTATCCACAGTGTGGATGCTAGGAAAATTGTGTTTGCTACAATTATCCCAGGAGCATAGATGAGGAGATCTGGAAACTATCTAAACTACCAAGCTACATTAGTTTATGAGTTTTTAATCCTTTTATTTCCCTACAGAAAAAAAAATGTTAGCAAGAATTATAAACAATTTACAGAAGAATAAATCACTGGCTTTGGTGACATTATCAAAGACTTCTTGCAAGAGGGAAAAGCATTGTGACTTCAAGGAGTAGATGTTTGTTTTATTATGTGTGACTGAGATGTTCCCAGCAAGACACTTTCTCAAACTGTTTTTCACTCATTCTGATCAGCTGACAGAAGTCCATGCCCCAGCCAATGCTCGTAGATGATTTGCCCATTTCTTTACTGCTGATTGATAACATGCCCCACTTACAGTCAGCCAAACAGGGTCTTGATTACCTTGCTTCTCAGTACAAAGACTGTATTGATGTGTGAAAGAATTCCATGGAAACTGATGTCAATATGAGGACGGACCAGAGAGAAGACAGACAGAAGGCTGCAGTTCCCAGGCTGAAGCTAAGATACAGAAAAAGAACAAAGAACTCTCAGCTACTTAATATTGACTTCATGGTTAAATATTAATCTTAAAATTAAGCCAGATCAATTATATTTATAACTGAAAAAATAATAAATATTGTGTGGGAAGTATACCCTGAATGTGGCCTTACATTTTGCTATATGCAACTGAATGATTAAGCAAACATCAAATGCTTGCAGGAACAGGAAAAATAATATGGATTTAGGTGACCGATATGTAAATATAAGCTGATGCCAACAAAATAATTATTTCAAGAAAAAGACGAAAATTTATCTTCTAAACTGCAGCACTACACATTAGATGCATGTGGCTGAACATGAAATGAAATACCAAAACACCAGTAAATACTTTCTTAAAGTTCATTAAAATGAGAGATAATATTAATAGAGGTAGTAACACACAGCGACTGCTTCTGGCGGAGCAAATGATTGCACAAACAGCCAGGACAGGGACACAGGCAAAGTAACACACCACAAGGGAGAGCCCACAGGAACCAGTCTTCTGCTTCCAGGTCTACAGCTTTACGCAAGACCTCTGCATTCTAGTCCTGAATTAAAGCAAAGGGGTACCTCCGCACACACCTGCCATGGACAAATCCTAACACAGGATAGGAGAGAAAGAATAAGTGGGCAGGAAGTTTTCAAATGACTCCTGGGAGTGTAAGTCAGCTGTAGCTGTAAACCTTCTGTGGTCCTTCAATGCACTGTCACTCTCCCCATGGAGACTTCCCTGTGTTTCTTCTTGAGTGTTTGTAAAGTTCCCTCTTCCCCTTGTCAACAGCTGACTTTGAAAACTATTTTTGGAAGGCAGCTAGGCAGCAAATATTTGTTCAATAAACAAAAGCACGAATGAAAGCGGAGTGCTGTTAGCAAGGTCCCCCAGTTTCCCACAAAGCATCGGTCCCATTCTCACATAACTTCCTCCTCTCCCTGTAAGTGATAGAATGAGAGACAAACAGGTCCTAAGGACATTTTCAAATACATTTAAGTTATAAGCGTATGGGATATGCCCTGCCTTGTAGTCAAAGGTTAAGAAATGAATGAAATGTGTAACAGGATCAGGCCCCGCATGGGCATTGCTGCGCATTTACCTGGGGGAGCACCCTGTAAATGGCATTGCCACACTGGGTGACAACTAGGTCCCGGTCAAATATTATGTGAAAAGGAAATGCTTTGCAGAAGGTGTAGGGGCTGATGCGCGATTCCTGAGCACCATTTTCTTCAAACCTGTCCAGATCTTCATAAAAGTCCTCTTCTTTTGATTCTTTCTCTTCAATTAAAAATTGAGTATGATCGCATTCTTCATTTCTTTGCTGAATAACCTAGAAGCCAGGGAGGGGAAATGTGGTTAATTGCTGGTATTGTAGCTTACAATATCTGGCTATACGGGATTGCTTATGAGCATTGCGTTTAGAAATTAGAAAGGATAAAATACATGCAAATGCTATATATGTGTAAAGCTGAAAAATCTTTCTAGATATTTTTGTATCCGTGAACTGTGAAGACAGCATTTTTTTTGAGATACAGTCTTTTTGTATTTTAGGCGAGCTTCCGTTGGGCACGGTAGCTGGGACTGACTTTGAACCTCAGATCCTCCTGCTCCCATCACCTAAGTGCTGAGATGGTGCTTTTGTGCCAATGTGGTCAGACTCTGCCAGGGTGAAGATTGAATCCAGGGCCTTGTGCGTGGTGGTAGGCAAGCATTCAACCAGCTGAACCTTCTCCTGTTCTTATTAATGCAGAATCATTGGTTGTAATTCGGGAATGAATTCCCCGCGAGCACAGGCAGCTTTGGGGAGGACTGAGAAGAGGGTACCTTCTTGGCCTCCTGAACAGGCACATCAGTACAGAGAGTCTATGGCTATGCTGCCCTTGAGGATGGACATGATAAGCACAAAAAAACATCAGCTGACCGGGAGACGATACAGAGGTCAGAGAAAGAAAAACGACAGTTTTCTTCATTGTGTGGTTTCTGTATTGGTAACTTGAAATCGCCACTCAAAAATAACAATGGGTGTCATCAACAGCACCTGGAAAGTCCAGGGCTGCCCTGGCCATGTTCACCATAGAAAGAGAAAGAAACAAAGCAACAGGGAACACAAATACAAACTTTTAGTTTACACACACACACACACACACACACACACACACACACACACACACATTCTAGGTGCACTATAGGAAAGACAAAAGAATTTGCATAGAAAAAGTAATCTGTGAAATCGGCTAAGTTAATATGGTCTGTAAGTTTCACTATCCAGAATCTGATAGCTTGCATGTGAAACCCACAGCCCAGCAAGCCGGTTGCCCTCCCCATCCCCAGCTGGCAGGTATTCACAGAAAGTAACTGAATTTCCTCTTGCCTTAAGCAACACATAATTACAAAGAAAGCTTGTTGCAAGGGAGGAAATTGCCCTTCAAATTATCACGCATTCCAAAACCGAATAGAGAAGGCTGCTGGGGTTTTCACCACTTTGGCTCACAGGTACTATCCGTGCGGCCCACGAGCAGCAAACACTATGGTATCAATTCGAATGTCCCAAATGCCACTTGTACTCGCAAACATCTTCGCTTGTGGACGTTACCTTCATGTCTATCTCAGTGCCGTGTATCTGCTGAGCCACCGTCTTGATGATGCCGATGACAATGTCCTGAAGGCCCTCTCTTTCCGAGTAGTAGTGCAGAATCAGCCCTTTGCCTTTCTCCGCATCGGTGCACCGAAAGGAAGGTGCCCGCATCCCTGGGTATATGGTGGCGAGATGGTCATGCAGGGCATCGAGGTTCTGTAGTGGACAGGAAACAATAGTGACCAGAGACTTCTATGAGGACTTAGCAATGCAAGGAGCAGAAGTGAGGTTCAAATCTGGGCTTCCTGGGCACATCACTAGAGTAAGCATTTATGTAGGATATTCTTCACAGTGTCCCTCAGGTAAGGCTCCAAGGTAAGTGTCACAGAGAAAATGAGCAGGACAGAATAACTGAGGAGAATACATGTAATTAATAACAGTACACTTCGAGAAATGATAAATAAGTGTCAATCATCAGAAGAAAGAGCATACTTAAGCAGGCGCCTAGGGCTGTTGTTCGTGCAATAGAGAATGTTTAAATTCCCCACATCCCTTCTGCTCACACTATAAACCCCCAACAGAATTTACTAAGAGCAAATATCAAAATGTGAAATATAGACATACTGCTCTGATGAGTGATTTTTTTAATTGAAGGTGTGTCTTTATAAAGTAAGTGTGTATAATTCCATGTTCATCAGTAGTCCCCAATCAATATAAGAGCCCAAGGCAAAGCAGCAAAATTCCACTTCAGGCTAATGTCTTGGAAAATTAAAGATCAGTAAGCTTTCTATTTTCTGTAGCTTTGTCACCTAAACCATGCTAAATTTCTCAGAATCTTCTATCAGTCACTAAAATTCAAAACTGATTTATGCAAAGATTGACACTTCAACTGTGAAAGCCACACCTTTAAGTCAGTCCAGCATTATAGCATTTAGTTGATGACATGTTCCATGCAGCCATGAGGAGATGCAGGAGACATCCAGGCACAAAAATTCATAAAAACTGACACTGTTTCAGTTGGGTGGGTAAATCCAGTGTCACTGTCTATGCCTCAGTCTACCTCGAATTCTTCATTCATCCCTTTAATAACTCCATAGCTCCTGTACACATAAAGTCTTTAGTATTTTTTAAGTCTTCTTCCTGATTCCCTCTAGGGGCCGCTGTTGCAGTGTAAAGGCTATCAGGCTTGTTGGCCTTTTATATTCCTACAAGCAGTCAAGCAGATCATTTCGCAGAGACAAAGATACTACGTTGATGTTAAGGCAGGTCATATACTGTCCTTGGATCACCCAGGATGGATGAGTCACTAAAGATAGCACCCTTTCCGTAGAGACAACCATTTGCATTTGTGAACAGGTGTGGACAGTATTAAGGGTTGAACAGTGGAAACAGAGCGTAGCTTGGATGTAGTCCTAAAGGCAGTGGGTTACTATGAATGCTGAGTGATAATGTTCATGGTTCGAGCCCTTTTGTGGTAACCAACTCTCCAGAGATTTGCTGTCATATTGAATTTGCTATTAATTAAATGGACAAGTAGAGTGCTTTGTTGGAGCATAAAAGATTTACTACTTAATGTAATATTGATTTTCTTTAGCTAGTATCCAGCATAAAATACACTCTTGGGATTTCTTCAGTTACAGCTTTCCTTACTCAGTTTTACTCTATCAAAATTCAAGTGATTACCACAGCCTGTCTCTTCAAATAAATTGGCTTATGATTAAATTTAAATTCTTTTTCACTACAATTATATTGCTAATAAATTGCAGTCTTCATATTTGAACTACTGTTGTTACAATAACCTCAGGAAACCACAACTGAGGACCCTTAGCAGGGCCAAGAGAAAAGCCATTCACAGCTGATCGGACCATCTAAACAGACTTGACAGCTCACAAACATAGCTATATTGATACATTCTGGGCAATAAAACTTTCATCACAAAACTGGAATTGTTTTACTTCTAAATATACCCACGGAGGTAAGTACAGGAAGAGAGCAGCTGCATGGCCAGTTACAAGGAGTATGCACATGCATATAAAAGCCAAAAAGTCGTGGGAAAATGTAAACACACATGCTTCAGCATCAACAGCCTCCAGGAAACCACAAAGCAACCTCAAATATGCCTTGGACTTCTCCTTAGCATCATTTAAAAGGGTGGTGGTTTTGTTCCAATACCTAAGATTTAGTCTGAGGTTTTAATTCCATTTCTAACTGTGCTCACATCATTTTATATTCCCTCTGCCACTAAGAGAATGGATATGCTTATTCTATGCAGGGATTCTGCAACTGTCAGCCCAGTAGACCTGGCTCCTGGTGTTTGTGCTTTATAGGACAGTGAGTCCTGTTTCCTTTGCGCAGTGCTGCTGCTCAGGGTGGAGTGTGCTCTGGAGATGTAGAAAGCCATGTTCCTTTGAGAAATAAGTTTAAGTTCCATATACATATTTTTTAAAAGATTTTGGACTATTTCAAAATAATGCACATTTTCTTTTTGGGATATACCAGGCATGCCAAGAATAAGCTCATACATAATAATAGAGACAAAATATGCATTCATCCAAGCCTCCTTTCTTTTCTCCTAGAGAAGCTAATCAAAAGCATATAAATTGGCTGCAGAAATGTAGAGATAAAGCCTCTGCCTGGGACATTTTAAAGAAAAGCAGTTTTGTTGTTGTAGTTGCATTATTTTTTTTTTCAGTCTCCATAATTCTTAACCCTGATCCGGATGAGTGAGAGGGGAGGAAGTTGTGTAGCTGATCCTCTAAGGTACAAGGCTGGAAAAAAGATGTCCCGACACAGCCTTCTCCCTCCCTCCCCTCCCCTAGCATTTTCTTCCTACACGCCTCTGAGAAGCAGGACCAGCATCATGGACCTTTTGTGATGTGAGTCACAGACCCTGAAAGCCTCTTGCTGAGGTTAATGAGAAATGGGTCGTTTTAGAAGTTGGAGAAGGAAAAATTTAAGCCGGCAACACTGAAACAAATGGTGAGTGTACGCCTTGGCTGACGGCAAACCAGGAAGTGAGAGGAGGCAAGGAGCTTCTGTTATTCTCAAAGATTGGGGGGGGAGGGGGACCACTGACTCAAATTACCATGGCAAAATTAATTGAAACAAGCAATTAATTAAAGCATGTTTTTTAAAAGAAAAATTGTGTACACAGTGTTATAATATTGATAAATATGCCGTGCAATAGATCTGGTATGAAAGGAGATTTATGGTGGGGAAGAGGTAAGAGGAGAAAAAGGAAGGGTGCCCATGACAGAGACCAAGAGAAAGAGGGGGGGAGGAGAGGGAGGGAGAGGGGGGGAGAGAGGGAGGGAGAGAGGGAGGGAGAGAGGGAGGGAGAGAGGGAG
>OU015751.1:114015396-114034052 GCA_907169655.1 Acomys percivali
GAGAGAGGGAGGGAGAGAGGGAGGGAGAGAGGGAGGGAGAGAGGGAGAGAGAGAGTCAGTCAGCAGACAGCAGACAGACACACAGGGAGAGAGAAACCAGAGTACACCTGGTATAGGTGGTGACATAGGGCATTGTGAGGACCCTAATTGCCTTCACACCAACATAGCACAGGCTACTTCCCCCTAAGGTGGAGTTGAAAGAAGTCAACACTCGATGTGAGTGAGAAAGTCAGGGCTTTTATAGTTCAGGGTTAAGGGGTTTCCAAATGTGGGAGATTATGGGCAAAATAGGCAGGGTTATAGAAGCAGGACAAACAAGTTAGCTCTAACAATCGTTTCAGACAAAGACTTGGTTGTAGTGTGGGCATAACAAGGTAGTCATAGGTCCTCATGGAACCTTTCGAAACAAAGAAGGTTGCAAGGCTATTATAAACAGATTTTTGAAACAAAGACATGGTTGCTATACTTAGAACTCTAGGAAGTGCTCCCTTTTTCTGAGGAGAAAGGGGGTGAAGGTGGCAGGGAAAGGAGGGAGAAGGAAGAAGAGGGGGGGAGAAGAGCGGAGAGGAGGAAGAGGAGGAGGAGAGAGGAGGATCTGGGGGACAGGAGGGCGGAGGCTGCAATAAGGTTATAAAGTGAATAAATAAATTATTTTTCTTTTAAAAAAAGAAAGACTAAAAAAATTTTGTAGCTAAGGTTACAAGAGGGGCATAGCCCAGTCGTTGAGAAACAGAGGTTTAATCACACAAACAGGAATGAGTCTAGTTTGTCTTTATGATAAAATGGCTCTTAAGGCTAAGATGGAGGCAGGCTGGTTCTTTGCTTCCCCCCTTTTCCTTTTGGGAGCTGCTCCTTTAAAAAATAAAAAGGTCTAGTGTTTCTTTCTTTTTTTTTAAAATGCATAGAGTGGGCTGCAAAGGTGTTCGAATCACATGCTTCTCTCGCACAAGACCCAGATTCAGTTCCCAGCCCCTACCCAGCAGCTAACAACTGCCTGTAACTCCATTTAAAGAGAAGCCAATATCCTCCTCAGGCTTTCCTGGACACTAGATATGTATGGTACACAGACATACATGCAATAATTCACACTTACATGCATAAATATTAAAAATAAATAAATTGTAAAAAAGAAAAGTTCTATTTGCAAAGAAAATCTATCATAGTCATTAAAATTATTTAAACAGAAATCACTTAAAATTGTAGTATTAACTGAGCAGTGGTGCACACCTTTGATCCCAGCACACAGAAGGCAGAGGCAGTCGGGTCTCTGTGAGTTCACAGACAGACTGGTCTACAAAGCTCTAGGACAAAGTTCTAGGACAGCCAGAGCTACACAAAGAAACCCTGTCTCAAAAAGCCATCAAGAAAATTGTGTATATTTACCACACCATCTTCTCCAAAAGAAATATTGTTATTAAAGATAAAAAAGAAAGAAGATACACTTACGTAAACATTTCACATATTTCTGTGCTTTAAAACTCATGTTAAAAACAGAAGCCACCCAGATAATACTAAACTTAGCAACTGATCTGTGTCTAGTGAAACAATGCAACCAGTTACTCAAAGAAGAGTCTTTCAATTTTAACAGGTTTCTTTTCCTTCCAAAGTTTTTTTTTTTCTGTTTTAGGTAAAAGTTCACTTATATTTTAATTGCAGGTTGTAGAAATTGAGTTTAGATGTTTCTTTTTAAATTCAAAAGTTGAAATAAAGTGTCCACTGCATTTTTCTACAAACTATAAACAATTTAGGGAAATATTAAGGTTTTTCAGCTGTTCAGGAAAATTCTAGTATGTCCCAAAATAGCCCCTTGTATAAACATTTGAGAATTTGAAATTGGATCTGCTGTGAGTGCCAGGTTGCTGCTGGTGGGCTATGTTTTATAAGGCCAAATCAGAGCCAACCAGAGCTGGAGACAATCCCCCTGCAGGCAGCATGGTCTGCTGGAGAAGGAACAGGAGGGTATATGAAGGGAGCAGCTGACTGAAAGTGCCCCAAACCCAACTGAGAGAGCTTGCTCTCTAACCAAGAATAAAAGAATATTTAAAATTTCATACGAGGCCCTTATGGATATTGAAACAAGCTCATAAATACAAATCTTAGCTGGTTTCTCAAATAACATTTTTTTTCCTTTGCTGCTGACTTTGTCTATAAAATTGCTAGGGCTATAAAGTACAGGTAGGGTAGCGATTCAGCACCACCAGAAATGAGCAGATAGTCCTGCTTTGGCCTCCTTTGGGTACCACAGCCAAGAGGGACATCATCTCCCAAAGGACTCATGGCACAAGTGCACAACCACATACATACTAACAGAAAGAAAAAAAGAGTACATGGGAAAATAATACAGAGCCTGTTGGAATTGTCCTTGTGATATAGCAAATCACACTATCAGGTAGTGATTGAAAGGCTAATTTATTGTTTTCTTCGATAGTCAACTATGCTGTCTGAGTGCGGAAACTCTTGTACCGGAGCCATCAGCAAGTAGACAGCATGATTGTCTGCAACAAACCCTTGAAGCAGCCAGCTACAAGGCCGGGTCTCTGCAAAGGAATTCCCTGCAAGGGAGGATGGCAGGCTTTTGTTCTGACCGTGTCTACCCAGTCCATGTGGCTTGAACACTTCACATTAAGTGTCTGGATTCATAAGCTAACATCTTATGGTGATTTTTTTTTCCTGCGATACCCAAGAACAACACATGCAGACTTCTTATGCTATGGCCCAGGATACATCACAATGTCACCTTTGCCATATCCTGTTGTTCAGATGATTGCCAAAGCCAACCCCCTGTTCAAAGTAAGGACAATTGCATCTCCCTGATGGAGGCCAGGCAGAGGAGGGACAGAAGATACCTTCTCCTCAGAAAAGGGAAACTCCCCTCACTTGCATACTAACCCACTCTGGCACATCAAGTCGCATCAGGACTAAGTGCATCCTTTTCCACTGAGGCCAGGCAAGGCAACCCAGTTAAGGGAATAGAGTCCATGTCAGAGACAGCCCCCAGCTCCACTTGCTAGGGGGCCCACATGAAGACCAAGCTGCCCATCAGCTACATATGTATCAGGGGCCTAGGTCCAGTCTATGCATACTCTTTGGTTGGTGCTGCAGTAATCCAGTTTTTGATATTCAGAAACATTTAAAGACTATTTCATGTTATGTGTGTGTGTGTGCGCACATGCATGTGTATGCATATGCATGTGTATGTTTGTGCATGTAGCTCTGTATGTGTGTATGTGTGTGTGTGTGTGTGTGTGTGTGTGTGTGTTAGAAAACCATTCCTGATGCATTCAGAGAGAGACACAGATAAGATTCCCCAAGTCCTCTTTGGAGTGATGGACAAGATAGACCTGCTTAGTCAACGCCTGATCTGATAGTCTCCTGAGCTCTAACTTCAGTAGCAATGCCATTGTCCTCTGAGGTGTGTACGTGGCCAGATCAAAGTTGACATTTAAAAATACATGAGTATATTAATGTACAGATACAGCAGTGTACCTTACATTGTACATTAATGTACAGCCATGTATTTAAATATATAGACACAGTAATGCAAATCTAAATAATAAACATAAAGCTACCTTGTCTTCCTAGGAAAAAAATGTGCAGTGTGTCTTCTTTTGTATGTCGCTTTCAACCTCACTTCTACCAACTGAAAATCTCAGGAAAATAAAAAACACAGATACACTGAAATATCTATAAGGCTGACTGACCAACTAGAGCCTTGTAATTGTAGAGTTGGAATGCTGCAAGTCTGGGGCCAAATTACCTTGAGTTATCTTTAGTCCTTGAATGGTCTTGTTTTGCCCATTCCAACCTAACTAACATCTTTGTGACCATCAGGTAAAACCTCTGAAGTGCATTCTATGCTGAACACTAATTTCCACCGAGCCAAGAGTCAAGCACATCATCAGATAACATCTAAAGCCTGCAGTATAGTTTCCATCAGTATGCTTTAACCCATGCCTTAATTTATAATTTTCTTTTATTCTGTGACTATGACATTAGCATACACTTGGCTGTGATGGGACATATAATCATATCTGGGAACCCGAATCTGTGTTCCCAAGTCACAGTCACCTCTTTTTTTGGCTCAGAATAAACTCTCTTCATTCCTTTAAGACGGGAGCTACATTTTTCCTAAAAATCTCTAAAAGTTGCACAGCCTCCCTTCAAGTGGACAGTCCTTGTTGAAATCATTACTGCCTGGGTTGCTGATGTATCTGTTTGTTCGGTGGGTTCTTCCTTGGAGGGAGCGTGCTTTTGTTTTTAAGCTGTTGATTGATCCCTCTCATGAAGGCAGCATCCAATGAGCTGCTCTGCAGGGTCTCTGGCTTCTTGCGGTTTACATTCCAGTGGAAGAAACAGGAAATGATGGTGCAGTGCCAGGGCTGAGGCTTTGAAAGCCTGAGAAAAGCCAGCGATCCCATCGGAAGTAGGGCAGAGTGTAGACAGAAGAGTGGAGTCTTCCTGGAAGAAGCAATGGGACCTGGAAGATGGACTGGCTTTCCTGTGTGACTAGGAGCCAGATCTGAGTTCTAGACGAAAGGGGGAGCATGCATAAACCTCACAGGAAAGAGGGAGCATGGTAAATAAAAGATTTTACAGAGATCGAGTTTAACTGTATGTACGAAGGGAGGCTGGAGATGAAGACCATGGTGGGATGAGGAGTTTCCATGGTCTTAAACCTGATATACATGATTCTTCCAGAGAAAAATAGAGAGCCACTCAAGGGCTCAAAGAAGAAAAGGATATGATGGGTTTATTTGCATTTTAGACAAATCATCAGAGTTAAAGAGACTGGAGACATCAGGAAGGCTATCTGATCTCTAAATACCAGAGGACCCTTCTTGGAAAGTGTCAGAGAAACCTCAAAAAGTCGTGAGTTCTCTAAATTTAGCACTTAGGATGGGATCAAATATTTGGTTATTTATTATAATTAAAGAGTGAAAAAGAAAGAAAAACCTGTGAACTCTCTCTTTGTGACGAAGCCCAGTTCTTCTCTTTCTTTAGCGAGTGATGGAAGCATACCATAAAGAGTGGTTTATTAATATATGACAGAAGAAAAGTGTTATATGTAAGCTAGGATCTTACACCAGTGTGTGAAAACCCAGCATATTACTTTACAATGACAGACACAGGAAAACATGCAGTTTTCTTTTGTTAGCCTAACCATGGCAAAGCCACCTACTCCTAAGTATTATATTAACATAGTAAATTTGTCAAGATAATAAATGACTTTAAAACTAGAAAGACTAAAGTTCATGTGTTCAAAACTAGAAAATAACGAAGATTTTATAGTATCCAAAATATGTATTTTCATTTTTTCACATTCCTACTCAAAGGGACACAAAATAAAGTTATATTTAATTTAAAGATGTGAGTACATTTTTAAATATTAAATTATAATTGAGCCATTTTCTATTCTTTTACATCATCTGTGAAGTTGGGTAACCTACTTCTTTTTTCCAATGTGCAAGTTCATATGCAGTGCTGTGTTCTGGTGAAAAGCCATTACTTGGGGGAGCATGTGGGTTCTACAGGTGAACCTACCGTGTCTGTTTTGCTACATGGGCATATTCACAACTTAAATTGTTATCCCCCTACCAATAGACTAGCTCTGTCTTCAGCATTTTCAGAGAATCTTCTTTCAGTAATCAGTAGTAGTTAATGTGGAGATTTGTGGCTATTTGGGGGTACTAAAAATAGTTGACTTTTGAGTCTCATTGCTCAATCCTAGATATCAGAATCACATGACCACTTCTGCCCCTCAGGGTACATCATAAGAGAGGGGACAAAGTGAATGTAAAGGTAGTGAGGGTGGCTATCAAACCTGTTTTCTGAGCATGCCATGTACGATGCACTCAATGATCCCACAGGAGCTATGGTTTCCTTTTCTAGACTGAGCCTGTCAGCACTCTGTCATAGATGATGAAGAGGACCATAGAGCCCTGGCTTTCCCAACAGAGTTATGGTAGTTGAGGTTACTAAGGGAGAGGGATGTAGCTACTAGCTTATACCCATGTCCACGCAGGCAGTCTTGGTTCAACCTAGTGCGTCGTACAACAAAGCAAAACAGAGAGCTACGATATGAGATAGAGAGTTCCTAGGAGATGAAGGGGACATGAAAGGGTTTGGTGGTATGACCAGGGTGTACTAAATAATGCACAAAATTATCAAATAATAATTAAGCTTTTACACTTTTTTGCATGTTGAGTGGCCTCCCTAGCCACCTGGATGCGGTGGTTTGAGAGCACTGAGAAACACAGGCACAGTGAGGCGTGGCCCTTTACTACTCGGCCATGATACATTTAGCACATGGTTAAGATGACTACAGGTGAGATATAGACATTAGTAAATATAACTTAAATCTGTGAGCTCCTGTGTAGATATAGTCATTGAGAATGACATTAAAATGGAGAACTACTGGAGGGAGGTTGAAACCTCACTGGTGGAGCCAAGGAGATGGCCCAGCAATTGTGTGCCCTTGCTGCTCTATCAGAAGACCAGAGTTCAGATCTCAGCACCCACATGACAGTTCACAAATTCCTCTGATTCCAGCTCCAAGGGATCAGATGCCCCCTTCTGGCCTCTGCCAGTACCTGCACACACACACACACACACAGACACACACACACACACACACACACACACACACACACACACACTTTCTTTTTAAGCTTCTCTGATAAGGTGAGAGTGGTCAACAAAAATACTTTAAAAATGGACTTTGTATTAAAAAATGTAAAATCCCTCCAACACTTTGAAGTATCAAATTGAAATAACCATTTGAAATAATCAGTGTAAACACCACCATTTTAGTAGCTATTTCATTTGGAAGGGGCGGCTTTCTTTGGATAGCAGGATTTTAGTAAGTCCACAGCTGGAGACTGTAAACCAGCGTTCATCTTGATTTAATGCTGCTTTAAGTTTATGAAAAAAATGTCCCTGTGTAAACAACAGACATTTTGATTAAACACCAAAGTTCTTATTTTGGCTGTTAAATCAATAATGCAGCTGGCCTCGTAGCAGTTTACATTCTCTCAGAACTGGGCTTTGGTTCAGCTGGGACTGGGTTGACATCATTTTCCAGCAGGTCTAGCCACTCTCAGCAGTCAGGTTAGGAACACTCTTTGCAAACCAGCCCCATGATGCTGAGCATCCACACATTCATCCAGAGGGTCTCACCAACGCCAGAGCTCAAAATAGCACAGGCAGTCCAGAAATAGCATCTCAGCAAATGGGGAGTTTACTAGTACAGACTTCTATGGCAATTGCTCAGTGTGTGAGATAAGGACCTTAGGTGACGGTGTGTGTGTGTGTGTGTGTCTGTGTGTGTGTGTGTGTGTGTCTGTGTGTGTGTGTGTGTGTGTGTACGTGTGTGTGTTTCACATGAAACCAACTTTGGATTTCCTCCTATCTCTTTCTGTGGCAGATCAACTAATGTATAATTCTAAGGCAAAGAATTAGTTTTCCTAAGTAGGATACCTGAAGCCCCTGCTGCCTTCTCCTAATAAGGAGCCCAGGCAGAACTTACTCAATACTGAGACACTGACAATGAGATCTTAGATTTGGGAGTACATTACCAAAAAAAAAAAAAAAAAAAAAAAAACCTGTATCATATATTGAAAAACAGAAGATCACACCATTAGCATTTGCAATTATTTCTTAAAGGCAATTGAACAGATCATAAAAGACCCTGTGGACATTAGGAGAACACTAATTGAAGGTTTTCATATTCAGAGTTAACCACTACAGACTGTGAAAGTGTTGATAGAAAATGCTGAGATATATGTAGGATCATCCAATAATTAGATTTTATGTGAGAATGGTCACCAGGGTTCCTCTCCAGCAGCAAGACACTCTTGTCCAGCTGGCTAAATAGAACTACTCGAGAGCTCAGATTTAACGACAGACACTGAGAGCCTTCACTCTCAGGAACTCAAGCTTCTCACCTGCAAAAATTCCCTGACATTAGATCCCAGAACACGCAAGATGGTGTCATAGCCAGACTCTTGACAAAAGACGAAAAACATCTTCCCAAACATCTGCAGGATTTCACCAGCATTGAGGTCTGTTTTGTAGGTTAAATAGGAAAGAACAATAGGCAGAAGATGGTCAGTGAGAAGAATAAACACAAGTGTATATGAAAATGATTTTAAAATATTCATTTTTTATAGTGTGACCAACATATTACAATGAAACCTGAGAGGACTATTTGCTAACAGGTTAATGGTATAATTTCCACTATTAACAATGTAACCATTTTTCTCAACTTATACAGTAACATGGTCAAGTTTAATAGTTTATTATATATATATATTTAGTGTAGTGTGTTTTTCAAAAAAAAAAAAAAAAGATTATTTAAGTCAAAGACACAGGGGCAGCAAAATGGCTCTACCAAGTTTAGTAACCAGAGTTTGATGTCCAAGTCCCACATGGTGGAAGGAAAGAACTGATTCCCACAAGTTCCCCTCTGACCTCCACTCATGTACTGTGGTACATAAACATCTGTATAACACACACACACACACACACACACACACACACACACACACACTAAGGAAATTTCATAAGATACTATGTTGCAAAATAAGTTTTCTTTATATACGCGTGAACATTTAACTGCTTCCTGCATACAGTGTCAATCCTGATATCCTTTTTTCTTAACAACTAATGGTTAATATTTCATAAACCTTAAGTATATACTTCTTATGTATGAATTTTGACTCATATCTACTCAACACACAAGTGTAATAATTTATTCAACCAATCTTATCAAAAAATACACACCTTTTATTTTTGATAATATAAACAGTTCACGGGAAACCACTTAGACACAAATCTTAGTAAGAAGCAGATCTCATATGTCTTCAGTGAAAATTCCTTAACAGTGCGAGTAGGCTGACAAATGGAGTCTTTGGCAGAGTGCCTTCTCGCAAGTATGATAACCCGCATTTGGACACCCAGTCCTCATATCACAGCC
Organism: Acomys percivali; assembly: GCA_907169655.1. NCBI lineage: Eukaryota > Metazoa > Chordata > Mammalia > Rodentia > Muridae > Acomys > Acomys percivali. Next base: position 114,024,371 of record OU015751.1, read on the forward strand.
AGATATAGTGGTAAATTCTGCGACTCCGGCATTGGTGGGTAGGAGACAGGTGGCGGCTCACTGGAGCTTGCTTGCCAACTACTCATCTAGCCAAATCGTGAGTTCCAGGTTTAGGGAGAGACCCTATCTCAAAAAGTAAGGTGGAGCAACTGACCAAAATATAAAGCTGTGGAGCCAAGTCCAAACTTATACATCTAAAACATGAGCATTTCAGAAGAGGGACCAGTAAGACTGTAGGAGCCAAAGGAATAGGGAGTTTTCTGTGGGATTGTGTCTGAAACTACACCCATGAAGTTTCACCATCATGGCTGCCTAAACAGAGGAAGAGCAGAAGAAGGATGACACCAATAGATATGCTAATGTGGATGGGGGCGGAGCTCATAAGGGTTCAACCCTAAACAAACAGCTACAGGCAACTAAGAAAAGCTGAGAGCAGAAGAAATGGTATGTATTATAAAACAGTAATGAATGAAAGAAAAGAGGCCACCGACTGAAAAAGAGTGGATGGGGTATATGTGGGAGGGCTTAGAGGGAGGGAAAGTAATAGGGAAATGATACAATTTTAATCTGAAAAACTTTTTAAAATATATTTTTTAAAAGTAAGAATGATTGACAAAAGCACCTGACCTTCTGGCATCTAAACACACACACACACACACACACACACACACACACACACACACACACACTGTACATGCACATACACACAATCACATATGCCTTACACACAGAAGATGAAGTAAAAATATATTAATAGAGTTTGAACATATTTAAATGACTTTTATAATATAAAATAATCCCTCAGAGTTGCCTTACTTTATCACTAAATTCAAAATGTGTGTTATTGCTTCTTTAGCTCTACTCTTGATCTGAACAGATATTTCAGTTTTATACATTTGAAAAATCAGCATTTTAAAAGTTCATACCATATTTTCTTTCATAATTGCTGTATCTGTTTCTTTTTGTTGACCATCTCTCAGTTTTGTTTCTAATTCATAAATCCTGCCAAGTAGAGCTAAGATCCCACATTCTTCTGTGCACACTTCAGTCCAGGTGTACATGAGGCCCTTGGAACATTAATACTCAGAATAACCTCACTCCATGAGACCTGCTTGAATTACATCAATGAATTTCATTTATCAATGAACCTCCTCTCTCTTTCTGCCAGTATTTCACACAGCTTATTATTATAACACATTTAAGAATAATGTTTTCTGTACACCACATTCGAATGTTTACTCTACAGTGTAGCTGACCTGAAAATTTTATGACTGTATTTGTAGTTGTTTGGGTTTTTGTTTTTTTGTTTTTTTGTTTGTTTTGTTTTGTTTTTTTGTCCATATGGGGCTTTGCATAGGGAGGGAGCTTCCATTTTCTGTTTGCTAAACAGCTCATACCAGAAGAGCAGGCTTCAGCATAGCCCCAGCCTAGTATAACACAAGTATGTTGCCCCGACAACGGGTCTTCAATGAATAACCTGCATAATCGTACACTGTGCTCTTGGAGCACACATTCCTTTAGGCACCTATGTGTAGCCAATCCAGAGAAGGAAAGATGTGTTGAACTTACTGAGGACTTTGCTTGCAGCAGCCACCAAGTCATATGTTTTGGAATCATCATATATTATTCTGACAAGAAATTGACCTTCCTCATCCAGCTGTGCCTCTTTCCTGAAGGAAAATGGAAGAGTGATGGAGAGAAAAGTTAAAATAAGAGTATCTGTCAAGATTATGACTGTGTGAATAATGGATCTATTTTTGAAACAGGATTTGTGGAGGCAAAATTGCTTACGTTGACACTGTGTACCTAAAAACGGAGTGATTTAGGAGGAATTGCCGCATGCTTCTCCCCAAATTAAAATGATCCATTCAACTATATTTTGGGACTCCCGTGCATAATGCAATGCAACAAAGGAATTGAGAAATAGTAAATATTTATTGATTCTCTACAGGTTTGGAGCACTGTACTAGGAACTAACGAGAGATACAGACTAGAACCTTCTTTTCTTGGAACAAAGGCACTCTAGGAGGACAGGCATGCTCAGGTGAAAATACACTGATGAAGAGAGGGAGCAGGGCATGTGAGCACTGACTTCAATCTAGGTAACTGCTCAGGTAAATAAAATAGCTTGCTGAAACTGGGCTGAGGAAGGAGAACACCTCAGGGATGACAAGGAGGTTTCTGACCTGAGCACCTATCATTAGTAGCTGACTGGAAAAGGTTGTCTGAGGTGGACTCGGGGAAGATAAAGAGTTATGTTCTAAACACATGCTTGGAGATTCTGAGTGGACTGGTCACAGCTTGTCATATATCTTTCACGTACGGAACACGGTAGCTCAAACCATACACAGTTGGTGCAAGGAAATGTTACTTATCGCTTCTTAACAGTCTTCAGGATTCTATAAATACATTTATTTTTGATAGGATTTGGATTGCTTCTCTCAAATCGGTGTCCCAGCAATGGAGGAAGCCATCCTTCAAAGCCTGCTGGGTGGAGACAGCACAGACAAGTTCTCAGACAGCTGTCTCCATGTGAAATTCTCACACAGTGTGGGGAGCCGTCTCTGACTCAACCCACCTCACTGTACCAAGACGCTGCAGTGGCACGTTCAAGGCTCACCACAGGTGGTCTTCTCTCAGAAGCTGTTCAGTCACAGCGGCAGCTCTCTCTCTGTTTGTTCAAAGGAAAATTTTCCCAGTTGTGCTGAGTCTGCTGCCCAACCCAGCGTGGAAACATTCGTAAAGACAACCTATGTTCTTCAGAACACATAACTCACCACTTGCCTGTAATTATACGTAGCTGGGATGTTGTTCATCTAGTAGTCAAAAGGTTCTGAATCCCAGTCCCAGCACAAAGAAAACATGGCTTCAGGGCTCATAATTTATTACTTGGGTAAAGGGAAGCAAATCCCATATATAGCATAAGGTTTTCTAAAATGAGAAACAGAAGGCGCTCCCCTGGCCTGACTGTGATGACACAAAGTCATGCAGCTTTATGTTCTAACCCATTAAAGCAGTACGTATTAATTAATATAGAACTTCATATATTTGCAATCTCAATTATTGAGACATGTGCAAAGTGTGGCCTTATTCTACGTCCCAAACATACATATCAAGTAAGAGGAAGATAGTTCTCCAAAGAGCTTACATCTTCTTAATATTAAACATTGGCATAATGTAGAAAGATCTGGACATAAAATGGACAGATGTATATCCTTTGGTAATTCAGTGATTGAATTTATGAGTTCTTATTGCTGGTTATAAGAATCCATAAAGCATAGGAAAGAAAAAAAAAACTAAAAGTAAAATAACAAGTTTCCCTTAGCCTGAAATAACTACTGTCAATATTATATCAAGTTTTCAAACTTGAAGACATAATGATTTTAAATGCAGCCAGTTTCAATGTCATAGTTGATGGCTATCTTTTCAGTTCAGCAAATACTCTTGGATAACATGACTGCATACATTTCCATTGTTTAAATACACTGAAATCTTGGCAGTGAGGTAGAATGCTTTTATTTTCTTCCACAAGTATAAAAAATAATATTATGATGAATATATGTGTAGCTAACTGTATTTTTATATAGAAACAGAATATATTCCTAGGAATGGAATTAACTGATTTGAAGGACATGACTATGTCAATTTTGTTATTTTTCCCATCATTCTTTTATTAGGAACTAACACTAATTGTCCACATGGGAATTTAGAAACATCTAACCTAAGATACACTAATAAAATATGCATATGTATTAATCAAGTCTACAGTAAAATGTATGCTAATTCACCATCGTCATCATGTTTTGTTCCTCCAAATGAATTAAATCAAGTCATCTAATTTTTATAATAAGCTTAGTTTCTATCCATGGTAACTCTTAAATGAGTGAAAAGAGTCCACACTCCCTAAGCATAGACTGGAGAAGCAGAGTTTTTTTTTTTTTTTTTTTCACCCAGAGAAATCAGCTAGCTAGGTCAACCACCAACCAGTCCTATATCCTCTGTTTATTGAAACAAGCTCCTTTATCTCCTAAGCATTCCTTCCTAAATTGACCCTCGGTCAGGGTTCCCGGAGGGGGCTAAAGGCAAAGTAAGCAAAGTGCGGAGCAGGAAGTGTCTCCTTGTGGAAATGTCATGCTGAATTCCACTAAATTATTAAGACACTTAGAACTCCTTATTTGCATGCTCCTCAGACGCCTTGGGGAACGTCCAGTTGCTTTTTTTCTTTTTTATTCCCTGCCCCACAAGTTTTTCCACACATACCCAATGCCTTCTAGGCTCCTTTTCAAAGCATTTTGGTATTTCAATAAAGAAAACTAAGAAACTATGCCAGCCCTTGCTGACCTATAGTATTGTAACTGGTAGAAAGAAGTTACATGTTAAAAAACAAAGGTTCAATTTCATACTATGTTACCGGAAGATAGATGCTTCAGGATGAGAGGAGAAGTGAGGCAGAACAATAATGAGGAAGACACAAGAAGCAGTGAGATTCCACATGAATGTCATTGGGGTCTGCAGACCTAAAGCGGTGCCATTGCTGTCCGCCATCATTCCCCCAGCCTACTGGAACCAGTTCCCTCATCCCTGCAGCTTATTCATCATCTCCTCCCACATTCAGGAGAAACACTAACTAGAGAATCACAGACCCTCGCTCCCATTTGTGGCTGGTTAACAAATTAACCCGAGCAGGAGCAGGCATGAGCAATAAGGGATGAGGGTGCGGGTGGTACAGCCTACAGAAGCTACCAGAAATGCCCTGTCAGTGCTCGGCACCACTCCTCCCATCCAGAAAAATTCATATTGGATCAGGCTTCATGCTTCCTAATGCTTTAGCCTCCATGTGGTACAATGAGGTGATTAATTCTCACCTCAATACTCTCCATGACAGAACCCCCTCCAATACCCTCAGTCTGTGTTCGTCACAGAAGATCCCCCCACCACCACCTTCAGTCATTTCTCTACTTGACAGACCCACCATATTACTGGGTAGAAACTTCAATGGCTCTTATGATTTCAATTCTGCCAAACATTCTCTATATAGATGGGGATACGTTTTTCCCTTCAGTTGCTACCTGACTGACACTGTGGAAATGACACCAGCAAATGAAAGAGAAGGTAGGAAGCAAGCTAGTAGATGAATTACCTAAGCAACATACGTAATTCAAGACATGGTGCTTTAGAGTTCTCCATCTCTTACATTGTTGCTCCATAACACATACGCATTTGCTTTTAAACCAAGTGCACATCTATATCTACTACATGTACCACTTCTAATAATTTAACATGTATTTTTTATATATGTAGCATTTCCTTGGAGCTCGAATTACCCAAATCCTGGTACTCTCACCAACTTTCCTAAACTCACTGTTTCAAATTCATCTTGAGCGTCAACTTTGTGCAACTTCGGCATCCTATGCAGCAGCTGCTCTGTCTTCTCTACATTCTTGCTTTATAGGTAAAGGGAACTACAGGCCTCTCTGGGATGCATCATTTGAAAATCTCTCTAGCGTTAGATATTTTAGACATATTTATTTATTTATTTATTTATTTATTTATTTATTTATTTAATATCTCTAGGGTTCCCCCCTCCCCAAGTTATGAATGGAAGTCCTTTTTAGCATCCTGTGCAAAATGAGGAACTACAGCACTTCTGTGTGCTGAGTCAGAGGGAATCCATTTCCGGGCTTCCATTTTGGGGCTACTCTGAAGGTTGGTTCCTGTAAGTTAACTTGTCATTTGTCCATGCTCTGCCGAGTGACAAATGGGTTCCAGCTTTAATCAAAATAATGTCTTCACTCTTTGTATGTTTTTGGGTTGTTGTTTTTAATATCATTCTGACTATCCTGACATGGGAGACCCATCACAGCAATGGCTGCAGCTCTGAAAGCCACTCACAATTTTTTTTTTTTTAAGAGCTTTCTACATCCTTACTGAACAGAGGAATCTGCTTTACTACCAACCCAGCCTGCGGAGCACCTGCTGTCACAGCGCCTCTCAAAAAGCAAGCAATCTGCTGAAAATTTAGGAGGATTTGACTTTCTTTAACACATGCTAAGGCTGGTAAATAAAAACACCATCAAAACATTGTAATCAGAGTCACCTGTACGTATGCTGGACCATCCCAGGGAAGCCAAAACAAATGCAGAAGACAGTAGCACATATATAGACTGTTGGAATCCTTGCTAAATCTGCCCTTGCTGGAAAGGAAAGTCCAGGTTCTCCTCGGGAGAAAGCACCTCCCCCTCACCCCCTGCCCTGTGAGACAATCAGCAGTCTGTGTCCCTATCTGTACCCCATGAATAACTATGTGATCGAGGGACTGTCCCTGGTTCTTTTACTTGTATAGTGACAATAAGGAATGAATGGGTGGATATAGCAATTTAGTTATGATTGGGAAGTATTAGGGCATGGTAGAACCACAGGCGACTGTCCAATATAAATGAGATATTGCATTGAGAATGGGATGGTATGTTGTAAATTCCACTCTCAAACCTAACGAAGCCTGATGTATATTTCTCTACAATCTATGCCAATGGCTTTAGCCAGAATCCTGCAAATTAAAGACCTAGATATACCCTGAATCACACATGCACACACGCGCATGCATGCGCACACGCACACACACACATGTATGTGTGTGTATGTATGTATATATGTGTGTGTATGTATATGTATACATATGTGATAAATTGTTACTCACATGCTCTACTTTTTGCAATTAAATATGTAAAAACAATTCACACATATATCTACGTATCATATTCATCTAGAAAGAGGGGGAAATAGAGACAGGTGTAGGAAGGGAAGGAATGGAGAGAGAGAGAGAGAGAGAGAGAGAGAGAGAGAGAGAGAGAGAGAGGGAACATCCCTAACTTTTCTCCTAAGAATAGTAAGGAGGCTAGACCCTAGTGAGGTGGGTCAGATATTAAATGAATAATTCAAAGGATAATTGCCAGCTCACTCATGTACTAGGAAGAGAAAACACAGTGCTGGACACATGAGATGGTTCCTTCAATAGCTTTTACTGTGGTTATATCAAAGCTGAGAGGTAGACATCTATAAAACAAGGAGGGGACAGAGAAAGCAAGGAGCCCTGGCTGGGGGGGTGGGGGTGGGGATTTGTTCCATAATCTAAATCTCAGCATGATCAAGTAACTGAGATCATTCCACAGGATTGGATGCTGAGAGTAAATGGGATGCTGTACACTGACCTTAGCTTTGACAAGACAGCTCCTCCTTAGACCTTACCATCTTGGACATTGCTTACAAAGGGAAAATGTCTTATAGATTAAAAATAATAATGACACCATTTACATACTATTTCTTGGCTAATGCACCAAGAGGCAAAACAGCGAATGCGGAAGCTGCAAGACTTCAAGCCTGCACCATCGCCGGGGAACTGGACTGGAGAGATTCCTCTTTATAGTGCTCATTTCCTTAAGTGTGCTTTCCTCTAGACATCTGCACAGCATCAACCCCTAACCAGCACCTTCCAACATGTTACAAGGAGACATTTGCCAGGTCCCTGATTCTGGAGGGGAAAAAAAAAAAGAGAGAGAGAGAGAACACAAAGGACATCACTCTTGCAAATGGCAGCCATGTTTAGTTAATGTTTGCTATCACCCCATCTTGACATAGTAAGAGTGAAAGCATGGGGTTTCTGGTTCCTCTTACAGTCCCCACTGTAATATGCCAAAACATATACACCAAGCTAGTATGATCCTAGTATATATTTAATGCACAAATAGAGAAGAAAATAATGCCAGGGAGATTCCCCAAGACCAGCCTGGGGGTTGCTGCAGATCATAAAAACAAACCAATCAAAAAAAAATGCTATGGCTCAGCCATTAAAGGCTAGGCTGTCAACAACAACAACACCACCACCATGCTATGGCCTTCCTTATCATACAAGTGCCACGTTATTCCCAAAGTGGTCCAGGGTATTGAAGGCCAGTTCAGACAACGCAGCAGCAACTGTATAAGGGGATTCACAGTAGGCATTTAGTTTCCTGGCAGCAAACAAACAAGCATACCATGTCTTCTTTGGGCCCTCAGGTTAACTGAAAGAATGGGTCTTATCCCTAATGTAGAACTAACTTATTTATTTATTTATTTTTTAGTCTTTATTGGAATTTAGCAATTTTGTTTTATTTTATTTTGTAAGGTTGTTTCTGAGTAAGAAAAATATGTTATATTTATATCACGTAACTCTTCTTTGGCAAGGACTTCTGGAAGCATGCAGCCAGCTATCAGGGGAACAGCCCAGAAATAAGTTGTGACTTTTCATCTTCCTATACACAATCTTCCAGACAGACAGTCATTTCATTTCTTCAAAGTGCAACTTCATGGTGAGGGGAAAAAAAAGAAAAGAAAAGAAAAGCCAACAATGACAAACACACTGAGCTGGACAGTCATTTCCTGTTTCAATAGATGTTACAGCACTCAGCTGAAAGCACATAGAGGAAACAGCTCTAGAAAGCTAAAATGGCTTTATAATATGAAGCGCCATTCATATTTAAGAAACACATACGCTGTTTCCTACTTGAACCCTGGCATAGAAAGTATGGCAGTGAAAATCCTGTTAAAGCATGATAGATCATGAGGATGCACTATTTTGTTTGCTGTCATTTGTTTTGGTAAAACCAACATTAAGAGCACATGTAAAATTTTAAAACGGCAGAAGAGATGAAAGGCAGGGGCATAGCTTGAAGAAAATGAGAGATGACCTGAGGACTCACAACAAAGGGATAGGAAACACTTGGGTTGGAACACAACGGGCTGCAGTTCTTGGTATGTTATTTGGGTATGACGTGCTAGGCAGGCTCTCTAGCATTCAGTTACACCCCCCTAGACCCAGGCTACTGTTAGTCAAAAGGAGCTTCACGTCTTTCATGTGCACTGAAGAAGAAAGATATTGAAAAACCTAGGTACCAGAGCTAACAGGGAAATAAGAAATACCATTGCTTTAGCAACTATTGTCAGACAATACCGAATGTGCTGCAACAGCCCAACACTTATTAAATTTTTGTTCATACTACTGAAATTTAGAAAGTTTAGGCAATTTGGGAAGTCATGTAACTATTTTGTTTTTGCAAAAAAAATGCTCATTTGGGCCCTAATATTCATTCATGATTAGCCAAGTACACTACATTTACGAGCCTCAATCTGGAAGATCAGTACATGTTATCCAACAGTCAAGCCATTCCCTTATTTGAGTGACAGGAGTTTTATTAAAAAAAAAAAAAAACAAGTAAGTCTAAAAATATCCTGATATCTCTAGACTTTTTCAAGGCAAGAATGACATCATTTGCTTTTCTATCCTCAGTGCCTGAAGTGCTAAACTATGTTCATTAGAGATAAGCTTAACAATAAATGAAAGAGAAGAACAGCTAATGGATGAAGTATGTAGCAACTTGAGCAAAGCCAGGTAAAACACATGGAAGGTGACCGTCGGCGACTTGACAACAGTATCTGTTAACTAACTTAGAAATTACATTATTATAAAACTTAGAGGTATCAACCAACATTTAGATCTAATTGCTTATCTCTAATTTCTTGGAAAAAACAGACACGAGGGAATCAATACTCTGGCCTGCTCACCTATAGCCAAATAAGTACAGTTTTCTGAAAGGTGATTATGTGTGTGTGTGTGTGTGTGTGTGTGTGTGTGTGTGTGTGTGTGTGT
>OU015751.1:114038600-114060934 GCA_907169655.1 Acomys percivali
GTGTGTGTGTGTGTGTGTGTGTGTGTGTGTGTGTGTGTGTGTGTGTGTGTGTGTGTTGTTCAGCATCGGACTGTTTACTGTAGTTATGCAGATAAGCATTCCCTCTGTCAGATTTACCTCACAGCTGCTGACAAATCTATAGCTAACCCTACAAAGCTAAACACATTTTACTTTTAGTCAGTGCGATTAATAATCAAGCACAAATATTAAGATGCTCTGTAATATACAAGAGGTTTAGGAAGTGTGTTAGACTTTTTGTCCTTGGGACAAAATACCTGACATTGAGTAGCAGAAATCATTTTGGTCCATGGCTGCGGAAGTCCACCATCCTTGGCTCCCCTTGCTTTGGGGCTTGTGGGAAGGCAAAACTGGTGGCTTAGCAAGCAGCAGAGGATGCTGGCTTTATGACAGAGGAACACAGGTGGGCCTGGGAGAGGCTGTAGTTACCTAGGACACACACAGTAGTCTACTTCCTTCAGGTAAGCACAAACGCCTAAAAAAGCTCCCAGAAGTTTCCAAAATAAAGCTACCATCTGAGGACTATGCTCTTAGTACCCGACCTTCTTGGAGGACACTTTATGTGCAAACATAACTGTGAGCAGAATGCTAAACCATCTCTGTCCATCTGTGAACTTCACAAGACACACTGAATTCCAAACCAGGAGTTAGGATTCCAGAAGCTTTAACTCTGCTATATGTATCTATATATCAAATGAAATATATATATATATGATCAAACACACACACACGAACTGGAAATGGCCCTGTGCGAAAAGTGTGGACATTTACTTAATCTCCTTCTAGTCTTCATTCTAATGTGGACCCGAGAATCTTTGTTGGCCGTCAATCTGTGTGAACCACCTCAATGAGGAGATGGGAAATGTCAAAGCAAGAACGCTACCCTGCCACGAACATCCAAACAACACATGCTGAAGACCAGGTGACTAGGAAATGAGACAACAAAGAAGACGTCAGGTAACCAAAATGCCTCCATCGAGGATGCTATGATTAAACAAATGGCTCTCTCATACAATGGAACGCCCAACTTCATACAGCTATTTAACTATGAGGCTGTTATTTTAACTTTTGAAATTGTACAGTATACAAGTATGAAGAGGCATGACGAAGAATGGATAATGGTAAGGATACAGGGCAGACAAAAGATAGGAATGAAGTCATCTGAGGTGGGCTTTTTGGTGACACAGCTGTTTTTACTTTTTAGTCATCCCTGCTCTTGCAAGTAGTTACTCATCCACTAGTAAGCCCCAATGGAAACCCACTGGTTCTCCAAGATGGACAGTGATGCAGTCATTGAGCAATGACCGCCAGTCTGTACTGGCTTTTTACTCTAAGACATGTACATTGTGTCTCCCCAGAACAGGTTCAGGTTCCGTACACAAGACCTCCTGAGCCTTTTGATTCCAAAGTTTTTGACTGGCTAAAAACACGCTGTTAGCTGTCTTTATGTGTTCTCCTATGAAGAGCAGAGCAGGGCATCTACATGGTCTCAGTGGTAATTACACAGTGGTTTGCCCCACAGTAGGCTTAAACGGGAAAAAAAAGTAAAGTATTTTCTAGGCAGGAAAATTCCTTGGAAAAGATATAAGGGGACATAAAGAATGAACATTCACATTATCTTTCCTCCCTCTGCTGAGGCTGTCTCTGTCCTTCTGGTTTCAATGTCCTTTCTTATTTTTCTTTTAATCCAATAGGCATTTGCACTTACTGTCTTGCCCAGCTTAATTTTTATTCAGGGGTATTGGTCAACACCACTTTTGACTAAGGAATATAAACATAACACTATGAAGTGACTTATGATGTCTTTATTCCCAGAAACAATATGTTGCTTTCTTCCCCGTAAGTTCCAAGCTGAGGACAATCAGTTAAAAGGGGAAGTGGGAGCTTAGGAAAGTTCTTTGATGACCCCACAATTAACATTATTTGCTTGTCTGCTAGATAAAAACAAACAAGCAAGCAAATAGAAAGTAACAGGTAGCTTTTATAAATGTCATCTGAAGTAGCTCATATATATTTTTTCAGCTAACAAAAAATAATTTTAGTTTGGAAACTTAAAAATTGAAAGTACTCCCCTCGGTCCCAGTTTCCTGGTAAGGGAAGGCTTTCATGGGACATGCCCATTGGGCTGATCTAGCCCATGGACAGGACAGTCTCCACATTTGAGTGGAGAGAGGGATTTGACTTTCTCATGTACTCTGGTGCCTCACATTTGACTATGTCCCCTGGAGGGGGAGACCTAGTGGCACTCAGAGGAAGGACAGCAGGTCACTGAGAAGAGACTTGATACCCTATGAGCATATACAGAGGGAGATAATCCCTCTGAGGAACAGTCATAGGGGAGGGGAATAAGGGGAAAATGGGAGGGAGGGGAGAATGGGAGGATACAAGGGATGGGATAACCATAGAGATGTAACAAGAATAAATTAATTAAAAAAAATTGAAAGTACTTGGACTATTGTTTGCAAGGCTTTCAAATCCATATGAGAGTAGCATGCCTATATTGAGAATGTAAGGGGTTCTCTCAGGCCTGAGTGTGTGCTTTTCAAACCATGCCTTTTTTCTCTCTCTTCTCCTGTCATACAATCAGGGCTTGCAGAGCGGCATATTGTCATTTGAACCAGTACTTATGCAATGACTTGCTTCAGTTCACATGCTTCTTTATTTGGCATAGTTCAAGACCTAATTATTACTATTTCTTTGAGCTCCTGGTGCCAGCATTACGTAAGTATGCAATGTTCATATCTCTTGTTAAAACTGTGCTAAAAGTCACCCGACACTTAAAGCAAGGAATTCAGGATGCTTTGATCAAAGAGAAAAATCAGATTAAAAATGATAGCTTCCCATGTGGCTTTGTATCAAGGGAAAATCAAGACCAAATAACTTAGATTCTTAAAGAAGAAAGAACACATGCTTAGTACAATTAACTGGGTCCAAACCCCGTGGCTGGCTTAACCATAGGCCTTATGGAAAAACCTATTATTATTACTCTGCTAAATGAACATAGCAATAAAACATTTCCAAATTAATATACCCAGAGATCAGTATTTCTTTCAACCATCATCAGAGAAGCTTCTTCTTACAGTAGATGGTGAATAACACAGAGACCCATGGTGGATCAGTGGACAGAGACTAAGAGATTCTGGAATGCTCAGCCCTAAATGTCCTTCATCATCATCACATACCCTCATCCAGAGCTCAGGAAACCTTGCAGAAATGGTGCTTGCACAGGCTAGCACAGGCTCATGCATAGCTAATTTTCTTACACACCCAGTACTATTCCCAGGGAACTGTGTTCTCCAGAGTAGGCAGGGATCTCCCAAACCAATTAATAGTCAAGAAGGCCTCTTATGGACATGCCCAGTGGTCACTCTGATCTGAGCAATATCTCAACAAGACTCTCTTCTGTGGTGATGAGGCACTCTCCAGTGAACATTGAAGCCATGCACAACAATGAGCTTGTCACCTCTTCCTTAGCAAAGATTTACAAACGACCAAATGGAAAAAAAATATCCTGGAAAGCTTTGTCTAGGAATCAGGGCAACTAATTATTGATTGTGTGTAATTAATTATTAATTGATTAAGAAAGGCCTCAAAAGAAGGGACATGATTATTTGTCAAAACTTGAGAAGAGCTCCTGAGTCTTCTAAGTCTATCTGTGTAGTTCTTTGTAAAAATCCAAGTTTTTAAAGGCCGTTATTACATGGTTTAGAACTACTTTGTTCCCTGTCAGTTGGATGTCCATATTCTATCACGTGCTTTAGCCTCTACCACCACTTCGTGATGCCTGATCACCTGGCCAGTCTTTAAATGATCCTGAAGTCAGGCATTTCATTGAATTAGACACAATTTTATTTAATACAACCAAAAGCATGCTGATAAAAATTTCTTCTGATCAAAAAGTCATTTAGAACTCATCCTGCTAGATCATTAACCATTGTTTTTGGTATCTCTATATTATAGCTCCTCTGTATGCCATAGGGTATCTACCTGCAAAACAGAAAGAAAAAGTTCCCAGCCAGTTTACCCAGATTCAAAGTTCTGTGAGTGATGCTGCCCTTGGGAGCATCAATGCCCAATTGAAAAGTGTGAAACACGCCACTTAGTTAAAAGCAAATCTTGATCTTAAATACACTTAGCGGGTGACAAGGTTACAACATCCATTATCTCCTCTTGTATCTCCCAGGCAAATATTGTTTTATTGCTTTGTCCTTCATGCCAGGGGAGTAAGACTGGCATATCAATAAACTCATCCAGTGATCTATGCAAACCAATGTCTCAAAACCAGGCTTCTTTCCTCAGAGTAATCTTGTCTTTAGAGTGTTGGGATCAACAGCTAGTGTTTGTTATTGTACCTAAATCAATAGAGAGCTTTCAGAAAGGAATTTTCTGCAATTATCTATGTAAGTCCTATGCTTCATTTAATGTTCCGGAAAAATCAAGGCACTATCAATGGAATCCTTCTACCCATTTCTTTTGAGGTGCTAATTGAAATGAAGTAGTGTATAAGAAAAGATTGTGTATATGATATAATAGTGTGCATCTGTTGACCTATTTGTGTCATATCACTGCCTGAATTCCTTGGATGGTAAACATTCTCCATGTGAGAAAAATTCATGAAGGAGACAGGAGAATTTGTGTTCTTTGGCATAACTGTGAACCTCTCTAAACACCAATTTCCTCTTCTAAACATAAGATAATCCAGGATATTCACTGCAACAATATTTTTAAAGGAGATATAGTGCTGGGCATGTAGTAATCTCTCATCAAATATGATCTTTATAATCCATTTAAGCACTGTGTTTGTTAAAAATACAAATAATGCTTGTCCACAAGTATTGCATTTGATTTAAAACAACTTTCTTAAATCTCATAGCAGCATTACACAGTGTACAAAACAGAGTCCTAGTCCCTTCTCTTAGTCTCACTTGAGCTCAACAAGCAGTAGCCAATGTCAACAGAATAAGGTGTCTGCAGATGTGTGTTATTCCAATAATGCATGTGAAAGAAAGTTACTCTATTCTGAAGTCTGTCTTAATTCATTATCTTCAAAATTAAATATATTCAGTTTGTGGAACGGCTCTTATTTATTTATTTTTTTGGAATTGATTACTTGCAGTTTTATTCTTGTCAAGAGGCCATTTAAAATGCCCATAAATAATTGATCTTCAAGAGCAAACTTACTCTTCAGGAGTACTGTGGAAATCAGAGGTTTCTTCCATCTGAATGAAGGTAAAACTGGCTTCCTGGAAGCAAGGAATTCCTCACATGGAGAAATGGCATAGTTGCCAGAAGTGAGCCAGGCAAAACTGAGCTAGCACATATGGGAGAGAGAATAAGACCGTATCCTGTCAGAACGTCCACATCGTCATCTCCACAGCCTATGCATTGTCTAATGACATAGCAAAAAAGAATGTAGCAAATTTGATTATATGAAGAACACTGAGATTGGGAGAGTGCTCTGAAGTATTGAAAAGGACTCAAAATTTCAAAATGCAGTTTTAAAGTAAAGGCAACAGTAGGAAGAGGCCATAAACCAACAGACACACGTGACGTCCGAATACTGGAAGGAATTAATTACCTCTAGAATTTCCCCCTAAAAAGTAGCCCTGATGACACCGTGATTTTAGGATTTCTGGTAGCTAGAATTACAAAATACAAATTCCTATTGTCTTAAGCTACTGCATTTGTGGGATTTGTTATAGTAGTCATAGACACTATGACAGCTTGCCAATTTTTTTTTTTTTTTGGTTTCTGAAACAAAATCTGAAATATGTCTGCAAGTGTACATGGGTTTAATGTATCTCTCTCTAAAATGTACATATAAAAGTCATAAGATCCAAGATGGTGGTATTTGGGACTCTTAACAGGCCACTGGAGTGAGAGGAAAGCATGAAATCAAGAGTTTGCATAAGATAAGTGTGCCTCAGCCTTTTCTTCACTGTGTGTGCAATAAACATGAACAAGCAAGTTAATTAACTACCTTTGTTACTGTGGTGAAATATCATGGTCATGATGATTTACAAAAATAAGCATTTATATGGGCGTATTGTTGCAGAGGGTGAGTCTATATAGCAGAAGAGGCATGACAGAAGCTAACTAGACCAGGAGGCTGAAAGTACACATCTTCAGTCATAAACGTGAAGCTGAAAGAGTGAACTGAATGTGGAGAAAGGCTCTAAACTCTCAAAGCCCACTTCCAGTAATGCATTTCCTCCAGCGAGAACGCACTACTCCATAACTTCACAGACGGTACCGCCAACCATGGAATCAAATGTTCAGAAAACGTCTGATGAATACGTCTTAAACCAGCAGCACTTATTGGGTCAAGAAGGGGCCATTGCTAGGAACTCAAAATTCCAGCCTCAAGAATAATCAGATAAATAAGGTCTCTATGCATTATTTCTATAGGATTTTATAGCAGCAGTCCAAACTGACAAAGACCAGGGTCCAGATTATATTTCAAGCTAAATATTTTAGAAATGTCAATAGAAGCAGAAATTCTTCATACGTAACTCTTTTGTTGTTGTCATTGCTGGTTTTTGGTTTGTTTATTTTGTTTTGTTGTTGTTGTTGTTGTTGTTTTTTAAATTTGAGACATGGCTTTTCCATGTAGCCTTTGCTGTACTGGATTTGCTCTGTAGATCAGGCTGGCCTTGAACTCACAGAGATCCTCCTGTGCCTGCCTCCCCGAGTACTGAGATTACAGGAGTGCACCACTACACCTGGCCATACATAACTCTTATGACCATACCAAATTCCTTTTCTCTTGTTGGCCTTGTGTTTTACTGAGGATGTGACCACATTATAGAGGCCACTCTGTCACAGAGAAACAAAAGGCTCTCTGATTACCCTGGAGGGAAAAATATTTTGGTTTGTCTACTGCAGTTCTATATGCCAACAGGCAGATACTAACTATGGCTAATGTAAGCAAAAAGAACAGAAAGTAAAAATAAAACAACTAGAAATCATGAGCATTATTAGGCAGAATCCAAAATCATAATATAGACTGAAAAGATAGTGAGAGAAGCAGAAACTGTGCATAAATTCTCATCTCAATAAAAGTATCATAAAAATAAAGACATCAGGTCAGTGTTGTGTATGGATTACGACAGTCTGGAGAGACTTGAGAGTGACATTTTATGAGGAGGCAGTAATATTCAATAGTTACTTTTTGAGTTAGGTTTGAATAAACACCAGCTATAACATGAAAGTCTGAAAGAAAAGGGGAGGCCATGTATAAGGGGACCTTTTTTCGGACAGGGAAATCATCCTGGGACTTGCAGCTTGTTTCCAAGATAAAGCATGAATGACAACAAGAACAGTCACTTGTTCTGTGTGACACTGAACGTTTACTGATTACATAAATATGCATACATTCAGAAAAGCCCTATGAGCAGCCAATTGCCTTTCTAGAGCCCACATCTTTCACTCCATTTTGAGCGTATAACTCAGCTAAACAAGGGGTTCTCTCCTTTCATCCCAGATGCAGGCCTATGGTTCTGGTGTGGTATTTGGAGGCATAGTTATCTGCTCTGTTCCAGCCTCAGTGTACTGGTCTTCGATTATCTCTATCCCAATCCACAAGTCTAGAAGAGAGTAAGCAAGACAGAAATCACCTCAGGAAGCTGGATGTCTTTTGCCCCACTTAATACACTCATGGTCCTGGGAACACACATTAATATGGAGATGTCAGCAGCCAGCCGTGTATGCCACGCAGTAGGTGAGCACTCATCGCTGGGGAGAGACACAGAAACAGTGTCCTTGGATTGAAAGTTGATTTTATAAACTCTTAAAAGAGGCAGACGTGTGTGAACCACTCAGGTTTTCATGACTCTACAATAGGCGGTGGTTTTGAGGACTCGGTGGCTTTAATAGCCCTGCCTCTTCTTACAATGACTTCTGAGCAAATGGATCAAATGTAAGGTAGCTATTTAGTTTCCGTGCCACACCCTGTGTGTCACACTCCATCTCACCTGATGCCAATAATCACCTGATGTCAATAATGGAAAGAGAGTGGTACTCAATATACAGGGAACTCTCTGTGAAATTCTCCTACTTCCTAACTGTGCTGTGTGAGCCACATGAAGACTTTTGAGGCTATTTCCAATTCTTACTTCTGAGCATCTCCGAAGAAGTGATTGCTCACACACCCATTCCTTATGCCAAATTTCTCCAGCAAAGAAGTTATTCTTAGTTTAGCTCCGAAGGTGAGGCAGGCTGACTGCAAGAACTGGTTGTCTAGAAACAGGTTCATTCTTCATTAAGCCAGAGCAAATGACAGGTGACAGCTCTGTCCACACTTGTCGGAAAGAGACATGTCCCTGTTTTAGCAAAGAGCTAGCAAGTTTTTTTTTTTTTCTCTCCTGAGTGTGTCTTTTCAGAGATGCTCTCCCTCCCTCATCTGTAAACAACTTAAGTGAGGATGGAGTTTGCTCTTAACTTGGGTGTGTTTCTCCTTTCTCTGGAGCTAATGGATTCCAGGCTGTGTGAAGTAAGAGTACCAACTGACAGACACAAACCAGAGAGCATATCAACTGCTTGCCTCATTTGAAAAGAAAGAACTTCAGTCTCTCTCTGTGGAGGTTTAAAGGTGTTGTCCCATAAGGACCCTGCCTTCAGTCACCTGCTCTCAGTACTACACATACTGTCTTGTTATTTTGTTGTTTTTTATTTATGGCAAGGTGACTTTATCTTTTTTTATATTGATAGACACATTTATTAATTAAAATTGCGATCAATATTAAAAATATACACAGTGCTATATCTTCTCTAGAAGACAGAACATAAGGTAATATAATTTTGTTATACAAAATGGTCTTTTGAAATTGAGATATATTTAGCCTGGTTTAGAACTCTGGTGCCCGATATTTGACCACTTCCCCATGGTGGGGAGGCCTGGTGGCACTCAGAGAAAGGATAAGCAGGCTACCAAGACGAGACTTGATAGAAAGCCTATGACCATGTAGTAGGGGAGGAGGTCCCCCTCAGTCATAGACCTAGGGAAGGGGAATAGGGTGAAAGCAGGAGGGAGGGAGAAACAGGTGGATACAAGTGAGGGGAAAACAATTGAGATGTAAACTGAATAAATTAATGAAATAATAAAAAAATTTAAAGAAATGTTTGATTATTCATCTCCCATTTTTGCAATCATGTTGCTTAGGTTTTCTGTCTTGTTATTTTGTCATTTTTTTTCTTTCAGGGCTGAGGACAGATGCCAGGGCCTTGCACTTGCTAGGCAAGTGCTCTACCACTGAGCTAAATTCCCAACCCCGTTTGTTAATGTGTGTGTGTGTGTGTGTGTGTGTGTGTGTGTGTGTGTGTGTGTGTGTAATATATAGTCTTGACTGCAGATGAACCTAGTCTGAACAAAATCCTTAAATCTCATGATAATGTGGAACACTGAAATAATGGTCAGTACAAAAGTGTAGGAAAATGCCTAGCAGTGACTAAGCCTTCAATAAATATCTATGATATAGACTATATAGATCACCTTAATTGCCCCAATTTCTCCCTATCATTTCACACAGTAAAGGTGGCCATTTCACTTAGTCTAAGCTTGTCGAATGTGAATTTAATGGAACTGAGATAGCTCCAGGATTTAAAAGAGATGTTAAATACCTAGATTTTCCTTTGGCTGACTAAGACAGCCTGTAGTTGGCAATACACTATGTTGCTCTGATAGAGACATATCTGACCATGTGGAATGGTTAACGGAGAAACAATAGAGATACATGGTGTATGGTTTGGTTTTCCTCAAAAGGATTCATGTGTTGGAGTCTTGGTCTTCAGTGTGGTGATATAAGAAGAGATGCTGCTCTTGAGAGATAGGTAGTAGTGAGGTAGTGAATAATCCTTAAAGCCTGGGGCATGCTGCCTTGGGAAGATAAAGGGTGTTCTCAGTGGACCTGTGGCTGATTCTAAGAAAAAGCTGTTTTAAGAAGAGCAATCTTTCCATTGGCTAGATCTGGGTAGGGGTTTAAGTTTGCCGCCTGTATTGTCCTTGGCTGGTGCCTTAGTTTGAGCGGGACCCCATGGCCCAAATCTGCATAATATAATGTTCTACTTGTAGGTTTCTAGGACCCTCTGGATCTTTCTACTTTGCTATTCTCCCATGCTTCTCTCATCTAGAGTCCCAATAGGATGTCCTCCCCTCTGTCCCAGTTTCCTGGTAAGTGAAGGCTTTCATGGGACATGAGTGGGATATGACTTTCTCGCGTACTCTGATGCCTCACATTTGACCATGTCCCCTGGAGGGGGAGACGTGGTGGCACTCAGAGGAAGGACAGCAGGTTACCAAGAAGAGACTTGATACCCTATGAGCATATACAGGGGGAGGTAATCCCCCTCAAGAACAGTCATAAGGGAGGGGAATAAGGGGAAAATGGGAGAGAGGGAAGAATGGGAGGATACAAGGGATGAGTAACAATTAAGATGTAACAAGAATAAAGTAATAAAAATTAAATTAAATTAAATTTTAAAAAAAGAAGAAGAAGAGCAATCTTAAGGGCCTGGGAAGGCTGCCTCAGTCGATGAGAGCACTGACTGCTCTTCGAGATGTGGCTTCAGTTCCTACCAATGTCATGCCATGGCTCCTCACAACTATTTGTAACCCCAGTTCCTAGGGATCTGACACCCTCTCTGTGCTCTCTGGGTATCATCCGTGTACAAGGTACACAGACATACGTGCAGACAAAACCCCCTTACGTGTAATATAAATGAAAATGTTTAGAAAGAGGAACTCTGACTTCCTCACTCTGGAGTGACCTCTTGGTCCTAGAAACCCTCCATGCTCACCACGAGACTTCAGCATTGCATTCTTTAATGTATGTAGCTTTGAAACCTACCTAACTATCCTCTTCTCTTCATAGTGTCCACCTTAGTGGTGATGGCAGGCACCACGTCGTGGAGCAGTCACTTTAAGTGTGCCTGCAAATGTTGAGGCAATTTAGAGACTGGTACGCTTGAATGGAAGAATTTGGAGGAACAAGCTAGTAAAAGTCTAGAATGCTGTATACAGGGCCCTCTAGAACAGCGTCGAGAGGATGTCATTGATGACCAGGAATGATCTGGAACATCTTAGACACTCATCGATTGATTGTGACAGAGTGGCTGGAAATACAGACAAGAAAGGACACATTGTGAGGTCTTGGATGGATTTTGATTCAGATATGTCTTGCATCCTTGCAACTTAAAAAAAAAAAAAAAACGAGCAAAAGTAGATAGCATGTGCACAGTTTCTGCTCATAGAGGGCTCCCCCAACATAAATGTGTATTTCTGTGTTGGCCAAACGATCCAAACTTTCAATTAGGCAGGATAGGTTCTAAAGTTAACAACAATGCCCTTGTGAAGGTGAGAATTGTGGGTAGCTGTGGTAAGTATGTAATGCCTGAAAGCTACAGAGACTTAGTCACTAGAAATTGCTATAAAACTTACCAGCACCACAACCACCACCAACTGTAACTTTCCAGTGAGCTTCATTTTTCTTATCCTACAGTGTGGATTGCCTAACACATTGTTCTGTCCAGTTTCTATAATTGTGGTGGGGGGTTGCATTGTTTTGTTTTAGTTTATTCTGGAGTTACCCCATAATTCTTTCTACCATAATGAAGGGCTTGGCAGCATTTCAGAATAAACAAACATCTCAGCAGGCTCTTTAAGACTTGGGCACACACAGGCATTTTCTTCTAAGCAATTTTCTTCAAATTCTGTGAGATTCACTTACGGTTTCTTTTTCAGGCATCATGTGTTCAAAAAATTTTAAAGCTTGAAAACACTTCTCGCTTCAGTCTTTTTACAGAGTATCTTAGATTAAGTCTTAAATCTGTCATTTAAATTTTGTCTTGGTTTTAAATGTTATATTTAAGCCTAACACAGTAACAATTCATGAAAGTATGTTGATTATGTTGGCAGCAAATACTACCCTGAAAATGGGAGAAGTGTGTTAACAAGATTAGTAGATTTTTCCTTTTACTTAACTTCTTGAGTTAAAAATCTGTCCATTTGTGAAGATGTTTCTGTTTTCTTATAGGAACATCAAATTTGAAGAACTAGACATGATCAAGAAAGTAAAATTTTAGATAAAAAATGTGGGTCTTATGGGTTGGTCACAATACATGCATGTGGGGAGATTAATAGCATGCATGGTGTTTGAAGTAGCCTCAAATCAAAATATCAAATGAGTCATATCATAGGTAGAATAAAAAAGACATTTAAAGGGAACATCATCACCAAAAAGCTAAACGTCGACTTCCTAAGAGAAGGAAACTGGTACGATAACGAGGACAGGAGACTGACTGCTTCTACAGGTAGTGTGAGTCTTTTCCACCTCTCTAAAAGACACAAAGACTTCCCAGGATCTGAAAGTCTCCAACCAAAGACTGTATGTTCTATCACAACAACACCAAAATCCTGGCTGGAAATGACTTGGTATTTTTCTGTTGTTGGTATTTTCTGCTGAGCAAAGCAAGGTGATGCTGCTCCCACTGTTTGCTTATATGTGGACAAGTGACGTAACCTCTCTCTCTCTTTCATCTCTGCCATGTAGTTTCTGTTTGGGGAAAGATGCCAATGGCTGCCCTTGCGCCCCTCACAGGGACCACGTATTGGCCCCCACCACTATTTAACTCTCCATGTAACTGTCCAAGTCACATAAAAGGTAAGTTAACACCAAGGTGTGTGAGTGGGCGAGGTCAAATCTGTCTTACAATTCAATGAAAGGCAGGGAGTTGCAGTGCATTAGATCATGATGTTTTCCCCAGAGGCCTAGACATTTAGGGTTTAGTCCCCAACTTGGCACAGTTGGCAAGTCGTGAAAACTTTCGGATGTGGGGGACTAGTGAGAAATCTGTCAGCAATGGAAGGCATGCCTGAAGGGGTAGTGGAACCCCTTCCTTTTTCTCTTTTTTCTCCATTTTGCTTCCCGGCTGTGACATGAACATTTGGTTCCAACATGTTACTCCGGCATGATAAGCTGCCTCCCTGACCAGAGGCCCAAAAGCTTCAGATCACCCACCATGGACCTTCAGAACTAGGAGACAAAGTGAACCGTACCATTCTACAGTTTGATTTTCTCAGGCTTGTGTTACAGTCATGAGATGCTGAGTAACAGTGATCTACCATTACCCTAACTACAGGGACAGAATATTCATCTGATGTTTGAAAGTATATACACATAAAACAGCTTGAATAACAGGTTGTATTGATTAAAACCAAAGTAAGACTCTATAAAGCTATTTGTACCTATTTACTCAAGTGAGGCTCTCATGCACAACCTGGTTCAGGTAGCTTTTTGATTGAGTAATCTTAAGGGGCCCATATCTATACCTACAAATATTTGGAGCAGACACTCCTGTGCATCCATCTCCTTGATCTTCTAGGCCAATATGAAAGCATAATATTCAATGTTATGCCTTCAAACATGAGGGTAGGATAGGCCTGAGAAGGGGCAGGCAATCGTAGGATTCAGAAGAAAGTCCAGGTACAATGCTGAGGTAAGTCTTCCTTTCCTAGCAGTGGATGAAAAGTACTAAAGATTTATATGTAAATCTTTAGCCAGTGTTAGCCCCGGTTTCTGTTTTTGCTCTCTCTCTCTCTCTCTCTCTCTCTCTCTCTCTCTCTCTCTCTCTCTCTCTGTGTGTGTGTGTGTGTGTGTGTGTGCACGTACACACATGCAAAAGTCCATGTGTCTGTGCATACGAAGGATGGAGGATATTCTTAAATGTTCTTCGTTGTGTGATTCCATCTTTTGTTGTTTTCAAGACAGGGTCTGCCAACGGCTTGGAACTTGCCAGGGGGATACATGGGATGGCCAGAGAATGTGAACCTTGGAATCTGCATGTCTCTACCTCCCTAGTGCTAGGATTACAGGTGTGAGCCACTATGCCCCACTTTCTGCATGAGTCTTGGGATTTGAACAGATGTCACCACACTTGTACGCACTTTACTGATGCAGCTATCTTGTCCGTACTTTTGGCAAAACACCCAAGGTATAACGAGACCTGTTTTCCACTATGATAGAAACAACTGTTCGCGCGATTACCTCTGTACATAAGTATTCACTGTTATCTGTGCATTTCCTGAAACAGTTTTTGAGAAATACACAGTACCTACCACCTTCATCCTTTATGCTTCAGCACATTCCTTGTCTCATGGTTCTAACACTATTATAGAGACAGAAGATGATGGATCTGTATTTCTTTTTCTATAGTCAATGTATGCTCATAAGCAGATCTAGGGAACCTATAAAAGATATTTGCTCCAGGAAAATAATTTTTGATAATGTTTTTATTTAGATAAAATGAGAAAATAATAGAAAAAATTACAGGAATCATACAAGGAGCCCCCATAGGGTTTTTTTTTTTTTAATTTGGATTCTACACAGTACCTCCATTTGCTCCAGGTGTGTATGCAGGTGACATAGGTGAGTGTGATCATACATCATATACACATGAAAGATACATGTAGTTTCTTCATGATGCTTGGGTTGGAACTCAGGGCTGTCTGAATGCTAGGAAGGTGCTTTTCCATGGAGCTATGTCTCCATCCCTAAATGACAGTGGGGAATTAATTCTAATTACTGCATAAGCTTCGGAATCAGACTATTACTAATGTAGCAACTACCTAAAGGCACAGGTTAAAAGGATGACATCCTGTTTTACGCTACTTGTCTGTAGTTCCTATTACTTCCCTTGTATTAAATTTTAGTTCCAGAGAGTATATTTACCTCTTTACTATCTTAATAGGTATTCACTGAACTTCATATCATTGTGACACTGTAAGTACACCTTTGCTAGGCCTGTGACACTCTCCAACATCAGTGTGACTATTTAATGAGACACTGCCAGTCTTTTGGAAAATCCACTGGAGGGTTTTAGTCACACCTCTAGGAAGCTAGAACTAGGCAAATAATGACTGCTACTCCCTATGCCTGGAGATGGATGGAGGTGTAAGGGACTTTTCAGCCGAGGGTCTTTTCAAATCCTCACATAAGAAGCCAGCATGTCTGTAGCTCTGCTAATACTGATTCAAAACCACAACTGCATCTTTCTCCTGCTTTAAAGTAGATCTTTTTCTAAAACCATATCCTTTTATCAAATTGAGCACTGGGACCTATTTGGGAGGGAGTATGTGCTGACACCATTAGCAATAAAACCCAAGCTCTCTGGTGAAGAAGTCACTCAGTGACAGAGCCTGTGCCCAGTATGCACAGGCCCTGTGTTCAGTCCATAATCACACATACATGCACAACAGGAAGGGGAGAAAGGGAACTTGAGAGGAGGGCAGGGGAGGAGAGGAAATTAGTTCAAACTCAAGGGAAAAACATGTTTAGAAACATGAGACCATGTTGAGGTTTTCTGCATCGGTACTAGCGGTTTCTTTAGAACATGTTACTAGGATATTTTAGCTAGAGTAAAAATTTTCATGAATGTACATGGGGTGATACAAAATTGGATTCTTTACACATACACAAACACTAAAATGGAGAGTAGAAATATTTATGAAGCTATCAAGAAAGATAAAACACTGCCCCGCCCACCAGGATTGTATGGCTCAACATGGCAGTAGGATCATTTAAACTTATATGTGTGTGAACACTTTGCCACGGTTCTCTAGAGCAGGCTCTCTGTGTGCAAACTTTAATTCCATGTTACGCTGACCTATTTAAATTAGAATATTATTGCATTTTAACTATGGCTATAAGCATTTTTAATCTTGAAAGCTTTGCTGTTAGTAAATTGTACGTGGATTAATAGGAAGTGCATTTTTTACTATTAATAAGAATAGGTTTCTCACATATGACATCAAAACCAAAGAAATATTTGTTGTATGATATATTGTGCTAGAGAGAATATCTTTAATGCCAAAGCATGAAAATATTCCCTGTATTTGCAGAACTACTTTATGCCACATTTAATGTAATCTCTAATTGCTTAATTTCTAGAAAAGAAAAGAAAACATATACATATACACAAAGATGTAGCTGAGAAGAAGGTGGAGCCTATTGTGTTACATATGTTGCAGTTACTAAGGAAATCTAATTAGATACAGAGTTGAAAGGCTGGGAGCTCTTACAGAATTAAACACTGGTCACTTCTAGTCAGAGAGTTTAAAGGGGGATGCTATCACAAACACACGTTAATAACCACGGCGCTGCACTGGGCACAGGCTGCAGGTGAATCCATGACTTTGTACAGTTGAACTTGACTACGGCTGTCAGGAGTATGTACAATGTGCTGGATTTTAAGTGCAGGTAGTGATTGTTCTAGAACAAAACTATGTCCTCAAAAGTCACTTTTGAGGTTTGTTTGTTTCTTAAATAGAAGGTTGAAGTGCTGCAGCGAACACCTTTTCTTTTTGCCATCTTAGATGGGAGACAGAGGAGACTGGGCTTTAGCTTCTCAGAATCTAACACTGCTTTTCATCTTCTGCAAGCCCAAAGTCATCTCTGAGGCTCCGCACATCCTCAAAGGCATCGAGCATGCGAGCGTGCGGCTCACTAATCTACTCCTGATGCTTTGCCTAGGAAGTTGGCATTTCCATCTTCCACGTCGTTTTGCTGGAACCATGGTTTAGAATTAGGTCCCTGTTGCTGATAAGCATCTAGAAAATGGCAGATTCCAGGAATGTCACTAGGGAAGTTTGGGGGAAGTTCCTCCCTCGATCTTGGGGTAAACACGAAACCAGGACAGTCTTTGAGTAACCTGGAAAAAATGACAGTAAAATGAAAACTTAATGCTGGCAGAAACATTTGGCAATTCAGGACAAGAGGACAACAGAAATAAATGAATATTACAGCAGTAACCATATTAAGTATGATTGACAAAATGATTCCTTCCATAAGACACTCCCACAAAGGAAATACTACAAAGAATTAAATGCATAGCAAATTATACTCACTCATACTAAAAGAAAGATTAATTATTAGATATTTGGGAAAGTGTGATTTACATAACAATGGAATTCCTAAACACAAACTTACCTAAAGTTTTACTAATAGCAAACATTATTTTAACATGATTGAAAAGGATTTCCTAAGTTAAAAAATTCATTTATTCATTATTTAAATGCAGCTGGGAAGAAATCATGGGCAAAATGTCGTGAAGAAGGGTAAAATGATAAAAGTGATACTAAAATTACTTTCTGAAATATTAAGCGATTTTTAAAAAATGAATTCCATAAAGGTAGAACTCCAATGAGCTTTTTTTGGTGGGAGGAGCCTATGTGAGACTGGGCCTCTTGTAGCCCAGTTTGGCTTCCAACTCACTGTGGTCCTATGGAGGACCTTGTCCTTCTGAGCCTCCTGGCCCCACCATCTAAGCCCTGGGATGACAGTCATGCACAACCCCTCTTGCTTTATGCAGTGCTGCGGATCCACCCCAGGGCGTTAAGCATGTTACACAGGCACACTGCCAATGGGGGCATATCGCCAGCCCACAAACGGGTTTCAGTTGCATGGGCTGGTGGTACTCTACTTACTGCTTGGCATGCATTTGTATGACAGAACACAAACTAAAAGGGACAGCAAGAGACTAACTTGGCAATCAAAAAGCTGTTATGTTTTAAAGAGATCAAATGGTATGATAGTCTTGTGATCTATGGGGACCTAGAACAGTTTATGTTATGTTGGGGTATCCACTAGAGCTTTTGTTTTTAAATAGGACAAAAATTATGGAATAAATAATAGTCTATGGGTATGGAATGGTTGCTGGTTAAGTGCAGGCAAGTGTTACCACAACACAGTAAGTTAGTTGCTCAGGTTGCCACCTGCACATTTTCAAAGAACTAGAGAGGTCTGGTTTTTTTGTTGTTGTTGTTTTGTTTTTTTGTTTTTTTGGGTTTTTTTCCTTTGTTGTATGTGGGATTGAACCTAAGGCCTCATGCGTGCTAGGTCAGGCCTTTATCACTGATCTATGTCTCCGGTACTCCTTCAACTTAAAAAATAATTATTTATATATGCTTTATGTATATGGGTGTTTTGTCTGCATGTGTAATGCATTGTGTATGTGCCTGGTGCCCACAGAGGACAGAAGAGGGCCCTAGATCACATAGAACTGGAGTTGAGACAGGTATAAGGTCCTGTTTGGGTTCTAGGCACTAGACCAGAGTTCTCTGGAAGAACAGCAACTGCTCTTACCTGCTGAGCCATCTCTCCAACCCCCTCCTATAAATGGTCCTTTAACTGTTTTGAGACAGGGTCTCATAAATTTCCCAGGCTAGCTTTGAACTCTGTAGTCCAAACTAGCCTTGAACTCAATTTCACCCTGCCTCAGTCTGCCATCTTAGTAGGAATTATAGGTCTGTGCCAAACCATACACTCTTAAGACGTCCTCTTGACCCAAGATGACACTTGCTTCCTGTGCTATGTTGTCACCATTGCTGGTCCTCAAGAATACAGGCTGGACTGTTTAATAACCTGACAGCAGTTTTCTCTGCTGAACCTTCCTACTTTTCTGAAACAGGGGATTTACTGTTGGAGGGAATAACCCTGAAACCCAGGGAAAGTTCATAAATGACAGAGTTGCTGTTGTTTTCTATGAGCCCTTCGGCTTGCACCTCAGTTGATGTTAATAAGATGATTCAGAATGAGATTTGGGTTTCAGAAATATCGTGTTATTAAGAGAAGGCTGAGGTGGAAGACTAGAAACAGAGTTTTATTAGCCAAGCCAGTGATCCAGTCCGTCCTCCCTCAATAAGGAAAGCAGAGAATGAAGGCATCAACTCTTATAAGAGCAGAACTTCCTTGTTATGACCCTACTGGCGTGGCAAGAGCCAGCAATGTGTTTATATTGCAAGGGGGAGGCATGGGAGCTCTGCATTTGAAGCTGGGCCTCACCTATATGCTTCTTTCTTTTTTTAAAAAATTAATTTATTCGTATTACATCTCCATTGTTAGCCCTTCCCCTGTTTCCTCCCATTCTTCCCTCCCTCCCACTTCCCCCCTTCTCCCCTCCCCTATGTCTGTGATTGAGGGAGACCTCCTCCCCCTATATATGCTCTTAGGGTATCGAGTCTCTTCTTGGTAACTTGCTATCCCTCCTCTGAGTGCCATCAGGCCTCCCCATCCAGGGGACATTGTCAGAAAGGGGGCACCAGAGTTCGTGTGAGAGTCAGATCTCACTCTCCACTCAGCGATGGAGAATATCATGTTCGTCGGCTAGGTCTTGGTAGGGGTTCGAAGTTTACTGCCTATATTTTTTTTGGCTGGTGCCTTAGTTTGAGGAGGACCCCAGGACCCAGATCTGCCTGTCATAAAGTTCTTCTTGTAGGTTTCCAGGACCCTGTGGGTCCTACTATTTCCCCATTCTTCCATGCTACTCTCGCCTAAAGTCTCAATAGGAT
Organism: Acomys percivali; assembly: GCA_907169655.1. Taxonomy (NCBI): domain Eukaryota; kingdom Metazoa; phylum Chordata; class Mammalia; order Rodentia; family Muridae; genus Acomys; species Acomys percivali. The sequence continues at coordinate 114,057,958 of OU015751.1, forward strand.
GACCTCTCCTCTGACCCACTTTCCTGGTAAGTAAAATTTTTCATGGTACATATCCCTTGGACTAGTGTTTTGATATAAGTGAATATATACCGTTTGTCTCTTTTTGCTTCTGGGTGAACTCACTCATTATCATAATTTCTAGATCAATCCATTTGTCCACAAATTTTGGGAATTCCTTGTTTTTAATAGCTGAGTAGTATTCCATAGTGTAAATGTACCACAGTTTCTTAGTCCATTCTTCTACTGAGGGACACTTAGGCTGTTTCCATGTTCTGGCTATTATGTATAAAGCAGCTATGAACATGGTTGAGCATATGTCCCTGTTGTGTGGTAGGGTATTTTTGGGTATATTCCCAGGAGTGGGATAGCTGGGTCTTGAGGAAGCTCTATTCCCATTTTTCTGAGAAAGCGCCAGATAGCTTTCCAAATAGGTTGTATCAGTTTGCATTCCCACCAGCAATGAAGGAGTGTCCCTCTCTTTCCACATCCTCGCCAACATGTGGTGGCATTTGAGTTTTTGATCTTAGCCATTCTGATGGGTGTAAGATGGAATCTCAGTGTCATTTTGATTTGCATTTCTCTGATGACTAAGGAGGACAAGCATTTCTTTAAGTGTTTCTTGGCCATTTGATGTTCCTCTGTTGAGAATTCTCTGTTAAGCTCCAAGCCCCATTTCGCAATTGGGTTGTTTGGTTTTGTGGTGTTTAATTATATGCTTCTTTCTTTGGGTGATCCTGATTAGTATTCTTTACAATGAAGGTGTCCTGATTTGCTTGGGTGACACCTACCTGAATCTGGCATCATTCTAAAACATTAAGTTGAAGGAGTGAGGGGAACCCTCACATTTGTGGTTAGTTGGCAAATACACATTTTCAATAAAAAGTTATGGTAGAAAATACAAAGTCCATTAAGAATTAATGCTACAATTACCTCCCAAGCATAGTGAAAACCTTAGAACAAGTTAAGAACAAGGGGAGAGCAGGGACTGACTCTGACATGAACTCTGGTGCCCCATATTTGACCACTTCCCCTAAGTGGGGAGGTCTGGTGGCACTCAGAGGAAGGGGAAGCAGGCTACCAAGATGAGACATAATAGGCTATGATCATATGGTGGGGGGAAGAGGTCCCCTTCTGTCACAGACCTAGGGGAGGGGGAATAGGGTGAAAGAGGGAAGGAGGGGGAAAGTGAAGGGATAACAATTTAGATGTAATATGAATAAATTACTTAAATAAAAAAATAATAAAAAGGAAATAAAAAAATAAAAGAAATCAGAAATAAGAAAGTGGAAAAAAACAATGCTAACATAATTCATTTCATTTTCCTATGAGATTTCTAATGCAAAAAACGGGGCTGGAGGATGGATAAAGATGACAATTGGGTCTAAAAGAAAGCCATGGATTTCAGGTTCTTAATGCAATTAGTACCTGTATGTGGTGGGGCTGACATTGATTTTCCGTGGCACACTGCAGGACTCAAATTTGTTAGCCAGAGTGACATTATTTCCAAACAGGCAGTAGCGGGGCATTTTCACTCCAACAACTCCAGCAAACACTGACCCAGAATGCAGTCCAATTCGCATCTGAAAGCAAAATAGCAGCATTCCAGGTCACCGGCATGTCACTTCCCACTTGTCAGTATTGCCTGAGCATCTTGACTAGATGTTTCTGATCAGTAACTAATTCCAGCACACCCCTGTCTTCCTTGAAACTTCCGGTCAGCCACAGCTGCTCACGCAAGGCAGCACTGGCAGGGCTGGCCAGTGGTCACACCTGGAAACTCTGCTCCCTTGGGTGTTGTTTTGTTTCACCTGTCTTTAACATCTGGGATAAACTTGTTCTTGGGCCTCTCAGGATCACTGCAGCAGAATAACAAAGCACCTGTAGGCTGCTCTGTCCTTTAAAACAGGAGAAAGACATCCTTTCTACACTCGAAATTCTCAAACCAAGGACAGAGTATGACACACCTGCAGTTCCAGCTACTCAGAAGGCTAAAGCAGGGATATCTCCTGAACTCCGGAGTTTGAGGTCAGCTTGGCCAAGACAGTCAGACTCCAATTTCAAAAGGGATGGGAATCTAACAACCATTGCGCTTTAAAGTAATTTTACGGGCAAACACTAGTCCTTTATTTAAATGACTAAGAACTGGGGGAAAGGGATTATAATATCGAAGTGGAAATGACAGAGGACAAAGAAAATCAGAGTGTCTGGGCCCCACATCCCTGTGTTTACAATCTATACAGTCTAGACGTGGCAAACCTAATACCCAGACCCATGCCACATGAAGCTTAGGCAATGTCTAAATAGAAGACACAAGTCTGGAGCAGAACTTAGAAATTATGAGCAGGTAGAAGAGCCTTGGATGAAACGTTTTCTCTGAATTTGGGGCCCATGTAGTCTTATGTGGTCCAGGCTGTCTTTAAACTGGCTATATCCTGGAGGATAGTCTTGACGGTGTGCGTCTCCTGCCTCCACCTCTGAATGCTAGAACCTGGATGAAATACTTTTAAGTGAGCTATTCTGAAAGACTCAGTTCGTTGATGGAGTGAGAGGATGCTCACATCCTTAACTGGCTGCTATAGCGAACATGTTAACACATGGTAAGCATATCTTACATGCTCATTCTTTTCAGATTCTATGTCTGATTGGTCATTTGAAAGGTTTTATTAGCTGTACATACTTTTTAAAAGGTCAAAGATTCAGCTATCTGAGGTACTTCTTTATAGTTAAAGGACTCTGTTAGTTTTTAATTTAAAAACTATATTTATTATCCAGATGTGGTGGCTTATGTCTTTAATCCCAATACTCCAGAGGCAGAGGCAGAGGAGGCAGGTAGGTCTCTGTGTTTTATGACCAGTCTGGTCTACATAGTGAGTGCTAGTATGGCCAGGGCTGCATCTTCAAAAGGAAGGAGGAAGGAAAGAAAGAAAGAAAGAAAGAAAGAAAGAAAGAAAGAAAGAAAGAAAGAAAGAAAGAAAGA
>OU015751.1:114060944-114075414 GCA_907169655.1 Acomys percivali
AGAAAGAAAGAAAGAAAGAAAGAAAGAAAGAAAGAAAGAAAGAAAGAGGTGGGGTGGGTGGAAACATGGCACAGCAAGTTGTGGAGGTCAGAGCACAGCTGTGTGGAGTGTGATGTCTCCTCCTACCTTTGAGGGTTGAGGATAGCACTCACTAGGCTTGCTGAGCCAACTTTACAGCCCAAGATTTTCTTACTTTTACAGCTAACGTTGGGCATCTGCTAGAAATGACCAAGGGTCATATCACACATTCCCCAGCAGTTTTCAAACCAGAACACTGGGAGAGCAGCCTGCTGAAGAGCTGCCTTCTGTGCCTTTGTTTGTCTCTGCTTATTTCTTCATCTATAAAGCACATCAGTGAATGATTCTGAAAGCCATAATTCTACACCAAGAAGCAGAATTTAGATGTCTATTGTTCCTAGGTTTTTGTCTTTATGAGAATATGGGCTTACACACCTAACAATTGCACAATATTAAGTTAAACATAAATGCAACCTTAGCAAAATATACTGAGGAGGTTTTGTTCTCTTGGGCATGCTCCTATGAGCCAGTTTCTCTGTGTATATTAATGTTCTGATTTTTTTTAATGATAAATTTACCATAGCATTTTATTGGTTTATTTCAAAAGTAATATGTAACTGTATTCCCATCACAGATACAGCCAAAGCCCACATATTCCTCCCACACAGCTCTCCCTCTCTCCCTCTCTCCCCTTCTCAGTGTCATATTTAGCCAAAACTCAAGAACAAAAGTCCATTAATAGCATAAAATGAGCAACGTGTCTGAGTAGACTTTTTTTTCCATATGAAAAAGACAGTGAAATTATAAAAGGCAAAAAGAATCCATCTCTCTGGAGCTCTTAAGGGGAACCTTATAAGGAAGCTCTCTATTTGAGGACTGCTCAGCATTGCTCCTTTCTCCTCCTAGGTTCTGGGGCTAGGCAAGAAGATACCTAATGTGGGGTTCTTCTTTCCTGCTACTTACGGACTTCTGCTATGAAGTCCAACCCTCAGTGGTCTACCACAGTCTACTTACAGTGTTCCAAACCTAAGTAGAGGAGAATGAGTGAGGACAGTCCTAAAGAGGAGTTCATGACTGATGCACACACGTGACTACACCCGAGACCAGCACACAGCTGGAGAAAAGACCAAATGTATCAACAAAAGCAAACAAAACCATCAGGGAAATAGTTTTTACTTTCTTATGAGGAAACCAGGTTAGAAAAGTAAGGGAAGTCTGACTGCTGAATCCAAGACTTCAAATCCAGGTGTTCAAGGAATCTGGCCAGTCTTCAAAATGTTGTCCCCCAAATTAAATGAGGCAATGTCTAAATCATAGTGTGCAGCCTTCCATACACGCTCATGTTTCCCTGCGTGCTAAAATCACTCCCCATTCAGCCCTGTATTCTTCACCATGAATGTCTAAATCCATCGAGTATTTCCCAGGACTGCAAATGCATAGAAAATAAAAGACCCATTTACTCTCTTACTTCACAAGTCACTAAGGTTAACCTGCAAGGCTAACCCAGGTAGTTATCTTTATGGCTAACTATAAATAATTCTTTTAGCTGCAAAAAGAAGAAAAACTACTTTGAGACAACTAACAAAAACACTGCCATTAATCTTCTGATATGGATCAGACATGTAAAAATAATTTATGTGGCAATTATTGGCCTTATTGCTAATAGTCTAGATATTTTTATTATTTATTGTGATGTTATGAACTCTATTACCAAAATATTAGAACAAAACCCCTCACATTTTTTCTCTAAAAATGCAATCATAGAGACAGCGTCTGTTAATGTGAGATGCTGTGAAGCTTTTATAACACTATTCTGCATTCATTTGCTTCAGATTTGGGGTCGGTGCCTCCTCTGAACAGGTGCACAATTGATCTGAACAACAGAATAGGTGGAAATGGCTCTGTGTGCTGCATAAGGTCAAGTCATAAAAGGTCATGCAGCATGTACCAGCCTTTCACTGGGATGTTAGCCACCATGGTTGAGGTTGACCACTCTCAGTGCACCATGCAGGAGCATGTAGCATATAAGTAGGCATTAGTAGTTGATACCAGACTTTCCTCTACCCAGCAGGCAAGTAAAGCAGTTATTTAAGAATGGATCCTCCTGCCCAGATACTGTGTAGCAAAGACTTGGAAGTCTGCTTATAACCTAGTCGTGTTCATGATGCACAAAGACAGTGAACAATAAGTGAATGCAGGTTTACACAAGTAAATATTGGGAAGTGTTTGACACTGCAATATATGAATGAGCTGATGGCTGACTTTGAAAGTGCCATGAAGGCTTAGACACATGGCTTCTCCTAAGGTTACAGACCAAGGCTAAACTTGTCATTACAATAGTTTTATTTCTAAGGCTTTTGTCTTTCTTGGAATTCGATATCAGAAAGTTGAGTGGATAGAATTCTGTACTATTTTAAGGGCTCGTTGCTGAAAAGGGATCAAGTGAAGAACGTTCTTTAAGACTAAGTGGTAAATTCACTTTAAGACAACTCCTATAATCCAGCCAAGTTCTCTCTGCTAAATCAATACCTAGTATATTCACTTCATTTTCTTTTTGCAATAGTACTTTATTCTGGATATGTCTCATCTAAAAATTTTATAGTATCACATTCCTGGAGAATACTGTTGGTTCCATAGTCAATATTTTTTCAGTCTTAATTTTTTATTAAAAATTCATTATAAAGAACCTGCAAATAAAAGTATGCCAGACAGTGAAATTAATAATACCTAATCTTTACATTTCAGTGAACCTCTACAGCGTTAGAATAACCAGTCCATACACTAGGGTATATATATATATATATATATATATATATATATATATATATATATATATATGTGTGTGTGTGTGTGTGTGTGTGTGTGTGTGTGTGTGTGTGTATCTTCTGCTATTGCTAAAAACAAAAATTGCCTAACACATTGAGAATACATGAAGTTTGGTGGATGCTAGGCATGTGCTAGGGTTTTGGATGGTCAGACTCTGTGCCCTGTGTTTACAAGTGTGAGTGCTGCTCTGGAAGGTTTGCAACTTTCTATGGCATGCTTAGCAAAGAGCCCACTGACCAGGCTCATGCCCTGCAACAGCATTGATGCAGAATTTCCATCTTGCTGGCTCAATTTGCAGTCAGCAGTACTAGAAACAGCTTTCTGCACGTGATGGTTTCCTGCCGCAGCTACAGCGCCATAGCTCTGTTCTATGTTTCCAGGCCAGAGGTAAAGTGGTGGTCCGCTATAAACCTTTAGCAGGCATTTTTGAAAACTCAACTTGCAAGTGGCATTTTCACTCATCCAAATACCCTGTAAGTCCATGTAACACCCTATACGGATGTCCTTCCCCCACCCCACCCCCCCCACCCAACACCACCTAAATGCTCTTTAAAACTTAAACCCTGGTCAACACATCAGGTTTTGGACAACCAACACTTATGCAACCAGTCATTGCCTTACCTTGATGGGTTCTCCATGGGGAGACATGACCTCACTGGAGAGCTCCATCATCTTCAGGGCCATCAGCGCTATCTGGACAGCATGGGTGTCACTCTCTCTGTGCAATCCCCCTGCCACACAGTACGCATCCCCAATGGTCTCCACCTACAGATAATAGAATTTGTCCATTATAAATAGAAGCTTGGAGGAAGACAGCACAACAGACCTGTACAGCAGAAATCTGAGTGTGCAAGTCCTATAGAGCAGCCGGGAGAGTGGGCCAGTGTCAGGAGTACTTTTCATTTCACAAAATGCATAAGGTTCTAATGCCTTTACTTAGGGCAGTAAACTGAAAGACAGCACAGTCTGTAAACATATCACCAGATGATCAGATAGTCTCTACTGTAGACTTACTTCTACTATATGTTCTTTCTCTAAAAGCAAAGCAAAACAAAACAACAAAAACAAAACACAATATAAAATGACTCTTATATACACAAATGGTTTTGGTATTTAGATTTCATCTTTACTCATGATTTTATGTTTATTTATGTGTATGTGTGCTGTATGCATCTGTGGGTGCCTTACAGATGCCAGAAGATGGTATTGGATTCCCTGAAGCTAGAGTTACAGGCAGTTATGAGATACCCCATGTAGGTGCTCAGAGTTGAACTCATGTCCTCTGGAAGAACAGGAAGTGTTCTTAATGGCTGAGGCACTTCAGCAGCTCCTAATTTGAATTTCTAGCAAATTTTGATAGTGGGATCAATTTCCCATCATACACTCAAACACAATGAAATATCCATCTATGCAAAACTGCATTTAAATGGATTCATCCTTCTAACAATATCATATGAATGCAACAAAAATGTGTGACATAAAACTAAGATCCTTCTGGCAATAAAAGAAAAAAAGATAGGGCTTTTCTGGCAATTTCTGCAGCTATTAAGAGCATACATGTATATTAATCACAAAGGATGCATAGAAACCAAATTGTTAGGTAGAGAATGAAAGAAACAGTGCAAAGAAACTGAAAAGGAAGCTGTTATTTAAGTTTGAACTATGCTTAGTATCATCTTTATTGTTCTTTCCATATGCAATTCTGTATTTTTGAGAGAGCTAAATGCTAAATTATCAATTAAAATATATATATATATATATATATATATATATATATATATATAATTCTTCTAACCCGAGTAGTTGAACTTGTCCTGTCCTTACATTATGTTATTCTCATCTAGAGTCCACTATGAATTACAAAAGTAAAAAGAAAGAGGGGCAGCCATTGTGAGTTACTTCAAATAATTTCCATTATTGATGGGCAGCTACAGGTCTTTGGATGCCTCCAGAGTTGCTGCAGTATAACTGGGAGCTGCAACCCTAAGGTCTAGCTTTCATAGTGCCAGAACGCCCTTTGACAGTTATTGGAGAAGAAAAGTAATAATCAATCTTATACCAACTGTGAATACTGTGAGATACATTAATGACCCGCCAGGCAAGATATGACCATTGATGGCATGAATGTTAATGGAGTAACCAACCACCTTAAAAAAATTAATTTAAGGTTCATCCCACGAGATGGAACCTGTACTTGGTATTGTCAAGGGCACTAAGAACCTGTGACTAGAGAGGTTGTGGGCTGTAGGTAAAAAAAAAATCCTACTACTATTGTTCTGCTTAATACACAGAGTATCCAAATGCTTTGTAATGATATATTGCTGTTCCCACAAATTGGTGCATCTCTCAAACCTCATCCTTCTTCTTGCAATGGATGGTAATTAACACAGTGTGTGGAGAACAAGAGAGTTTGGAACGCTCCCTCTCCATGAGTGTCTATATCACACCCCACTTCTCAGGTGTGATGTCTACTTGGAAGAGGGGACAGAAGCATTGTTAGAACAGAGGTGGCCGATGACTTCAAGGAAGCAGGGTTTTAGAGATGCCACAGAACATATGGACATACAGCCTTGCAGTGATTGCAACAGCATGCACAAGTCTTGTGAAAATTCTACCCAGACAAAATCCCAGCTTGGAGGAAGGGAGGTAGGAATGAAATTCAAGCCTTAGCTGAGGAGGAGACTTTGGCATTTGACTGATGCTGGGAGAAGGAGAGTCAGTTTTCTTTAATGATGTGGTACCTGATATGCTGAGCACACTCCATGTCAGGCCCTGTGCCCAGGAGCAGTTGGCCAACACAGACTGGAGCTGATGAGTTTTAACAAAGAGTCAGAGAACAAGAAGTTGGGTGGGTAGACAGGTGGCAGGGCTTCAGAGAGGGGAATGAATAGAATCAAACCATAATGTATGAAAATCTTACAGAACTCTTAAAAATGGTTTAAAAATAGACCCTTCTCATTTCTCATAAGCTATTTAAGGTATTTTCATGCAGAATCAGAAATGAGGAGAAGATAGAAATGAGGCCTGGGGAGGGAGTGATCAGTGGTGTGTTATCTGGCTCCATCTGAAGCTGGTTAGCCAAGGAACTCTGTGGACACTCTCCTTATTGGAAGGGATATAGCTAAGGAATCTCACTAGAACCATTGCAACTAAAAGCAGGTGCTGACCAGTACTTCCTCAGCACTCACAGCTGTCTATGTGATGAAAAAAAAAAAAAACTTGCTTCTCTCAGTGCTGAGAGAAAAACCATTCTCCTTGGACAGCATAGGTACAAATCAACAGTAAATGCCACAGGAGACCATCAAATGTAACTGAACTGATGCCAATTCTTTTACTGTAATTATACAAGGACTTCTTCCCCCCCCCCCCCCCCCCCCAGGAGAAAATTCACAACTCCCTCTGAGATTTCCTGTAAAAAATTCACCAGAGAAGGGTTTTGCTTCTAGCATCCCCACAGAAACAAGGCAGGGTCTGTGTGTTCCCATAAACAGTATTTGCTTCTTCCCAACAGTTTATTTCTTTTGTGTTGGGCTGAACTCTGGAGTAGCCAACCACTGTGACAAGCTAAACTGATTATTCGAGTCAGGCAGAGATGAGTGTTTCATTCTTAACTGCACTGCCTAACACGAGGCAAAGCAATTTAAGCCAGTGAAACTTTCTAATTGCACAGAAGAGGTAGAACCTGAAATTTCATTTTTCCCCTTCCTTAATATTTTTTAAAGAAATGATGTATTTGTCATCCAGGACATAATTGTACTGTTGGATCCTCAGTATCTAGAGAGACACCTATGTGATCACTCGAACCCCTTAAAGAATCCATGATCCTGAGCCATAACACTTAACATCTACAAAGACTTAATAATGGTTCCATTGACAAAGGTTATGGAGCATTATTTGTGGATGCAAGCTCCGGAGAGGCCTACTGTTTTTGCTGTTTTACAATCGGGAAATTGCTTGCTCTGTTCACAAAGCAAGAAAAGAAGAAGACAGGATATGAAGGCGGGGCTCTTTAATTTGAGTGTGTCTGCCTTTGATGAAAATGCGTGAACGTTTTTAAGGAGCTGATGCTGATTTCCTGCTAACTGTCTTTGAAAACTATCAAGTAAACAGTGCATTGACTTAGTCTATTTTAGGACAAACCCTTTAGTATAAACCCTCTGTTTCTTTATTTTTAGAGATACAAAGGATAAAGTTCCTCTCTGTGAGTCATACCTTTAATTAGGCCTTGTTTAACTCAGTTTCCACAGTTAAGTGGCTGGTCCATGGGTGGCTAATCTCTACCTTCTCACCATAAGAAAATCATCCATTCACCCAAATCTCTCTCCATTCTATGCTCCTTTTTAGAAGATAATGTGGCAGACCTCTCTGGGAACAATTAGTTCTTATTGAGCTATTTCTGGCTGGAGAACCACCCACATAATTAATACACAATGCCTGACCCCCAGATATAGCCTGTGTGACCCAAATGCCAAGAGCTATTCATCAGCATTATAGTTCACTCGGATGCCAGCCACCATGCATTCTTTCCAAGGCGCCTTCTGCCTGCTGGGCCATTCTTGTTCTACCTCCCCTACCTTGTAGACATCCAGTTCTCCACACTGACGGTCAAAGCGAGTGTAGAGTGCATTGAGCATGGTGATGACCTGCAGAGGCGAACACTGAGAGCAGATGGCAGTGAACCCTACGATGTCTGAGAAGAGCATGGTGACGTTACTGAACTTCTTGGCCTGCACAATCTGTCCCTGCCACAGCTGCTGAGCAACCTCCGAGGGAAAGATGGAACACAGAAGATCCACTGTTTTCTTCTTCTCCTCCTCCAGGGCTTGGTGGGCATGTTCCAGGGTTGCCTTCAGCTTCCCCAACCTCTTCTTGAGGCCATCCTGAGCCCGTGCCTGCTCCCCTATCAAGACAACATCCCTGAGGGCATTATGAATTGGGATGTCAGACAGATAGAGCCCTCGTCCTGTGAAATCCTCCAATCTGTCCACACAGGGTGAGCCCAAGAACAAGATGGCACTGGATTCAACAATGTAGATCATTTGGCCTTTGAGATCCATAACCTGCAAAGGAAAGGAGGAGCAATTACAGTGGGTTTGTCAAGTTCCCCAAACCCACTGAAACAGGTGAGGGAATGGATACGGGTGTAATCGTTTTGTGTCTGACATTAGGAATGGATAACTCTGTTTTCAGTACGCTATAAAACAATAGGCTTTTTAATCACTTCCAGTTTGCTCTCTGTTCTGAAATTCATGCAGACATTTGACGACTATATTAAAATATACTACACAGAAATTATGAGCTGCTGTGAGCAGTGTGAAACATGTCTTGCTCTCAGGCTCTGTGAAGCAACACTCTGGTTCTGTTGCTGCTGGAGTCTTCTCATAGTCTCATGCAGTTAATCAAAGTTATAGTTCTCACATAATGTGGTATCTATAAAAACCTAGTTTCCATTCACCCTGCCCAGCCCCATCGTTCTCTCTCTCTCTCTCTCCTTTCACACTTGGCTTCTTTCTCTTTTAGCAAGCTTCTCTTCTTTTCTCCCATGAGTGACTTGTTCCATCTGGCAGGCGTAGAAATTAAAATATCTCTAAATATGTGTTCAAACATTTCTTTTTTTTTTTTTCTGTCTCAAGAGTGTTAGAGAAACATCTTTTGGAAATGATTATTTCTCTAGTATTTTCAGCCTGAGATATCTGAGTCTTAAAGGAGAGAATATGTCTGTGTTTCAATTTTGTCTTTAGCTTTTTTTAAAAAAAAGGCTGTTTTCCAAAATGTAAGAAAAAAAAAAAAATACACAACCCAACCTACAGACACCAGTGTACCCAGAGGACCTTGCAGGAGGATAAGGCCTCAAGGGAATGTCCTGGATCACAAACTTGTTTACATATAGAGAAGTGGACACACATGTGTTTACACTGTATCAGAGGCCAAGCAACCTTAGTGCTCATCAATGGGAGACTGGAAAAATAAAATCAAGCTTAACCACTGAGTGCAATAAGCCACAGACTCAAAAACACTGAGACAAACCAACAGCAGGGATGAGCGGCTAAATTCTGTCCTTCAGTGGCAAAAGCAGTTGTAGGAATTTGTTGTCGTAGCTGTAAACAAGTATGCATACACACATACATACATAGGACCTCTCATTTTGATGCAGTTAGCATCATTTTAAAGTACCTAAATATATATTTTTGCTAAAAAAAAAATACCAATACAGCTGTTTTTATTTTAAGGAAAAGTCAGCAAATCTAAAGGGTTCTGTTCCTAAGGTCATTCCTTATCTATATATATGGCACCCACCATGGAATTAGTAAACTTTATTCCTGAGACTAAATGCTTGCAAACATTTTCTAATCACGAGAACATGTCCTCCCTTACACACCCATTCTACAGCAATCCATCAAGTTAGTCTTCCACGTATGTAGTATATATATATTGATTAAAATTCATTCATCCACTTCTTACAACATTCGGCTTTCTCCTTATAAAACAATACTTTTTATTACTCAAAGCCAATAACCTATTTGATAATAATCAAAAGCAGATATTCATATGAACACCTCTAGCTTGGTTAAAAAGCTCTCTGTTTTGATTTTTTTTTTTTTTTTACGGTTCTTTTTTTTTTTTTAAATTTATTCTTGTTACATCTCAATGGTTATCCCATCCCTTGTATCCTCCCATTCTCCCCTCCCTCCCATTTTCCCCTTATTCTCCTCCCCTATGACTGTGCCTCAGAGGGATTACCTCCTTCTGTATATGCTCATAGGGTAGCAAGTCTCTTCTCAGTGACCTGCTGTCCTTCCTCTGAGTGCCACTAGGTCTCCCCCGCCAGGGGACATAGTCAAATGTGAGGCACCAGAGTACATGAGAAAGTCAAATCCCTCTCTCCACTCAAGTGTGGAGACTGTCCTGTCCATGGGCTAGCTCAGGGTAGGGGTTTAAATTTTACCGCCTGTATTGTCCTTGGCTAGTGCCTTAGTTTGAGCGGGACCCCTTGACCCAAATCTGCCTATCATAATGTTCTACTTGTAGGTTTCTAGGACCCACTGGATCCTTCTACATTGCTATTCTCCCATTGTTTCTGTTTTGATTTTGTAACTCTGTAGTTTCAGAGATAGAACTTGCCCTCAGGTTTAGTGGCAAGCACCATTATCCACTGAGCCATCTCGCCCTGTATCTTGTTTTGAGGTAGGGTCTCATTTACCTGGAGCTGGCCTTGAACTGGATATATAATCAAAGATGACCTTGAACTTCTGATTCTTCCACCTCCTGAGTAATTGGATTAGAAATATGTGATATAACCCAGTGTAATTTTATGGACTATTTGGGATCAAACTCCTGCAGGCCAGGCAACATTCTACTGATGCACATTCATATCATAATTAGAATTCTTTTTCATAATTATAATTTTAAGATGCAAAGTGCACCCAATAAATATTCCTAATAAATGAAGTAGGCAAGAAAATGAACATAGAAAAAATTTACTGGTTAAAATAATTATAGAATTTTAGACAGCTGTGTTAGCAAAATGGCATGTGCTTGTTCATTTGTCTTGTCATTTCTTCCCCTTAAATACGAAACAACTGGTTTTATTTTGGATAAGCGTTTGCATTTTCCTTACCCTTGATGACTTCTTCACTGAGTTATCCCATCTCCTCACCCGTATCACAAACTGCATATTCAGCATCGTCATGATGCCGCTAAATGTCTGGTTGATTTTGGGAGTCAGAATCTCAAAGAACTCTTCAAAGTTGGGCTTTCCTTGGAAGTCCCTCTTGTTCACCAGCCTTCTGATGCCATTACCCAGCTGTAGGATGGCCAGGTCCCTGTCCAGCATGAAGTGGAATGGGAAAGTCTTGCAGAAGAGTGAAGTGGGGATCACCAGCGAGGACTGAGGCTTGCCTGGGGACAGAGAAGGCTTGGTGCTCTTCACGCAGACAGAGTAAAGCAAATAGGGCTGGTTAACAAATTCGGTACAGTCACTTGGGAAACAGGGAGGCAATAGGGACACCTCCACGTGGCTTTCATACAGTATGCAAGCGGCCGCTTTAATGATGCCTGGGAGAAGCAGGGCTGTGGTTCTCTTGGGGAAGAAGTAGTAAACATTGAGAAAGTCCTCGTCCTTGTCCAGGCATAAGATGGAGGCATCTTCCAGTCGTCCCCTCTTCTCTGCCTCTTGGCAATGGCTGCTCTGCTTCAGGAGTGTGCTGAAGCTGTTTAGAAAATCCTTTAGGGTACCACCAACCACTCCCAGGCTGTGCTCATCTTCCTCATAACAGATCTTGAACAGCTCCTCACCCAGGGAGTCTTTGAGCTCCTCCACCGGGACCCCTGAAAGCACACAACAGAGTCGGCCATCAAGTGTATCAACACAGAAGGGGGTGGCTAGTGTCACCACACACAACATCCCATGATTTGTGATTAACTTCTGTTACTATCTTTGGAGTTCTAAATCAAATCAAATGCTCACACTAAACTCAGCAACAGAGATAAGCTTTTACAATTCTGGTAACTATCCACAAACTGTTTATTGTAAACTGAGAATGAATAATTGAGTAGATTGTATGACTTTTTCTCTTAAATATAATGAGCAACTAGAGTTCCCAGATTAAGTTCATTTCACATGAGGCCTGTCTGTCTGTCTCTTAACCACTCAACATGCCTCTTTTTGAAAAGTCCTCTACCTAAGAGGTTAGAGTGTACAGCTGACGATAAGAGTCACAACAAAAGTTAATTTAAAACATGAAACTGGGTTATGTCTGGAGATGATTTCAGAATCACTTTTGTTATTTGATGTTCCCTAAGTGAATATTTGCATGAATCTTATCATTTGCCTTCAGCATCTTCTTCCCAAGCTTCCTTCTTGTCTCTATACCCTGGGTACTACATGTATATTATTTCTTTTATTTTTGAGATTATGGTATAATTACATCATTTCCTTCTTCCGTGCCCCTCCATCTAGGTCTTCCCATACACTCCTTCTTACTGTCTTTCAAAGTTATGACCCCTCTTTTTCATTAATTGTTGTTACCTACATATATATATACACACACACACATACACACACACACACACAGATATATATATATACTGCTTGGTTTGTATTATGTTACGCGCATGCGTGTTTTTCGGGGCTGACTATTTAGGTGATGAATTGGTGGGCTCTTCTCCTAGGAAAACTATTTCTCCTACACTGAGGATTCCTTCGTTGCCTATGGGTCTTTTTTTAGGCTTTCTCCATCCACTCTGGCATGCCCACAGGCGCTGTCTTTGTTCAGGTCCTGTTGAACAGTCATGTTGGTGAGACTTCATGAGTGCAGCTTCTTATATTATAGGAGATACAGTCTTACAGAAAACCCCTTGATCTCCTGGCTCTTCCTATCTTCCTGGCCCCTCCTCTGCCATGTTTCCTGAACCACTCGGACTGGCCTCCACAACTCTAACTTTGATTGGTTGTGGTTTTCTGTTATGGTCTCCCTTCTGTCGCAGAGAAGTTTCCAAGATTCCACTGTCTTTGAGGAATACTGTGATGCAAGGGAATTATGTTTTAAAAATGGTCTGTCTTCCAAGAATGTTTCAATATTCAGTAGCTGTTGTTAACACTATATTTCTTAAACATGCTACCTTCCTAAGCCTGTGACTTCTCACTTTTCATGCCCATACTTGAAAAGGTTCAATAACAGTCGCTCATCTCTCTTTTCCCCTGAAGTTAAGTATTAATGTCACAATTCTGGCAGACTATTTTCCTATGATTCCTTCCAATCTTTTAAAATACTCTTTAGTTTACCTTGTTGAGCAGAATTTTTCACATACATATGAAAAAGACAAAGCCTGTGAAAGTCAAAGTCTGAGAATCAGCTCCCCACCTAGGCCTAGGCTTATATACTTTCTCAGCAAATAAACACTATGAAAAGAGGAAATGTTTGATGCCATACAACAGCATGTCTTATAGAAAGGTTTAATCTGCATTAACATATACAGAGCTCAAAGACTTCATGCTAGGAGTCACTAACAAATAAATACAAATATGATGAGATAAATATTAGCTATTCATGCATGGCTATGCTTCCTAATTTTATATATTTAAATAGTGTTATTTATTACCTGCTGCAATTGCTTGTTCTGCAATTATTTTTTCAAGGTCTTCTTTTTCTGTAGATTTCCTGGGAATAATTAAGTATCTTAAATTATAAACTGATAAATAAATGCTAAAAATTAAGATCCTGTACAACATATAGATAATGGTATGAGATAATTATTTTTCCAGAAGCAAATCTTGACTCAACTATATATGAAAGAATCAATAACCTGAACAACTCAGAAGAACTGAGAACAACTGAGAAAAATCCAGCGTATGCATAGCATGGAATGTATCATAATTCCTCCCGAAACATATTTGCCTTTGCCGTTCGCTAGTCACTGTGAAAATCTGCACCAGCATGCAGTCAGGAGTGGATAATGGCCAAGCAGAGAACAGCAGGACATGGGTAAATGGCAGAGGAACTGCCCTGAATGTGGAGGACCTGGATTCCACCCCTAGCACAGAATGAAGAAAATCAATACTTAAAATAATAATTAGTATTTATGAGGATTAATAGGAGGATGAAATAATTTCAACTGAGAAGTCTTTTTCTTTTAATTGTAGAAAAATTTAAAATTATAATTATTTATCTTATATACCAGATAATTCCTATAAAGGTTATGGTTTTCCTTTGTACTTTACTTTGTACTTTTTGCTATGTTTTATTATTATTATTTTAGATAGAGGTTAAAGTCTGCATCTTTTGTTTCTTCTGTAGTTCTTAATTGAACATTTGCCTGTTAGACATATTTTTTTGTTTGCTTAAGAACCGTATTTTCCTCATGACTCCTGACGCTCAGCAATATAGAATGTCAGTGTCTTCATATATCAACCGTACAACTTTGTCATTTGTGTCCAACCTACTTGCTTTTTGAAAGCCTCTCATTATAGTGACTGATTATGGGCAAATTTGCCAAACTATTCCAGCACTTTAAGAGTATAAAAGGCTCTATTTAATTGCAACGTTCAACTTGTCATTAGCTGAGCCAAGTTTAAATGAAGGTACACTTCTGCTATTTTAAAATAGCATTTTAACAAAACAGGTTATAATTTAAGGAGTTTTAGAGGAAAATATTTGTGAGAAGGAAAGTTGGCTAGAGCACCACTTTGTTGCATAGAAAAATATGACGCTTGTAAGTATGTAAAGTACTAGGTGGAAATATTTTTTTTCTAAATGGACTAAGGCTCATGATATAATGTTATATTCAATTTGAATGTGGAGAGCCGCAAACCCTTTCTTAGATAATTCACTACACTAACAAACATTTATTATTCCTTCATTATTTTCACTTAAGCAGACTTTTTTTTCTTAAAGAAAGAGAGCAGGCCTCCTCCTCACGCTAATACTGCCATTTTCTGACATTCACGCTGTCAGAGGAGAGCAGAGTGGAGCTTTGTCATTCCAAACAGCATACAGTGAAGAGTGAACTAAATATGCCTTACTTTAGCAAACACAGCAAAAAGACAGACTTGTGAGCAGCCAGCAAACTTAATATTCTCCCTCTCTCTCTCTCTCTCTCTCTCTCTCTCTCTCTCTCTCTCTCTCTC
>OU015751.1:114075424-114093228 GCA_907169655.1 Acomys percivali
ACACACACACACACACACACACACACACACACACACACACACACACATAGTTATGAGTTCATTGGCGGGGGAAGGGGAAGCTGCAGCGATTCTCTGAGCAGCAAGAGAGATAAGGACGAGGCTCTGGACCTTCTTTCAAGGACAGTTCGCTGTTTAATCAGCAATCAGCTGCACAAAACAGGGTTGAGATGTGCTCTTCTGCTGGCAGACCGAGGAGAACGCAAGCAGTGTTTGTGAGGCACCAAGAAACAAGTGAGAAAAGAGCAGCACACAAACGATGCCCAAGACTCAACAGAAAGGAGACAGAGCCACTCCACGCGCCAGCGGGCAGGAAGGAAAACCCTACTGCATCAACTGGGTCAGCATCATGGAGCTGTGTCAGCCTGCCAGCACCTCTTCTCGTTAAGAAATGATTTCCAAGTGAAAAGATTGCTGCTGCGGGTTACCCTTCTGAGGGCTCTTTTACAGGATGCACCACAGAAACCAGAATTCCATCCAGCAGCAGGGATGTTTCAGAGAACAAAGGCCTGAGAATAAATCTCTAGCTAGCTCACTGGCTGCCAAGGCCTTGAGCCGACAGCCCCCAGTAGCGCCACGGAGATTGACTTGAAGCTATCTTATCTGCTTGCCTGGGAACTAAGGACAGAGGCAGAGGCGCCTGGGATGCTTGTCAGCTAGGTCCACCAAACAGCTTCTGTCAGACGCAGATTCACACTCTCCTGGGCCGTTCATGACCCTTTCTTGGCTCAGCCACCGCTGCCTGTATGAAGTCTGACAGCAGTAATTCGGGAAACTTCAGCCCTGAAAATCCACAGGGCAGACCACTGTGCTTGTGAGGAGGAGAAACACATGAAGGTGTTTGTAGACTGTGCTCACCGCGGTGCCGGTTAGAAAAACTACAATGATCTGCTCTGCGAAAGCAAGCTTAGTGTTTATTATTTACAAATAAGTCCCGAGAACAGGGATAGTCAATTTATCCACCAGCAGCACGTGGCCAGCATTATTTTAAAGACCATCTATACAAACCAGATCTAAAAATAAAATAAGAAAGAATGCAATTCTGTCTTGCATCTCTTCTGAAATCTTTAAAAGCAAGTGCGTTTAATTTCAAATTTGTAATTGCTAACATACATTTTCAGTTTGAGTGCATATAATAAAAATCACCTAAGCGTCAATATATTCAGTAAGGATTAGTTGTTTTTTAACCAGTGTTCGTGGGGTAAGGGGGGGTCATACAACTAAAGTGAAAAGGCTTACCTGTTTTCTTTTATTTTATGCTTCGCCAACGTTCTCTGGAGTGCAAGGTTCAGTCGCTCGAACTGGAAATCAAAGAGACATTTGTAACATTTCCTTAAGATGCCTTATAAAGGGTGGGAACTTGATGGTGAGTGTCATGGATTTGCAGGTTGGGACCTGGGACTTTGTTCACTCGTGTATTTCAATACCAGGAAGAAGACTATTTTGTGTTTGGTTGCATGGGGGTCGCTGGCCATAAGTCTCTCAGAGTCAGGCTGAGTCTGAACTCAAACAGAAGATGTCAGGTCTTCTGCAATGCCGGACTCCACATCATCACCTCCTTCTGGCCAGGCAGTCTCTCTGGACGCATTGCCAATATTTCCACTGCAGAGCTCAAGCCAGACACATTCTACTCCAGCTCTAAACTCTATCGCCTCCACTGCTCACCCAAGGACTGCGGTACTCTTCCCACACGCCCTACTCACATTTCAAATATCCCAGTCTGAGAATCTGCCACTCTCCCTGCCGTTGCCCCTTTAGGCCCTAAAATTAACCTGCCACAAGGATTTGTTTATTTCAAGATTCTTGGGCTTATCATTACTAACTTGCATTTTTTTTGAGCCAACAAGCCTTATCCCATATTAGCACGATCACTCTTTTATTCATTTCTGGGCAGTTTATGAGTTTTCCTCTTCTGTGAGACATGCATATGCAACTCCCCTTCCACTTAGTATGGTTTTTTGTTTGTTTGTTTGTTTTTGTTTGTTTGTTTTACTGTATACAGATCTCTTTTAATGTGTCTTTGTTTCTACTTGATAAACAAGAAAGGACATTAATGAAATATTCAGTTTTGCATCTCATATGAAAACCTTACGTCTATGCGTGGATACATGATCACTGATTCTTATTTTCACTTTACACAGAGGAAAGTCAGGAACTTTCTGGACATGATCCAAGTTGGGAAATTCTTTTTTGCCTTAATCTATTTATATCTCTCATAGAGTTTCCACTAGTTGCAGGAGGCAGTGATTTTTTTTTTTTTAAAGTATGGAGAGCTTCTTCTGAAAAGGACTTTGAATTCTAAATATACAAATCAAGCTTAGACAAATACATATAAAGTGTATTCAAAGAAAATACAATTGCTAAAAAGAAATGAAAAGAAAAATTAAAATTTATAGTGCCGAGCAGATTTTTTTTGATGGCTCAGAAATGAAGAAGGGGACACAGCTGTGACAGGATGAAGAAAAGCTGGTAGATGAGTCCAGAAGGTAGACTTGTGAGCAGGCCCTGTGGACTCTGACAGCAGAAAGCCTGAAAGGTAACAGCTCAGTGACAGAGTCACAGGGGAGCGCTTCCCAGTCAGTCAACTTTCACATCAAAGGAGGGAAAGGTCCAATGCAACTTGTGAGAGCATAAAGGAGCGTCTCAGACAGACGCCTGGGAAACTCGTTTTCTCAGGAGCCTTCCACTCAACAGTTACTCCCCACCACTAGCTCCAGGACACCACTGTGGTACAAGCCCAAGAAACCACAGGCCTCTGAGTTCTACCTTCTGCAAAACACATCTATATGAGGAATGGGCTGTGGGGGAAAATGAGGGGTCCTATTCTGCCCCTCCTCTGTGTATGAGGCCTTGGTTTTCTTTCAGTGTTGCTACCCAAGTTTTTGTCTTACTGTCATTTTTATCTAGTGGAATAGAAGCCAAGAAATGCTAAGAAAAAAGTCTGTTTTGCTCATCTCCATCAGCTCCTGGTCAGAACTGTTGATGGACTATGAAGAAAGAAAAATCTAACCAATCCAGGCATCACAGAATTGTTGATCCTTTTTCCTGTGTGGTGCTATGGGAGATGGCTTTCTCTTGCTCTTCAATTACACTTTCAGGTGCACTCTTTTGCCCTTAAAAACAAGCAAACAAACAAACAATCCTTTCTTGCATTTCTATTCCTTCCGATGGTCTCCAGCTGTGCCTTCCCTGGGTCCTTGCTCCTAGCATGCATTGACAAGTCAAGTTGTGGAGGAGTGAAATCGATGTTTTTTTCCAGCATTGCTGGACCAGACATTTTTTTCTGGGCTTCCCAATCAAATCATTTTCTTCTAAATGAAACTACAGACTTCTTAGGGAAGCATGACTAGATTATTGTAGTGGACTCTTGTTGGACTCTAACTTTGTCTTGTAGTAGGTGGCTTCTTCTAGGACAGACAAGACCAAAGCCTGACACGACCACCAGCCGTCACTCAGGAGAGGTTGCTATGGTGATCCACAGAATGCCCTTGGCCCCATAGCTATAGCAATGGAATAAAACAAGTGACCACCAAGTCTATTGCTATGATGTAGAGGTTGTTAACAGTTCCTAGCAGAAGAAACTGGGGGAGGGATAGGAAGTCTTTCTTCCAAGATTCCAGCTATTGTTTTCTGCTGCCCCACAAATGTGTTTGATCTTGCAAGACACAGGACTGCATAAGAGGTAGAAGGTTCATTTAAGACGAAACTCCATTTTTTTTTTCAGTGATGTGAAGCCATCCCTCACGTTGCGTTTAGGACAATGTAGCAGTTTTTGTACCTACCCGTGGTCTTGTAAGTAACCTTAATATGTCCATCAATTAATGAAGCTGTACATCATGAAAAAGTATCATGATGGGATACTTACATGTATTTGCTCTGTCATCATGCCCTATCTGGGGGTGATCAGAGCTTCTTCTCGTGTCCCTAGGAAGAGTCAGGCGACTGTCTTTGTGGTTATGAAAAGGTGTAGGTTCAAATGAAATACACAGGTTTTCTAGGCAAAGTGCTTCCTGGCAAAGGATGGGGGAATGGAGTTTCTTCCTTCAAACTGTATTTCTTCTGATTTCTAAATCTAGATACTGAGGTGAGTCTAGACTGTAAAGCGATAGGCCAGACTCAGATAAAGTAGAGCTTATCACAAATAGTCAACTCCAAGGTCCATGGTATAAATTCAAACAGCTTGGGACTTCTCTCTCTCTCTCTCTCTCTCTCTCTCTCTCTCTCTCTCTCTCTCTTTCTCTCTCTCTCTCTCTTTCTCTCTCTCTCTCTCTTTCTCTCTCTCTCTCACTCCATATATATATATATATATGCACCAAACACTCTGCCCACTGAGCTATCTCCCTAGAAGCCTCTTCATTTTTAATGCTTCTCTAAGTCAATCCTATTTTAATTCATAAGGATAAATTATTATAATGCTATGCATTATCAATGAGATGCAGAATTCTTCATTAGCAGTTTTCTCTTTCACGTTGAACAAATGGCACAACTTTATGTGCCTTAGCTGTTGCTTTTCAAGTAGAAATGGTAGGTTTCATTAGGTGATGCAGAAAACCCCTTTAAACTCAGCCAGTTCCTAATATAAACCTGTTCCAGCTAATGGATTTTCATTATTACCATCCCTCATGAAAATAATTGGAGAGTTAAATCCGATTATCTAAAATAAGGACTATGATGTCAAATTGAATTTTGAATATCTTTCATAAGGTTATTGAATTAACTGAAACTAAAATGCAAGCATCAGAAACTCAAATGCCAACTGAAAACAAACAAACAAAGGAAAAATGTGAAAAGCAGATTTATCTATAAAAATACCGAACAGATATTTGGACAGGTGATGAAGTAGTATAGATTACTCCACATTTCAAACATATTCAACATTGGGGCACTTACTGCCATAAAGTAAATGACCCTAGCTGTGAAAGAATGCCAGTACATAGTAGCAGATGCCCATAGCCTCCTCCTCTCTGTTGCACTGCACTGTGCTCAGAGCTCAATCATCACTCTCATGGGTCCAGAAACCAACAACAACACAGCTCATTCTAAATATGACTGTTTGCTATTGCTCCCTGGCTTTTTGCCATTCAGAGAAAAAGAAGGACAGCTTATAGTAGTCTGCCTGTTTCTTCCATGTTGTGAGAAGGCATATATGTGGCTTCTCCTCCAGGAAATGGGGAGAGAAAAAGAAATACATGGCATAGAAAAGATTTCAGGGATGTCCCAAACTTCTGGGTGGCCAACCACCCAAGGTATTTCCACTGTCAAAGTCAATTAACAGTGACTGACAATCTGGCTGCTTCTTTAAACAAGGCAATACAAGGTCTTAGGAGAATGTGACAGAAGTGTATCTCCAGTCATCAACCCTAGAGAAATGACAAGGAATTCAGAATAATAATCTTGAGGCAGTTTAATAATCTGTAAGAGAATGTAGACAATCAAAGACAAGAGAGTTGTCCTCAGTAAAGGAGATATCAACAAAAGGAGATTATTAAGCAAAATACCGAATATCATCCATTCGTCACCCTATATCTCACTCTGTCCTTGGTCAAACCCACACACTGCAATACAGTGGCCTCTGTGAGAAGGTCTATGTCTCCCAGTCTCAACAAAGCTGAGTAACTAATGACTGGATTAGGGAAATGGGGTTAAGGCGCAACATGCAATAAACACCGTCTTTGAAATCAGTGTCTTCAACTTTCTAGTAACACCACTTTACCTTCCTTTGGAGCTTCACTTCCTGTCTCCTGTTTCTCAGGCATCCCCACCCCCACCCCACTTCCACCCTGCCCTGAGCCCTCACTCCCCACCCCTGCCTTTGTTGTTAAAGCAGTATTCTCCTACTGAACGTTTGATTCAAGTTGAAACAGCCCACTTTCCTAGCACTTCCGGGACAAGGGTGGAAGATGATTTTATTCGTTCATTTCATGTGCAGTAACACTCAGAGGAAGGTGTGATACGACTCCATTTCACAGATAAAAGGAAGCTGAGGTTAGGGATAAAGTGAAGACAGGAAGTTCTCAGTCTACTGATCTTTTGAAAGAAATTCCAGATATGAAACTTTGTTTTTGTTTTTTGTTTTGTTTTGTTTGAGACAGGTTTTCTCTGTGTAGCCTTGGCTGTCCTGGACCTGCTTTGTAGACCAAGCTGGCCTCAAATTCACATAGAACTTTCTGCCTCTACTTCTCGGAGTGCTGGGGTTACAGGCATGTGCCACCATGCACAGCTAAGATATAAAACTTTTTAAAATACTACACACAATTTAGAGTATTGTTATTTAAAAAGACAGTTTTCATATGTTTCAAGGAAATTCTGTTTCCCATGCCCTTAAAAGTGAGAAACTCATTTCTAAGTATTTTCTTTTGAAACCCTTAGCTTTTCTGTTTTTGAAATACCACTATCATTGCTAAAGGGAAAACACTCACCTCTGGGAAGATGAGCTTACAAATACTCTCTGTCAGAGTGTGCAGGTAGACTCTGTTCCGGCTTGTCTTTCTTTGAGGAAGATTGCCTTGTGCATTCTTCTCAGGAATTTCCTGGCAGATGGGCAGAGTGGCCTGGAGTCCCTCGGGGCCTCCTGCCACCTCCTCAGTAGGCTCTTGAGGAACCTGACCAGGGGCCAGTAAGGAGAAAGGACACTCCCCTGTGATCTTGAGATCTTTGAACTTCCGGCAGAACATGGCGTTCCTGGAGCTCAGCGGTGGTTTCCTTCTGACTAGCTGGTATTGATGTGCACTGATGAAGGTTTGCTCTTACTGAATCAAGGACACGGGTGACCCAGCATCTATATGGGCAGCAGAAAGTCAGAACAGAAAGGAGAGAGGAGTTACTTTACACACAACAGAAAGCTAGGCACACTAAGGGAAAGAGCAAACAATCATACAAGGGGAAATTGCTAACAGAGTATCAATTAAAGATAAGTACGTTGGGAAGGAACTGAATGTGCAACTCAGGATACTGCAATGGAAAGTACTTGCCTTGAGTATGTTTTTGAAAAATTAAATAAAAATCTCATTTTCTCTCAACGTTCTTAGCACAAACTATTGATTTCTACCTTTGTATCCATTTGTTTCTGTTTAAGAGTGAAACGCCACAATCTTCACTAATGCTAGAACCAGTATATTTGATGTGTGTCTTGTCTGCATATCAGCATAGTACATGCCAACGTTTCCTTAAATAATTCACTATATGTATTGTTCTACATATACAGGGAAACTATCTGAGTGAGGTGAGAATGAGACTTGGCTTCAGCTAGACTTTGATTAGCCGGCGCTGGGCCAAAACTTCTGGAGTCTGACCCCAAGGAAATTACTTCTTACATATTTAAATACGGTAAAACTCTGGGAAAAAGTTTCCATGTGACGATTATCAGGACAAAGCTATAGGCAAGGCCACATCTGAGAGAGTCCTGTACAAAGTACATCTCTCTAGTGAAGCCCCTGTGATCTTTCTCCCAAAAAACAAGTTCTAATGACTGGAAAGCAACACTCAAGACTTGAGGGGATTCAGTGAGGACTGGCTTTCAAAGCAGCAAAGATTACCAGGTATTAACACAACCTCTTTGGAAATCTATCTGGCGCTTTCTCAGAAAACTGGGAATAGGGCTTCCTCAAGACCCAGCTATTCCACTCCTTGGAATATACCCAGAAGATGCACTACCACACAACAGGGACATATGCTCAACCATGTTCATAGCTGCCTTATTCATAATAGCCAGAACATGGAAACAACCTACGTGTCCATCAGTAGAAGAATGGATAAAGAAACTGTGGTATATTTACACTATGGAATACTACTCAGCTATTAAAAACAAGGAATTTCCAAAATTTGTGGACAAATGGATTGAACTAGAAATTATCATAATGAGTGAGTTCACCCAGAAGCAAAAAGAGTCAAATGGTATATACTCACTTATATCGAGACACTAGGCCAAGGGGTATGCCCCCATGATAAACTTTACCTACCAAGAAAGTGGGTCAGAGGGGAGAAAATCCTATTGAGACTTTAGGGGTGAGAAGCCTGGGAGAATGAGGAAATAGAAGGATCCAGTGGGTCCTGGAAAAATACAGGCGGGTCTGGGCCCTGGAGTCCTCCTCAAACTATGGCACCAGCCAAGGAAAATATAGCAGTAAGCTTCGAACCCCTACCCAGTCTAGCCGATGGACAGGACATTCTCCACCGTTAAGTGGAGAAGGGGATCTGACTTTCACACAAACTCTGGTGCCCCATATTGGACCATGTCCCTTGGATGGGGAGGCCTGGTGGCACTCAGAGGAAAGATAATAAGTCACCAAGAAGAGACTTGATACCCTAGGAGCATATACAGGGGGAGGAGGTCCCCCTCAGTCACAGACATAGGGGAAGGGAGTAGAGGGGGAAACGGGAGGGAGGAAAGAAAGGGAGGATACAAGGGATGGGCTAACAATTGAGATGTAATTTGAATAAATTAATAAATAAATTTAAAAAAAAAAACACAACCTCCCTGGTTCTCCAGATGCAAAACAGGTGTCAATTTCTTCCGTTGAAGAAAAAAAAAAAAAAAGCCTGTGCTTAGCAATTTGACTTTTTCTCGTACTATCTGTGCACACATAAATCTAATATCCTGCATGGTATTTGCAGGGATCTCCTGCTAGAAATGTACAGGTCACACTTAGGTAAACCAAGGAAGCTGCCATGCCAGGGCAGGCTGGGCTCCTGCATGTCACCTCCAGCATGTTTTTGCAGTGCTTCTTTGCTGGTGACATCACTCCAAGTCCTCACACAAACCCAAGCCACTTGCTGCTAGTTATTTGTCACCAAGGTTCTAGCTTGAATTCATCTTATAAACAAGGCCGACTGGATGCACAAACCGTGTCTTACTCTTGAAACGTCAAAAAACCACAAATTAAAAAATGGAAGTAAAAACTCACGCATCTCTTAATTCCCTCTTACTTGCCTAGCACAGCACTGGGGACCTCAACATTTCTTCTGGATGTAGAGTCTTCTGAATATAGACACCACTACCCGCTTGAGGACCAGACACTCACAGGTAATTTCCCCTCATTTAAATTGCTAGAAACATTTCACTGGAAAGCCCATCTGCCTCTCAAACTGGCACGTTCTCTACTACCATGAGCTCATTCCAATGGGCCGAGCTCATAAAGTAAGATTAGCTTGTCTTGGAAATACACTTTATATATTTACATTAGACATCAGCAATGATTGAAATGCCCTTTCTTGTTGGCTGGCATTGTCTCCATCATCCTTGTTTCAGCTTTTTTTTTTTTTCTCAATATAAGGAATATCTATGTGGCTTCAGAAAGACCTAACCATGAAAGGCTTTCACTAGCTTTTTTTTTTCATCAATACTTTATTGTTACTTGCTAATTTCTATTCATGTTCAAGGCTGATATATATATATATATATATGACCAGTAATTTTTTTCTATGAAAGATTATATATCCTTTCAGCTTTATAGGCTATATAGTCTCAACTGCAACTATTCACTTCTACCTTTACACCACAAAGAGAGTCATAAGCCATATGCAAATAGACGTGGTTTATATTCCAACAAAGCATCTTTTAAAGCAGGCTGGGAACCTATGAATCTTTTCCCCAGGCTGTGGCTTGCAGACCCCTGGATCTAAACAGCTGAGTGAATCATTTGAATCCATATGTAAGGATAGAGTTGCCTTTTCATCTTCTCTACCACTCCTCTCACTAAAACTTTAGATACGTGGATCCAGCATGGGTATGAATGGTTGCAAGGAACAATCCAGGCACCACATTTGCTGGGCAAGCATCCTACACCTGAGCTACATCCCAGCACATGGACCAATGCAGGTGGTGGACTAATGCAATGCTTGGGAAGAATCGAGTGCATCACATGTTCTGGCTGAGCAGTCTGCTCCTGAGCAGCATCCCAGAGCATGGATAGGTTCTGTACAATTGAAAGTAACTAGAAGAGAACATAATTTAAAATACACATGTATTTCTAAAAGGTAGTGACGACAGTCTTTTTACACTCTTACTCAAAATAAGTGTCTGAGTTACAGTGCCACAGTTTCAGTTCTCTCGCAGCCTAAGCGCAATGACTATGAAACAGCACTCGGAAGGGAAAGGAAGGCCGTGATAAAGATGATGTGTTGAATCTGCCAGCAAAACAGTGCTGCTTGCAGGAACTTCTTCTAATTCATATTACAGTTTTAGCATTGGCCTCGGAGGTTTGGCTGAATAGTTTATGATAAATTCTTCTATTACTGGATATTAACCCTGCCCCCCCAAGCCTAACACTTCCCCTCCTGCTTAGCCCGCCTACACTTTACATATAACCCATCAACTGCCCATGAAATCCTCCCTTCTCTTGAATTGCACAATGCTCTCATTTCCAGAAAATGTGCTTGGCATGATTTTTATTCGCTTGAAAAAAAAAAAAAAAGCAAAGGGAAATAAGTTGCACTTATTGAAGACTGGCTGACTGTTTAGTCTCATTAAATCACACATGTATAAACAAAGTAATTAGCGTTCTTCATCTGTGACCAATGGAATTACACCAGGAAACAGATGTCCGAGGACCAGTACACTTGAAGCCTCTGCTTGTCTTGGGTTTGCCAGGAACACAGGAGACATTCTTCCACTAAACTAGAGATTACTTTTATGTGTAATGTCAGCACTCACTTCAGAAACAGTGTGGTCACTTGATGAGGTCAGTATAGAGCTGGCTGGGAAGAGAGGAGATATGGTAAGGGAAAAAATAATTAAAGTAATAACTTCACTGACAAGGTCCTGGCAAACTGAGATTGCATGTTCTCAGAAACTTGGAGAGTTTATTACTATCCCAAAAGCTGATGATTAAACAGACCACACATTACTAACAGTCTCATTGCTAATGTTGAAGATAATGACTATTTCCTGGGCTTCTGTTAATAATCAGGTATTTTATTATTCAGGCAAGGGCGCTCTTCATCATAAACCATAACGTTTGGGTGGACCAGGAAAACTTTGTTTGCTGCAGTCAGCAGGGTCCTAAGCAGACCTAAGTAGAGAGCTTCTTGGCTACACCTAACACCAAGCGTCTCTTGCAAAGTAGGAATTGAAAAGCGGATTTCAAACTTAGCAGTAACTCTGCGGAAAGTGCAGCTTGGGAACTCAGCCTCCACCTGAACAGCAGCGTTGACTGCAGCATATATGGCCTGGATACGACCGTGATTGAAGCAGTATACCCCTTTGAACATTGGAGCTCAGACTTGAGGCTTTTAAGACTACCCATCGAAGGGTGGGGGAGGGGTGTTAAAAGTCTAGATGGATGCTTTAAGTTGATAAGGACAAGGTATGATAGATATTGATTTACATTCAGAGTTTTAGATGCACCAAGATAGGAAAGATGTTTTCTTCAAGCATACCAAATACAAATAGCCAAAACAATAAGAATGCAACATTTATGTAATTCTTGATTGTGTCATGGTTCTTCTTGCTATAGGTAGTTTATTGTATCTATGTGTAATAATATAAATGTATAGGTAAAAATACTTTTAAAAAATCAATATCAATATCAGGATACAGTTTGCATACTTCAATATGAATTATAACTTTTTTTTAACTAAAAGGAAGGACAACAGTTAATGTTCAGACAGACTGAAAGACTAGAAGGGTTTCAACCTTCAAAACTAGGAAAATAGCACAGATCTGCCTTAGACACTGGGCTGTTCTTTACTCTGCAGTAGGAAGTACTTAGAGAATTTTCTCAGGGATCAGGAAAGCAAGACAAGTAGAAAACTTGGGGAGCGTGTTCAAGTTTCCCCAGTACGTTTTTAGGGTGATACACTTGAGTGAAAAGTGATGCACTGTCCACACACTTCCTGGCAGGTTGGGGGTGTGGCTGAATTCACTTCTGCTCACCACATTTATTTCCCAAGCTACCATTTCTGGCTTTTGTTTCCAAGTCGTGACTGAAGCTTCTTTGTTAAGTCAATGACTTACATGACAAACCTCAAAATTCTCCTGCCTCTCAACGAATTTGAATTCTTCATTTGTTTGCTTATTCCTTTACATAATTCTGACCCAGGCTATCTTTAAAAGCACCACATTTTCTTCTGCTCTATTTATGCTGTTCTACAAATATGGCTGTCTTGTCACCTGCCAGGCAGTCTTCAAGACACAGTGGCCCAGCAAGAGCCTAAGGCACTCTTTTGCCCTCATAGAACATATGTTCTCTTGGTAGCCTGCATCTGGGACATCAGTTCCCAGAGACAGTGCTCAGTGCTGTGGGAATGCAAGTCAGGACCTTGATTCAACCTAGGAGGAGCATGGAGCTCAGCCATGGGAAAGATTTTCAGAAGAAAAAAGCATGCTTGAATATTAAGATGTCATGCTTAAGGGCTGAAGTAATTCTAAGCTGACTCAAGGAGAGTGTCTAGGAAGGAGAACAAGGGGACAGAATGAAAAGATAAATGCACACAGGTAACCATTCCACAGGCTTCTGTGACTAGGCAAAATAAGTGGAAACCAAACAGCAGAGGCATCCACACCGACAGAATCTGAAGTGTGGATAAGTAACACCATTTCTAGAAGACTGTTGGACATGCATAATGGAAACTGGGTTAGGGTTAATCAAGTAATAGGACTGTGATGGGCCAAATGGGAACTCTAAGGATGAAAGTGTCGACCAACTCCACAAGTGTTCTGAAGAGAAAATCCCTAAGGCTTGGCCGAAAGACACATTCCTGGGACTGTACCCTAACCCCAACCCCAGAAGGCTCTCTCTCTCTCCACAGACCATAGAGTAAAATCAATATAGGAAATAGTGTGCTTTCACTGACCTTGCGTATTTGAATATAATGACATTCAGAATCAAGGTTTTGCTGGCACCATTCCTCCCACATTTTACGGGAGTTAGGCTCTTTAATTAATCTAACAAATCTGCTCTTTCAATTATTAAACATAAGATATAGCCTTGATCCTTGGGAGGCTGACACAGGAGGGGCATGAGTCAATGGGAGGCTGGGTTATACACTGCAGCACTATCACCAAAGAAAATAAAACAAAAGTAGATGTTTAACACTGTGTAAATCCAGTTTGTTTGTATCTAATGTTCAAATAGACATATGCATTTCTACAAAGCGAGCTGTTGAAGAAGACCAATAGGTAGAGGAGAGCGGAGTGGAACTCACAAGAGGTCACCCTGATTTTTTTCTCTTACCTCCAACTGACCAGATCTTCACATCTCATAAGTGCCTTGGATACAATTTTCCTACAGTCTTAATACTCACAAAACTACACCTTTAAAACAATTTCTTCCTATCAAGCTATTTTCACCTCTTTTGCTTGCAATCGATGTCTGTCGTTTGTTCTTGTTGGGTGATTTGCACTGGAATTTAGTACTTGTCAGAAAAGCTTCTTCCCTGGGTCACCAGGCTGTACTCCTCACCATGGGGGTAGGGGGATGCTGGCAGGTGGTGATGGCTGTGGAGGGGGGTAGGAGGATGCTGGCAGATGGTGATGGCTCTGGAGGGGGGTTGGGGGATGCTGACAGGTGGTGATGGCTGTGGGGGGGGTCAGTTTTCCTCAGGGATGCTTCCCCTGAGAAGCTATTCATGCTCCAGGGACTAATCCTGCACTAAGTGGACTCAGTGGGTTAAAAAAGAGAGCACATAAAATTGAGGGTAACAGTAGTGGTGGAGACAGGGAATAAATGTTATAATGGGGTAAAAGAGTGGATTTTATTTTTTTTAATCTTAAGCATATACAAAGGTCTCAAACAATAAAAACATCTCTGTTCTCAACAATGTATGATTAAAGTTTAGGTAAGGTTGGGTTTATTTATTTACTTACTCTTTCTTTCTGCAACAGTGGTGTTTTATATATTGAGGGCACAAGGGAGTAAGTGTATGCCATAAGAAGGACTTCCTGAAGATGTTGATTCATAGCGCTAGTCATGCACTAAAGCATCAAAATCAAGGTGTCAGCTCAGGGCTTAGGTCATCGCAACAGATGTTCCTCTGCCTGTCCAAAAGCTCACCGAAACATTCTCCATCTTGGAAATAAGAATACCAATACAAATTATCATATGATGTGAGGATAGAAGAAGCAATAGGTGTGATGTGCTTAGTGCTGCACCCAGCAGTAGTGATGGCTGTGCTTTGTTTGTACAATTGTTAATGGTGGCATGGCACTGGATGGATTTCATAACCTCACACTAAGCTTCTGCTATCTCCCCCGTTAAATGGAGACATGGTGTTGAAATGCAATTTAACTGAACACTCGAGGTGCCTCGTTTTCACTGGTTCCCACAGAGATATAGTTTAAGAAAAATCTTATATTCAAGTATCAAAAACAAAAGACACACTGTCGTATCCAGTCTGTATCTGGGAAACGTCTTGTAACATAGGGAAAATTGTCAGTGTGTGGTTTTTAACTTCAGAACAGCCCATACGACGAGCGGCTTGGGTCCATTCCATATGACCATGATGTGGCACGCCCTCAGATTTCCCTACTTGTCGCTCTAGCAAGCACTGCGAACTCTATTACTGACAAATCTTTCATCTTCTCAGCAACACTCAGTCATCTTTTATACCCGTGAGAACCTTGTTAGCCAGTTATCAAAGCCTAGGAAAGGGACCTCTGGAATGTTTCAAAAGTTGTTGCCATGAAATTCTCAGAGACAAGATGCATTTGAAGATTGATGAATAGCAACAGAGTGATAGCCATGCCTCTTGGCAGGAAGCTAGGGGTGACATTAAGAGATCAGAGTTGATCCTGAAGATGAGGAAAATAAAACTACCTGGGTACTGATTGATCTTATTCAGAAAGAAGAGCCTAAAGTAAGGGACAAGGGGAACCGCCATGGTTCTTTTAATGAAGCACTGGGGACTATTTTTACAAGTTCTTTGACAAAAAAATAACCACAAAGTGGCATAGCCGTGCTAAGTCCATGTTTTAATGCACTATTAGAAAGAGAACTGTATCAAACACGAGGAAGATCTAATTAATCATGAGGTAGAGAAAACACCAAAGTGAGACTAGAGAGAGCAAGCATAAGAAGAATGTGAGTGAGGGGTGATAGCCAGCCGTGAAGATCCTTCCATGGGTCCTGGAAGCCTAGAGAGGGTGCTCTTTCCAAGGCTGCCTGGTGGCTCAACCACTGACCAGTGGGTCCTGTGAACAACTGGAACCTTCTTGAACTTTCAGGCCAACAGTACAGTTCTGTCTGATTCTTAAGACAGAAAATGATCTTTGGTTACTAATGCTGGGTCAGCGGAACACATCTTCATAAGGTTCATACTAGGACCAGGCTAGCAGCAGATACAGAAAATGTTAGCATAAATCCAATTGATTTTGAATATTTATATAGTGATTAGTTCTGAAGATATCATAACCAAAAATTACATCTGGCTTCTTAACACATACTTAAGGTCTATATTTAAATACTAGTGTAGAATATGTGGGGAAAGGCTGAGTCTTTTTTTTCCCACTGCATCCAAAAGAACAATGTTATTTAAAAAACGTTTCCTGCTCTCTCATTGATACAAAATAGACAACTAAAATAAATCTGTGTGTTCACAGTAAACCTCAATTTTTACTTTTATTTCAGTATCTTTTACATAAAGTAACTGAAATACAAGTGACGGATAGTGAAATTTGGAACTGGAATAGGTGTTAGGGATCGCTTGCTGTGGTCTTTTGTGCTTAACAAATGACAGATGTCTAGCCTTTGGTGATGGTACAAGCATCAAAGCTAATCAGAGACAAAGGTGATGTAGGAGTTCAATTTGACCATGAGCCCAAACTTACATGGTTCAACCTGACCTCTTTCTTAACTAAAGTGTAGAAATGCTCCTTCTACAGATTCCCTAACCCTAGCCTAGGGCCTCCTACATGCTGGGCAAGGGCTCCCTCATGAACCTATGCATATGTGGTCCCCCTTAGTTCTTTTGGGTTCTGTTCATGGCAAGCTTTCAGTATTAAATCCTTCATCTTAGTTGAATCAGGGCATTGCTCATCATTACCCACATATCACATAATATTAAGATAATTTGGATGTATCATAATTTCTTAAATCTTTTTCCAGATTATTTTACATGATTTTCTCATCATATTTTATACTTTCTAAATAGAATAGCTTTAGTCACCTTTCAATTCTTCTAATATATTTTTCTAAATAACTCTTCACAATTCTATCTTTGTCACCTTACCAAATCCCAGATATAATTCCTGCCTTCGTCACACCAGCTGCGTAGATCAGAGTAAATTTCTCTCAGATACCCAAAACAGCGCATTATTTTCTCAAAATGGTAGCCAGAGAAAAGGGCATTTGATGTGTGTCTTCCAATAAAGTCAGAACTACACCCATGAAGTCTCACCTATATGACCACCCAAGCATAAGCTGATAAAGGACAGCAGGGGACATACTGAAATGGATAGGAGAAAACTCATGAGACACCAACCCTCCATAAGAGAACTACAGATAACTAAGAGGCAAGAAAGCCCATTGCCTTCCTTGGGGAAGAACACACCAATTAGTTATCCAGTAGCAAATGGTCAAACATGAACACATACATACAAGAAACATGGATGGAACAGGCTGTATTTATGCATTTATGAATATATGTAAAGCAATATTTATTGAGGGGGGAAAAGAGGCCATAAGTTGGAAAGAGAGCAAGGAGAGGTATATGGGGGAGATTTGGAGGAAGGAAAGGGAAGGGAGGAATGATGTAGTTATATTAGAATCTAAACAAAGTAGGCATGGTAGCTTAAACAATTATCAAGTTGACTCATTTCCCTTTAGTTTCCTTAGTTTTAGTTTTTGACAACTCATGCACACACGCATAAATGGCACTTGACTTGAAGAAAGCAATTTTAAAGGGTCCTCTACACCTGCTTTTTCTCACTTACTATATCTGTAGTTTTAAAGTCTGTTGAAAGTAAAGTGTTATCACAACCTAGGTTTGTGGATTTCACTAAGGTGTGAGATTGTCAAAGAAGTCAATGATGCCCGGGAAATGCCCCATATCCTCCCCCATCTATAGCCCCATCATCTAGGGAACAAGCAGCATGATTCCTATGGTTCAAACCATTTTCAAAAGCTTTTTGAACAGTTTACTCTGTCCCTGAACATTCAATGAATATAGCTAATATTGACAAATATTGTAATATTAAACTATCAGTTCTAAATAATATATAGACCAAAATACCAGCAATAAAAATGATAAAACATAACTGTCTCTGTCATCTTCTCATTTGGAAAGCTACTAACCTGCACTCACGGCATACTCAGATAATCAAGTTTACTCCTTCTCAAGTCTCTGAGGGAGTTGAAAACCAGGTAGGTTAGTTTTACAAGGAAGTTTAATTGTTTAGGAGTTGAGATTTTTTTAGGTTAGATAGGTGTTCTAAGTTGATAATGACAATATGGGACAGAGATTGATTTACATTCAGAAATTTAGATGCACCAAGATAGGAAAGACATATTCTTCAAGGCTGTTAAATACAAATAGCTAAAACACTAAGAATGTAACATTTATATAATTCCTGATTGTGTCATGGTTCTTCTTGTGACAGGTAATCTATTGTATATATGTGTAATAATATAAATGTTTACGTACAAAAATAAGATAATTTTAAAAAATTATAAAACATAAGTAAAATTTAGCCAGATCAGAGCCTACACATTACATTGTTTCTCAGAAACAAGGTTGAACACATGTTGTTATAAAGTCATCTATTATTCAGTCAAAATTTAGAGACTGTGAAAATTATTATTATTATTATTATTATTATTATTATTATTATTATTATTATTATTATTATTATT
>OU015751.1:114093238-114113509 GCA_907169655.1 Acomys percivali
TTATTATTATTATTATTATTATTATTATTATTATTATTATTATTATTCCAAAAGACGAGTGTGAATGATACTCAGGCTAACTTCATTAAAGGGCTGTGATGAAGGCAGAGTAGGAGAAGCAATTGTTAATAGACATGGGAAATATCACTTCCAGGCAGTGTGCAATGGGAAAGGGAGAAAAGCAGCTGGAGACAGGCAGAAGTTGAGCAACAGTGGGAAGGTAACTAGGCCTAGACACAAAGACTTTGGCAAAAGACTATGGAAGAACTGCCCAGAGGATGCACGAATGGAGGAAGCTGTGGGAAAGGCACAGGAAGGGATGGTTGCTAGAGATAGTGCAAGATTAAAATGGGCATGAGGTGGCAGCTAAGGAGATCTGAGGACCACAATGACTCCAGGGTTCTCTCTGAAGAGATAGCTACGCAGTTATAGGAAGTGGGAACAGAGGGAGCACAGAAAGTCCAAATGGCTGCTCAACTGTGCTTTTGTTTATGTGGCTTTTGACTGTTAGCAGAATCTTCAGGGAGAGGTGTATTGGAAAATGGGAGACCTCCCTTCAAGAACAACACTTTAACCTGTGTCCCTCCCCCGAGTGGAATCCAGGGAACACAGGACTTTAATTAAAGCCTATATGTGACACAGAGAGAAAGAAAATGGCTGAATTTAGACTCTGGGACTGGCCGTGCTTAAGGACTGAAGAATGATGTTATGACTAAGACATAGCAATTAGCAATTAGCAACTAGCAAAGTATGATGGGAATGAGCACGAAGGGGAGCCAAGTTAAAAGAGAGAGAGATGAACTGGAGAGATGGCTCAGTGGTTAAGAGCACCACTGCCTGCTCTTCCAAAGGACCCAGGTTCAATTCCCAGCACCTACATGGCAGCTCACAACTGTCTTTAACTCCAAGATCTGACACCCTCACACCAACGCACATAAATTAAAGTTAAATAAAATATTTTTAAAAAGAGATAGATGTGGAAAAGAGTGGAAGGAGTCTGAGGACATCATCAGGAATTCAGATTGGAAAGAAATTCACAAAGACAAGCAAGAAAACTGAGTAGCCACAGTGAGGTGAGGTGAGGTGAGGTGAGGTGAGGTGAGGTGAAGTGAGGAGAAATGAAATTAAGATGAGCACGCTGATACTGATACAGTTATAAGAACTTGATTGGCAATTGCAAGTTCAAAAAAAAAACCATTTTGAGGAGAGGAAGTTTCTTTTATTTGTCTATAGCCCTCATAAATGAAAACAATTGCTACGCAGTGCAAGGTTAACTTTGAGAACCTGTGTAATGTCATTGTTGCTGGTCAAGCTAAGGAAAATCCACAAGATACTCCCGTCTCTGCCTCTAGCAGCAAAAACAAACACGGAGTGTTTTCCTGCCATTATCAGGAGCAAAGGAAGAACAACTCCCTTTCACCACGTCTAACCCAACAGTCCTGTGAGGCCAGGGCCACGGAATGGTGTTAAGAAGAAACAACCAGAAAGAAGCCTGAATTTTCTGTCCATGTAGAATTAATTGGCCATGTAGAAAATCTGAACTGACCCACGAAGCAAACTTGGAATCAAGAAGAAAATATAATGGGAATCAGGTCATGTGGCTGATACAGAGAAGGCCACCTTACCTTTACTACTAAGTGTAAATATTGGGGAAATATCTGTCACGTTAACACATACAAATATTTTACAGTAAGTCTAACCATGGGTTAGAAAGGTCATGACCTCAATACCTACAAACATTGATGAAAAAGATTATGGAAAGCATAAAGGACTGGACAGACAATTTTAAAAATAATGTTAAGAGATGAATTTTCCCTAAGGTGCTCTTTAGGTTGATTGTTATTCTTGTCAAAATCCCAGGCAGCCCTTCAGTAGAAATTGCCAAAATGATACTAACATTGGAGTGAAGACACAGAAACGCTAAATCAATAATAGGATGAAAATACAATCATTAGTACTTACATATAACTGAAAACTCAAATGACTGCTGGGTGTTTGTGTGCTCGAAGCGCACCTGCTCACCGTGATTCACCTGAGTGCCCATCTCTCTCATAATAAACTGTCTATATTTTTTGTTATCTTAAAAAAAACTCACAATAAAGCTGGAATGTTCTAGACAGTTAGGAGTCTGCTACACTTGTGCATGCCTGCAGTTACAGCTATCCATAGAACTGGGGCAGGGAGATTGAGATCAGCCTGAAGGACACAGGGAGATGCAACTTCAGAGATAGGAGAAAGTGAAAACAGAAGAAAAGAGAAAAGAAAAGGAAGGTGAGAGAGGAAAGAGAAGAAGGAGGGACAGCAAGGAATGTGTTTGGTTTGAGTTTGAAAGTGATGATACAAAGATCAAATATATCAGACGAATATACAGACAAAACAATCCAAAACATATTAAAACTGTATGTCAATGGAAGTTTCCAGGCACTACAATAAGTAAAGTTTTCTTAATAAATTACACTGAAACAACTAGATATTCACACAGGAAAGGGGATCTTTACTAACACTTTATCCTAACAAAAATTAATTGTAATGTACCACCAACTTAAATGTAATTGCTAATAACATGAAACTTCTTGAATATTTTGTGACCATGCACGAGGTAAACACACTTGTCCTCTGAAAGACAGGGCTAAGTTAGCTAAAGGATAGAAATTTGTAAGACATCAGCAACATATCTACCAGAAAGAGTTGAATCTTGAATATATATATTAAAGCATTACAGCTCAATAAAAAATAAAATTGGTGATTTGTTTTAAAAATGGGCAAGGATCTGATTTATATTTCATTTAGAAGATCCATGAGTATTCAGTAAACAATGTTCTCACATATAGAATATTGTAAATCAGGATAATCCCCTAGAGTGACTAAAATTCGTGTGTGTGTGTGTGTGTGTGTGTGTGTGTGTGTGTGTGTTCACATGCACACTCAAGTGTGTGGATATAAGTATATGCATGAAAGTGTATGTGTGGGGGAGGGTTAATGGTGGTCAAATTCAGGACCTCACAAATAGTCTACCATTGGCATAATCTTTTCTCTTATTTATTTTTAATTTGAGTCTAACTAGATTATCCATGCTGGCCTTGCAGTCACTCAATAACCCAGGAAGGCCTTCAGCTGGGAAGTCCTGACTCAGTGTCCTCTTCAGATGGAATTATAGGCCTGTGCCACCAGGTCTAGATGAAGTTTGAAAATATCAAAGGTTATTTTTTTTTTTACAGTGTGAAATAACTAAAGTACCCATAGGCTGCTGATGTGCAAATAATACCAGCAATAAACTTGGTGTTTCCACTAAAAAATGTTAAGCATTCCCTATGAAATGATGTTTTTATTCAAATTTTACATGTTTAAGAAAAATATGAGCATATATTCAAATATAGATTCATATGTAAATGTTCACACCAGCTTATATTTGAAGTTTGGCTGAGCTGTGTCTCCAGCCCTCCAGCTTTATTTACAAGAACCAAAAATGGAAAGTACTTCTAAGATCCATCACTGCACAAATGCATAAATAAAATATTGTGTAGCCACACATAAGTGGGAATATCCCTCAGATGATGCCCACGTGACCAAATGGATGCATTTCAAAGTCATCACTGTGAGTGAATGAGATCATGTACATAAGAGGACAACCAAGGCTACAGAGAGAAACCCTGTCTCAAAAATCCTAAGATTCTCATAGCCCACACTGCAAAGCGGCTCTTAGGAAAGTATCATATCTTAATTTGGGTGTCACACCAGTAATGTACGAAACTCCAATGTGTGATACTACACACTAAAATACTCCTTTATATATGTATCAGTGTAACATTGGTTTATTTTTCCATATAATTCCAAGAAAACGATCTTCATTTGTTCAATAATAAAAACACCTGGCTTTTTTATTTCAAATAGCCATATAACATGACTGTGGATTCTTTTACCAAATTTATAGATACTACTTAGAAATTGTGTGCTCCAAGTTTATGCATCTTTAATCTTGTGGATGACACTAGCATGGCAGTTAAGTGCCGCAATAACTCAGTGTCTCTGAATGCATTATCATCACACATGGTGACACTTTCCACTCTGAAGCACATACTCCTATAATGTTCTAGGCTTCATAATGCCATCCTCTCTTTAGGACCTTTCTTTGACTACATCTCTACCTATTCTTCCCTTAGAATTTTCCATCGCTCCCTTCACTCGCAAATTCTTTCCTTACTATCTATTTGTTCATTCGATCATGGACCCCAACAGTATTTCTCAGCCAGCTAATGTTGCAGTCTCAGGAACAGAGTTTTAGAAATGTAGAACAAAATCCTTAAAGCAAAGATCGCGCGTGGAGGCTAAGGCCACACAAGTGCAGTTCAGTGTGAGCAAAGTGTGTCATGGCAGGTTGTGAAGGTGACGTCAGATGCTTGCATCAAAACGTGCATCTCTTTCTGAAGACACACACACAAGCACGGCTTTGTAAAACAAGTAGGAGACAGTGGAATAGAGAAACCATGTTGTGAGTGGGCCAAATACAAGACGTAGACAGAAAGAAGAATGTGGTGAACACTCACAGCTGAGGTGAATGGCTGACTGAAGAGAAAGAGGAGGCAAGCCTACAGTGAGAGCAGGGTACCTGTTAGGTGACCTAAGCTTGACCTTTTGAGCAGGTGGGCTTTAGTCCCATACAAAATGGTGCTAAGTGTGAGGCACACAACCAAAACTTGAGATTAGTGTTCACTGAACCAAGTGTCACTAATCGAGGAGGGTTAACACAATTACAGCTACATAAAAATGTGCTGTGTAAAGCCAGACTGGCCCCAAAGGCTAGTAACTTCCACTATGAAATAAAACACTTTCCTCTGTGTGGTAGAAGTACCTCAGCTGATTTATTGTGGTTTTATTTAGATATTCAAGGTTTCAAACTGCTGGTGATGAAAAAATATCCCACCCATCCTCAATAATCAAGACAGCGCATAGGTCACAACAAAATGAAGTCACTTTTCTGACCACCTTCTGGCTGAGTGGGCACCCTGTTGTGCAGCAAGCACATCCTAACTGGGCCTGCCTTTCACATCCATGCCCCGCATGCTGGATCTGTTTTTGTTTTGTTTTCCTTAACTTTCCTTTTGTTTGAACAGCCTTTGCCCACATGCCAGGTTCTTCATTGAAGGCAGTCAGAAACTGCTATTAAGCAAGCAAAGTTGTACTGGATTAACACTTTCCCGTGGAAGGCTAGAGGCACAATAGAAAAGATCACACCCACTCAAAGGAACTTAAAAAGCTTAGGGCAAGACCAGAAGGCCAGAAACTTGGGTGAAGGGTAGGCTCGGAATAACCCCATATACAGCCTTGCTTTTGGCCATACCGACAAGTGAGCTGAAGATGGTAAGAGGTTTAAGTCAAAAGGAACTCACAGCCTTTTTTTTTTTTTTTTTTTTTTTTTTTTTGAGGCAGGGTTTCTCTGTGTAGCCTTGGCTGTCCTGGACTCACTTTGTAGACCAGGCTGGCCTCGAACTCGCAGTGATCTGCCTGCCTTTGCCTCCCAAGTGCTGGGATTAAAGGCGTGTGCCACCATGCCCAGCTTAGGAACTCACAGCCGTAAGGATGAGCATGAAGAAGAGAAGATGCAGAGGCTTCAGTTAGGATGCTTTGCTTTTCACATAAGATACAAACTTGATCAGGAAACACCACCACTGTCTCCCAAACACTGCAGAATGTTTAGCATAAAGCAACTCCGCTAGAGCATGAAAATTACTCTGAAGCCATTCACCAGGAAAGGACTCAGAAATAGATGCTGGGCCACATTCAATTACTATTTGGCATACAAGCGGACAAGGAGGATTGCCACCTATAATTAATGACTGCAAACCTTTCAAAACATTAAAAAAAAAAACCCTGCCCTGTACTAATCACATTTACAAGCATATACAACTAATCCAATGTAAGGATATCTTGTTTAAGTTAGCTATGGTGTGATATCCTAGCACTGGAGAAACCAAGGCATGAGAATACTGAGTGCATGGCAGCATGGGAGGTGGGGTACAGAGTGCATTGGAGGCTAGCCTGGGCAACTTAGGGATAGACTGTCTCAAACGAGAATAGAACAAAAGAAACATCATGTGGAGAACTTCAAATTTTGACATCTCTAGTGCTGATAATTTACTCCACCTATCCTGACCTCCTTCCATGTTGCATGTGCAGCCTTGGAAATGACTCACGCATGCAGATACTTTTATGAAGCTCCATGGTGACAGCTGCACAGCTGCACAGATACCTCTGCTGATGAAATACTGAAAGCCTCTGCTCAGTGCTTTATCAATTCAATACTACAGTTCCCTTGATTGACAGGGACCCATTTCAAGAGATCTCTTAGATTCTTGAAATTGTAAATGCTCTCAAACCAAACTGATACAGGGTGTGTTATTTTTACTGTGTATACATACATATCTATGATAGCATCCAATTTCTAAATTAAGCCCAGAAAGAGTTTAGAAAATAATATTATAACAAAATATACAGTAATAAATTGCCATAAAAGTTATAGAAAACTTAGGGATTATTTATTTCTGGAATCTTCTACTTAACATTCTTATAAATCAGAACTATAGAAATAAAAACCATAGATAAGATTATATTACTATTAGTGGACCAAATTTCATTCAACCGCTTGTAAAAAAGCATATCTGAAGTTACAGTGTATTGACTGACCACTGAAGACTGAAGCTAACAATTTCTGTGTGTGTGTGTGTGTGTGTGTGTGTGTGTGTGTGTGTGTGTGTGTGTGTGCGCATGCATTTAGACTAGGAAAATAAACATCATTCAAACAATCATGAGGAATTCAAGTTGTAAGATTTTTACTATTAGGAAGACACATAACATCATGCAAGGCATCTCCATCACTGTGTCATACCTTAGTCCCAACAGGATGTTATTTGGACTGAGAAATCTTTGGACTCCCTCATGAACAGAAGGCTTACAGCCTATGACCATTTCTTATAGTACTGTAAGTGGACCAAAACACAATGTAAGGATACCAGGTAATTTTATGATTAAGTCCTCAAATAAAATTTGACCTGTGAATGACTAGAATTGACTTTTCAATGTGCAGTCATAACTGATATGTATACCTTACACCCATGCCCCAACTCTAAAAAGAAAAAAAAAGTATAACACAGCTCAGCATCACCTAATAAAGCAAAGACTCTGCCTAACATCCTGGTCTTATGATCTAATCCCTCCTCATCTTGAATGCCTTGCACAAATGTGCTCTGTGATAATCTCATTGCTCCAGGCAGACCACAGCATGGGACACATTTTACTGTGTACTTATGACATTCAGCACTTCTAGACATCTGTGCACAAAATGAGGACTCAGGCTAATGCCCCCTGCCCAAATCATCCTGGTGGGAAAGGATGATTCTGAATACAATTATAAAATAGTAAGAGAATGTACAGGCAAAGTGCCGGGTGCTGCACAAATGTGCAACAAGACATTCACTTCAGAATTGGAAGATGAGGGAAACTGAATCTGTAGTCTAAAGAACAAGCCGGAGTGGCTCTCCCAATATTAGAGCAAGAAGAAAAGTAAACAGCATGGCAGAGTAAGCGGTAATGCTTTCCCTAAGGAAGTAGTTATACCAAGCAGGCGTGCACAGCTGTAGCAACTCTAAAGACTGAGGCATGAGCTAGGGCAAGGCCAGTCAGAGTAAACCAATGTCTCAAAAGAAAATGAGCTGTGATTTGCAAACTGTCTGGGCTACTCCCCTGTCTGACACTCCCTGCTACTCGAAAGTATGAATCCCGTGGGTTCTGTGGAACCCAATACCCTGCCCTTGTCCTAGATTGTCCTTGGAACTCATTCCTCAGTTTTTTTTTTCCACTGCAGAACTCTCTCCCTTCTTAGTTCCTGAGAACCTATTAAAGCTGCCACACGCATATCAAGCTGCTTGTTAAGGGCTGACATGTATAATTTGGAGACTATTTCTTGCTTTTGCTAGCTGCCTTGTGCAGACTTTAAATTCCTTCCAATCAAGGACTGTGTCATCAACTTGGTTGTGTCTCCCTAGTGACAAGTATAATCTGTAATAAACTTTATTGAGAGAGGAACAAAAGAGCCGCCGGTCCTCTAAGAAGGGTAAATGACAAAGCATGAGACAAACTGAAGCTTTTAAAACTTAGGATGACAAAAATGTCTTTTGGTTCCCATTACTGATTGATAGATAAAACAGTAATGATGGCATTTTAATTAGATGTGGGAAAAGTGTTCTGCCTTCAAGGAGACAAAGGAGGTCAAATGGCACTACATCCTCAGTCCGTGTGACTCTAGCTCCACTGTCACCTCTGTTCCTTTCCTGCCCCCACCCCCCAAATCAGTAATATTGAAACAGAAAGTAGAATAAATATATTGTCCAGGTTGTAAGATACTATAAAATCTTTTAATGAGTTTAAGTCCAACCAAAGGAAGAAATTACACTGCAGAGCACCAACAACGTTTGTGGATAGGAAAATGAAATTCTCCAAATAACTTTCACAACTACGATGATGGTAAGTTAGCGTGGTGCAGCTAAGGCAGAGGAGGTCTAGGTCACACTGAACTATATCAGGAGATCATGTCTCAAAATACAAAGGGAAACAAAGGGAGGGAGAGAGGGAAGAAGGGAGGAGGAAAGAGAAGGAGGAAGGTGGGCAGGGAGGGAAAAGGTATGAAGTGATGGGTTAACACACAAGAAGAAATTCAGCCAGTACCTCAGTTTTCAACCCAGCGAGTACATTACACTAACTCCTGCCCAGAAAAGTGGGCATTAACAGCAGGCACAATTACAAAAGACTCTTAAAATCATACTGCTTAAGCCCTAAAACTGTGATGTGTTGTTACCAGGTCATTACAAATGAAGGCAGGGTTGCCCCTTCTGTTTTTTTATAAAGTTCACTTAGTATCAGTTCTTCAGAAAGTGGGAACAGATTCCAGCCAGGAACCTGACTAGGTCTAGTCTGTACAAGGAAACTCTTGGATCACACAAAGAATGTAAACTCCCAGCAAAGAAAGGCATGAGACTGAAGGACATAACCTGAAGAGGATGGCTTTGTTGATGACCCTGAGACAGAGGGAAGGGTCCTGGGACCACATTAAAGGTTCATTCATCTCATCATTCTGCAGTCACTTAGATAGACTACATACTGATAAAGTCTACCAATCCTTCTGTGGTGAGAGATGTTTATTCTGCATTATCAAATTCAAGGCCTAAGAGACTCTGACTTTCCAAAACCATAAGGTGAAAACAAAAGTTAAATA
The DNA here is from genome assembly GCA_907169655.1 of Acomys percivali. Classification (NCBI taxonomy): domain Eukaryota; kingdom Metazoa; phylum Chordata; class Mammalia; order Rodentia; family Muridae; genus Acomys; species Acomys percivali. Next base: position 114,102,504 of record OU015751.1, read on the forward strand.
TAATTGTACTAAGTATTTGTTTAAATCCTAAAATTAAACCAGGTGTGCTAGCAAACCTCCTCTAATACAAGCTCCAGGTATTCAGAAATGGGAGGATTGAAATTTCAAGTCCAAATCAGGGGTCTAAACATAAAATTGTGTGTGGGGGGATTAATGTATTTGTAAAAACAATTATGTGGGATTCAACTGTGTGGTAAGAATGCAAAATTTAAAAAAGAGATAGAACAAAAGAAAGAAGAGATGAAGGAAGACTGGAAAGGAATGAGAAATGGAGGAAAGGGTACATTGACTTCCACTATAGCATCCAGTGGAGATGAACCCGTGGAGATGAACCCGTACACCTGACAGCATCCGGGCAGCCTTCACACATGTGTGTGCTCAGCTGTGAGGACTATACTTTATGCAAAGCTTGAAGCACATTGAAAGGAGAAAATTCTCTATAGAGAAGAGTCTCTTCTCGCTTTCCAATATGAGTAGAATCAATGAATAGTACCTCAGAAATTATAGAAGGTGTTTATATGTAAGAGAATTTTACCCAAAGGACAAATGTAAAAAAATACTAAAACCAAAGGAATATGTCACTTGATGCATTTGTTCAAAACCAGCCTACCAAAGAAAGACCAGCTCACAAGAGCCTTACAAGAATTTGTCAAAAGTGACCCCATCTTTTAAATTAATTAGGAAATACGATCACCTGCTAAGAGTGAAGACTTGGGATGGTCTGAATAGAAAACTGATAAAATCCTAGAACATGTATAAGGTGTGGGTAATTGGTACAGAATAAATCAAGAAGAAAAACTAACTTTACAGCCTTGTCAATATTTAAAAAAAAATCAATGATACCCATTAAGTGTCCGTTAATCTAGAGGTAGAACAGGCCAGCTGGTGACCAAGCAAAGGGGTGTCTGAACTACTCTTCTAGCCAAGGCCATAGCAAGGAAGGCTTGAAAACAGACAGTTCACAGAAGCTCACAGAGTCTGTTGGGTCTTTGGGAAGAGATCTGAGAGTTGAGAATAGCTGAAATTAGAGCCTAAAATGGCTTTGTACAAATAGGAAACTGGTAGAAATGGAGAAGGAAGTGGAAAGAAAGATGTCACGTAGGTTTAAGTTAGTAAAGTTTTTGGAAGGACAGAAGGATTTGCTGAAAAAAAGACTATGGGCCTCCAAAAGGCTTTAGTTGAGGCTTAAAGTGATAAGATCCACGAGGGATGATGGAATGGATGGTCTTTTAAGGTAGTAGAGGAGGTTAAGGTCAGAGCTAAACATAGACCAATCACATTAGTAAGCACTGAATGAAGCCCTGAATAAGCCGAAAAGCCTATATAACAACACAGAAGGGCACCAGCGTGAGTGACACCACACTCGTAGCATCTACCAGACTTCTCCCACAACAAGTGCTGTGTTCTGCATGGTGTTCTTGACTAATATGACTAGTGGCATCAGACACAAAGCACCTTAACTCAGTGCCAGCAGTGTTCAGCTAGTTAGATGCAGCCTGCAAGTTACTGTGAATCCAGAGAGCTAAGATTGCCCAGAGGTAGAGACATTGAAGCAGACACCTGCAGTGTCCTGTGGAAGAATGGAAAGGGATGAAAAGCTACGGTGGCCTTAGGGTTAATGTGGGAGTTTACCTAGCTTCCTTTCCACCCTCATCTCCTGCTAACTTCCTGCTAATCCTTACTATGTAGGAGTAGTTGGTAAGGGAGTCAGAGCTGGTTTCCATTTTATAAAAAGGAAGGTTTGTTTTAATAAAAGATTAATACTAGGTGGAAAGCATGGTGACAAGGAAACTTTGTAACTACAGGCACCAACAGTCACGTTTCTGTGGCAAAGAAATCATGCCTGAGATCCTTATCAATTTTAATATGTATTGTTCTCTCATTGTGTGATGAAGATGCACCTGGCTCCAAGCTCATTTTATCCCTGAAAACAACTGTGTTTGTTTTCTGTTAGAGTGCTGGGTTAGAGGAAGTGAAAGCCTACAAGCCTAGGCTCATGGGAGAGGAAAAAAATATATAAAATAGGTAAAGTATTTCAAAAACATTTTGAAGAAAGTTGAAGAAGAAAAGAGCTCATGAGATGGCTCAGTAGGTTAAAGTTCTTGACACAATGACTGAGGTCCTGAGTTTGAACCCTGGACACACATGGTAGGAGATGACCAGGTAGCTTAGAGTTATCCTCCACCTCCGATCCTCACATGCAGGCCATGGTATGAGCATGCTTAGGCATATACACACACCCACAAACTAGATAAGTGAAATTTTTAAAAAATGTAACAAAAATGAGTAATCGGGTGTGATACAGGATGGGGGAGAAAGCAGCCAGCCTCCACTAAGTCAACTCATCCAAAGATACAGAGAACTCAAGATTGCTGAACACTCTTGTACCAGGGTAAGACAGTGACAGCTAAAGGAACTGCTGCTGCCCAGACACTCAACAGAGGCTAGACCAAGATGGCTTGGAAAGGACTGTCATTATGCCTGTGTTAGAGTGAGAGCCAATTCCTTCTACAAATGTGTGGGAATGTAATAAATAGAATGCCTGGGGGAAATCTCTTGGGTAAATGGCTCTAATCAAGTGGCATAAAATAGTTCCATATCAGTTGAGTATTATCGCAAAGCAAAGGAAAGCAAAAAACTTCCCTTTGCATAAAAGTAATTCTAAAACACCACTTACTACAATTTATTCCCCATCAATAACAGATTTCGGTTTCTTTTGTCCAAATATTACTCTACTTTTCCATTTCCTCTCATGAAAGGAGACTCAGTCTTAAAGCTAATTTGGTATTTATTTCTTAAAGATTCACTAGAGATTTGGGGGAACACATAATGCTATCTTAAAGAAACTTGTGAACGAACTCAGTATTCTCCCTTCCCCCATATATATCCTCACTTGTGCTAGCAAATGCAAATAAGAAAATTCATGTTTCTTTCATGGTTTCTAACACAACCCAGTGTTAGATGGTTTCAATTGTTCAATAAAAGAGGTTTTTTTTTTTAAAGTCTGAACATATCTATGACAAATTATTAAAATTTTAATCCTCTAAGTATTCTACTGATCTATTACTCATAACAGCATAATTTTAGTGTCATTACTTAAGCTTGTAGTGAAGTCTACACTAAAACAACTTTTCAGAATGTCTTGAAACAAGATTATCTAATAAGCGATAGTTATGAGACACCAGCATTAAGTACTGTGAATTCTTTCCTACTGGTGGATATAAATCATAGCTTCACATTCCTTTCCCCATTCCCAACTGGCAGAAGAAAATCATGTACTTTACCTGAGCATGTACAACAGGGTCTTCCTGAGGCTTTCTACATTGTAATGCATTCTGAGACACTATACCGAGCAAAACTACTTTAATTTTGGTGGATTTCAATGAGAGAAAAGTATTTTTATTTTCTGCCATAAACTGGGAATGATATTACAATGCAAGTACAAACAAAATCTACCCATCTATGTGTCACATACTTATATCAAGTAAACGTCACAGAATTAATCTTGCTAAGCGATATGATGATGCACTTAGGAGACTATTTCATATGGATTTTCTTCTTTTATTGGTGCATTTTATTTGGTTTGCAAAGTAGGGCATTTTATTGTGACATTTTCATATATATATATATATATATATATATATGCATTATTACACTATACTTTGTACTCATTTGTTCCCTGCCCTCCCCAACTTGTCAGTCTTATCTTTCCTCAAAATAGTTTCTCCTTGTAGTTCACATTTTATATATTCAACTGCCCTTCTTTGTCTTCAATCCCTTCTCTCTTTAGCTTCCTTCCTTCCTTTTCTTAATATATATATATATATATATATATATATATATTCTGCATATGAGATTAAAAGCTTTTTGTCAGTCTTATTTCTCTGTGAGTGATGTGCAGTTCCACCCATTCCCTGCAAATGCCATACATTCATTCCTCTGTACAGAGGAATACATGTGTACATACCATCATGCATCTGCCCCATGTTGTCTTTATTAATTCACTTGTTGCTGGGCACTAGAAGACTGGATCGATATATTGCCTATTGTGACTACTAAACATCTCTGTTGTGTGCCGACACAAAATCTTCCTTGTGTATACCCGGAGGAGTATAGCTGGATCATGTGGTATTTCTATTTTTAGATATTTTGAGGAACCTCCATCCTGATTTCCATAGTAGCTTCCCAAGTTTACATTTCCCCGGGGTAATGTATACAGACTCCCCTCCCTCCACCACCTCACCAGCATTTGAAGTATTTAATTATTGTAGCACTATTCTTGAGGTCTTTTCCTAGTCCATGTCTGCATACTTTATGTACAGAGGCTAGGATTTGGATCAGAAAAATGTTCTGCTTACAGATTTTAACTCCGATGGTCATTTTCCTATCATGTCCAAAATTTCTCTGCTTAAGAGTTCATTCTATCCCCTAAAAATGCAACAGCTCAAATATTTGGTTATAACTTCTATGACTACAAAATCACTCAAATAGATCCGTAGACCGGACCATTTAATGACTGAACCAAAGCAGCGAGCATCCTAGATTGCTTCAGAACTCTAGAGGGTTTCGTGTTGTCATCCTTTGCCACCCTTAATTACCACCACTCTTCAAAAGAAAGCACCTGACAGGATCCTTCCTGAAGGAAAAAAGTCACCAGTTGAGGGAAAACAACAGATAGTTGCTACCTTATGAACCAAGACACAAAACTGCGTATCTTTAACTGTCTCCATGTGCGTGCAACAGAAAGATGAACGCTGCTCCTACTAAGCCTAGTGCTAGTCCGAATACAGACAAGAATCACTGTTAGAGGTACTAACCTAAAAAATCACTATGAAAAAATTAACTGAAGCAATCTATCTTCCTTTAAACCCAGGAAGCCTTCAATATGTCACTAACCACTTCTGTGAGTGAGCTGAAGAAGCCTTTGGTTTGCCTCGGAAGATGTAAACTGAAAACTGTTTTATCAAATGTAAAATGAAGGAACAACTCTGTGAGTCCCGGAAAGCAAAAATCCCCAGGGATCACGTGACCACACTGCAAGGCAGACCCCCCCACCCCCCACCCCACCCCACCCCCACACACACAAAAGTCACTTAGAGGCAACTCTGAGGACCCAGGACAGGCTGCCCACTCAGATAGGCCCAGGAGACTGTAGTGACGCCTGGCCATGCCCTTACCCCGGTCAATAATAACAAGAGAAAGGCTGCTAATGAGCAGTTAGGCTCCTGCACCTTTGCAGCGGCCCCAGCAGAGGCTGGAAGTTTCCAGTTTGTTTATTCTCTGGGGCTTTAAACAGCTTGCCCAGTCTGAGAAGGGGAAAACCAGGATGAGGCCACAAGCTTTAGATTCCGGGAGTCCCTCTGTTGCTGCTGGGTGAGGCAGGCCACCCAGCTGCTCAGGGCTGGCCGCAGGGGCAAGGAGAACAATCTCCCCACTCCTTGCAGGTCCCCACTGCGGGCCCACAGAGCCTTGGACCGCAGTCCCGCCTGGAAGTCCCTTCCTTGCTTCTCCCCAGCGTGGGGACGCGTGATCGTGCTTTCCAGGGCTGAGCAAGATCCCGGGAGGGCGTGGGAAAGGATTCTGCCAGGACTAGGAAGAGGGCTGCGTGCCCGGGGAGTCCCGGCTGGCGAGGGCGCTATCACTTACTCAGTGGCTTCCAGACCTGGGGGACCACGTTCGCGACCTCCTGGAGCTGCCAAGCACAGTCTGCACAGCAAGACCGCAGTGGATCTCAGAAGAAGGGCAGCTGCGCTGGCTCTGGACTGAGAGGCAACGCTGGATCGCACCTGTCGGTCCCCGCGCGGGTTCCCGCAGGGCACTCGAGGCCACGCCGCTCACACACCCGGCGCGTTCTGTCAACCTGCCCTATGGGCGCGGCGGGATCCACGGAACACCCTCACAGCCTGTTCCCCCCACATTGCTGGAAACAGTCACTTCTCGCCTTTGTTTCTCCCTGCCATGACTCAAAGAATTCTCTGGTGTCTCTTCCCTACTGCACAGGACATCTTTCCACATTTCCGTTCCATTCCTCTTCCCCTTCTCCAGCCCTCAAACACTAGAAAAGCAAGTAGCTGAGCAAACCTACCATGGTGCGGTCACGCGAGACCAAGGGCACCGGGCTGCAGGTGTCCCTCCTCCTCCGCTGCTCTTAGCCTTGGGGTCGGGCAGGCAGACACTGGAGGAAGACTGCCTGGAAGGCTGTGTGTGAGAAACTAGCTGCTCTGAGTCCCTCCCACTCTTCCCAGGCTCAGCTGGAGAACTGAGTCCTGCTCCCTGCCCAATCGCCACCCTCCAAACCACCAAAGACACACACACACACACACACACACACACACACACACACACACACACACTTACTACTTCATGGAAGGAAACAAGAGAGAGAAAAAAGGAGGAGAGACTCTAGGAAATGTTGGCATATTAAAAAAACAAAACAAAAACATTTTCTCTAGTACAAATCAGTACAGAGCAACTGTAGTTTCCGTAATTTGAGACTCCGACTATGTGGGGGAAGTTTCTCTCTCCTTGGTTGGCTTTCCTGACCTGGCTTTTAGGTTTGAGGTCAATCTACTCACTGCGAAGATAATTTCGTGGTCACAGAAATGTCATTTCTTTTGAGTAAGATCTTAACTCTATTTGGTTCACTACACTCAATTCTATTTGCTGTTAATACATGTGTGTGTAAATTGTTGTTTTATTTTTTAAATTATTTTTACGCACATGTGCGCACGCGAGTGCATGCGCGCACACACATACACACACAAACAACCAATTACTCTTGATGTCTTTTCAATCCTTCAACTCCATGAAGTCTGAGACAAATAGTTCCTGAGAGTCTCCTGACATACCTACTTCCTGACTCATCACTTGCATTGGTCCCACTGAGGCTCCCAGCGTATGAAAATGTTTCCTTCAGTTTTGCCTACGCCATAGACAGCACCAGTAAGACTCAGCGTAAAGAAAGGATGGAAGTGGACAGAAAAATAATTAGTCAGAAACATCAGGACAGCTGCACGAACCAGGGAAACTTTGACCTTAAGGTCCAACAAAGCCTCATAGTTGCTTTGTTGTTGACGGTTTAGTCTTTGCTGTTGTTTTCTTGCCATCTCACAAATTTCTCTTACCCCCAGATTAATTTGTGACGTACTCTTAGATCAGTAAAGCAATGTCTATCCTCAGCCAACTTTGAACTTAAGACCCAAAAGGAAACAAAAATATAACTCACAATAAAAAGGAGCCAGCCCTATTAATTTTAAAGTAAATAAAGTAATATAAACATTCAGAGGAAAAGGAACACTACTGGGACAGATAAAAATGTTTCTGAAATAATGCTGACAATTTTGAATCTTGAAGGGTCGTTTAATTTTTGGAGAAGGATGATGTGGAAGGAACCGGTTGCTAGCAGAGGAAACAAAGGAAGTCCATGAAGAGGTGGGAAAGTGGGGCCCAGTGGCCAGAAAACAGGACTGATTGGATGGGGTTGAAGTTAAAGGTCAGAAATTAAACTGAGTAAAGGAAAGTGTAGGAAGATGCATAGGGCACAGGATATTGCCTCTGCAACGCTGGGAGGTTCATATTAAGACTCTTGATGCTATCTTTCCACATGGACAAGCCTCTTTCCTGGAGTCCCTCCTTTCTGAGACGGGATCTGCTGAGCAGAGAAGGGGCACCTGAATGTTATAGCATCTTCAGGTCTATTCTGACTTAGGGCTGGTGTGTAGGTTAAAGCCTACTTTCCTTCACTCTCCTGAGAATAGGAAAAGCCTTAACAGTTCAGTATAAATGCAGACAAGGGCAGTTTTTCAGTGCAAACCAAGTCTTCTGTAACCTCCTTGTCACTTTCAGAGAATGTAAATGATTTAGGTAGACCCATTACCATCAGTAAGTACATAAACTATATTCTCCGGTGAAAGCGTAACATCTGTGTGAAGCTTCACAGTTTCACAGTTTCAACTGGCTGTTCTGTCGTTGTGATGACTTAACCGAGGTTTGCTGCATTCCCCACCCCCAAGTTTTTTATAATGAAGTTTTAATTTAAAAAAAAAAATTGAAAGAAGAAAGGTTCATAGGCACCAGCAGTGAATAATCTGATACTGAGCTTTCCTGTGAGGGGAAACCTTATTAATTCCAATTTCATTGCTTGTCATGGGTCTGTTCAGTTATTTATATACTCTGGCTTTAATTTTGATTGATCATATGCTAAAAGTTCACCAAAGTATTCTAGGGTTTTGAGCCTTTGAGAAGCTTGTTTTCAAAATGTCCCCTAACTTAGTGCTGAGTTGTACTTGAGTCTGTTGTCGGGACACTATTCTCTCCTCTAATTTTGTTGCCTTGTGTTTTCTTCCTTTCTTGACAGATTGGCTAATGGTTTGCCAATCCTAGTAACTTTTACAAAGAACCAACTCTCTCTTGTCTGGTTGATTCTGTGTTTTCCTCCTTTAGTCTCTGTTTCATTCCTAATCCTATTTCCATTTCTTCCCTATCCAGTTATTTCTTGCCATCTACTGGATTTGGGATTGATTTCTTGTAGCTTTTCAAGAGCCTTGAGCTGCACCTTTAGGTTGTTTATTTGATTTCCCTCCCTCTTCTCTCAAAGCTATTAAGATTCCACTCAGTGCGGCCTTGGCCGTGTCCCAGAGATTCAGTTAGGTTGCACTCTCATTTTCATTGGACTCCAGGATTTTTAAATACCCTTTCTGATTCCTCGAGTGATCTGCTATTTATTTTAAAATGTTAGTCTCCCAGGTTTTGTGTGGTTTCTGTAGTTTCTCTTGTTGAACCACAAAAGATGATGAAAGTGATTTTACTTTAAAAATAGAAAAGAAAATGAAAAGGAAATGAAGGATGCAGATGAAATTATACCATAGTATCTGTATGGGCCTAGAGTAATTATAAGGATTCTTCTAAAAGAAAAGAGACAGAAGGTCAGTGTCAGAGTCAGACAGCTGGAGTGAGAGCGTGAGAGAAAGGCTTCGCATTGCAGTTTCCAGGCTTGAGAATGGGAAACGGTGTGATGCTTGCTGCCTCCAAAGGGGGATAAGAGGAGGTTATTTTTATCTTAGTTTGTTCAGGAAAGAAAGCTGCCCCCCTTGCTACCCTGATTTCAGTCTAGTCAAACTCAGTTCCGACTTCTGTAAAAGTTACAAACTGAAGACTTTTAAAAGCACTACTGGGAGTTATTTGTTATGGCAACAAACAGGAAATTCATAGAGCATTTTGATAGCATGGGAAGTGGGAAGTGATTGAAAGAATACCTAAAAATGCATCTCTGGAACTGGGCAATAGCAAAGGCTGGATGATTTTTGGAGTCAGCTTTTGAAATATCCAGATTTTGTTAATAACCATTTCAATAGACCGCAATCTCAGGTAAGAATAATGGTGGAATTAAAATTGTCCTGTTTGAGAATACATAAATCATTAGGAACAGAGGTTGGATGGAAAAAATAAAATGAACATTAACATTGTGGGTGGAAACGGAAGTGAGTTAGGTGTTATGGGAAACCTCAGGGAACAACCGCCTCCCCCCATTCTACATAGTGGTAGCAAGCTCAGCAAGGTGCACAGAATACATTTGTGGTAATAACAATTTGTATGCTTAGCAGAGATTTCTCAGCTGGGCCTTGAAGCTGCAGCCTTGTTTCTTGTTTCTCTTTGTTTCTGTTGAAGTATGTGAGAAAGGCAGACTGAAGCAAGGACTGTTAAGCAACATGGAAATAGATGGTTTAACCCCCTGTTTATGTATGTTTTAGTGTGTGCATGAAAAAAGGGAAAGAGGGAGGGAGGAAAGGAGGGAGAGAAGGAGGGAGGGAGGAAGGGAAAGAGAGAGGAGAGACAGAGAGACAGAGAGAAGAGAGGAGAGAGAGAGAGAGAGAGAGAGAGAGAGAGAGAGAGAGAGAGAGAGAGAGAGATTACCATTTGGTTGAAGTGTATGTGCACGTCTACAGAGACCAGAGGAGGACATTGGGTACCCTATCCTGTTGCTTTGTACTTTATTCCCCTGAGATAAGGACTTTAACAGAAACTGGAGCTAAGTCAGTAGCCACCAATTTCCAGTGAGAGCCCTGTTCATGTTTTATATGTGGGTTCTCGGGATTTGAACTCAGGTCCTCGTGAGAGCAATATTCTTAAGGCAGTCATCTCCCTGTCCTGTAAGCTCTTCTATTTGCTGAGGACTTTTCAAGCCCCTCTAGTCACATTCCAAAAGATGCATTATGCTAATTGTTTGGGTAAAATTAAATATATTTTTTTTTTACTTTTGGAACATTGGTGTAACTGATGAATTCTGAAGTTGGGAAATTAAATCTATAAATATAAAACTCTGTAAATGCTTAATTTATCTTAAAGCCATAGTTATATTGGATATCTTGCCAATATTTGAGCCCTGATAGATTACATTGACACTAGTTTTCCCTTGTATATGTGATTTTGAGAAGGAAATATGTTATAGATCTTAAGGGACTTAGTGCTACTTAGTGCACTATCCATCCATGAGGACAACTTAAAGTGCACCGGCTTTGGGAACTGACATGCAAATGGAGGCTATATACACTGACTTCCAGAGCAGTAAGATGAGTGTGTTCGTGACTGCTATAAACTCTACGTTTTTGAAATTCATTTCAAGGCACTTGGGATATTTTTCACCTAAGATATTTCTCATGAATAAAAGTTGACTGGTTTTAAAGCAAGAATTCAGCAAGAGAACAACATAATGTCTAATTAAAAGAGTCAAAAAGAATTTATAGGAAGATAGCTATAATTAGGATCTTAATTTATGTGGGGTCCTCATTACCTTATTTTTCAATAATGCTTTCCCCCTCCCCCTCTTTCTTGGTCCCTCTTACCCAAGCCTTATGTTTTTCAAGGACTCTAGGCTCCCTATGAAATAATAGAACACTTGAAGAAAGATTTTGCTTTATTCATGTGTTTCTCTCTCTCTCTTTCTCTCTCTCTCTCTCTCTCTCTCTCTCTCTCTCTCTCTCCACACACACACACACACACACACACAC
>OU015751.1:114113909-114128023 GCA_907169655.1 Acomys percivali
TTTTAACCATCGAGTCCATCCTATCGACCCTCCTTACTGGTTTTTAAAAATTCTTTCATCTTTCAAAGATTTATTCTCGCATATAAACATTCCGCCTACAGTTTCCCCTTCCTCCTCTCTTTCCAGGTCCTCAAATCCACCGCCCTTTCCACCCCTCCCCCCCATAGTCCACTCCTCCTCTGAAAAAGGCAGGCCTCCTAGGGATATCAACCTAACACCTTATATCAGACTGCAATAATATAGGGCACCTATCTCATAGTAAGGCTGAAAGAGGCAATCCAGTAGGAGGAAAAGGGTCCCCAAAGAAGGTAAAAGAGTTAGAGACAGACCCTGCTCCCACTGTTAGGACGGACACACACACACACACACACACACACACACACACACACACAAACACACACGGAGCTACACAACCATGACATATATGAAGATGATCTAGTCAAACCCATGCAGGCTCCTTAATTGTGTCTCAGTCTCTATGAGCCCCTGTGAGCTCATGTTAGTTATTTCTGTGGGTTTCTTTGTGGTATCCTTGACCCTCTTGGTTCCTACAATCATCCATCCCCCTCTTTCACTGGATTTTCAGAGCTCCACCTAATGGTTTGCCTATGGATCTCTGCATCTGTTTCCACCAGTTGCTGGATGAAGCCTCTCTGATGACAACTGGGTTAGGCACTGATCCATGAGTATAACAATATACCATTTAGGAAATATTTCATTGGCTTTTTTTTCTTTTTCTTTTTTGCCAGTCATGTTTGGTTCTAACCTATGTCTCTGGGTTATCTAGCGTCTGGGTCCTGGTCCTCCAGGAAGTGTCAGGGATGAGCTCCCTTTTGTGCAAAGGATCTTAAGCTGGACCAGTCATGTGGTGGTCACTTCCATAAGTTCCATACCATCTTTACCTGAGCACATCTTGCAGGCAGGGAAAATTGTAGGTTGAAGGTTTGAGGGCTGAGTTGGTGTCCCAATCCCTCAACTAGATGTCTTCACTGCTTACAGAAGATGACCAGTTTAGGCTCTGTATTCCCCATTACTAGGAGTTTTAGCTAGGGCCACCTTGTAGACCCCTCATATTTTTCATTGTACTAACTTTCTACCTTGCCCCTGAACCTCTCCTCCCCAATTCAGGCTGTCCCTCCCAGCGCTCTCTCCCTCCATCCTTCCCCTGCCTGATCCCTCCTGATTCCATCCCCATGCTTTCCCAGTCCACCCACAGTATCTATTCTATTCTCCCTTTCCAGGGAGATCCAATATAGTCTCCCATTGAGCCTTCCTTGTTAACTAGCCTCTCTAGGGCTGTGGAACGTAGCCTGATTAATTATCCTTTTTCTTAAAGCCAATATTTACTTATAAGTGAATACATACTATGATTGTCTTTCTGAGTCTGGGTTACCTCACTCAGGATGATTATTTTTTAGTTCCATCTATTTGCCTGCAAATTTCATGATGCTATTATTTTTTTAATAGGTGAGTAATATCATTGTATTAATGTACCACATTTTTATATATTCTTTTTTTTTTGAGGAACATCCAAATTGTTTCTAGTTTCTGCTTATTATGAATATAGCTTTTGTGAATATAGTTGAGCAAGTATTCTTGTGGTAGGGTGGAACGTCCTTTGGGTATACGTCCAAGAGTGGTAAAGCTGGGTCTTGAGGTAGATGGATTCCTAATTTTCTGAGAAACCACTAAATTGATTTACAAAGTGGCTGTACAAGTTTGCACTCCCACTGGCAAAGGAGGAGTGTTCCCCTTGTTCCACATCCTCTCTAGCATGAGCTGTCACTTGTAGTATTGATCTTAGCCATTCTGACAGGTGTAAGATGAAATTTCAAAGTAGTTTTGATTTGCATTTTCCTAATGACTAAGGGTGTTGAACATTTCTTGAATTGCTTCTCAGCCATTTGAGATTCTCCTGTTGAGAATTCTGTTTAGATCTGTTTAGGGCAGAAGAGGGAGGGAGGGAGGGAGGGTGGGAATGGGAAGATGGGAAGATACAAGTGAGGGAGCTAACAATCAGGATGTAATCTGAATAAATTATAATAAATTAAATTTTTTTAAAAATTAAAAAAGAAAGGAACCCAGATAGAAAAAAAAATAGAAGAAGAATCCCTCCTCACTCTTTAAAGAAATATCCCAAAGTTATAAGAGCCTCTTCCTTCCAGCAAAGAAGGACTGATGCACAAAGACCAGTTTGTAAATGTTGAATGGGTGTCAAGAACAATCAAAGCCTATTTTAGTCAGTTAAGTGTTCTCTTGTTTTAATATAGTACCAAGGAAAGCTCCCTCCCTCCCTCCCTCCCTCCCTCTCTCTCTCTCTCTCTCTCTCTCTCTTGTTTTATAGCTTTATGTGATAATGTATGATCTGAGAAAAATAATATAGCTGTTACAAACAGTTTGTTTCCTGCTTACCAACCTATGATGTTTTTATTAATGAGATAATTGGGAACGTTTAGATACATAGAGTGAGTACGTGTTGATTCTGCTTTTGAGTCAAACTTTACTTTAGAAATTATGGAGTTTCTCTGATGTTTGCACCTGCATTTCATGGGTGTGGCTTCCTCTGGATCTCAGACTAAAGAAGGATCCAAGAAGAGTCAGGGACTTCCAATGACAGTCTCATGGATAGGCCCCAAAGGTTCATCCTGAGTTATGATTGAAAGAAAAGAAAGTGCTTCAAACCGCACAGGAGAGAACTGTATTTTAATATTTTTTTTAAAAGGCAAATTTTGCTATGGAAGACTTGTTAGAATCTCATCTTATGAAAATGACAGTTGTGACTGCTATGTTCCTATTTATGAAATGCTTAGTTTAAACAGCTGAAAATATTACTGAAGGGAAATAGCACCTCACCAAATCTCTTCCTTACTATTTTTCAGAGAGGTCTATTTTGCTATGATTTTAAATTGAAAGCCAGATACTTTGCTTTGTAACATGGCAGAAGATTTATAGCAAAATACTAAATACTAAGAAAGCAGATAAAAAAAAACAAACAAATAGTGCTTTTGAGGTTTCACCTGGCTGTGTTTTTATAAGCAAGATAAGACTAGACTCAGTGGGAAAGGAGAGTATCACTTGAGAGCCAATGGTCCAGATGCCAATGGTCCAGATGCCAATGGTCCAGACGGCAATGTTTGTTCCCTTAAGACACTGAGCCTTGTTGCCTGGAGTTTGGCCAGAGGAGACAGGAGATGCAGCTGGCCACTCCCAGGCCATCAGAGATCAACAGTAGAAGCAACATCGAGTGCAGGAATCGAGACAGCGTTTTCACACTAAATGCCTTGTCTTTGTGGCTTGGAAAAGAACAGGAGAGAGGCATCTCCTTCCTGAGAGTTTCATACCTCAAGCCAGGACTTCCGCAGTGCTAGATCAACACCAACTCTGTATCTCGCAAGTGTTAGGCAGAATCTTTATTTTAAAATGAGCATCTATTGAGAAAGTTCTGGGACTTCTACAGAGGCAAATTTACACAGATCTTCACGGAGGGAATCCACTTTAAAGATAAAACTTTATAAATGGAGCCTCAAAATTAACCTTTATAAATGAAGTCTCAAAAAAAATATTTTTAGATGGAGTGTCAGGAAGATGAGCTGCAACAAGAAAGGGTCCTAGTTTCACTGATGTTCCTGTGATAAAGACACCTGACAAAATTCAACACAGAGGACGAAGGAGTTTACTTGCATTTACAATTCCAAAGTAAGGGCCTTGAGAGACGGCTTAGCATCTATGAGCTCTTGCTGCTCTTCCAGAGTACCTGAGTTCAATTCCCAGGACCATCACTGGATGGCTCATAGCCCAAAACTCCAAGTCCAGAGGATTCAACACCCTCTCTTCCCTCAACACAAACCCACAAACCCACAGATACATAGATACATGAATAAAAACAAAATAAAAACATCTGGAGTACAGCCTATCTTTGTGGTACAGTTAAGGCGTGGACAACTAGTCATAACACATCTACAGGTAAGAGCAGAAAGAAATGAATGTACACCCTTGGTTGTCTCTCTTCCTCTCAATAGGCCCTATAAACTAAAAATTTTACTACCTCCCAGTAGCACTACAGGTTAGAAAACAAGCCTTTAACACTTGAGGAATTGGGGGGACATTAAATAGCCAAACAACATCATTATTCAAAATAGAATATAAAGTAATCACTTTAATATATTTAAAGATAAAATGTAAACATTAACCAATTTGAAGCTAGAATCAAAGAGAATTTCCAGAAAAGTACAATAATTAGAATTGTTAAATTAGACTTAGAATGAGTTAAATTGCATAATGGAGAAAATTAAAAATAATGTTAATTTATAACTCAGAAAGTAGTCCAGATTAAAACAAAAAGTAAGATAAAAATAGAAAAATAGGATAAAATATATAAATAATAATACAAGGAGAGACTAGAGATGCAGAGAAAGACAATTTATTCTGTGAGAAAACACCTGAGATTTTTCCAAAATTTAGGTTAAATAATTTATGCTCTGATTACCCCAACAATTCCTAATTATAATTTTAAAGTTTTTCTTAAGAAAGACTTTCATGTAGTCCAGGCTATCCTCAAACTCAATGTATTATGTAATCAAAGATGATTTTGCACTCCTGAGTCTGTTTCTGCCTCTCAAATCCTGGGATTATATGTCTATCCCATTATATATTCCTTAGGAAATAACTAAGGTTTTAAAAGTTCACTCGTAACTTTTTTGTTAAAATGACTAAACCATAGGTAATGTTAGAACCAGCAAGAAGCAGGCGTATCGTGTACAACAGAACAGCAGCAACCAATTGCCAGCTTTGCTGACTCCTTAAAAGATGCAAATAAAGGCAAGAGAAAGCAGGCCAGGATGCAAAACATCCTAGGATGTGATGAAAGAAAAATACCTGTCAGAATCGTATTTTGTGTGGAGCAAACTGGCCTTCGAGAATTGGAGATCAGGTGTGAAGGGAGAATGCTCCTTGATACCATGTAGCCAACATGTAATAATTAAAGTCTATAAACATCAGAGGGGGTAGGAGGGATGTAGAGGGAGTTGAAGGGGGTGGAAGTGATAGGGTGCTCGTGAATGAAATTCTCAAAGTTGTTATTAAATGTAAAATGTAAATAAAAAACAAAAACAAAAAAACAAAAAACAAAAAGAACCCAGCTAACCACAACAGTTTTTAAAGGCTTTGTATAACCTGCACTACAAAAAAGGGAATTTCTCAGACAAAGTTATGGTGCGGGAAGGCAGTGAGCAAAGAGAATTCATTTAGGTTAAAGCAGTTTTATTATCATAAAAAGAATTGGATTCCATTATGGCATTTTTTTTTCCGAACAAATTTGCTTTGCTATTTCTTTTCCTCACTTCTTCCCCCTCGCCATTGTACCCTCCTGTCAGCAGTATTTTCCTTTCTGATTTCATGTCACATATGATCTTCAGCCTACCCCACGCCCCTTCCTTTCTCCACACCTCTTGTTCTCATATCATTTCCCATTTAATTGTATAGCTCATAACTAACCCCTCTCATTTAGTCCACTGTTGACAATGGGAGAACGCCCCCCCCCCCATAGGCTCATATGTTAGAAAGCTTGGTCTCCAGTTGGTGGAACTGTTCGGGACGGATGGGAAGGTGTGGCTTTGTTAGAGGAATCGCGTCACCGGGGGTGGGCGCTGAGCTTTCTAAAGCCCACACCGTCCCAAGTCTCCCTTTTCTTCCCCCATCCCAAGCTCTCTGCTTCTAGTTTTTGTTTCAACATGTAAAGCTTTCAGTTATGGCTCCAGGGCTAAGCCCTGCCTGCTGCCATGCTCCCTGCCATAGTGATCACAGTCTCGACCCTGGGGAAACTCTAAGCGCAGTAGCTCTTCGTTCTGCAAGTTGACTTGCTCATGGCGCCTCTTCGCAGCAACGGAAAAGAAATTAAGACACAGATTTAAATGTGAGGATTTGCATAACTGAAAAATACAGCTGCTTGTCTTTATGAGTTTAGGTGACCTTACTTAATGTAATGATACTTTCTATATCCACCCACTTTGCTGCAAATTTCATAAGTTCATTTCTCTTTACAGGTGAATGGAATTCCATTGTGAATATGCGGCATATTTTTATTTTCCAAAGTAAATAGGAAGTTTCCTCTACGCATTGGCATAAACTAAATGAACTGTGTCAATTTTTAATTTTAGAATGTCTGTTTATTAAAGACAGTCTAAGACAAGCTGAAAACTAAATTAAATGTGACATACAACACACAATTACAAACAGATGAAAATTTTGCTAGTAAGTAGTTTTGCCTGCATGCGTTCTAATTTCCTTTGATCTATTTCCAAAAGCTTTGATTTCAGAGAAGTTATTTTATAGGGACTAATGCCATTGACCAGATGGCTTGGTGAGTCTTGTGCAGGGGTATAATTACATCAGTTCCATGTAAAGGGTGATTAACATGTTTCTTGTTTTTTAATTGAATACTTACATTAGGTACTTTTTATTAAGCATGAATGCCAAATTCTATTTGTTTTATGGGCAATAGTAACTATTTACTGAGTTTTTGTCATAATTATTATCACAGCTCTATATCGTTTACACTTCTGCTGGGCATGGTGGCACAAACCTTTAATCCCAGCACTCAGGAGGCAGAGGCAGGCAGATCGCTGTGAGTTCGAGGCCAGCCTGGTCTACAAAGTGAGTCCAGGACAGCCAAGGCTACACAGAGAAACTCTGTCTCAAAAAACAAAACAAAACAACAGCAAAACAAAAAACCCCACAAAAACCCAAAAACTTTTGTAATTTCCCTGGCAAAATAAGAGATATTTTAAAGAAAGGCCTTTATCTCACTACCTTCAGCTGTCAGACTACTGAAGGAATGGACAGAAAAGAGTTAGAATTTCCCTAGAAATGCCATGGTCGGAAAAGGGACCTGCTGAAGATGGCACTAGGAAAAGACACTTGCCTCCCAGAAACATATTCCACCGAGTTCTGAGAAACAGCATTGTCTTGAAGGAAAGACTGGAGCTATGAAAATGATGGGTCCAGGAGGGACCACATCTGGACAAAGATTGATTAGTTATGAATGCCTCTTAACCTCACTTTAATAAAATCTCATGTCCATATCATTAGCATTACCAAAAAATAAAAATAAACAGATGCTACTCTTCCCAGTGTGACTGTGTCTCCTTTCTCTGTTTTCACTCTTTCTTGTCTCTTCAGTGGTATTAGAGATAGTGGCTGAGCCTAGCTTATCAATAAGGGGCTGCCAGAGAGGCCAGGATTTTACTCCAAAATCTCTGGCTCATCTTATGTTTATGTTCTTTGCTCTTGGTTGACATTTAATAATTTTCCCTACTTATCTGGAACTTGCCTGTTGAGAGTAGTCATTATATCAACATTATCAAATTCATCTTAAGATAACACGGAGCATAGATCACAAGGAACCTTAAAAATAAACCATGAAAGAAACTAATACCCAGCTCTGGGCTGATCATTCTGCTTTTCAGCGTGAAGACCATCAGTGTTACAGTGATCACGTGAGGACAACGAGCAGACATGTTGATCCTCCTTTCCACACTCAGAAGTCCTTAGCCCTCATCCTTATTAATCTATTCACTGAAAAGTAAACCAGAGAAATAACTTGTTCATGATCAGACACTTGATTTATTCTAGTGCTTTTATCGAATAACCATTATATCTAAGTACTTTTTACAGGGGATTAGGAACAAGACAATGAGAGCCACTGTTGCAACGGTTCTCCCAACAGAGTATGATAGACAGCTTAAAAATTAAGTGATGCATATGCAGTGTCATATGGCAACATGCATGGGGGGAAATGGGGCTAAAAGGGAAGATAAGTGGGAGCGTGCATAATACAGATGGGAAGGGCAAGGAAGGGAAAGTTAACTTCTCAACCAGACTCAGCTGTGTGGTGCACTGTTTCTTTAAGTCTCCTGCATTTTGTGACATCCACTCAGACTCCTCATCAGTAAAGCAGACACCATTGTATGTGATTTGCACAGGAAGAGGTGCTAACAGGAAAGACCCAAGGGTGGCATTCGGGAACGAGAAGGAAATACTATTGGCGAGATGAGCTTCCTGCTATGTGGGATGGTGATAGAAGTCTTCAGACCCTTCGTCCCTGGGGGTGGGGTGGGGGGAGCGGTTCACAGCTCTTGCCTGAGAGGACAGTTCTTCCCCTTTCACTTTGACATCTAAGTCTCCCATGAAATCAGAATCCAAATTCAACCTCTGGCTGGCAAGGGATTCTGGGAACCATCATTTCGCTCTCTGCGTTGTGTGGTGCTAAATTGATAACAGAATCACAGGCAACTTTGGGAAGTAAACTTATCATCATAAATTATGCAAATGTTTACTTTTATCCAAGTAAAGTGTGTTTGTTGTGATATTAAACTTGTTCATTTAAGTTATTAACGACTTGACTAGGTTTGAGCTAATTAAGGCATTTGGAGCATAAAGAAAATGTCATTGGACCGAAACACACTAGCCTGCAGTACAGGCTGTGTAGAAAGCTCTGTTCAGGTCTTTTTTTTTTTTCCTTTGAGTTCCTTAATAGGTCAGTATAAGAATCAAGAGCTGTCTGAACATTAATTTATTCAATCATATTTCATATCCATTATTAACTTTTTAAGACTGCCATAATAAATTGTCACAAATCTTGTGGCTGAAAACAAGAGAAATATTTTTTTCTCAGAGATCCCGGGCACTAGAACCCGTGGTCCAGGTGTGTAGGGAATGTCTTCCTATTTGTAATGGGATGAACTTATACCATCAGTGGCATGCGCCAATCATTTAGGGTTATGCTTTATGTTTGCTTAAATGAGAAAAAGAGACATGACATAGCCAATGTTCCCCCAAGAACTCACAGTCTAGAAAAGAAAAAGGAATTGGAAAATAATTAGAGCACCATGACACAAATGATAAAACTGAGGTGAGCACTAGGTTCTTAAGGATCCCACAGTCTAGTATTAAATATTTAATGTTGCTGGCCCTTTAAATGACTCTCTGCCCTCCAGTGATTCTTGGACTTTTGGGAACAGGGGAGGATATAAAGGCTAGCAGAGGCTGAGAGCTGAGATAGTAGTAACAGAGAGAGTAGGACGGGGAATAGACAGAAGTAGGTTCAAGTAGACAGAAAAGTAGGGACAGAGAAGAACTAAGATTTAGTAGGACAAGAGAGAAGAAAAGAGGTTAAGCAGAGTAAAGACAAGAGACAGTTAAGAGTGTATTGGGCTAGGGAGAAGAGAAGACAGCTGGTGACAGTTGAGCTGGGAGAAACCGAGCTGAGCCAACGAAGACATTGTGAGGAGAGAGAAGAACCCAAAGAAACTCACAAACAATGCAGTTAAAAAGATAATATATAAAGAACTTCAAAAGAAACATTTTACATAAAAAGCTACACCGCAGAGGGTCAAGAATCATATTTGAAGAGTTTAGATCTTTGAAGTGTGAATTCAAGACTGGCTAAATCTTTCCTTAATAGAAATATAAATGGTTGTCACAAAGGTGGAAATTAGACATTTGGAAGCTGGATTGGTTAAGAAGGTCTTGAAGTTGTACAGTGCTTAGTAAATTGCCAGATTGAGAGTCAAGGTCGCTACCATGGACTTGTGCTGAGTATATGGACAGGAATGTCATGCTTGGTGTCCCAATAAAAAATAGTATTTGCTGAATTTTCTAAGGCGTGTATTTCCAAATTCCAGGAAGCCAGATGTTCTATGATAAGCTTGGGTGCCTGGGTACTCTTTATAATCTCCAGTTACATCGAGAGAGAGAGAGAGACAGAGAGACAGAGAGAGAGAGACAGAGAGACACAGAGAGACAGAGAGAGACAGAGACAGAGAGACAGACAGAGACAGAGACAGACAGAGACAGAGAGAGAGAGAGACAGAGAGAGAGAGAGAGAGAATACTTATCATGAAAATAATCTGGCAAGTAATATGAACCTGGAAAACAATAAGAAACAAAAACTAAAAGATGCTTTAAAGGCTACACAGATCTGGATAACCAGAAGAACAAGGGAGAGGCTGAAAAGAGACCACAATTATACTTAAGTTTTAACTGCCATTTTGTATTTAATAATGGTACAACTGCTACACAGAATTCCTAAATATCTCCTTTCCTTAGATATCTGTGAGATAGCTTAGACATGAAGAAATAGATAAGGTTCTGAAACTTCTATTCTTGGTGCAGCAGCACACGCTTTTAATCCCAACCCTCCAGGAGGCATAGGCAGGTGGATCGCTGTGACTTTGGGGCCAGTGTGGTCTACAAAGCAAGGCCAGGACAGCGAAGGCTACACAGAAAAACCCTGTCTTGGAAATCAACAACAACAACCTTTTGTTCCTTTATAATGAATAATTATTTCAGTCTTCAAGCCACAGAAATTGGACAATTCCCAGCTCTTTTAAGTGACTTTTAACTATTTCACTTACAGTACAACAATGAGGACATTTACCTCTTATTAAGTACATGTCCTCCCTTTAAAAGAAGCATTGCTTTACTGTAGGATCAAAATGCCTACGTTAAAGTAACAAATGTGTTGGTTACTTTAATAATATTTGCTACAGAGCAAGACACAGTAGCTGCAACAAAGTTCATGTGTCTTAATGGTTTTCTCCTTGTAAAGGGAGGGGATATGGTGGTCCTAATGACAGTGGCACCATAGGTTCATTTATTTGAATACTTGGCCTCAAGTTGATGGAACTATTTGGGAAGGGTTGGGAGGTGCAGCCTCACTGGAGGAGGAGTGCATCTGGTGGCTGGCTTTCCAAACCTCAAAGCCAGCCACTCCCTTCTGATCCATGTGAACATTTCACACACATAGTGCACAAACAAATGCAGTCAAACCGCTCCCAGAAAAAATAGGAAAGAAGTAAATTTCATTCGCCAACTTCATGACAATCAGCATTAGTGGCTAACTGAATGTTCTCATGTAAGTGAACTTCATCAGCATAAAAGACTGTTGGTCATCCTTTAAAATTATTAAAAACAGTTAACAGTAATTCTACTTTATTAAATGGATATTGTAACAGAGCATAGGACCTGAAATTCTGATCATTGTTGAAAAACACTTGGAAATGGTTACTGGCTGATTAAATAAAAACCACAATATAGTTGAATCTTTTAGATACAGGTTAAAACTTAATTTTTATTAATTCCTACCTTTTAGAAGGAAAAAAGAAATTTTGAAATGATGATTATTATGACAACTATTAGCCTATTCAGGAAGCGAGTTTAAAATTCACCTCTATTTTACAAGCATAACCCATCAGTAAAGGACATGGAGCAGCTATTTACTGGAATTAGGAAAAGACTAATTAAAGTGAAATTTGTAATTCAGTATGTTTCTCATTCTTTCATCATAACCTTCAATTTTTTGGTCCTTCATTAACACTAGTTCTGTCTGGTTACTAAGTGAAACGAAGAGTTGTTTAAATCTCCTGTAAGACTGAGGCATCACACATACACTTGAAAGCCATCTTCTACCTAAATATTAAGTGTTTCAAGGGAAAATTGTTTCTGTTTATTTCAGGGATGACCACAACTAAACTTTCTGAGTTTTCACTAACTTCCCAGTTGTTATGTGCCATAGAAATATTAATCATTACATCATCTCAAGCCCTATGAATCCCTCCTGTCATTCTGTGCTTCATACAAAAAACAGAAAGAGCCTGTGGCCATAGCACTCTGAATGCACCTAATCTCTCCAGAAATCTGACCTGTTATCTATCATTTCTGTCTCTATTAACTTAACTTTTTACTTCTCCATTAACTTGCTTCACCTTTTATTGAAAAAAATCACTGTTTTGCTAGTGACTCTAATCGTCCATAGCTCCATAACAACAACAACAACAACAACAAATAGTCAGCATGTCAGGTCAGGGTAGCAAGGATGTGGAGAAAGGGGAACATACTTCCACTTATGGTGGGAGTGCAAACTTGTACAACCACTTTAGAAATCAATCTGGCACTTTCTCAGAAAATTAGGAATAGTACCACCTCAAGACCAAACTATACTACTCCTGAGGATATACCCAAAAGAATCTCCACCATACCACAAGGACATTTGCTTAACTATGTTCATAGAAGTTTTACTCCTAATAGATAGAAACTGGAAACAACCCATATGTTCCTCAACACAAGAATAGATTAAAAATGTGGTACATTTACACAATGGAGTATTAATCAGCCACTGAAAACAATGACATCATGAAATGCGTGGGCAAATGGTTGGAACTGGAAAAGATCAACCTGAGTGAGGTAACCCAGACTCAGAAAGACAAACATGGCATGTACTCACTTATATAAATGAATATTAGTCATAAAGTACAGGATAACCATGCTACAAACCACAGACCCAAAGAAGCTAAATAACAAGGGGGGGGGTGGGCAAAAGGAGATGTTTGAATCTCACTGAGAAGGGGAAATAGATTAGATATTGGAGGGAGGGGTCTAGGTAGGTGTCCGTGCCCTTCCTGGCCAGCAGGAATAAGACTCAAGACAACTAGGTTCCTTCTCAAGGCAGTTTACTCAGGAATGAATTTACAACAGTTTTGCAAAGCAGAGAATGGCTCCCTCCCTAGGCAGGGCAGAGGCTTATATCCTGGCAAGAGCCAATCAGGAGGTGCCACGTGTGAACTCCTCATAGGTCAAAGAGACGGCAGAGCTAAACGCCCGAGCTTGTTAGCCATATAAGGACTTGTTTACCGGAGAGAGCGCTCACCGCCGGGAGGGTGACTAGCGGAAGTCAGCACCATCTTTAGGTGTGGCTACATCGCAGCTCTCGACAGGCAGGGATGATGACAGGAGGGATGTAGTTCAGGGAAGAGGAAGGGAGAGAGTACTGGAAGAGACAACTGGATTGAGGACAGTCACCTCTGGGACAAGCTAGAAACTTGGGACAATGGAAACTCCCGGGAATCTATGAGGGAGACCCTAGCTAAGACTTGTAGTAATGGGAGAAATGGAGCCTGAATCAGCTTTTTCCTATAACCAAACAAGACTTTCAGTGGAGGGGTTGGGACACCAATCCAACCACAAACCTTAGACCCACAATTTGTTGTGCTACAAGGCGTACAGGGGTAAAAGAAAATGGAAAGAATTTGAGGGAAGGGCCAACCAGTGACTCTCCCAGCTTGAAACACATGCCATGAGAAGGAGCCCGTCTCTGACACTATTAAATGATATTCTGCTATGCTTGCAGACAGGAGCCTAGCAAAACTGTCCTCTGTGAGGCTTCACGCAGCAATTGATGAAATCTAATGCAGAGACCCACGGCCAAACATAAGGTGGAGTTGGGGAATCCTGCGGAAGACAGATAAGAAGGAGCCAGAAGAGTCAAGGACACCACAAGAATACCTACAAAATCAACTAACTGGTCCCTAAGTGTCCAGAGAGACAGAGTTGCCAACCAGAGAACATTCATGGGATGGACCTTGGCCCTCTACACATGTGTTGTGCACCTGGGTCTTCATATGGGACTCCCAAAACTGGAGGAGGGAGGGGCTGTTTCTGACTCAATTGCCTGCTTTTGAATACCTTTCCCCTAACTGGGCTGCCTTGTCTAGCCTCAGTACAAGATGTGCCTAGTCCTACTGCAACTTGACATGCTAAGAAGTGTTGATATGCATGGAAGGTCTCCCTTTTTCTAAGGAGACGGGAAGGAGGGGTGGAGGGGAAGTCTATGGATGAGTAGGAGGATGGAAGGACAGGAGCTCCACAAGAAGACCAACAGAGCCAACAAATCTGGGCCCAGGGGGTAGAGGGGGGTGGTGGCGGAGACTGATGGCACCAAAAAAACAGAGGATGCATGGAGTGGACCTAGGCCCCCAACTCAGATGTAGCCAATGGGCAGCTCAGTCTCCGTATGGGTCTCCTATTAAGGGAAGCAAGGGCTGTCCCTGCCACAGGCTCTGTTGCCTGCACTTTGATCACTTCACCCTGGTGGAGTGATGAAGGCAGTCCTGATGGGACTTGATAGGCTCCCCCTCTCTGAGGAACAGGGGAGGGGGATAGGAGGAGGAAGATGGAACCAGGAGTAAATGAGGGAGGGGGCCATGATTGGAATGTAAAAGCAAATAAATTAAAACACACACACACACACACACACACACACACACACACACACACACACA
>OU015751.1:114128033-114141684 GCA_907169655.1 Acomys percivali
CACACACACACACACACACACACACACACACACACACACACACACACCGAGGTCTGGGGAGCAATGTATTCTTTTTCTCACGTAAGCCATTTTGACTGAAAGTTTAAGGAGACCTTCATGTATAACAATATTACCTAGCTCCTACTTATTTAGTCTTACGACCCTTTCTGAAAATGCTATTGTTTTAGAATTAAATGGTGTAGACTGTTGATTAAATATGTATTTCAACGATGCTCTACACTGAGCTTTGGGCTGACAAAAACACATATGAGATGTACTGTGTCCGTTTTCCAGGGATTCTGTTGGCAGTGAAATGAATTGTTTTTAAATTAAGAAGCATTATCATTTTTAGCACTCCACGTTTCTATAAACTTCTAAATTAGTCACTTAGATATAAACTATTGAAAAATGAGAGAACTTCTCTGTAATTAATCATGGACAAGATCTCATGTGCATTTAATATATTTTACTAGCAGTATTCCAAAAAGCAAGATAGATGCTCTAGTTTGCTCTTCTGTGGCTGTGACAAACACCAGACCAAAAGCGACTTGAAGAGGAAATAGTTTATTTCATCCTACAAGTCATGGTCTGTTACTGAAGGAAGCTGACTAAGGCAGGAACTTGGAACCAAAACTGAAACAGAGATCATGGAAGAACATTGATTACTGGCTTTCTTCCAGTGGATTGCAAGGCTGTGTTTTTTATACATCCATCCTAGGCCCACTTCCTTAGGGATGGCGCTGCCCACGGTGGACTAGACCCTTCTGCATAGATTATCAATTAATAAAATGGCCAACAGACATGGTCACAAGACAATCTGATACCGAAAAGTCTTTAGTTGATGTTCCCTCTTCTCAGGGAATTCTAGGTTTGTGTCAAGTGGACATCTGAAGCTAACTAAGACAGTAAATAATGCTGAAAGTATACCATATGGATTTACCTGGTCTTTCTTTAATAGATAAAAAATTAAAATTAGGCTTTATCAGTAGGAGATATTTTGTTGTAATGTAGTTTTTGATAAAATATGTGAGGTTTTTTTTTTTTTTAATTCAATAGCTGCCAAGGATCAACTAAGCAAAACTCCCAAAACCTAAAACTGATATACTAACTTTTATTTACTCATATAGGAACTGTCATCACAACCATTATTCTAAATTTTATTTTCTTCATATGTACCTGGAAGGCTCTTTAATAAGGTAGGTGGGCTCTAACTATCTTTTCTCTATAATGTTAGCATAGATTATTATGGAATTGGTTATCATGCAAATTCTATCACAAAGTCATATATTTATTATACAAATATTAGTAAGGAAGCATACGACATTTCTTATAAATTACCATGCATATTTACAGAAGTTCATATTCTTTGCCTTCATAGGAGGCATGACTACATATGACATTACAGTTTCTCTACAGGCAGATATAAGAACATTCTAGAAAAGGAACATTCTTACATCAGCACCCAGAATGGTCCTACAGTGTCAGAGACACGGATATTTATAGATCAAGCTTTAGACATCATCTTAGAGGTGTTCGGGGTTAGCTGAGAGATATTGGACAAAGCCCTATGCTTTTTTAGCTAGTTTATATATGTTGCATGCTTCTGACTCAATCATTGACAGTCCACTTCTCATCCCCACTCTGGTAGTTAGAGAAGATGGCGAGCCTGTGCTTACCAGGAATGCCTTACTTCACCGGCATTCACCGTTCTTACTCTCCTTTCCACTATGACTTTACTTTAAATACTGTGTTACTAGTGCTGAATTCGTTACAGCAATTAGGAGTAAATTTACAAGGTTTCTACTTTATACATATCACTTCATCCTCCATGCTACCCTACAGACGGTTACATGCTATTGTAATAAAAACTCTTCAACATGAAAATACATATCCTACCACAAAAACCATGTGACTATTGCAAGCAAAGCATAAATATACTACCTGGTCAAGACCTGTGCTAAGACCTTAATTGCTATTTTGAAAAAGAATATGAGCGTGGTTGGGGATTTAGCTCAGTGGTAGAGGGCTTGTCTAGCAAATGCAAGGCCCTGGGTTTGGTCCTCAGCTCCGGAGGGGAAAAAAAGAATATGAACAATTTTATTTCTTAATGTGATAATAGAATATTGTATAGGTCACTTCATCATAAAGTATCTAATAAACTAATAAAGGCAGAATTACTAAAGCGCATGGGCCAATATCTTAGTTATGTTTCTATAAATAAATGTAGTTATGTTTCTGTTCCTTCTTTTTGGTTGGTTTGTTTTGCTCTTGGGCTGTATGAAAAAGCTAGCAGAGTATGTGACTCTATGAGTGAGTCAGTAAGCAGATTCCCGCTCCCATCTCCTCCTTGAGTTCCTTACTGACTTCCTCACTGGTAGACTGTGACCTGAAAGTGTATGCCACAATACCCCTTCTCCTCCTTTTGGAGAGGACATTTATTACATCAACAGAAAATCAAGCAGAATAAATCCCATGCTCAAAGAAAACACAGCATAACAAAACAAAACCCACTTTTAAAGGAACAAATAAATTAGAAAGCAGAATGTTGTGGTTGATCCCACACCAGATTTATTCTATTATTATTCTATTGTTATTTATTCTATTATATGACTCCATATGGCATACTTGCTACAATTAATAACCGGAACCAATGTGCTCCTATTAACTAGGGTTTACATATCACTACAGCTTTCTTAGCTCTGCCTTTCTCTCTCTCTCTCTCTTCCAAGCACTGCATTACATTAGTGCTCATATGTCCTTGGTTCCTTTTGACTGTGGTGACTCCTCAAGTTTTCATTTTGTGGGTTGTAATGTACATTATATCGACCAATTGCCATGTCCTCTGAAAGCTCATTAAAAGCAGACTCTGGGAGTGATGAGGGCTCTCTTGGTTTAAACTCCAATTATTTATTTCAAGTGTTTTTTAAAAGATGTTCTTCAAGCATCTTTTTCTAGAACAGTCCAGTCTCCTAACTCTAATGTTGAGCAAAGTAAGTAACAAAACAGCCCAAGAACAGCGATAACAACAAAATTACCTTTCTAAAAACAGCTATTAGGTGAAAAAAATGGAAAAATGTTGCTATTGTTTATCACACGGTAAGGAAAATTTTCAATGGGAGTGAGGAACCAGAAGTTATTCATGGAAAGTTCATCCGTGGAGGGGAAGCTTGAGCAGGCACTTTGGCTGGCAATCTCATCTTCCCTGGTTACTTTCTGCTGGCTGTTGGTAAAACCTGATTTGAAAATGTTATCTATCTGATGCTTGTTGGCTCTGTTTCTTAACAATTAAACTTTATTATACAACCCAACTAGCTTACACAGAAGGAAAAAATGTTAAAGGGACAAAAGAGTGAACCTTCCGGTATCCGTTCCACCGGATGAGTCCTTAGGTGTCTCTCTAGCCCGCGTGATAGTCCAGCCTGTTCGCTTTCTCCACACGCGCTCCCCAACCCCCGGCTGAATCTGTTGTTTTTCTCTTCCCCACCTGCCTGAGTCACATGGGAAGGGCGGTCTCCTTCTCCCGTTGAGGGTCCATTAGGAAAACAATAGCCCAGGTGGGGTTCCCAGTTCTGCTTCCTGAATTCCAGGCCCAGGATGGCTCCACTCAGTCTATCACAAGGTATTCATGGGGTGCCCCAAGGGTAAAGCCCGCCAAGATTGCTTCCACCTGTGACAAAGCTTAACCTTTCCCACAGATGCTAGTCAGTCTTTCTCCTGGAAGCCCAGCCTGAGCGAGACTAGTCTTTGCCCAGTACTCTGTGGTAAGCAGGAACTCCAGGTCATAGCTTCAACGAGCCCTTTTCATAGCCTATTTCTACTGAGTATTGATAAGCCAGTGATTTGATGATGGTTCTGTCTGCTACTTTCTATTTGTTCTTTCACTTTTGCTTGCCATATATTTAATAAGATCACTTATTCTCACCCAAAAGCCTACACAGAACATAATTGGCAGAGTCAGCACAAGCCACAAAAGGACAGGTTTTTGTTTCTTTTTTTTTCTCTTTATTTTATTTTTTAATCTTTTTGTATTTTGATGATATTATTTTCTTCCCCAGGTCCTTCCATATCCTCTCCCCACCTACCTACCCAACTTTAGGTTTTTCTTTCTCATGAAACAAAACCCCACTACAAGAGCAAAATTCTTCAAGAAAACAAAAAGACAAAATAAAACCACATCCAGGGTGAAAAATACCACCAAACTATAACCAAATAATAGGAAACACAAAAAACTGTGGAGTCTGTTATATGTTGGTCAACTACTCCTGACCATGCGGCTTGTCCTGAAGTGTTCGTTATGCCCAGTGTCACTATATTAGAGAAAACTGATTTTCCCTCCCCCTGCAGATATATGTGACAGTCCAGTTGATAACCTTTGTCCTTATACTAGGTTCTCATTCATTCATTCATTCATTCATTCATCCATCCATCCATTCACTCACTCATTCATCCATCCATCCACCCATCCACCCATTCATTCATCTATCCATCCATTCATTTTTTAAGAATACAACAAAATGGCACTCAGAGGAAGGATAGCAGGCTACCAAGAAGAGACTTGATACCCCATGAGCATAAATAGGGGGAGGCGGTCCCCCTCAGTCACAGACATAGGGGAGGGGAATAGGAGGAAAGCAGGAGGGAAGGAGGAATGAGAGGATACAAGGGATGGGATAACTATTGAGATGTGATACAAATAAATTAATAAAATATTTTTTAAAAGAATACAACAAAATAAAATATAATAAGATAATGAAAAAAAAACCTTATCATATCAAAGTGGGAGAAGACAAACCACCAGAAGGAAAATAGCCCAAGAGAAAGCACAAGAATCAGAGACCTACTCATTTGTACACTCAGGAATCCCATAAAAACACTACATTGGAATCCATGATACAGATACTAAGAACTATGCAGACCCATGCAGGCCGTGTGTGTGCTGCTTTCCTCTCTGCGAGTTCATAAGAGCTTTGCTCATGTTGATTTAGAGGGCCTTCTTTTCTTGGTGTTCTCCATCCCCTCTGGCCCTTAGCTTCTTTCTACCTCCTCTTGGGGAATGGCCTTGAACTCATTGGCACAGGAACAGATTTTACGAGCAGAACACAGGACAGGAACTAAAATCAACAATTAATAAATAGAACCTCATGAAACGGACACATTTTTGTTCCAACGGAGTAAATATTCCAAGGTTGCTGAGGAAATCTCTGGCTGTGGAGACTTCCCCCTTTTGCAAGTTGGCTGGTCTTTGGAAACAGTGGTCTGAAACCTTTTGAGCCACACCATGTGGCTCAGGCTTTGCAAACAGTTCCTTGGAGAAATTAGCTGATGCTTTGACCTGGTAAGACTGTTTTTTTGTTTGTTTGTTTGTTTTACCTATTGCCTATCAGAGGCTGCGGAGAGTTGATATTAGGAAGGACAAGGGCATTTTTATTTTAAAAATGAGGAGGCAGGTTGGCAGGGCCTCTAGTAATGTTTTGGTCTTAGATGTCCATCCCTAGGGACCAAGTGCATAGTCACCGAACTGTAGTCAAGAAAGCCACACGTAAAGGAGAGGCAATGTCAAGGCCAAGGAAGTCTGTCTGGCAATGGCTACAACAGATGGCCATGCTCTCATGTGCTTCTAAAAGGAGCTGCGTGATCAGTACAAACTCCAGCCCAGCTCCTCAGTAGCACAAAAACTAAAGGAACCAAGGCTTCTACCCTGGGTTCCTAAGAATAACCCTCCAAGAGTCTCAACTAACTTTAAACATTATACAGTTTAGGCTGTGGCCATCCAATAGATCATACAGCCCCAAACTGTAAATAATGTTGCCAGCTATCCTCCATTTTTAAAAAAGGAACAATTTGTCAATTTCCAATAAATGGCTAATTGGGTTCATCTGTCTGTGATTAAGTGCTATTTAGAAAACAAACAAACCACACTTAAAGTGAATAAAAGGAGAGAGCTCCAAACTAATTGAAAACATGTGCCTTTTCTTTGGAAGGGGACTCCAAGCATAAGTAAACCTGTGAGTGCATGATCCATAGCTCCTGGTGTTAAAAGCATCCTCATAAGAAATGTCTTTATGAGTATGTGTAGGAGGGCTAGGTTTGTCCCATGCATGCTCTCTGCTTTGTAGTTCAGTCTCTGTGAGCCCCTATGGGCCCAGGTTACTTGATTCTGTAGGTTTTCTTGTGTTGTCCTGGACATCTCTGGATCTTTTACTTTTTCCTTCCCTTCTTCAACAAGATGCCTCCGAGCTCTGTCTAATGTTTGGCTATGGGTCTCTGTTTTCATCAGCTGCTGTGTGAAGCCTTTCAGATGACAGTTACGCTCGCCTGATGGTTGAAAGCATAGCAAAAGATTATTAACTGTGTCAGGGGTGGGGTTTCTCATGGCATATAACAGATGTACAGGTTGGTCCTCATGTGGGACCTCTAGCAGGAGCAGGGGCCATCTCTGACTCTGTTGCCTGCCTTCGGATTCCTTTCCCCTAACTGGACAGCCTTGCTAAACTCAATAGAAGAAGATGTGCCCACTCATACTCCAACTTTATGTGCCAAAGCAGGTTGGTATCCCTTCTCTGAGGGGAAAGGGAGTGGGGCATAAGGGGAAGAGAGATGATGGGGGGAGGGCTGGGAGGAGGAGAAGGAGGAGAAGCTCTGATCAGGATGTAAAGTAAACAAATAGATAAATTCAAAGAAGTTAGGGGAAAAAAAGAAATGCCTTTGTAACATCATAACCACTCTTGCCCGTGCCCACCAGCAAATCATTTCTTGTGCATTCCATGCCTCTGTAAATGACTGAACAGACTTATCTCTTTCAAGTCTTCATAAGTTGCTCTTGAGGCATCAGGGACAATGTACACTGGTTTTGGTGAATGTTCCTCTACTTGGATTTGTCTCATATATTAGTCATGATCAGATTGTGTTGAAAGGAAGATCACAGATGTGCCAATTTTATGACATAATATTTTGGACATACATTATCAACATCTTAACAAACCCTGTACTTTATTTTTAAAATGATTTTATGTTTAATAGAAACATCCTGGAGGTCACCGAGTTCTCATGTATCCCACATCAACTGCTCTTATTTTAAAGCATTTCTGCAATATCCATGTATGGTATAATGAACAGATCCAGATTTGTAAACTATTGGCTGAATTCTGTGGTTTTATTTATTTATTCTTTGACAATTTCATACATGCATGTAAAGTATTTTGATCATATTTGATCCCATTTACCTTTTTCTATTCTCCCAGCTCCCTCTGAACGCCTTCTCACTATTGCATCTCCCTCTTTCATGTTGTGTTTTTTTAAATATAGAATACAATGAGTTTGAATAGTGTTGATCCCATGTTCATAGGTCCATAGGTATAGGGTTAGTTCCTGGATCACAGGTAGCCTGCCAGTGGCTACAAATCTGACTACAGTTGACGCCTGGCAGCCACTACCTACCAATAACTCTTCACCTGAGGGTGTTATTGCCCTTACCCCAAGGATGCTGCAACGTTAAAGGGCTTGATCTTGTGCAAGTAAGTACAGCTGCTGTGAGCTCATGAGTGCAACAGGAGTGTCATGTCCAGAGCATTTTACCAAACTCCTCCCCACTGTCTAGCTCTTACACTCTCTCTAACCATTCTCCTGTGATGTTTCCAGAGCCTTGGATGGCAGAGTGAGAACGTCAGGAGTCCCACTTAGATCTGAGTCTCCAACAGTGACTTCAGTGCTCTGACAAGTTCTGAGTTTTTGCCTTAACTGCTGTTTATCCGCTACACAAAAGACCTTCTCTCACTAAGGTCTAGAGTAGTCAGAATTTGTGGGTAAAATCACAAATGTTCAGGAAGCAGGTGTACAATATATTAATTTAGCAACACTTCGGTGGAAGGTAACCACTGGAGCCTATGGCCTCCTTAGGCATGGAATTTTGGTCAAGTTTACAACACCAAGTATGAAAGCCTCCCATGCCTCAGGCCTCAATTTCAAGTTTGTACTTATTACGTCCATGCCCCTGTTGCATGGTTCTCAACCTGTGGGTTGCAACCCCTTTGAGGGTCAAACACCATTTCATATCAGTCATCTAAGACCATTGGAAAACACAGATGTTTACATTATGTTTCATAACAGTAGAAAACTTCAGTTATGAAGTAGCAATGAAATTAAATTTATGGTTGGGGATCATCACAACATAAGCAATTGCATTTAAAGGGTCACAGCACTGGGAAGTTGAGAACCACTACACTAGTGGATCTACGCTGCCTAGCAGGTCAGTGTAGTAGCAAGGTCCACTGTTGGTTTTGAGCATTAATTATGTCTCTCTCTAAGCAGCCTGCATAGATATCCTGATACTATGGAAACTATCCAGAAGAAAAGAGATTTCCAGGTCAATTTAAAGTTGATTTCTTGAAGTCTTGCAACCAAAGTATGCAGTGTCTTCAACATTTAGTTACAATAGCCAACCAAGAAAAAAAGGCAAAATCCTATTGTTTTGAGTACCTCAAAGACATTTCTAACCAACAATTCACAGGAAGTATTTGACTCCTGGCAATGAATCTTCATTTAGTAACCCATGAATTCACTGTATACCCATGCTAGGCACCTCCATTCAAACTCTGTTTAAAATTACGTTCTTTATTTGGTATAAAAAGTGGCAAGTTTCCATAAATCTCTTTATATATCATTAGTCTTGGTTAACCCTCCCCCTACTCCCTCCTCTTCCTCATTAAATATTTCAAATATTTATGTCATGTCTATTTTTGTCTTCATTAGTTTGGCTAATGATGTTTATCAATTTAAGATATCTATTCAACTTAAATCTCTCTTTATTGATTTTCTGCCCACATGATATTTTAAAGGCTGTTATTTTCTGCTACTGTAACAGATTATCTTAGAGTGGAAAAATTATAAAGAAAAGAAATTATTTCTCCCAGCATGGTAGCTGATAAGTTCAAGATCAAAGGGTCACATTCCATTGGAGCATCTCATGATATTCTGACATAATAGAGTCTATCACACAGTGAGGACCGTGTGCACAGAAGGGGGAAGAAAGATGAAACATCCTGTTCTGCATTGGCCCATTACTCGGGTAGTGGCATTTATTTGTAAGAGCAGGGCTTTCGTTCTCATCAACTCTCAAAGATCTTATTCCTTTAGTATTGCTAAATCGACAGTTGCACTTGACCATGTTTTTAGAATCCTCAGCAAACACTGAAATGAAGATATTGAAGCTCTCAGCAACCTCAATGGAGTTACCTTTAGGTTCTAACTTTGTTTGGCTTGCAAATTTTACTTTAAAAAACAGGCATTCACCACTAGTGCTGGATCATAATTTTGTATACTAACTCTTTTGAGAGAGGCAGGGTTTAACTATGTAATTGTTGATGACCTGGAACACCCTATATAAGCCAAGCTGGCTTTGAACTCACCTAGCTGTGCTAGTCTCTGACTTTCCAGTACCAGGTAGCTTGTACTATCACACCAAGAATTGGCCCTCTTATCACTGGGCAAAACCACTCTGCATTCCTGCTCATGTTTTTAATGAAGACATCTACTTTGTCTGAGGTTACTTTTACTCTTACAATTTTCTGTTGGTTACTGTTAACTTGGGATATCTTAATCCATCATCAATAGCTGTACCATTTTTATGATGGTGGTACTCTGTAGATGAACCTAGGACTTCATATATGGAAAGTGGACTCCTTAACCTGAACTACATTCCCAATGCAAGGTTAATTTTTAACTCACCTTAATAGTTGAGTAGGTTCCATATGAATATCATAGTGGATTGATTTCCACCATATTTAGAACTGTCCTCTATTCATCAGCATTTTTTCTTTTTCTTTCTTTTTTTTTTCTGTTTCTTTCCTTCTCTGGTTTAATGGACCTTGTTTATGACAGCACCTTGTTTCTCCTTTGTGCATTCAACAATTTCTTCTACTTTTCAGTAGTCTACATCCTGAATGTGTATCTCAAAATGATGTAAAATTTCCATCACCTAGCACTACACCACTTTATGTGTAGCACAGGAACCTTTCGATAAAATATTGTCCATTCCTGGGTCCCATCCCAGTGACATGGATGCCACTCATATTACTTATCCATATACTGTAGTCATCCATCTCATTGCTATCACTATTAATTTAAGCAGCTTTAAATTGTTATGTATTTATTCTTAGGCAGACTTTTACTATATTGCCCTACCTGGTCCACAACTTGCTATATAGGTCAGGCTGGCCTTATATTCACAGATGTTTGGTCTTCTCTGTCTCCTAAGTGATGAGATTAAAGGCACGTGTCAGCTCATCCGTAGTCAGCAGTTCTTTGAGAGCAACTAACTAAGAAAAGAAATTTTCTTGGCCCATTTATTATTTATTTTCTCTTTTTATCTTTGTGTGTTTTAAACTAGCACACAACGTGTGAGATAACACTATGATACCTCTGAACAAATTATGCCTCAGTGACTCTCCTTCGCCATTTGCAAAACCCTGCCATCCTATCACTTTCATTGCAGACCCACGGCAATTCTCTATTTCTCATTCATGTCCTGTATTTCCTTTGTGTACTCTCCCATCCTTTTTCATCACCCATTCCCCTCCCTCACTCTCCTTGCTTCTTTTCTTCTTACGTTTCAGCTCGGAGGGATTTGTTGCTCTATTTCAGTCTTCTCAGCTCTTTCCTTCTCTAGGCTTTATTCTTATGAGTCAGTCAAAAGCATTCTTCATTTCCATTACAGACATTTTTGTTTCTAAGACTTTTTTTCTTTTTTCTTAGTTTCTCTTTGTTTGTGTAAGTTCTGCTTCCGTTCTCACAAATTGTCTATGTTTTGTTTTTTGTTTTTTGTTTTTTTCATGAACCCTGATCATACTTATTGAAATTCCTGGTCGCACAAGTCCAACATCTGTATTACTTCTGGGTATGATTCCAATAAGTACGCTGCTGCTTTTGCTCCCTGTTCTTTGAAATCTCTCGTGAATCCAGGCCATGTTGAATTGGATATTAGGAAAGGATGAAGAATCATCCTGTGTAAAGACTTATCATTAGGATGAACATAATGTCTTGCTTGATGTTTGCTTTAACAACTGACAAATTTCTTTTTCGGTCTTTCATCTATCTTGACTGTTGAGTTTAGGCATCCCTAAATATTCCTTTCATTAAAGAGCCTGTGCTTTACAACAGTTTCAACAGCAGTCCACTATCGTTCTTTGGGAGTCCTGTGATGTGGTATTCACTTAAGGGTAGTGGGCAGAGTTCCATCAGCTTATGGCCAAACCTTTTATCCTGGAGTGACCTGGTTATGCTGGAAAGATGTGGTCATGTGTGTATCCAGTGGCATACTGTCTGTCTGTCCTCTTACACTGAGCAGTGAGTTTGGGAGTAAAAGGCCCTTCTTCCAAATAGGATATGGTTTCCCTAGAGAGCAGAAACTTTATCGTGGAGATGCTCGTGAGTGTTTCACTTCTCTTTTCTTTCCTAGTCTATTAAAGCCAAGAGGAAAATTTTTCATGGATTTTTACTGTGACTATCTGGTGAACCTCCAGAATGACTAACGTGTAGATGTTCTTCTAAAGCCGTGGCACCTGCAGACTTCAGCCTCATTGAGACCCCGTCCACACTCAGCATCCTAAAGTTCATCAGACTGTCCTCTGAAATGTTCCCATGAGTTCCTGTGGCATCTGTGATGATGAACAGACTGTGGCTTTTTTCTCCGAATCCTCAACTCTCTCCCACTTTAGAGTTGTTATTTCATGGAGATTGAGCTCTTACTAGTTATAAAAATGTTAATTTTCATTGTTTTCAGGTTTTCCTTCTTAAGGAGTTAGGACAACAATCATCATGCCATCTTAAAACATCAAAGCTTCAGTGAACTAAATGTTTCTCTTTAATTTATGTTACATTTAAGAAATAAAATCATATATTTTGGAAGAAATCACAATGCAATAAAACCATCATACTACCCAAAATTAAACATTTCAAAATTTATAAAATAGTCTAGTTACTTTTATTAGATCCTTCTTGCTGTCAAAAATGTTTAGTTTGGAGCATTAATTTTATGGGAGACCTTCATCACCTATAGCTGTAAATCTCCATGAAACTGCTTGTCTCTAATACCCTCTGGTACATTTTAACTCACTGCCCAATGTCATTGCAAAACTATGTTCTTCTTCTCAAACTACTGTGAATTTCCATTAAAAATAAATAACATGGGCTCTGTAACAAAGTCCATTCGTCTCTATTGTATGTAAAACAAATAGCCAA
Source organism: Acomys percivali (assembly GCA_907169655.1). Taxonomy (NCBI): domain Eukaryota; kingdom Metazoa; phylum Chordata; class Mammalia; order Rodentia; family Muridae; genus Acomys; species Acomys percivali. Next base: position 114,140,268 of record OU015751.1, read on the forward strand.
AACAAATCAAGTGAGAATTTTCTTTACCTTCTGTTTCTCTAGATAAAATAAATTCCTGTGATGAGGAATCATCTTTGATTCATGTTAATTGTTTTTATTGCTAGGTGGTGGTAGATGTTAGTAATAATAATTTTCTTAGAAGTTATGGAGGGGAAACATCTGACTTCCTCTGTTTATAGCAGAATTTCCTGTGCCCTACATTAGAAGGCCTCAGGGTTCAGAGGTCTTTTCTTTCTCAGAAGAAAATTTTTATATCTGCCAAGTTGGATAAATCAAAAGAATAGCAAAGATGCAGAAGTGAATGGGAAAGACATTTTCTCCCTTAAATCTTCTGCTCAAAAAAGCAGAGATCATTTGCTTCAGGGTACCTGAGATTTCAGTGTTGAAGGGCAATGGCCCAGATCTAACACGTTTGCTGTGAGTGTTCCATGTGAGGTTCAGAAATGGAGGATATTACTGAAATAGAACATTAAAGGAGAAGGTCAAGTTAACTTTACAAATAAAGTCACCATAAAATGTGTAATTGATGCACATTTACAAACCCAGAGTGCCTCGGTGTCATCGCTACACTATGGAAACATCACAATATTGACTTTCCATAATAAAAACAAGTTTGGATACATCCATATTCAAACTAGATTTAAAATTTAAAAAAAGGAATTACCTATTTCCCAAGTGTGAGTTTTATTTCCACTCTCTCACAAAAGGAGTCTGAGCTCTGTGTATAAATGGCTGAGAATAGGTCTGGGGCAGAGAGAAAGACTACCAAAATCCAGGCCTGGTGATCTACAGCTGTTCTTCAAGACACCACCCAAGGACTATCATCAACTCAAAGCTTTCCCGAGTTGCAGTGAGTTCAAGCTCACTCTGGGTAATGGAGTGTCTCAAAAGGAAAACAAAACAAAACAAAAACAACAAATGAAAAGGACTGCTGATATAACATCATCCTAGCGTGAGTGAAACCTAAGTTCAATCCCCAGAACTGTTCAAAAACAAATACCACAACAAACAAACAAGTAAAAAGTATACTGAACTATGTCATTGCACCAGACAATAACAAACAACGCAGAAATCACACATAGAAGTTGGAAAAAGAACCACTTAAAAAAATATTTTTCAGGAGGCTGGAGAGATGACTCAGCAGTTAGGAGCACTTGCTGCTCTTCCAGAAGACATGAGTTTGGTTCCCAGAGTCCACCCATGTGAGGACGTTCATAACCTCCAGAAACCCCAGCTCTAGCCTGATCAAGTACCACCAGCACATATGTGGGGGATACACAAAAACACACACATTCACACATGCCAGCTTGTGCATACACAAACACACACACACACAGAGGGGAGAGAGAGAGAGAGAGAAAGAGAGAAAGAGAGAGAGAGAGAGAGAGAGAGAGAGAGAGAGAGAGAGAGAGAGAGA
>OU015751.1:114143437-114183602 GCA_907169655.1 Acomys percivali
AGAGTATAAAAGACTAAAGAAAAGAGGAACATGCCTTCCACTCAGAGCCAAAAGGATGTATTCTAGAAGAAGAATTGCTTTCAAATTTAGTATATTAAAAATATCCAACTTGTTATGGAATCACAAACCACAGTGAACAGATAAGCTGAAAATTGAAATAGGCAGCCTGTAGTCAGCAAGTGAAGTAATTGCTACGGGGCTTTAAACCAGCTCGCTCTCACCTGCTCTGATAAACAGACATGATGTTAACCACATGGCTAGCATTTAGCATTGAAGAGTTGGCAAATGCTGCATTGCCTTGGGATGTCAGTGATGGGTGACTACCAGTACCATGGCCATGATTTACTAATTCAGTAGAAGTATCAGTTTGTGTGGAGAAGGGGGCAGTTGCCTCTATCTTTTAGTGCTTGACTCATAAGCTAGTTAATGAAAGACTTTCGTATTCAAAGATACAGTCTACATTCAAAATGTATCTATGATACATAAAGGGAAGTCAAATTCATTTGACTGTTCATGCTTGTCACCTATACAGGCTTTTGGGCCCAGGAAGGCAAATAAATTTTCCCTTCTAGGAGCCCAGTGATTGATTGAAAGTAGCTTCTTGAGGTGTTTTGTTCAGAAACATGGTGAGGACATAGTGAAGATGTTAATAGAAATGTTTGAATAGGTTGTAAATACATGGTGATCAAGTAGTCAAAGTTTATGTCAGTCAGCTTTGCAACACTGTAGCACATGCCCTGAATTATCAGATTATTAAGAGGAAGTGTTTACTTAGGCTTCCAGCTTTGGATGCTTCATTCAGCCAGTTGGTACTAATGCTTTGGGGCTTATACAAGATGGAAGCATTGGGTAGAAGGAGCTGCTCATGTCTACATAGCTATCAAGCTGAGAGAGCAGAGAGGGGGGAGGGAGGGAGAGAGAGAGAGAGAGAGAGAGAGAGAGAGAGAGAGAGGCGGACACAGACATGGACACAGACACCGAGAGAAATGAGCAGGTCCCAAGGCCCTATTACCTTCTTCAAAGGCACACCAGTGGCTTACTTTCTCTCTCTAAGTTACATCTTCTAACTCTTCCACCACCTCTCAATAAATACTGTGGCCACTATGGCTAGGAATAAAGCCTTCAAATGAAAAGCCCCAAGGAACAGTTATTAAAGTATAGCATGCCCATCTGCCTAGAAATATTCCTGTTTCTAGTAGCAGAAATTATCTGAAAGAGCAAAATGAATTCAATTATTTCAATAACCCTAAGTATCTACTAAAAATTTTAATTCTTCAGGTTTTACCCGAACCTGAAGATATTCAAATAAACATGCAACAAAAAGTTTCTCCCCTTAAGTCATCGCCAGTGTGTAGAATTCTCACATTTTTGAGACACTTTCTGATTCATGAAAATAAAACTAAGGACTGATGGATGTAGTTAACAGAAGTCATGAGTTCTACTCTGAACACACACACACACACACACACACACACACACACACACACACACACACAATTTCTTACAAAATGCTTGGAGTGTGTGTATGAGCATGTTCCTGAACTGAGGTTTCTGAGAACTCAAATGCACCTAAGAATGAGATTGGCTTATAGCTGGACAGTTAAAGGCAGTTAGAAAGAAGACGCTATCTGTGGGTTGGGAGTCTAAGTTACAGGAAGCACATTCCTTGGCTTTGCCTACAAACACAGAAACTCCTACTGGCGGCCCCAGACATGTCTTCCGGGACTCATTTTTCATAACCTTACAAATATGAGAGGCTGGTCCACAGGAAGAGATTCAGAAGAACTCACTGAAAGTCTGGTGATGTAAGCAGTGGCCTCACTTGTTTATACCACCAGGTTTGAAGTCGGCAAAGACCAGCTCACACACAACTCTCAGCCCCTGTCTGGTAAGCAGGATGAGAACACCAGTGTTGCTCAAAAGGGCTTTCACACAGTCCTGGTTTCCTTAGGCTCCTCTTTTTTAAAAAAGACTTGACCCTTAGCTGATAGTTGAATTTCAAAGGAAGAATGAGTCATATCAGAAATGTCAATTTTATTTTGTAAGAATTGGCAAGAGACTTTCTAATTGTAGGAACTCCCCCACTAGACAGTATTGTAATGTTAATGTGGTGGTAGGACGCCCCCAACAGCTCTGGACCATGCTCTACAGCTTTGGTGTGAACTTCTTGAGTATAGAAGGAAGCCATTGCTCCCTTGCCCTGTAAACAAAAAGTTAACATTAACTGGGTGTTTTCCAGGACTCTTGGTTGCTATGAGTCAAACAGAGAACCAAACCCAAATGTCTGAGTCACCTCTTAATCACTTTCTTGAACACTTTATATTGAGTACCAGGGAAGGTTTCAAGGATGTACAACCTTTTCCCCTCTTCAGAAATAAATATATGTCTTCTAAGAATAATGTTTGCAGTTACAGGTGGGTTTTTTTTAAAATTATAGAAGTTATGATAAAAAAAAAAACTTGCAAGTAAATAAAAACATCACACTAGACCCAAAGTCTGTACAACTCAATGACCTTCTGTACACTTAGATAGGCTTTCTTTTTTATTTTTATTTTTATAATTTATTCAGATTACATCCTGATTGTTATCCCCTCACTTGTATCTTCCAGCTTCCACACTCCCTTCCCCTTTGGTCCTATTCCCCTCCCCTAGACCTCTGACAGAAAGGAGACTCTTCCCCAACCATATGGCCACAGCCTATCAGGTCTCATCCAGATAACCTGCTTCCCCTTCCTCTGTGTGCTGCCCTTGCCCCCAACCCCAAGGAGAGTATCATATGTTATATGCTTATCCACCACCAAAGCCAAAATATCCATGACAGAAACTAGGAAAACAATTGACTTTATATCCTCCTTCATGACCTGAGTCCATTACCTGATTCAGCCCTTCCTCATCCCCTAGCATTTATCTTTTCTTGTTCTTTTACTCACGCCAAACTGTACCTACACATATAAGAGTGTTCTTAATAAAGGCTGCAGGTGACCTCTTCGTGGGAAGAATGCCGGGTGCTATGATGCATAATCTTTCTATCCTTCCTCCCTTTGTGTCATAGCCTGGATGGCAGCAACATCTTGGTCCGTTTGCATTGCTATAACAAAAATACATGTGTGTGGGTACCTGACAACCAAAGGAGGTTTATTTAGTGCCCAGTTTTCCTTCTGGAACAAATAAAGTTTGAACTGGTCAAGCCATGGGGATGGCTTTCTGTCTCTCATCAAGGGATAGATGCTCACATCAGCTTAGATGGCTCAGTTCCAGTCTTGAGCTATGCGGAGGTGTGTTCTTGGTTTGGTCCTTGTATTTTTGCTTTCAGTTTACAGTGCCTCTCTTTTTGCTATAGTCCTCACTTCCAATGTCCCTTTCTTCCCATTGTGTGATTATACACCCTTGTGCTTTGGACTAAATCAGGCACTTTGCTTTGTCTCATTAGAATGTGAACAGGAGTGGCCTATGATAAGTTTGATGATAGCTCAAAAAGCTTGTCTTTTCATATACATGATGATGGTCATCATTCTTCAGTTTCTGCAAAACTGTGTCCCGGAGGGAGGATATGAAGCAGAGAAGCCTGTAGCTGATGCACAGTAGGCGCAGTGGGAAAATGGAACTAACAGTTGGAGGCCACTGAAACTTAGAGGTCTTTTCTGTAATTTCAACAAGTTTTAACTTAATTTTATACTCTCATACCTGTCCTGGAAAAGCCTTCTCTGTTTTGAGCAGCTAGTTCTCTCCTTCTTTGCTTCCTGTTTGTGTCTCTTCCTGGGTGGTCCTAGGTGGTTCACTCTCCCATTCTTCTTTCTCATGGACATGAATATCACCATGTAACTGTGTCAAAAATTAATCAAGGAAAAACAGAATAAAAAGGGAAGCAACCACGAATGACTCAATTCTGTTGGCACCAAATCCTGTGAGCTGTAGTTATGCTACGACATTTCCTTTCCAATGATGACAGATGGGATGCTGAAGGAAATCCTACTACTGCTCTGTCACATGCAATGATCCCACTTTTTGTTATCACACCACCAACATTTATAGATCTCCATGAAGTTCCATCGTAAACTGTAGCCAAGATTCCTATTTTCCTCCACAAGCGTCACGATTTCGTCCCATTTCCTGGCAGGTGTACTCAATTGCGTTGCCTACAAAGGACAGTTTATCTTAGGATCACAACTGAGTGCTCGTAAGCACATCAGCCACTTCCAGGCAGACTTAACAATCGCCCTTACCCTAGTATATTTATATTCTTCTTGTATGTTTTATTTTGTTGTGGTTTTTATGGTGCCAGAAATCAAATCTACGGTTTTAGGGAGGCTGAGTTCTACCACCGAACCACACCCCTGCAATGTGTACCTTTAAAAATGCTAATAAGATTATTTTGGTCTGCCATTATGACAACCTTAGCTCTAAACTGGAATCCCAACAATGTTTGCAGGTATAATGTCTGCAGTAGGTTTTCCTATTTTTTACCTACAATCCATAACTTCTCTTCCTATTATATTTACTTTTATAATAAAAGATTTATTTGCATGTTTTCTCCCTTCTCTTCATTTTAATCATTAACACTTTGCCTAAATGTATACACTTGAGCTCACGTACACGTATACACAGGAACATGCTCAAATACTCCAGGATACTATGGTGTTCCTCTGTGTGTGTGTTGGGGGGGTATTAAAGTAAATTTCCTATAGGTTCTTTGTGCATCAGTACTTTGTATATTTTTCTTTTCTAATATTGTGACATTTTGACACCTCAGAAACCTTTCTGCCTGTATAATACTGGACTGATCTCTGCTTCTCAACCTTTAGAAATCATCAAGGAACTAGTGCCTTTGACTAGTAATTGTCTAGAGACAAATTCTGTACCCCAGACCCCCAGGAAGCAATCTTCCTGTGCCTTAGAAACTTGAAACAGGGACGCGGGGGGGGGGGCAGTCACTGAGGATCGTCTGCCTACCCGGAGCCCACTGAAGTCACTCGGAGAAGTCCTAGCTCTGTCCTCTGCTTTACCATTTTCTTTCCTATGGAAACTCTAGCAAAGGCCTTGGTCTAGTGCCTGCCCTGGTTGCTGTCACTTTGTCCCCTTCCTTCCTTTCCCTTTCTTTCTCCCTTGCTCTCCCTGCTTTTTTTTCCCCTTTTCTTCCCTTTTATTTAGTTTTTTTCCCTTACCTTCTCCTCCCTACCATTTCCTTCCTTGCTTTCTGGATTAAAAATCCTATTTCTCAAATACTTTCCAACCTCCTTTGTCTGGCTCTTGTTACCACTGAGGCTTTAATCTGTGGCAAACCCATGGTAGAGCCCCAGGCATGCTGCAGTTGGGTCACTAATGGGCAACCAATCAAATATGCTAATATATAAGACGAAAAACTATAACAAGATGTAGAAAAGCAGTTAACTGATTATTAAAATTCATTCCATACTTTCAGCTTGGTGGAAAGACCTCTGGGTGTGGGTTCTGGGTGATATCAGATGGAAATTTTTATTTTTCAAAATACCCATAGTTATATGGTTAAACATACTGAGTCTGATGACTATTCCCCTGCAACCTATAACAGAAATCTGCCAGCAAGATATACTTGCGTTATGATGGCACAAATGTGATAAGAGTAACCAAACACTTTTTGATTGATTTTTAAGACTAGTGAAAGGAAGCCCATTTCTGGTACTGCTAAAGTGGCCCAAAACCTGAGACTAGATAGGTCATGGGTCTAGGGAAAAAGTTACTACTATTGTTCTACTAAATGGACATAGCAATAAAATGGCCCCTAATGACAAATTGCTATACACATAGAATAGAGTATGGCTCAATCCTCATAGGAGAAACTTCTTCTTGTAGTACATGGTAATTAACAAAGAGACCTACAACTGAAAAAACGTGAAGAGATTGAGAGATATTGGAGCACTCAGCCCTAAATGGGACATCTTTATAAAACCCCTCCCTTCAGGTCTCCCCAAAAAAGGAGACAAAAAGGTGGCAGATGACATTTAAAAAAAAAAAGGCTCATCCAGACACAAATGATACACACAATAACTCACAGGGACTCTAACAGCATGCACAAGATCTGCACAAGTTTAAACCAAAGAAGGAGGAGAAGTAAATGAAATACCTCATCCCTAACTGAGAAGCTGTTTGCAATTGATACATCTCCAACAGATGTGACACTGGGCTTGTTGAGCATACTCTAAGGCAGGCTCCACACCCACCAGCAATCGCCAAAACACAAAACAGATTCCATGGTTTTTGTGTGTGCTCTTTGTTTGTTTTATTATGTTTTGTTTTGACTTCGTGTGGTATTTATTATCTTGATTTAATTTTCTGTTTGTTTGTTTTTGCTTTAATTTTAGTTTTATATTATTGTTCTTGTTTTGTTTTGTTGGAGACAAAGAGAAAAAATATGAAATTGGTTGGATAGGGGGTGGGAAGTATCTATGAGTTGGGGGGAAAGAAAGGGATATAATAAAAATATATGGCATAAACCTTTCAAAAATTAAAAAAAACCTAACTAGGTCTGAGATGACAGGAACTCATCAACATAGAAACTTCCAAGAGAATGAAAATAAAGCAATAACAATAATAAGGAATAAATAGGACTAATAGAAGATGTGTACCTGAGAGGCATCCTCTAGTCACAGAGTGTAACAGTGAGGAAAATACGCAGATAGGCAAGTGGCCCTGCCTTTGTGGTCACAGTTAGCAATGAAAGCAAATAAGGGAAATCATAGGTGTTCTTCCCAGATGACCATGGGGTATTTTTGCGGAGTGAATATAAAATGCCCCCATAGGACCGTCCTTTTGAACTGTGGCTCTCAGATGGTGGCTCTGTTTGGGAAGGTAGTGGACCCTTTAGGAGGTGGAGTTTGCTGGGAAAAAAATGTGTCATTGGGTATGGTTCTTGAGCCTTTATAGCCAGCTGCACTTCCTGTTCCACCAACTCCTTCCTTTCATCTTCCTAAAGACAAAGACTGTGACCAACCAGCCTCTTAGCTCCTGCCATGTTTTTTTTTCTACCATGATGAAACATAGCCCTCTGGAACTGTAAGGACAATTAAACCTTTTTTTCTCAAGTTGATAAACTAAGATGATGCCTCCAAGTGCAGATAAGAAGTCATGCTCACTCAGTTGGTATGGTGGGCCTGAGAATGGAGGAGGAAGCTCCTCTAGAATGGGGGCAGGAGCTGTAAAGAATGAAAGTTAAACTTCCACATAGTCTGTCTTTACTTCTGAGAAGGTCAGCCTCCAGGAGGGTCCCCTTCACCTGGAGTGCTAATCACTGAGTACCTGCAGGGATTTTCAACAGCCTTCATATGTTTCTCTTTAGGATTTCCCAGAATAATCATGTGAGACCTTTAGGACAAATGCGTCATAAACATATGGGGATGTATGCATTGGAAGAGGGATAGAGAGGACCATTCTTGGCTGAAGTAAATTGAGAAAATACCCGATTGAACAATTCTCAAGCCCTTAGGAAGTCGGCAGCATCTCTAAATTGCCCATCACTATGGACATCTTTGAAATGCTTTACAGCACATGAATTTCCCACAGACCCCATAAAAAGAATGCTAACAAAGACAGCTGGAAGCTGTAGTCTAGGGCTGTGTCCTGTAGATCTGTGGTGCACCCTGCCATGCCCCAATGCAGGGACTTTAACTTTTTCTGGTGCTAGGGACCAGACCCAGAGCCTTGCATATGCTAGCCATGTACCGCTGGGCTATACTCCAGCCTCTGAAGACACTTTTAAAAACACCATAGATATGGTTCCTTGAGCAATGACGTAAGCAAGCTAAAACAAGACAGAATACATAGCGAACGTCCACTCTCTACTCTTTTCCACCCAAGCTTTTTGGTTTTCTACTAAAAGCATCACAGTTGCATCTATTTCTTTGTTTTATTCTTGATTCAGTAAAAGCAATCGGTTCCTAAATTTCTTATATTTCTTTCTGAGGCTAAAATGGAAAAAAAAAGTGTATTTGGACCCTTCACACTTCCCACACCAAAAATCTATAATTATAAGGTTTGTCTGTGCTTTGTGAAGGAAATCTGTACAAGGTTTCCTAGCATTCTTTTACTCATTGGTACTTACTGAAGGGAAGAAAAAGGAACAAAATGTGTTTTCTAACTCTTTTGATAATGTCTCCCTTGTGGGTCCTTTTTTCCCTAAATCCTCTAGACTGAGAATTTTTGTTCAGTCTCAGTGTGTGTGGCAGGGTTGGAGGTTCACCAATAAGAATCAAAGTCAAATCCTAGGTTGCATTTCCTAATTACTTTCTCACCTAAAAAGGAAGTAAAACCCAATTATTGGCCTTTCATAAAATTCACTGGCAAGATGACTGGGTTAACCAGAGTTGGGGTATTGTTAACACGACAATTTGTTTGGAATTGGGCTGTGGGAAAGAGGAGTTTCTATGGAAAGTTAAGCCAAGTTAAACAGACAAGGAAAAAAAAATACTGTTATTCCCTTTAATCCAAGTCTGGGTTAAAGGGTTGATTATGTGGGAAGATGGCAAAGGGTCAGAAATGCAAAACTCATGGAATCTGGCTTCGTGACAAATGCCTAAATATAACTTATGACTTTCAAGTGCTTTTTCCTATTTTTTTACATCAATTTGGGAATTCTGATACAGATTGCTATCAAAACCCGAGGGAAGTTATTTATTCTTTTTAACAAAGGGCTTAGACATTTACAAAGTAAGTAAAAACCATAAAAGCACACAGCCCTCCCTCCATCAATGCTTGTGTGATTTTATACATGTTGTAATTTAATCAGGGAAATGGCTACATCTCATGTGGCTCGAGACACAGGATCTCATTGTGTAGTTCAGGCTAGCAGCAAACTAGAGATCGCCCTGACTCAGTGTCTAGACATGGAAGCTGCTGAAACCAAGCTGGCAGGAACGGCTGCACCTCCTCAAATCAAGGGTCAGACCGTTGACATTGCCTGCGCGGTTTTATGGGTTCAGTTCTGCGCCTGGTCTTTTATGGGTTCAGCTACACACTACGGCTTGTTTCGGTGCAGCCTTGGAGCTCTATCCAAACTCTCTTATGCTTCACTACATCTCTCAGTACGAATACTACAGCTTCCTTCTTCATATTTTGTTTCTTATGAAAACAAAAGGATGCTTATTTTCCTTTAAGTGTTATGTTCTTTTGGTTGCAATTTTTTAGATGAAAAATGAAAGCCCCTAAATGCCACTGAATCACTTACCCTCCTTTCCCCCTTGTCCTGCCTCCCAGCCCAATGTGGAATGGCTGCTCTGATTTAAATCTATTTCAAATGAACAGGTTTTTTTTTTTTTTTTGGTTTTTTGTTTTTGTTTTTGTTTTTGTTTTTGTTTTTTTGTTTTTTTTGTTTTTTTTTGACAGGTAACAATTTTCCCCAAAGTCTGTTTTACCCTGCTTGAGGTCTTTCAGAGTAGTTCTAGACAGCATTAACATCCTTTTGAATGAGTGCTTTCCTTGCTAAGAAGAGGCTTGTTTGCCTTCTGAAAGCAGCAAACAGAAGTATCAGGGGCGAAGGAGGAGCTCGGAGTCCAGGTGTGAAGTTAATGGCAATGATCTGGTCTGTTCTGCCCTCGCTAAGACTCTTTTCTTCAATACACCATATAGTTTCTGTCCCGGAATAAATTTTTTAAAATGTCCATGATATATTCTCATTCTGTCTGTGATCCTATAGAAAACTAAAGAGTTCACCTGACTGCCATTCTATAAACCAAAGACTATGAAAGTCAATTATGTTTCACTTATTTTACACAAATCATTTACATATTCTCTGTGCATAGAATGTTGAAGACCACTGACAAATTTTGACATGCCACTTCTTATTCCAGCCCCTGATAATATGGTTCATCTTTATTTTGGGGGAACCACCACTGAAATTAGGGGAGACGGGGCTGTCACTCTCTGTAAATCCAATCGCTTGCAATCACTGTGCATACAGAGTGGTTCCTTTGCCTTTTAGATGATGCACGTTTCATCCACATGGGGAAGTGGAAGGGAAGGTAAAGGCGTAAGGGGACTAAGAGAACATCAGGAAAAGCAGAGAAGAGAGGGAGATCCAGGAGAGAATGAACTTCTCAATACAGGAAGGGAAAGGCAGAAGAGGGAAACCCTGAAGAAGTGGCATCATTTGGGTCTGGGTATCTTCCAGCAGTCCATGTGTCTAAGGCTTGGGTACCAGGGCATGGTGCTGTTGAGAAATGAGGCTGTGGACTCTTTAAAGGTAAGGCCTAGTGAGAAGTCTAGTCTTTGGGATTATGTCTTGGAAGGGCTCATCTAATGTTCAACTGACACTTTACTCAAAGTGATTTATTTTTTATTTTAATAGGGTAAAGAACCTCTGCTAGTGGACAGGACCATGCCAAAGTCATACTGAAAGAAGACAACACAGTGCTATCTTTAGTAAATACTGCTTGTCATAGACATGGGACAAATTTAAGGGGTAAGTGATTGTGATCTAGATTGGTAGGGAAGCTGCCAGTGGATTTCTTCAGCAGCAGTACTACCTCTGTGGCTGCCTCTTGCTTTAAGGTAGATGTGGGAAAAGCCTCTGGAGTCTGCTGGGCAGATAGGATGCTCTGTAATGTGATGTATCTGTGGAGAAGCATACATCTCATTTACCTTGTCCTACTCATTAGAAGTAAGTCACAAGTCCAAATGACATACAGAGAGGCAGGGTTAGACAAGGGATGAAAAACACAGAGTATATTGAGTGACTCTGAAGTGTGTTTGCTTCCGTGTGTGGGGTCATTATAACTCTCTTGGCTGTATTGTGACCTTGACCAGGAGAGTTCAATGATAAGGTCAATAAAGCTTGGCCTATCACAGGAGAAAAAAATCTTGAATTTTCATTTCCCTTTCTAATAGCTACTATACATAACTTTAGCGAGACAGGAAGAAACCAGCTAATTCAGGCTACTTTTAAGCTTTGTAGTAGGCATATAAATGCACACACCTTCTCAGTTCTGTTCTATAAAAATCACAGAGCCAGGGACTCTTTCTGCCGCCAATTGCTGTGCCCGGCATTATTACAAAGGCCCGTGCTTTTTGTTAAAGCTGCTAAGTTGCATAGCAACCAACTATGTTGTCTTTTCTCCCTGTCTATGGGTTCATTTTCTCTGATGCATGAACATATTTCGGACCCAAAGTCCCTGTTTCTCCTGATGCACAAATCGGAGATTTGGGAATGACTCATGCATGATGGGGCATGGTTCACTCATGGGGTTCTGTGAACAGTGTTCAGTCATGTGACTCAGAACTTAGAAGGGTAAAAGGCTGTAAAAGGATGGTCCAAGCAAATACACCTAAGAAGCAAGCTTGAATTGCCATTTCAATATTGAACGAAATAGACTTCAAATGAAAATTAATCAAAAGAGCTATGGAAGAACACTATCAAAGGAAAAATATACCAGCATGACATGTCAATTCTCAGTATCTATGCCCCAAAACACAAGGACACTCAAGTTTTTAAAGGACAACTACTGCAGACTAAAGCATATATTGACTCTTACACACAGATAACGAACGACTTTGATACTTAACTCTTTCCATTGTATAGGCCATCCAGACAAAAACTAAATAGAAAAATATTAGCCGTAACAGACTTTATAAACCAAATGGACCTAAACACAGAACATTACACTCAAACACAAAAGAATATACCATCTACTCTGCAACTTACGGAACTTTCTCCAAAACTGACCACACTCAGATGTAGGCTCAATTTTCTTAGCAAATATATTTTATTACTAACTTATTAACCGAGATTACCTCACTTTTAACCCAACTAACCTAAACAATAGGAAAAGAAGATTAAAGAATACAATAATGAAACTGTAAGGATATCAACTCTGAGGAAAGTTTCTCCTAGTGTAATCAGCAGGATTTCTTTTGCTGGAACCTGGAGTAACCAGAACCTGGAGCCTCAGCTGGAGCCCCGAGCCCTGAAGCCTTCCCTCGAGCGGTCCTCTCTAGGAGCTTCTGGAAGCCAGTTATGAACAGCCAAAAGTATCTCGAGTCTCCAAAGGCCCCACCTTTTGTTTTCGGCTCACATTTATACCTCCTCTTAGTATTTGTTTCAGGATGCTTTTCAGCTGGCTAACGACCAATCTTCCCCACACTGTGGTTTGACTTCTAAGAGGATAAACATCACCTGCTTTCTCACAAGTCTTTTTCTCATCCCCCATTTGTAATCTAAACAAAAAAATCATGTTTATCTCTCCTTCACTCAGATACACAAAACAAGTCTCAACAGATACAGGAAAATTGAAATAACTTTCTGTTTTCCATCTTCCCACGATAGATTAAAGATAGATATCAACAACAGAATCAACAGAAAGCTGACTAACTCATTGGAGTTGAACAACTAACTCTCTATTGAATGAAAAATGGGTCAAAACAGAAATAGATTAAAGACTTTCTAAAATTCAATGAAGATGAATATACAGCACAACTAACCATATGGGACACAAGGAAAGTAATATTAATAAGAAAGTTCATATTACTAAGTGCTTACATTAAAAAATTAGAGATATCTCATACTAGCAACTTAACAGCACACCTAGAAGCTCTGTAACAAGAAGAAGTAACCTCCTCCAAGCATAGTAGAAGTAATCAATTGGAGAGCGGAAATCAATACAGTACAAAGAAAACAATAAAAAGAATCATTAAAACAAAAGAGCTAGTTCTTTGAGTAAACCAAAAGATACAGAAATCTTTATCCAAATTAACTAAAATGGAAAGAATATCCAAAGTAACAAAATAAGAAACAAAAAGGGAGAGAATTTATCCTTTACATTTCTATAAAGGTTTGGGTTAGAATTGTAATAAGGATTATGTTGAATCTATAGATTGCTCATGAAATGATAGCCAATTTTACTGTAATAATACTACTACGCCTTGAACATGGATGATCTTTCCACTTCTGATATCTTCTTCAATTTCTTTCTTTAAAGACTTGAAATGTTGTCATACAAGTTTTTCATTTGCTTACTTAGAAACAGACTGCTTGATCAATAGAATAAAATCAAAGACCCAGAAATAAACTCACACACCTACGAACATGTGATTTTTGACAACGAAGCCAAAACCATACAATGGAAAAAAGAACACATTTTCACCAAATGGTGATGGAAAAAGGAAATAGATCCATATTTATCATCCTGCATAAAACTCAAGTACAAGTGGATCAAAGACCTCAACATGAAGCCAGAAACACTAAATCTATTAGAAGAGAAACTGAGGAAGAGCTTTGAACTCATTCACAGAGAAGACAATTTCCTGATCAGAACACCAACAGCTCAGATCTAAGATTAACAATTAATAAATGGGACCTCATGAAACTGAAAAGCATCTGTAAGGCAAAAGATACTCTCAATAGAACAAAACTGCAGCCTACAGATTGGGAAAAGATCTTTACCAACACTCCATCTGACAAAGGACTAATACTATATATATATATAGATATATATATATATATATTTCGTGCTAACAAACTAAATAATCCAATTTGAAATATGGGGTATGGTGCTAAACAGAGAATTCTCAACAGAGGAATATCAAATGATCAGGAAGCACTTAAAGAAATGCTCAATGTCCTTAGTCATCATGGAAATGCAAGGCAAAATGTTTCTGGGATTGCATCTTACACCCATTAAAATGGCTAAGTTCAAAAACACAAGAGACAGCCCATGCTGGCAAGGATGTGGAGAAAGAGGAACACTCCTCCATTGCTGGTGTGAGTGCAAACTTGTACAACCACTCTGGAAATCAATCTGTTGGTTTCTCGTGAAACTGGGAATAATCCTACTTCAAGACCTAGCTATACAACCCTTGGGCATATACCCAAAAGATGGTCCACCATGCAACAAGGACATTTGTTCAACTATGTTCATAGCTGCTTTATTTGTAATAGCAGAAAAACTGGAAACAAGCTATATGTCCCTCAACTGAAGAATGGGTAAAGAAATTGGTACATTTCCACAATGTTTTAAAATAAGAAAGTGTTATTAAAATGTATTTAAAAACAACAAGAAAGAGCCAGGTGTAGTGGTACACACCTTAAATCCCAGCACTCCAGAGGCAGAGGCAGAGGCAGGCAGATCTCTGTGAGTTCGAGGCCAGCCTGGTCTACAAAGGGAGTCCAAGACAGTCAAATCTACACAGAGAAAACCTGCCTCAAAAAACCAAAAAATCAAAAACAAAAAAAAAACAAAACAAAAAAACAATAAGAAAATCACTCAATTTGCGGAAAATGAGTGTAACTAGAAAAGATCATCCTGAGTGAGGTAACCCAGACTCAGAAAAACAAACATGGTATGTACTCACTTATAAGTGGATTTTAGCCAAATAGTTAGTGCAGGATAACCATACTGCAATGCACAGACCCCAAAAAAGAGAAATAACAAGGAGGACCTAAGGGAGGATGCTTAAATCTCACTCCAAAGTAGAAATAGATTAGATAGTGGAAGTCGTTAAAGAGACACCAACCCAATCACAAAACTTCGACCTACAATCTCTCCTTCCTGCAAGATGTGTTAGGGCAGTGGTTGCTCAGAGCTTCTGGGAGTGGCCAACCAATGACCTGTCTAATTTGAAGCCCATGCCACACTGGGGTGCCGATGCCAGACACTGAGTGAATGGCCAGAAACCCTAAGCTATATTACATAGAGAACTAAAGTCAAAGCAAACATGACTGGCAAGCAAAAAGTCATCAATGAAATGATTTATAATGATAAGATGATTCCTAGTGTTATTCTTCTACACATTTAGGTCAGTGCCCTATCCAGTCATTATCAGAGAGTATTCCTCTGGCAAGAGATGGGAACAGATGCAGAAACCCACAGAAAACATTATGAAACATGTAAATTGGAGGTCTCCGTCCAAACCCTCCCTTCAGAGCTCACAAAGTCCTGTGGAAGAGGAGGTACAAAGATTGTAAGAGCTCTATAGAGGGCTTAGAAAATACCAGAACAAGGCCCTCTGAATCAAGTAAGTGCATATGAGATCACAGAGACTGAAGAGACGAGTGTAGGACATACTTGGTCTATACCAGGTCCTCTGTGCACATATTACAGTTATTAGCTTAGTATGTTTATGGAACTCCTGACTGTGAAAATGAGAGACTGTCTTGACTCTTGTACCTGCTCTTGGAACTCTTTTCCTCCTGTTGGGTTGCCATAATGACAATTTTTGCCTCACATTATTACATTTTATTTCTTAATGCTTGGTTGTTATCTCTTAGAAGACTATTATTTTCAAATGAGAGAGACAAACAGAGTGGCGCCACAGTGGAGGGAGGGTATGGAGGAATTGGGAGGACTAGAGAAAAGGGAAAGTATAATCACGATATATTGTATGATTTGCTAAAAAAAAAAAAATGCTATGCCTTTTGCTAGGCCTAGACTATTTCTGAGATTAAAGCAATATACTCAGTAGGAAAAAATAAAAAATAAAAGTAGCAAAGGTACTTTGGCTCAATTCAAAGGTTCTAGTCTACAGTTAGAGATCTGCTGCTTAGGGAATGTGACAAGACATTATATCACGGTGGGAGTTAGTAGTGGGAAAGCATGATCACCTCTTGTTGTCCAAACAGCATTAAAGAGGAAAAAGAATTGAAGATTCAAAAACTCTTTGCAAGGCACAAACCCAGTGGCCTAACTCCTGTCACCTCTTCAAGGCTCTACTATCTACCCGTGTCACTGAAAGTTGACTAAGCCTTTAACATGTGGACCTTCTGTTGACACTTGTACATACTCTATTAAAAAACCTTTTTCTAGTGTTGTGAGAAGAAATCGTGACTATGGCAGCTCATAGGGGGAAAAAAAGATGATTTGAGGCCATGGTTTCAGAATGTTAGAGCTCATGATGGCAGAGTGAAGCCATGGAGGTAGAAAGAACTGAGAAAGCTTATAGCTCATATTCAATGGGCACTCATATGGTTCAATGCTTTAGTGCTTACTTTTCTATTGCCCTTAGAAAACACCATGTTCAAGTCAACCTTTAGAATAAAGAGTTCATTTGGGCTTATGGATCCATAGGGTTCAGTTTATGATGACAGAGAGCACAGGTGGTAGACATGGAAGGTGTAGTAGCAAGCTGAGAACTCAACAACTCGAACCCCAAACAGGAAGCAGAGAAAGTAAACCTGGAATGATACATAGCTTTTGAAACCTCAAAACAATTTCCCGTGACATGCTTCCTCCATCAAAGCCACCCCTCCAAAATCTACCCAGATAGTGTCACCAATGGTAGATCCAATATAAATGCCTGAGATGATGGGATCTCTCCTTCCAGCCACCACACGTATTGTGGAGGCTAATCCTGCTTGACAACTTGACCTGATCTGCGATCAACTATGACAAAAAGCTAGGCACAGATGTGTGGGATTTTTTTTTTTTTTTTGGATCTAGTTAATTTAAATTAGAAGACCCACCCTAAATCTGGGCTGCATCTTCCTATGGCAGCTGAGGTAGACCGATGCTTGTTGGTTTTGCCTGTTTGTCTGCACAGTGTTTCAACATATAGCACAGAGTGAGACCTTGCTCCTAAAAAATAATAGGTAAATAAATGAATTATTTTAAAGCTTGTACCTTGTCTCAAGGGAAATATTTGCAGCTCACTTCTAGTCCATTTGAAGATTAAGTGGAAAGCCCAAGGTACAGATGCCCAAAACAAATGGTCCCCATCTGGCAACTCTGCCAACATTCTAGAGACTGCATGCTGCTCAGTGCCCCAGGGATGCTGTTCCCATGAACAGCTTCCCAAATGGAAAGATACTCAGCTACAGAGGCTGCACTTTTTTTTTCTTTTCAGATTATGAGTTAAAATGCACCCTTCAACAGCAGTGAGGCTCAGTAGATGCTGGCCTTACCTTGCCAATGTGTCAAACCCTGGCATACAGCACATAAACGGTAACACGGACAACAATCTTATGTAAGCACTGAAGTGGAGGCACAGGCATACCTATGGGTAGGGCAAAAAAAAAAATCTCTAACACAAAACAGGAAACGTAGTCATGTACAGTAATTCCTGAATACCGTGAGTTGTTAGTAACTGAGCAAATAGCAACACGCTGGTCACGATTTACGGTTGGCAGAGCATTCTAGTGCCAGGCCAGCACTTGCAAAGCCAGAGGATAGCCAGTTTCTCAGAAAAGATCATTGTAT
Source organism: Acomys percivali (assembly GCA_907169655.1). Taxonomy (NCBI): domain Eukaryota; kingdom Metazoa; phylum Chordata; class Mammalia; order Rodentia; family Muridae; genus Acomys; species Acomys percivali. Next base: position 114,160,591 of record OU015751.1, read on the forward strand.
TTTATGCTCTTATCCTGGACGTGCTTATTCACTGTTGAAAGGGTGTCTGCTCTTGCCTAACCCATTGCAGCAAGCATCCCTGCACAGATATTTAGACTGGCAGATGGAGCCCACTTTGTCTTTATGTCTCTTTTGTTTTATTTCTTAGTAGTTAGGTCTAGTTCCTCCAGTGAGAATTCACATACTTGCTAACAGAAGCCGAATTTTACATTGAGGAGTTTTGGTCCAGATGAATAGGCTAGACATGAGCTATTTTACGGGAAGAATCACTAATTGTTGAGCAACTCACATCATTACTGTATATATCTGTTTGAAAATGTAGAATTTGGTAGCTATTGTGCCTTTCTAAACATGCGAATAAAGTGTCAATGTTCTAGGTCATCCTAAAATGACAAGAACACTAACGGTACGCAAACTTCTATTAACAAATTGTCAGGCAAATACAGTATCCTCTTTCTTAGTACTTATATAAATCAATCATAAGCATGTTATTTTTATTGTATATACCTCCAAAACCTCCACATAAATACATCATTTTGCTAAGTTTATTATGAAACCTGATCTTGGGAGACAGAAAAACATTTTTGAGGTCTTGAGGGTTTAACCCAGAGCTTCATGCATATTAGGCCAGTCCCGACCACTGAGTTACATCCATGACCTTCCGCCCACCACTCTTGCTTTTCTTTCTTTCTTTCTTTCTTTCTTTCTTTCTTTCTTTCTTTTCTTTTCTTTTTTTTTTTTTTTTTTGAGTCAGCAAATACATTCAGTATGTTTTAGGAATGCATTCATAATTTTAAAAAACCATATTTTTAGTGGAAAGTAATTTTAAATAAGTATTTAGTATGGATGGTTTTATCCTGTGAATCTGGGGAATGTCATAGATTTATTCCTAACAATGCCCCAGGAGATTGTTTTGGCTTTCCATTAGAACATTCTATTTCCTGTTCTGCTTGGAAAGCATCTCTTACTGCCACCTTCTTCCACTGATTGCTAACTGTAATTTTCTTCCCTCTTTAAGCTTAGAATGCTTTAGTGCCACTTTGATTTCATCCCTGCTGTTGTAAGGCATGAGGTCCTCAGGCTACATAGGGCTGGTTGGTGTAGCACCGATGTCTCTTAGAAGCTTGGGATGTCCTCTACTCCTATGTTATTTAAAATATATATCTGAGGAAATTGTGTTAGCTGCTTTGATAACACACTCTACTGACCGACAGCAGCTTTAGGAGAAGAGGTTTATTCAGCTCCCAGCTCCAGAGGGCTTGCATATTCATCGAGATGGGAAAGGCATAGCATCATGAGTAGGAGGCTATTAGGTCTGAGAACACAGCGCATGCGTGCACGGGAAGCACGAGGCCATGGAACGAGGCCATGAATTCTCTCAGCTGGAACGCTAGTGATCTCCTTCCTCCAGCGAGGCTCCATCCACGAAAGGTTTCTTTGGCCCTCTTAACACCACCAACTGGGGATCAAGTATCCAAATACATGAGCCTTTGGGGGGACAGACTTTCACAAACCACCACAGGAAGAGTCCCAAAAGCTGCCTTAGGAAAATGCCTCCACTGTCAAAGACACATGAGATCTATGAGGATTTCACTGACTACTGTTAAATGTTTACCTTAGATGTTTTATCTAGCCCAAAGACTGAAATTTTGCACATGAATGTAAGTCTCTGCTTCTTTAAAAATGACAGTTTCTGCTAAAAATCGTGACTTGCTTCTCTTAATGTCAGATTTATACTACTAGATGGAATGGGAAATATCGGCATTTCATTTTATGAATTTATATGAGTATAATTTAGATTTTAGAACACTAAAGAGAAAATCTCAAGCTTGTAAAAGCCTATGAGTTGAAATGAACTTTTGTTGTTTAAAAAACAAAAAAAGCGAGATTACAAAATAGGTATAGCTTTATTCCACTACAACAAAAATAAAGATAAGGTAAACACATTGTATAGGAAAAAGGGGGAAGAAATAATTTTTTCAGTAGAAACACATTAGTATGGTGAAGGTAGTTTTCCTTGTTCCAAAATTATGGGTTTTTCTCCTATTTTATTCTTTTAAAACTTTTTTTACTATTAGAATTAATTACATTTATTACATTTGAAAAGTACTGAAAAAATCCTAGGGTATAGTTCAGAATTTGCCTTTATAACTTGCTTTTCTCCCTTTCTTTCAAAATGGACCTTTGAAAGTTCATCTGATATTTATTAAACCTGAGCAATGAATTCGTGCATTGAAAATCCACCATGGAAAAGTTCAGACTGAAGGGTGTATTTGATAAGATGACACTAATAATATACTGTCAATTCTGTATTTATGTGTCTTCAATTCAGTAAGAAATTTTTAGCTCTGGATGGAAACAATTGCCTTTTGTTCAAAAAGAAAAAACCAACAGTGCTCTGAAGAAATGATTTAACAAAGGCTTTAGGGAGCTATACATTTAATAAGGACACAACTATTTTTGAAACTTAAACCTGTTTCAATTCAAACTTAAAATGCCCTTTAAAAACTTTTTATTTTTTGTTTTTTATTTATATTTATTTTGAGAAAAATGATGGCTAATTCACTGAGAACAGTGAGCCTGAGGTGCAGCCTGCTTTGCTGTGTCAGTGCTGGGGCCACAATAGTTCAGTACTGCATCCAGCTGCATTTAATTTTATTAATTTGTTATCAATATTATTATAGTCATTTGATTTTTCTTTATTTTCTTTAGAGAAAGCATCTCATGTAGGTTGGACTGGCCTTGAACTTGTTACGTAAGAGAGGACAACCTTAAACTTCTGAAACTCTAGCCTCCACCCCACAACTGTTGGTATTTATTACATGTATACATCAATACATCTTATTTATGCTGTGCTAAATATCTACCCCAGGGTCAGTCAAGCTAAGCAAATGCTCTACCAATTGAGCTACTAAACACCTTTTAGAAGAAAATACTCATTTCATCATCAATTGACTCCTGTCTTACTGATACACATGTGGTGGTAAGAGGAGAGGCTAGCCCTACCCCATACCACCAGTGGATTTATTCCTGCACACACACAGATCCGGCTGGAATACAGACACACTCAGGATTACAGTGTGATCTGGCTGGAATACAGACACACCCTCAGTACACACCTTTAATCACAAACAGTGAAGGTAAAGTTAGTATATTAAAGAAAGCAGACACAGCCAGGCGCCGTGTCACACACCTGTAATCCCGGCATTCAGGGAGGCAGAGGCAAGCAAATCTCTGCAAGTTCAAGGCCAACCTGGTCTACAAAGGGAGTCCAGGACAGCCAAGGCTATACAGAGAAACCCTGTCTCCTAAAACAAACAAACAAACAAACAAAAAACCCGAAACAAACAAACAAAACAAAACAAAAACCCAAAGACAAAAACAAATCAACCAACAAGAAATCTAGAAGGAAGCAGACATATTTGAAAGTGACAGGTAATTGAGGGCAGACGAAGTGACAGTTCAGAGAATTGGGTGCTGAATGAATAAACAGATTATCCTCTGGAGAAAGAAAAGAACCACAGCTGATGTGAGTGTAGAACAGTGTCGTGTCCAGAAGACACAGTTTCATAATGGCTTTGTCTAATCTCTGGCTCTCGTAATCCTGCTCCTTCCAGGTGCTGGTTCCTGACCCCTGAGAGAAGAGATAAGTGCTACAAATACTGCACTTGTGGCAGAGAACTCCCCAACCACTTATTCTCTGTGCTTTGATCAATCTCGAGTTTCTGTGTTAACTACCATCCAGGGTACAAGAAACTTCTTTGATGGTGCTTGAGGGCTGCATTGATCTACGAATATTAAAATATACATTTAAAGGAAGTTTGGTTCTGTGTATATTCAGCAAATTAGTAGTATAGGTTCACCCCTGAGGAATATGAGCTCCCCAACCATGAATTCTAGGCCAGATTGATAGCACCTCGCTTCCTCTGGATTCAGCATTAAATCCAAACAGAAAGTGGTTGATCACCTCCATAACTCTACTGCCACTATTGCACTCCTGGGCATACCTCACCTCTTTAGTCCTTGTGGTAGCTCATAGGATTCAAACCTGGGTAAAACTGTTGAGGGCATTAATTCCTTGCCAGGAGCAATTTTATTTCCTTATGCTCTATGATCAAAGCCTGTGGTACCTTTAGTAATAAGGCCTTACTATCAAGTTCTGGTGAGAAACTAAAATCAATGCTACAACTTGGGTTGTTTGACTAGTAACTCCACTGGCTTTTTATTTGGTATCTTATAGCTTCTGGAAAGAGTCTTAAACCCTCTGTGTTATAGCTCCAATAATATCCTTTTCTGTGACTGTAGCAGATACACACACACACACACATACATATACACATATATACATATATATGGATGTGTGTATCTATATATGTGTATATACATATATATGTATATAATAGTAGATTTCTTTTTATTAAAAATAAACTCTTCTCTCATACATACATCCATTCCCTACAATGCTCCTAGCTGTTCTCCCTCCCCTCTTCCTGAGCCACTTCTCCTCTGTCTTCCTTAAGAAAAGAGGAGGCCTCCAAGAGGCAACAACAAAACAAAATCAAATAAGGCAAGGCAAGAGCCCTCATACTGAGGCTGGGCAAGGCAACCTCACAGGACCAAAAGAGTCCTAAGAGCAGGCAAAAGAGTCTAAGACACACCCACTCCCACAGTTAGGAGTACCACAAAAACACCATGCTAAGAGCAATAACACGTAAGCCCACTGCCTGTGTCGTATCAGTGCTTACAGGATGCTGTGAAAGTTTCATTTTCTGTTTGGAGCCTACCTAATACATAGCAAGTCCTATAGAATAAATATGGTTCAGATACACATGGGTTCATGAGCAAGGAGAAAGAAAGCTTTCTTCAGTGAACATATCGTCCTCTGAACTTACCTGAATGAGCTGATATGCAACGTACAAGAAAGTATGAGTTTGATGATACCAAGCATATGTTACCAAAATAAAACGGATTCTTGAGGAGTCTTTATAATTCTTTGAAAGGAAGGAGAAAATGGATCAGTGGGTAAAAGTGCTCACTGTAAGCATGAAGACCAATGTTCAAACTCTTAGCCACCATGCATACATTTACATCTGTTATTCCAGGCCTCGGGAGTGGAGCAATGGAAAGATCAGACTGACTTGCTTACAACTACTGTAGCTCCAGGTTCAGCGAGAAGCCCTGTGTCAAGGAAATGAGATGACAATAATAAAGACACCAGGCATTCTGGTCTAGGCTCCATGCATGGCTGTGTTTACCTGTACCGCTTGAGAACATACACACCACACTCACACAGTAATAACAACAATCTCATGAAGCTTTGAGAAAGGTCTGTAGCCAACTTTCATAACCATTTCTGTGATCCTCAGCTTACTAGGGTTCTTGAAACGTTCTTTATCAAGCTGACAGTAAGCCTGGAGGCACACAGAGGAAGAGGAAGCAGGCTATCTGGATGACACCTGATAGGCTGTGGTCATATGGTGGGGGGGGGGGGGGCAAGTTGCCCTTCTGTCCGAGGTCTAGGGGAAGGAAATAGGGTGGAGGTGTCAGGGTGGGAATGGGAAGGTACAAGCAAGGGGATAACAATTAGGATGTAATCTGAATAAATTATAATAAATTAAAATTAAAAATAAATTTAAAAAGTGAGATCTATTTTTAAAATGCCTTCTCAATTTTATTATTTAATACAGCAGTGTTCAAAAATGAACAGAGGAGGAAAGTGAGTATGTAGGTGAATACACAGAAGGAATCGCAGGGAGAAAACCTGGTACTGAATTAGTCATAAAGTTATAAATTGCTCACCATTCCCTTACTTAACATGATTTCACAAAAGATCAAATCCCTTTCCTAATGTGATTCTGAACATTCTGTATGTTGAATAAATTTAGCTCTTTCTCAGTGTGTGTTTATTGAGTGGAATAAGCAAAAAGCATCAAGTTGTAAATGGTAAAGCGTGAGGCTCTTACATCATCAGCTGGTACCAGCATCTACAAGCAGTGCACCACCTGTATGGATGAGGCGAAGGTCGCACGGCTACCTGGCCTGGATGTGCTTGAAGTTGGCTTGTTTTATATCTTAAACTGCTAGTTGGAAAAAAATGGAGGACGGTTTTTTCTCTTTGAGTGTTTGCAGCTGTGATTTGCATTTCTTCGTTTATCTGAGAAAGCTTCATTTTATCAGAGAAGCATTCTCTGCCCAGCACTGCATCTAATTAGTCATCTGACAAGCAGTTTTTCCTTGGCCATAGCCTAAACAGCAGAGGATGGAGTGTATCACACAGGCCCACCTTCGTGTTTTATTAACCTTTAATTCAACACACATTTCTCTCACAAATGTGAGAGAAACGGATATTCTTGAGACGATAATAATGCAAGTGCAACCAGCTGGATTCTTTCATGGCTTGAAATGTGTGTGTGGTGTTTTGTTTTTGTTGTTGTTGTTGTTGTTTTGTTGTTGTTGTTGTTGTTGTTTTTTACAAATGATTTGACCTTCATGGTAGACGACTCATAAGGATATGGACTCTGATGACCTAATATTCAAGTAAGGACAAATTAAATAAAGTAAGCCGCCTAACTAGGGGCTGTGACTGCTGGAAACCACTGCAGAATACATTTCTCCTAGATTTCTTTTGGTATGTGTTCAAATAATGTGTGTGCCTGGGATTCCTCAGACAGTGATATGGCCGATCAGCAGATAGCCCTTTCTCATGGCTAGGACTTTAGGAAAAGATAAGAAGAAACATTTTGTTTGCTTGCAGCAAATTTATTCTCATAAAAAGACGGACGCTTCCCCCCTGAGACTTCTGAGAAATGCATGGTTGTTTCTGAAAATAGGCTAGTATGGAACTCTTCAAGCATCAAAGGAGAATTCAGGTTACTGGATACATTATACTATCTGCTTCCACTTGCCGCCATGGCACTGTCACTGTCAGTCTCTAGCCACTAAGCAAGATCTATGATGACATACAGTTTGCATCATCCCACTGCTGAAAACCCTGCAAGCCCCTCCTTTTTTCCTTTTTTCTTTTTTTGTTTTTGTGAGATTTATTTATTTTATTGTACATGCGTGAGGTTTGGCCAGCATGCAGGTATGAGTGCCACCTATGTGCTTTAGTGCCCAGGGAGACCAGAAGAGGGCATCGTATCTCCTGAAATTAGATTTATTGATACTTGTGAGCCACTATACCAGTACAGGGGGACTGAGCCCAGATCCGTTGCAAGAACAACAAATGATCTTAACTGATGAGCCATCTTTCTCTCATCACATTCATTTCTTTCAAAATATAATTATTAGAATCACTGCCTCCCTCCAATCCAGCCATACTATAGTATCTGTGGTCAGAATATGCAGGCACAGGCCTTTGCTGCCCTGGGATGGTCTTCAGGGAATTTCTACCCTCATCTCTTCCAGTCTACATAAATTTATCCTCCTTCAGTAGCCTATCATAACTGTCCTCTCCAATACAGCAAGCAGCTATCCACCTCCATTTCACTCTCATACCTTCTGTTCTCTCTTATCTATTTTCTATTCCCAACTTCTGCACTACCATCTAACATGGTGTTTAATTTATTTATATATTACACTGATTTTTATTTGCATCTTCTTTCCACTGGTATAAATGTGGCACGGGGCAAACAAACATTGATGGTTATACATGGAGGGGTCCTTTGCATATGGAACACAGGGACAGTTTAAGTAATTGGCAAATGAATAGTTGTTCAATATTGAATACTTTTTTTTTTAAAAAGACATCATTAGTGTTTCCAAATTCTTTCTTAAAAATTCAAACCTCAAATATCTCCAAAAAGAATGAATTATATTGAAAAAGAAAGTATGATTTAGCCACAAGGCTTTTCATGTATACTAATTACTGATGAGAGCAGGAGTCAGCAAATGATGTCTTTGGTGACCGTTTCTTTGTAATCACGACCTGACCAGAACACAGCTATAGCTATGTGGTTGCATCTCAACAGTTTGTTCTTGGATTTATCTTGGAAATCTGCTCACAAACAAAACAAAGGTGTTACTTCATCTTTTACGGGATTGGCCTCCCATCTTCTGATTTCCAGCACTTGGCAGATACACTGGTGTCCAGATATCAGCTAGTATTCAAATTCAAATTTGAGATTCTTTATTCAAAGGACTCTGGGACTCCAAGTAAGAGCCCAAGTCCCATTTTATCTTGCTCTTCCTCCCTCCCTCTGTCTGTCTGTCTCCTGTTTCTTTCTCTGTGTCTTTACTTCTCTTTTGTTTATATTTCTACAGTAAATTATGAACTTCATTTAGAATTGAAATATACCTGAATCCTAAACTAAAGGACAAAGTAAAGTCTCATCTTGTATTTTTATTCGGAGTTCTTCACATTCCACTTCATTGTGCATTGAATTCTGTTACTGTGATTACTACATCCCTTTATGTGTGCAGATGTCCTCAGTGTCCTTTTCCTATTTAATAGCATTCTTTTGATGTTCTCTGAAAGGTATTGTCAGACATTATTATTCTATATTTATTCTTCCATAATTTTCTTGAAGGAAGATATAATTTTCTTTAACGTTTAATTCTGGGTGTAAAATCGGCGCACCTTATTTAGCAACTTCATTGTAAATCTAATAGCTTCATTATAATTAATGATAGAGAAAGGCAGATTAAGATGACAGATTTATGCTGAGTAAAGCATTTAATGCCAGTGCTTTTAATGGAATTCAATTGGGTGCTATTTTAAACAACACGTAATTGGATGTATTCAAAGGCTGTTTCTTCACAGAAGTTAAAGTTAACAAGAGGCATGTACCTGTGTAACTCAAGCAAAAAGTTATTTTCCTTAATTTTGTAGGTATAGCTTATGTCACTTTTCTATATGTAGCATGTTTGTGAGAAAAGGGAGAGAGGGGACAAATACCATGTCTAGTTGGCCCTATAGGAAGTGTTCAATAGTATGTTAATAGGGCCTAAAACTCAGGCAAAGTGTAAACTGCAATGCAATGATCCACATACTCTGAGTGCATTCTAAATGTATAGAAGTTCATTGAGATGTACAGGCTTTGGGCTTGGGTCTGTTTAATTTTGCTGTGTGATTTATTTGTGTGTGTGTGTGTGTGTGTGTGTATGTGTGTGAGTGAGTGAGTTCTTTTTAATAATATTTTAATTTAGAAGAAGAAGAGCCCAGCTCTCAGAACCAACAAGGGAATGAAACATTCCTCAGGCATATTTGACTTTTTGCTTCATAAAGTAAATGTAGCTCTTCTGTGGGAAGGGAAAGCAGATATTATTTCAGGACACATGAGAGGCCAGAGTCCAAAGCCACCATCGTAGAAGTCAATAGGCAGCTTCATCCTGATAAAACCTACTGAGAAGGTGCCTCAGAGGCGTGGCCAAGTGGAATGACACATGCTTTAGCTCTTGGGAGCTAGATGGTTACTGTGATTATCTGAATAGGATTGGCCCCAATAGACTCATGCGCATGCATGAATGCTCGGCCATAGATTAGGAGGTATAGCCTTCTGGAGGATGTGTGGACTTGTTAGAGGAAGTTTGTCACTGCAGCGATGGGACTTTAAGGTCTTATATGCTCAAGCTATGCCCAATATGACACACAGTCACTCCCTGCTGACTGTGCATCCAAATGTAAAATTTCTAGCACCGTGTCTTCCTCCAGGCTGCCACGTTTACCACGGTGACAATAATGGACTAAACCTCCGAAGCTGTAAGCCAGCCCCAATTCAATGTTTCCCCTTGTAAGAGTTGCCAGGGTCATGGTGTTCCTTCACAATACAACCCTGACAAAGGCAGGTAACCATTTAATTTCCATCATGCTGGGCGTCAGTTCACCACTGCAGGGCAGAGCTTGTTATTGAATAGCACAGCACAATGGGCAAGAGAATGAAGCAGATTTGTTCTAACAGACATAGTGCACAAGGGGCTCCAGTCATCCTCTGCCCATGGCTTACTTATTCCCTCTTGAGTGCTATGGTCTAAACGCACTAACACAAAGTCTGTATATTGGAGGTTGAAACACTGTGATAGTAATACGAGTGGGTTCTTTTTGAGAAGTGAGTCATGAAGGCACTCCCCCTATGAGTGGATTAGAACATATACAAGGGACACTGAAGGAAGTATCCTGGTCCCTTTCTCATCCTTTCTGCCATGGTAAGGTTCAGCAAGATGTGGCATGTTTGAAGTTGAGGCAGGAGCCCAAAGCAGACTATGACTGACAGATTCCCAGTGTCCAGAGCCATGAGGAAATAGATTTTTATCATTTATGAGTTACATTATAATAGTATAAGCAGATTAAGACAGCTGTTCTCCACCTTTGGCAAGGATGGAAGCTTAACCCAGTTCACATGACAAGAGATGGGAGTTCTCCCCAGGGCTCTCCAGAGCTCAAGTTAAGATCTCAGTGCATTATCATGCCTAAACTGCTGGCTTCATGGACACAAAGACTTGTTCTAAGAATCTGCTTCTTATGGTTATTCAGTTCACTATAGATTTTCAATATATATGAACCATGCATGCTCGCCTGAGCTGATCACATGAGTGCTACAATTTGTAAGTGCAAGTTAGATTTTCCTGTCTTAGACCCCAATATTTTTTATGTATACAGGCCTCATAAAACTTCTTACACTGTCTTCATATGTGTTCAATTGAATATCTCTCTTCTATCCAATATCCTCGTGAAAACCAGTCTTGAAGCTCTCTCTTTCATTTCCTGATATCTGGATTATATTCTGGCTCTTTCTGTGCCAATCCTCTTCAATTCAAACTAATTTTCTCATAAATTCCCATCTAAAGAAACCAAATGTTTGCCTCCCATTTAGTCTACTAGAATGTACACAAGTTTTTAAAACTCAACTGTTACTTTTCAACAGTTGTGGGATTTGCTTGTGTGCATGCATGTATGCGTGTGTCTGTGTGTGCGTGCACGCGTGCGTGTGCATGCGTGTGTACATGTTCTTAAAGAAATAAGATTCTTAAAAATACTAAACAAATATTCATTTTTCTCCTGCCTTCTATGGTTTGTAGAAGATCAGTGAGTAGATGATAGACACTCAGAACATCTCAGCACTGTGTGCTAAATAAATGAAAGGCCAGTGAGCTGCATCACTTCCTGACTATGTTCTGCCATGTAAAAGCCAGCTAACATTCTTTGGTAGAAATGTATTACTGAAGCAAGTCACCTTCTAATCATCCAATAAATTAAGTGGAGACTTAAACTCTTGCCAGTGTCTTCCTCTTTTCCAAGCACAGATGACTCTTTTTCTAAAACAACGGTAAAAACCTAAACTTTATTAAAATTAGCAAATAATTTCATATTTCACATTATATGACACATTTAGCCTCAGGATTGTTTCTCATAGTACAGTAGGAGCACATAGTTTAACATTTTCAAATGACAAGCTAACAGTGAAATAACACATGCCAGGAAAGGTGTAGACTCTTGGTTAAGTAAGCTTTGTTTCCATTTCTGAAGGAAGACTTCAGAAATATGTCACAATGTAGATGAGGACATTGTCGTGGAATTATTTATAAATACGGGAAGTCAATAAATCATTATCATCAAGAATTAGGAATTATTATTGTGCAACTTTGATATGTGTATTGTGTATATATGCCAACCACATGGTTACTAAAATAACACAACATAATTTCATATATTTGTGATGTTAGGGTAAAAATGGGAGGTAGAGACTTTAGATAGTATATCACATAGGATATATAAAATATATAAACATGGAAAATAAGTGAGATAACAAAGAAGGCCCAAGCAGTTATAAAAAAGTAAAACTAGTATTCCTCCTGAAAGAGAGTCATGTAGATATTAATTTTTGTTACTATCATCCTGCATGTATTTATTAACTTGGTTTGCCTTGTCTTTTAATTCTTTTAATTATGTGTTCATGTGTGTATCTCTGTGTGGGTGCAGGCACCAGCAGAGGCCTGAAGAAGGCATTGGAACAAGTAGAGGTGGAGTTTCAGGTGGTTTTGAATCATCCCAAGTATGTGTGGGAACTGAATTGTGTATTCTGGAAGAACAGCACTTATTCTTTTTTGTTTTTTTGTTTTTTGTTTTTTGTTTTTTGTTTTTTTTACATTTAGAATTTTTTTTGTCTTGTTTTCTTCATTGTATCTTTTTTTTATTAATTTATTCTTGTTACATCTCTATGGTTATCCCATCCCTTGTATCCTCCCATTCTCCCTTCCCTCCCATTTTCCCCTTATTCCCCTCCCCTATAACTGTTCCTGAGAGGGATTACCTCCCCCTGTATATGCTCATAGGTTATCAAGTCTCTTCTCAGTGACCTGCTGTCCTTCCTCTGAGTGCCACTAGGTCTCCCCCTCCAGGGGACATAGTCAAATGTGAGGCACCAGAGTACATGAGAAAGTCAAATCCCACTCTCCACTCAAGTGTGGAGACTGTCCTATCCATTGGCTAGATCTGGGTAGGGGTTTAAATTTTACCACCTGTATTGTCCTTGGCTAGTGCCTTAGTTTGAGTGGGACCCCTTGGCCCAAATCTGCCTATCATAATGTTCTACTTGTAGGTTTCTAGGACCCACTGGATCCTTCTACACTGCTATTCTCACATGGTTCTCTCATCTAGAGTCCCAATAGGATGTTCTCCCCTCTGTCCCAGTTTCCTGGTAAGGGAAGGCTTTCGTGGGACATGCCCATTGGGCTAGTATGCAGATATAGGTGAGTATATACTATTTGAGTCAGCACTTGTTCTTAACCACTGAGACATCTCTTCAGCCTCAACTTGAATAGCATGAGAAATAAGCAAAAATGGAAGCCATTTCAAATGGAAAGCACAGGCAGGTTATTTTTGTGGGAACTTGGTAAAAAACTACATATTTAATGTGCTTCATTATGGCTGTAAATATTCAGTTAATCTTGGTGGTAGGGATTTAAAATGAGTCTTATGTATTTCGCAGAAAAAAAAAATATCTGTACCTGGCTCTACTGTGGGAAAATACATTTTCTATAAGATAATAACCTTTGTGAACAGCAAACTTCTACAGCAGTCTGCATAATTTTATTTGCCTCCTCCAAATGATAAACACACTAATTTACCATCAGATTCTTCTGTGGATTAGAGGTCAAAGAGCTAATGGTGCGGGCGAAGTTTAAGGACAGTTATTCTTGTATACAAACAGTGATAAACGCTCACATTTTGCTTGTTATAAATTACTTTGGAAATAACAATGAATATACAAATATTTTTACAAAGAAAATGAAGAGATTACAAGAAAGACGTTGGGTGATGTGTTCAAGGAAGAAGCTGACAGGTTAGCTAACCAATCGCCATTGTTATTTTCATCGAATCTTTTCTTCTAGCTTTATGAGAATATAATAAACAGCAATAAATTAAAATGTGTGGGTTGATCTAATGCCTAGCTTGTTGTGGCTACTATAGCTGAGCTACAGAATGTTCCCGACAGGATCATATGTGAAGTCCTGGTCTCTGACTAGTACTGTTGTTTGGGGAAGTGGTGGAGGAAGCGCATCACTGGGGGTGTGTCTTTGAAGGACTTACTTAGATGCTAACCCCTTCCTCTTTCTCAGCTTCCTGCCTGTCTACATGAGGTGAACAGTCCCCTCTTTCATGTGCGCTAGACATGATGCTGTTCTTTCTCATCAAGGGTAGTAATCGTAGCCAAGGACCATAAACTGAAATCTTGAAAGACAAAATAAATCCTTCCTCCATAAGGTTATTTGTGTTCCTTTTTCCCACCTCAGTATTGATAAAAATAATCGACTAGTACAATAGTATCTGGGCCCTTCACACACTCTGTGCATTCATATTTTATGCATATCTACTGTGTGTTCCCAGCACTGTGCTGAGGTTTAGTCTTAGGAAGTCATCTCACTTAAGGAGTTCATAAATTGAGGACTCAATGGATCCCAGTTTATATCTTATGGTTTATGGTTTCCACTGTTAACTGCCACTGTGGCTTCTTGACATATTCATCTGGTGTTTTGTAAGAGGACTTTTGCGGAGGGGGGGACAGCTTTAGAGAAATTTAACAGAACTTATTTTGGTAACTAACAAGCCATTAACTGGAGCACTTTAAGCTAGAAGAGGCTCAGGGGCACCATTAGGAACTGTGGAGGTACCCACAAGAGCAAGAAGAAAGAAAAGTTCAGACGCAGTATGAGCAGTTGCAGCCAGGCATTTGCTGTCTGTGAGAATGCTCTGCACATGGCTGAGGTCTAGCTGCTATAAAAAAAAAAAAAAAAAAAAAAAACCTAAATTTGTCTGCAGTTTGTGTATATACTAAATTAGGCTGTGTTACCTGGGAACTCAAAGTACAGAGATAGCCTCAGGCTCGTGGCTTTTTGCTTATTTAATTTAGCACTTTGAAAGGGAATAGAATATGATTGGGTGTATTAGCTGGGGTTCTCTAGACCAGATAGAAGAAACATATATGACTAAGGGGATTTATTAGATATTTTTATTTAATTTAGCACTTTGAAAGGGAATAGAATATGGTTGGGTGTATTAGCTGGGGTTCTCTAGAACAGATAGAAGAAACATATATGACTAAGGGGATTTATTAGATATTTTTACATAATGCAGGATGGGTAGTCAAACAATAGTTGTCTGACTGACAGAGAAGTTAAGAGCCTCATGGCCGCCCAATCTACATTTCTTCCAGAAAATATTCTGAAAGACCCACATAGAGGTACGTCTCTCAATCAATCCCAGATCCAATCAAGCTGACAACTAAAATGTGCTGCCACACAGGTTCATTGGTTTGTATGTTACTATGACTAAAATGTCTCTAAATGAGGCACTTATAAATGGGGATGTGAATACCCGGATTTTAACCCGAGACCAGAGAAGCTAAGAGGGAAAGTTCATGGCTTTGAGATACATCTAGGCTATGTAGGAAGGCCACATCTGAAAGCAACAAATGAATCTGAGATGCCTAAGTGATCTGATAGGATTCTAGAAACACAGCCTTCTGGGAATCCTTACAGTAAGATAACTGAGCTCACTATATCACCATTTTCCCCAACGAACCTAATATTCAAGTCCCTTAAGGCAATTTTCAATCCCATGTTGGCTCTAGGTCAAGTGTGATCAAAGAATAAAGAATTGTCTCGGGTCACACATTCAACACAAAATTACTAACAAAGGCTGATAAAAGCAAAGTTTGTGTAAGTTTTTGTGCTATCTTCCACCAAAGATAAGATAAGGTTTCTTCCTTTTCGGGGGGGGGGGGTTTAAGACAGGGTTTTTCTGTGTACTCTTGGCTGTTCTGGACTTACATTGTAGACCAGGCTGGCCTTGAACTCACAGCAATCCACCTGCCTCTGCTTCCTGAGTGCTGGGATTAAAGGTGTGTGCCACTACACCTGGTGAAAAGGTATTTTTCATATAACACAAATGATGTGGTACCCGCTTACGGAACCTTTGAAAATTGTGGCAGATCCCAAGATTGCAATCCCCAATAAAGAACATGGAAGTCTCTAAGTTATAAAACTTCATTGTTTTAAAAGATTTTTTAAGTGAAAGAAAAGAAAGCATCCTACTAGCAGGCAAGTATTGGAGAATCCACCTAATGGACAGCAGTTCAGAGATGCGGCTGCAGTCCTCTGGGAGTTCTCAGGTGCTCATCACAGACTGTGGTATTAGTTTTGCTCTCAGTGAGCTCCATGTTTGACAACAGTCACTCCCAGGTGGGTGCCACTGAGAAGAGCAAGATGACTTGAATAAGGTGACTGTGAGGTGAGGGATGTTTGTCTCCGGGCAGATCAGACCTATGACAGCCTAGGAAAGAGACACAATATGTCTTTCCCTTGTATTGAGTGTCAGACTGAGGCTCTGCACAACCCATTTGAAAACTGGTGGGCAATGATTCTGTCTGAAAACAGTGCTGCACATTTGCCGAAGCATTAGTTATTTTCTCAGAAGTCGTGGAGCCAGTTTTCAGATTCTTGCATCACATCGAAAAGTAAGACGACACAGTTCTCCCTGCTTACAGGACTGTGGTTAGCATGTGCCATCACTTCAGCTTCCTCTGGTACTCCGTTAGCATTTGGATCAGGTATGTGTTTAATCCATCTACACGAACAGCTACAACAATAAAATTATTAAAAGCCTTAACCTAGCATCATCTGGAAGTTCTGCACACATTTTGATTTGATAAACTAAACAACTCGATGATATGCTGCAAATCACAAGATCTTTCAACATCTAGCCACAGTGTAGCTATCTTATGTCTGGAAAGTAAATGTTATATTGGAGTTAGCATCAGCACCTTAACAAATTCCTAAAGCTGGAGATGACTTAATCCTAGTCCACCACTTCTCAACCTATTGTCATGACATTTGGGGGGCAGTTGGTAGGGGAGGGCAAATGACTCTTTCATAGGGATCACAGGGAAAACACAGATATTTACATTATGATTCTAACAGTAGAAAAGCTACAGTTATGAGGTAGCAATTAAATAATTGTATGGTTGGAGGTCATGGCAGCATGAGGAGCTGTATTAAGCGGTTGCAGCATAAGGAAGGTTGGAAACAACTGCCTTAGTCCTTACAAGATTCAGTCTTGATAAGTGTTTATGTAATATCCATTTTAATGCTATTGCATAACACTTTATACACTACAATGACACATCATGAGAATGCGTGCTATACAAAAATTGCATAATTTCTGCCAACTTGCAGAAATTTAAAGTTTTGGTTTGGCTCTACTTTCTCTGGGTAGATTTTTCTGCCCTCTTCAGTTTCCCTGGTTATAGTATGATTCAAACTGATTTCAGATCTGCCCTTCAAACCACCACCCTTTGAAAGTTTTCAGGACATAGTGTAGCTGTCTCACTTTCCATATATAAATTAAGAAATTTGTCCTTTACTTCACTGAGACTATGGTTTTGATTTTTTGCTATTAAGTATAATACAGTCTATAAGTAGCTTAAAGAGAATCTGAGTCGTGACAATTTTGTCGCTGAGCTGACAAACATTTTTCATCTTTCCTGCTGTATCCTTATGGCACCATCCTTGACAGCTTTTGACATAGCTGTATGCTTTTCCATGTCTTGCATTTTCAAATTATAGTACAAAATGTATAAATTCTCTCTGAGTAAATGTGGAAGCCATTTGTCTTGATAAAAAGTAGTCATTTCTTCACATTTCCTGCAAGAATCTTCTTCTGTTGTCTGTCATTTCCCTTTTTCTTTGCCTCTTATTCTTTTTCTCTCTTCTTTCCTTTTTTTTTTTTTCTTTTTTAAGTTGTCTTTTCTTTTGAGGTCCTGTCAAAGCCGTGATAGCATTATTTTTAAAAAGGAATTTATTTATTTTTGTTGTGAAAATTAATTGAAAGGAAAATTAAAAGCTTTATTTGGGACTTTCCACATCTTGACGGCCAATGCAGTGGGGAGTGGAGTGTAGATGGGCAGAAGATTGCCTTTATCCCATCACAGCCCAGTTTTCTCTTTGAAATATTACTGTGATTCCTGATCCACTGTGCATCCTCATCCCTCACACACACATCCACTTTTCCAGATTACTTATCTATTGCTATGACATCCATTTGTACCTATATAAGAATGCTTAGTCTCTCAGCCCAGAGCTCTCTAACTCTCAGCCTTTGGCTTTCTTCCCAGAACACAGCACATAGCACATTCTCCCTGTACTAAGTGAAATTCAGAAGTTGTTTTCCATCTAGTTCTGTTTCCCCTCCACAAACCTCCTTTTCAGCAAACAACATGGCCATCCTTTTGCATCCACAGATCTTGGCACTCGACACTGTACTCAGGCTGTATGTGATCTATCTCGAGTCTTATCAGGATTTTGAAATCTTCACAGCGTTTCCACTTCTTCACAGGCTCCCAGCACTATTGAAAGTTCCATTTATCCCAAGGTCTGACTCCTACACTCTCCCCCACCTTTTTGTCTTCAGAGGTTGAAAATCTGATCATTCTACTTCCATGAAATTCTTCCGGATTTTTCATTAGGCTGTGACAAGGCTGAAACAACTTAATCTGGATTACAATGGATGATGGATGGATGCCACGCTGACTCCCTTGAGCCAGTCCCCTACCTGCTGCCCAAAGCTTTGTATAAGCTCCCCTTGTAGACTGGATTACATCTTAGCATAGAGCTAAGGTGAGTGAAATATCTTTCCAGCAGATGCTTCAAAGAGTCTCCTTGCATATATGGTGAATCAAGTGGTCGTGTGGGAAATCACATGGCAAAGGATTGAAGACAGATTTTTAGAAACCAGAGGTCTTTAAGTTGCTGCTGTAAGAAGATTTGCCTCTCAGACCTATAACTGGAAGGAATTCTATCAATAACCTGGGTGATTTCTAAAGTAAATGCTTCTCCTGTTGAGCCTGCAAATGAGGTGCTTAAGATGAAATGAAAGAAAAAAAAAAAAACTATTTCAAAGACAAAAGTGAGCTGAGTGAAGTGTACAAGGAAGAACCAGAGATTCAGTAAAGCCTGTCCAGTTGCTCTGTTGACTAAATTGTAAGTTAATAAATGTGTTGCTCTAAAGTACATTGCTGATACTAATCAGTTCTAGAAGCAATACATGACTGTGATATAAGTTCCCATTTTTTTAAAACTGTGGGGCTTAATTCTTTCTGTCATTTCTGGTGTTGAACTCTAATGTCCTCCAACAATCAAGAATCAGATAATTATTTCCCCATCCCAAGCCAGCTCTTCACCCATGACTTGTCATTCCTGCATTCCCTCTCTGCCCTTTACATTATGGGATATTTTAGGTCTTGGTTTAAGAATTAGTTTCAGGGCTAATTCTTCAGTGATGACTTCCTAGATCCTAAAGTGTGTTGAGTCTTATGTTAGACCTTCCATAGTTCCCTGAACTTCATATAATTATACATAGTCATTGTATGATAATTTTGGAACAATTTGATTTGCAAGCTGTATGTTTTATGAAAGCTGGAAATGAGCCAATTTTTTTTTAAAGTTTG
Source organism: Acomys percivali (assembly GCA_907169655.1). Taxonomy (NCBI): domain Eukaryota; kingdom Metazoa; phylum Chordata; class Mammalia; order Rodentia; family Muridae; genus Acomys; species Acomys percivali. The sequence continues at coordinate 114,179,532 of OU015751.1, forward strand.
AGATATCCAGAATAATAATTGAAATACTTTTCTCATAAGTAGTTCCATGAAGTAAATAAAAGTGAAGCAAGGAAAACCAACAAAAGCATTATACACAGAAAGGCAATGTTAACTTTCTTGTGTTTGAATTGTACTTTTGGTTTTTTGGAGGAGTTGTTTTGTTTTTGTTTGTTTGTTTGTTTTGAGACAGGATCTCTCATGTAGTCCTGGCTGTCCTAGACCCACTTTGTAGACCAGGCTGGCCTCAAACACACAGAGATCTGCCTGCCTCTGCCTCCCAAGTGCTGGGATTAAGGCGTGCACCACCACACCCACCTTGAATTGTATTTTTATGAGCTCATAGAAGAAACTTACTGTACTGATAGCTATAGTAATCAGAAAAAGTGGTGGTATGTATATATGTATGTATTTATTAATTTATAGACAGGGTCTCATGGTTCACAGATTGGCCATGTACTCACTGTGTAGCCAGGGATGACCATGAACTCTTAATTCTTCATCTGAAACCAATGAGATTACAGAAGTGTAGGTGTGTCCCTCCACAAAGAGGGACTCAAAGCAAGCACTCTGCTAACTGAGCTCCAGCCCAACCCTGCACTTTAAATTTGGTTCCGGTATGGATAGAGGCATATTTTTAAGCTATCAAAATCAGAGAAGATGAGCTCCTGTCAGATTAACAGTAGTTTGGGTACAAGTTGGCCTTTTATATTTGAGTGATAGACAAAACCGAGAAAACAAAATTAAGACCAGATATCTATCAGTGGATGAAGACATAAAGAAAATATGGCACACACACACACAATGGAGTTTTATTCAGCCTGGAACAAGAATGAAACCACCTTCATTTGCAGCAAGAAAGCTGGAACTGGAAGACATTGTGTTAAATGAAATAAGCCAGACACAGATGTCCTCTTATAGGTGAAACCTAAAAGATGGTTTACATGACTATGGCCACTTAATGCTAGAGATTATGAAGTCTACAAGGAAATCATACAAAGTTTCATCAGTGAATTGATACCATACTGAAGTACATTCATGTGTACAATTGGTACTTATTAATAAAAGTGTAATGCAAATGGTATATTTTTGAAACAATAAAAATAAGGCTACAACTAAAATAACATAATACAACTATATCTGATCCTATGCTAAGTTCTTGAGATGAAGAAAATACAAAGCATCCTTCATTGCTTCCCTCAAGGGGCCTGTTCAGGGGGTAAGGAAAGAAGCCATGCAAGCACAACAAATAAATGGATCATTGCTTTACTCTCAGTGGGAATGCAGTCAGGCTATTAGAGATATGATACATGGCAAACTTACTAATTTACAATCACTGTTGTAAGTGTGGAAGGAGAAAAATCACAGAAGCCCCAGGCCATATTGGAAGTTTCTGTAGAGGAAGACACATTTCTGGGAGTGAGAATATTTGACACATGTTGTCAGCAATGTTCTAGAATCAATGGAGCAGATCGACTAAAAACTTAAGCATTTCTATGAGAATAAATTATAAAAGAAATAAAGCAAAAGAAAACAAAAATTAAATCTATGCTTAACTGGATTGATAAATGTTGGTCATTTGGGGCTGAAGATTAATAAGCGATCAGCATCTTTGAGGTAAAATCTGGGAATCATTTCCTAAATATTAACACGTAGAGGGTGTGGTCTAGAGGAGAATAAGCTCATTATCTCAAGCTGGCTGGCATACTTGAAAACGTGGATCAGTCTCCCACAATGGTAATGCTTTTGAAAGGTCAGAGAGAACAGATGAGGTTTGACACCATGATGTACAGTTGGAGTTACTAAAAGGAGTCCAGGAAAGGCTACAGGCGATGGTGCATCCCCAGTGCAGTGTAGGCTCCATCACAGTGGAGATACCAGGTCTGAGTGATAACCACCAGAACAACTTCAGGTATGGATAATAGGCCTTAGTCTACTAGGTGAGTTGTGTATATTGCTGATGGAAAAGTTGGAGAAATGAAATTGTCCAACTACTTTGGAGCCTATAAGATTAGAAGTCCCCAATGCCAGGTATGAGCTCCAGCATTTGATTTACACTGCTGGATGTTGAGTCTTGTTTTAATCTGTTGTTACTGTACCCTGTTTCTTCCTTCTTAAAATAAAGTGTATAATTTATTTGGGGTTTTACAGGAGAACAATTAAGAAATTGGGTATTTTAAAGATGTGTTGCACTTTTTTTTTCAAGACTGGGTTTCTCTGTGTAGCCTTGGCTGTCCTGGACTTGCTTTGTAGACCAGGCTAGCCTCAAACTTACAGAAATCTGCTTACCTCTGCCTTCCATGTGCCACCATGCCCAGCTATGTTGAACTTTTAAATTACAGCATTAGAGACTTTAGAACTTTTAAACGTATAGTTTCTATTGTGATATTAACATGCAGTCTTACAGATAAACAAGAAAGGAAAGGACCAGTAGTAACATATTTGTGCATTAAATTGACAAAAGGGCAATAAGTAGGTTAGTTGTCAACTTGACACAAACCAGAGTCACTTTAGGACTCAATTGAGGAATTGCTTCTATCAGATTAGCATGTGGGTGTACCTATGGTTCATTTCCTTGATTAATAATTAATGTGAGAGGGTCAGTCTCAGAGTAGGCAATGCTACCCATGGGCAGGCAATATTGAGTTATATAAAAGAGCAAGTTGAGCAAACATTGAGCAGTAAACCTGTAAGCATCCTTCCTCTGTGGTGCCTGCTTGTGTTTCTTCCTCTGGGTTCCTGCCTTGAGGTCCATTTCTTGGCTTCTCTTGATGATGAGCTATAACATGTAAGCTGATATAAACTCCTTTCTCCTAAAGTTGCTTTTGAGCATGATATTTATTACAGCAAAATAAAAGCAAATCAGTATAGTAAGCTTTCAACATTCTTTGGCTTTTCTAGACAAGACATTCTAAACTTTTCCATACTCTTCCCCCAAACCAGTTGCAAAGTTTGCTAAGAAACACACTGCCAGGTTTAATCCCAGGTTGGCCCTGATGGGTGTCCATTCTCTTTATTACTTCTTGGCTCTTTAATCAAATAACAGATAAGAAGCAACATAAGGTGGGAGGATTTATTTTGTCTTACAATTCAACGTCACAGCCCATCATGATGTGACAGTGTAGGAAGCAGTCAGGAAGCAGAAAGCAAATCGAATTGGGGCCTGAGTATAAAACACCAAGGCTTGCCTGCAGGGACTCAGTTCTAGGACCACATCCTAAATGTTCCTAAAACATGATAATCTCCCAGATATGACCGCCATGTGGGGAAAAATTATTCAAGTATGCACTGGTGGAGGTCATTTTTATATCCAAACCCCAATACGCACCTTGTTTATATCAGATTACTCACGTATTGTTAATTACATGTATTAGTCTTGACCAAACTCTCATTATAACAGCAGTCACACTTACTGTCTTCGTTGTTAAGTTCCTATTTCATGTCACAATACATAGAACAAACAAGAAATGCTAACAATTATAAATTACCAATTTTTAATTTTAAGTGTAAAGTTTTTTTTGTTTGCATGTATGTATAGGTACAACGTGCATGTCTGGTGCCCAAGAAGCGCAGAAGCATGTCAGAGACCCTGGAACTAGAGTTATACGAATAGTTGTGAGCCACCATGTGGGTGCAGGAAAATGAACCTAGCTTCTCTGCAAAAGCAACAAGAGCTATTAATGGCTGAGCCCCCTCTCGAGCCCTCTAACAATCATTTCAATAAAGAAATTAACTGGGGCTGGTAAGTTGGCTAGGAGGGTAAAAACACTTACTGTATAGTCTGACGATCTGAGTTGCAGCCCCACAACCCATGTGAAAGGCCAGATGCAGTGGCCTGTTATCTGTAATCCCATCAGCAAGATGGGTGCTAAGGACAAGGGCGCTGGTTGTCCATCTAGCATAGAGTATGCAGCATCACAGCAGAAACAATGGAAGACCCTGTCTCACCACTGAAGAAAAGAAGCTAAGAACTGACTCCTGAAAAGAAGCTGTACTCTCTCTCCCCCACCACTTCCTCCCCTTCTCCTTCTCTGTCTGTTTCTCTCTCTCTCTCTCTCTCTCTCTCTCTCTCTC
>OU015751.1:114183702-114210497 GCA_907169655.1 Acomys percivali
TCCCTCCCCTCTCCCCCCCTCTCTCTCCTAAAAGAATAAATCAATCAAGACACTGGCTAACAGCAAAGTATCTTCCTTCATCTGGAGTTATCAGCAGAGTCTTGAGTGAGCTTCTCTTAGAACATAGGCCAGACAGTGAACTCCTCTCCACTAACAAATGCTTCAATGGACATCTAAAAGCTGGCCTCCAGGGCAGGAGACTCAGAGAGGACAGAGGACAGTTCCATTTAGTACACAGACATGCTACTTAAATGTAGTGCTTTCTTTTAAGGGAGATGCAGATAGGTTAATAATCTTTCCAAGGTCAATACTTGGATTTGGATCATCTGACATTAAAGTTCAGACTGTGACTGTGGCAAACAAGTGAGGGGTGATGTAATGAAATTGACTTTCTTATCTTTCAACTTCATTTCCAGTTGACATTGTACTCAGCACCTCTATAAGAAAAAAAAAGTATGGGATGAGAGTGGTTGCTAAGCAACCAAGGCACCAGGATGTCCTGGCTGCAGCATAATCAGTTAGAATCTGGCAATGCTCCCAGAATTGAGGACCATGGATAATTATTTATCTGGCCTCTAATATCCTATCAGTCTGCTTTGAAATCTCTTCTCTCATACTAAAATCATAAACATTATTTCAAATCTAGCGTCATCTCAAATTTAATTACACCCTTAAAGATAATCTAAAACTCTATTAGCTATTGATTTAATCTGTTGGCCACATCAGAGTATCAAGCCTGGGAGAGTCTCTGGATGAACCATAATTTTTTTTAATGGTTTTTTTTTTCTGATTTCAAAACAGGTATGCCTTATTGCATAAGGTCATGTATCTAGGAGAATCAAATGCTCTAAAATATATATAAGTCAAATTTATTTAAGTAGTAGGTTCAAGAATATAGCTACCAACCAGTCTCTTATTCCCAAGAAAGACAACAGGCCAGCAGCCTTGTAGAACATACGGAACTGAGGTAAAATTGGTTCTCTCTAACAGGTGTGCACACGCTAAAGCCGCCATGAGTCTGACACTGAAGCGGCTCTGGTATGTGGAGGTTGGGGTGGGTGGGTTTCTCTGGAGAAAGCACTGCTGTGAGCCGAACCCTTTCTACAATGAAACAGAGCTGTTTACCTCAAGACTAGTGAGGGCTCCAGCGTGCCACCAAATGGCCTGGCTATGTGCCCTTTTCCTTGAAGGTCATGTGAACAGATGGTTTACAGCTAAAACTCCACAGTGAGAAGCTATCAAAGGCAGCCTCTAGCACACAGGGCATCAACGCAGGATGCAGAAGAGCTTCGAGGAGTCATAAAGGTCATGCTGAAAACTGAGGATCTATTCACACTTACAGGAGTCAGAAGAAATTGTCCCCAACAGGGTTCTGCTCAGAACATGACAGGATTGGGATAGTTAGAAGATAAGGTGACGACAACAGCAGCAGCCTTTTCCCATGAAGCCATCTTTCTGTAGCAGGCCAACCAACTTCCGCAGAGCTCTCGAGTGTTAATCACATTGAGATACCTGTCGCGGTGGGCTACACACTATTTTAATGAGTAAGCAGAGTCCTCTTTGGAGAGGAACATAGGCGTAGCCTCTTCGCAATGGAGCTGTGTAGAAAATGAGCAGATCCCCACGGCAAGTGAAGAACTCGCGAGAAGACCCAGCCTCTGTGGCATTCTGGGATGCTTCAGCCTTTTGTTTACAGTGAGTTGATGACGATGAAGATACCTACTGAAAACTTTCGCGGTGAAGAGTCAGATGAAGAGTTAAAAGAACAGCATCTAAAGGCTCTGAAATATTCATGGAGCTTTCATCAAGGCAGGGAAGTCTCATTAATTTGAGCTAACTGAGTGGAACGAATGTACTGTATTAGGCACTGTGGCAAATACAAATGCTGCGTTTAAGTCCCAGATTGCTCAGGTCTGCCCAGATAAGGATCTGAGGACCAGGAGTGAAGCAGCCTCCCCTCCCCTCTCCTTGACACATCAGATAGGGGTGTTTCCTACCTTGTTCTTCTTAGGGGGGCGGGGCTAAGAGGAAAGAAGTTTTCTGGGCAGTTCTCTGGACTAAATAATAATAGTCACAGTTAAGATAGGAAATGGATACATGCTAAATTCTACGCTTTGCAACATTTTCTTCTAAACTAACGGCAAACTAGGGGATTTGCAGCCTTTTGTTTTTCTCCTGTGACATAAGAGGCTTAGGTTTCTAATTAAATATTTTTTCTGAGTACGACTTGATTCCCTGAATAAAGCTGCTGAACAATTTAGCATGAGCAATTTTTATCTAGCTGCCACATATGTGCTAACTGTAAATTAGAACCAACACCTTGTATGTAAAACTCTGGATATCTCATATGCACACATTTATCTAATCATCAGACCAAAATTAATGGGAAATCCAGTTTTATCCCCATCTTACAGTGGAGGAAAGTGATATGATAAAAATACAAATAACACGTAGAGTGCAGCACAGCAAATAGGAGAGAGGCTCGGCCAGTCTGATACTGGAGCCCACGTGCTTAGAAGTGACTGGGGGTTGCCTTCTATTTTAATTTTTGGCGAATGGTAGATGATAGGAATCTATTTGGCCTATTTGGTCACAAAGCGAAATACATTTGGACTTACTAAAAACAGAACAAATGGAAACAACCTCAGTGGACAGGGCCGAGTAGGGAAAGTGGCGAGCAATAGGTGACATGCTTTTAACACACAGAACCCACAGGTGATAAGATGTATGTTCTCTTCAAGCCTCCACCCAATGGTACAGGATCTTGAAATCAACCTTGGAGTCTCATTTATATCAAAGTAGGGGTATTAATGTCCTTGTGAGGGTTAAATGAGGTTTTGTACCTCAAGGGCTCAGCAGAACACCTGCCACATAGGGGTAGCTAGTATTATGTTTAAAAGTTTTAATTGTTAAAAAATAATAATAAATATATTTTGCATTTTAACATAGCATGAAATTAAATTAGTTTAAGGCTACAAATCATGATTGACATGTGAAAGCAAAAACTACACATCATTATTTTTTTCTTTTTTCATGCAGTGACAGAACAAGAAAGGAGACATCAAAAACAATTGCCTGAGCTCTCTTGGGACTCCTCAGAAGTTCTCTAAGCTATAGATAACTTAAGTAATATGGTAAATGGAATAGTATTTGTGGCCACTGAGGAATGCTATAGAAATGAGACAGGAATGAGACTGGAAAGGTTAGAGTACTCTATAAATTGTGAAATGATATAAAATTTGAGGCTTTGTTATAGAAAAGCATTGTTAGAATGAAAAATCCAGAGACTATTCGAGATTGTGTTTTGAGACTGTTCTCAATATGCATACCAATGAATTTGAATTTGAATTTTGTTTTTGTTTGTCTCAAAATGACATTTATTTATTTAAAAATGACATGGCTACAGGAGAAAAACATATCCCTGCATTAAAAAAAAACAAAAACAAAAACAAACAAACAAACAAACAAACAAAAAAACCCCAACACTACTTGGTGTACAGAGCTCTCACTGTGTTGGTGGACATTTCATGCCAAAAATGATGACCTTGCGGCTGAAGAGATGACTCAGCATTTAAGATCGCTGGCTCCTTTTGTTGAGTATCTGAATCCAGATCCTAGAAGTCATATAGTGGTTCACACTCATCTGTGATCCCTATTCTATGTGGGATTCCACGCTGCTTTGATTGAGTGGGTACTGGGCATGCCTGTAATACATATACACACAGCCAGACAAAAACATTTATACACATGAGATCAAGTTAATAAACTTTTAAAATGACATTTTACAAAACATTAAGAGGTGATGGGTTTACTCGTAACTAAGAGGGGCTCACTGTGGCTCATTTGATTTAATCTTCTGATTATTTCCCTGAAAATTTTGTATAATGAGGATAATAAAATTTACCCATTTCTAAGTGTGTATTTCTCTCATACAGTGAATTTTTTGCATCAAGAAAGGCCATGTTTTTGAAATGTTGATGCTAATTGATGGTACTGGTTTGTTCTCACGGTTTGAAGAAGCATGCATTGACCGAGCAGATGAAAATTCTTGAACTCAACCCTTCCACCTACCTATTCTGTTCCTACTGTCTGTAGTTACAGCTTAATACCAGTTTTCTTAGCCAGCTCTTTTCATTGTAATTATAGTATAGGAACTACTGGAGTGAGGGGGCAGGGGTGTGGCTTACGACCTAGAGGAAAGAGACACTTTTGTTCACCTTGCATGCAGCTTCAGTGGGGAAGATGGAGTGAACAGTGAAAGATTAATGCTCGGGCTTAAGGGATCGGCAGTGTTGAGAGGGTTGAGAGAGATGGCATCAATGTTATTGCTGCTAACATTGAGCCATAGGTTAGAGACATTGCAAGAAGAGTCATGGGCAGCTTCGGTAATTGGCTTCTGATAGATTTCTTATATGATTGCCAGTTTGCTTTGTGTAAATGCTCCCATTTAGGATATTAAGTGTCATGGTACCTGTGTCATGGTACCAAATGGTGTTGGGGTTCTGACTACAGTTGATATCTATGAGTCAGTACAACCTGGCTCTGGTTCAACTCTGCATAAAAGGTGTGAATACTTAGAAAAAAAATGCCTGATTTTTTGAAACTATTATGGGCAACAAAAGTTGAACTTGTGCTTTCTTCTTTTGGTGGTGATGGTGGTGGGGTGTCAAAGGTTTGGGGACAGACCTGGGAGGACTGAGAAGTGAATGTGGTCAGGTTGCATGATGTGAAATTCCTAAATAATCAATAAAAATATCCTGTTGAAAAGAAATTGACAGCTAATATTCTTGTAGCCTGAGACTATAGAGTCTGAATAACCAGAACTTCAAGATTTACCCTCCACAGTGTGATCCTCTCATTTAGGAAAATTCTAATTATTAAACATTTGCCTTTTCTTAGAGAAATTTCCATCCTCTATGTTCTGGCAGTCGTAAGCTTTGTTTTCATTATCTTTTACTTAACCAGCAATTTCTTTTATACTTGATTTTTGAGGACATAGCTACTATTTTATTCTTTTTTTTTTTTCTGTAAGAGATAACGCAATGTTTTCTTGACTATTTGAGTATGAGGTATAGGATACATACTGCACCAAAGGAGGTATTTTTCTAGACATAAGATCTTAATTTCATGCAGTCACTGTTTTACCTGTATAACCAGCGACTCTGGTCTCTGTGACATTGTGATGTGCATGTTGAGGAGACATCCTGATCACACCTGTCTTGACGGTGAAAGGAAGATTCCGATCTCTGACTTGTCTGTCATTCTTACCAAGGAAACACAAAGCAAAAGGTTCTTCCTATGGGAGGTGAAGGTCCTACGCAAAAGCTAGTCCATGCGCCTCCTTTGTGAAAACTGATTTCATGTGATGAGACTGACGCAGAAAAGAACAACTGATTAATGACATAATAGAATCATTCCAGTGTGCTTTTTATTCTTCCCCAGGGTCACACTGTCAGTGAATAGGGGAGATGGGGTATCCCAGTTGGAAGTTCTGTGGGTTTATCCTGTCACACAGCCCCCCACAGTGGACATAAACCTGCATTTTCTTTCCAAAGCCTTAGCCAACTAAGATGTAATGAATCCTCCTTAAGAGGTTCCCTCGTGGCTCTTAAAAATATACTGAACTTAAAAGGCTGTCCCTTTCTGTAAGCAAAGAGTGACTTAGAGCTATCTGACATCACAGTGTAGAGGCAGGTCATGGTGCTCCGTCAGATCTCAGGTTCCATGGCTATGGATGCTATAATCAGTCTATTTGATGGGGACAGAGCTTTAGAGAGTGGCCAGTGTTTCTTTGAAGAATACATTTTTCTTAAGGAAGAACATGGTCCCTCTCAATGCAGAGATCAGAGATGACTTTGCCTGGGCCTTTAGTTTCCCATTCTGGTACCTGTGAACTTATAATGCATGTAAAGTAAATTAAATACCCAGAACATATTAAAGCAAATAATTCTTGAAGATTTGAGAATGATTTCCTCTGATCCCTAAGGAGGACCAACCTCTTGCATTTACTAACAGCAAAGCATTAATAGAGAGAAACTGCAAGAGTGTAACATATGACTATATTTACTGAGGTTTGAAGGGAACATTAAATTGCCCTTCCTTAATCAAATTTCTAAAAAGAGCCTTTGCAGAAGCCACCAGGTGTAGCTTATTATTAACCAATCAACTTACCACTTTATAAAGGTTTATTAATTTTAAATAGGCATCTTTAAAAAATCACCATCACTTATGAGCATGTTCAACAAAAGGATTAGGTGTTGAAAAGCTTTGTTGGAGAACTGTCTTTCTGATGAACAGTTGAGAGACGGTAAAAACAGCTCTTATTTAGCATCCTAGCAATTAAGTGACAATCCCCGTGTGACACAGGTTCACAGAGGAGTAGAAGGGAGGAAAGTGCTTAAGTCTCCAAAAGAAAGTGTCAATAAAATTTCAAAGTTTCACCTCATCCACTGAGTCACAATAGGCCACACTGGAAGAGATGACAGCTTTGGCATATGAAGTAACTACAAGCAATTTTCTCCTAACATGAGATTCTCCAAGGCAGCTTTGCAAAAACCTGCAAAGAAAAATAAGTCACAAAGCCTGAAATCCCCTGGTCAAATCCAAGCAGAATCCTAATTAATAAAATAGGAAATGCCACTCCTGCATTGGTTGATGGCCATGGAAGGGTGCTTATCTCCCCATGGCTGCAGCAGATAGGCTATGAGCAGCTCTGCTCTCCCAGGCCTGGCTCTTCAGTCTGCTCTTTCCCATACTAACCAGGGGGCTGAGGATATAATTCAGTGGTAGAAAAACCCCACAAGTTCTGGGGTTCCACCACAGCACAGCTCACTTCCCTGTCATAGCAAGAATGTTTTGAATAAACAAAATTACATGAGGCTTGAAATTATCCAATGCAATGGTCCAAATAAAACATCCCAGAGGCTCTTGTATTCAAACACTTGGTCTCTAGCTGTTGGCACTGCTTGGGAGCACTGTAGAGACCATTGAGATCAGAGCTTAGATGAAGGCACGGGTCTCTATGGACAGGCCTTGCAGCTTTCTGGCGTAGCCCGACTTCCTGTTCTCTGTGTTTCTCACTGTGAATACAGTGTAAGCAGCTACGTTAACTCTTTGCATATATCCAGTATAAGCCCAACACAATTTATGTTTACAGCCATGTCTGCTGTAGCATCACTCACAGTAACTAGACTACAGAATTAGTCTCGATGGTCACCAGTAGGCCGATAGATGAAAAGGATGCTGGGACTCAGGTAGACAACTTGAACTCACCTTCTTGTCTTCCATTACAGTCTCTATAGTCTTATCACCACTATAGTAGCAGACCATTTGTAGGGAACTGTGCTCATACTCTACCTCCATTTGCTGGGGACTCTACTAAACCTTGTGGGTGACCCAGTTTTTCTCCTTTTTGTAGACTCTCAGCTGCTACCCATTCCAGTTTCTTTTTTCCCCATTTTTATTATGTTTCTTTTTTAAACCTATAAATTTATATTACTACACATAAATAAAATAAAGTGCATACAGCAGGAAGAACCATGAAACAATCAAGAATTATATAAATGTTGCAATCCTAGTGATTTGACTATTTGTACTTGGCAAACTTGAAGTAAACATCTTTACTATCTTGTTGAGTCTAAAATTCTGAATAAAAATCAGTATCTATGATACCTCATCTATTAACATAAAACATCTATTTATATCTTAAAAACTCTTTTTAAATTATTTATTTAATTATTTTTATTTAAGCAATTTATTCATATTACATCTCAATTTTATCCCCTCACATGTATCTTCCCATTCCCCCTCCCTCCCTCTTTCATCCTATTCCCTGTCCTTAGGTCTATGGCAGAAGGGGACCTCATGCCCCACTATAAGATCACAGCCTATCCGGTCTCTTCCTGGTAGTCTGCTTCCTCTTCTTCTGAGTGTCACCAGGTCTCCCCACCAAGGGGAAGTCATCAAATAGGGGGCACCAGATTTCATGTCTGAGTCAGTTCCTGCTCGCCACACAATTGTGGAGAATGTGCTGTCCATTGTTAGATTTAGATAGGGGTTCTATGTTTACTCTTTGCAATGTCCTTGGTTGGTACAGTAATTTGAGCTGACCTGCCTGGGTCCAAATCCGCCAGCCTTAATGGTGTTCTTGTAGGTTTCTAGGACCCTCTGGATCCTTCTATTTCCCCATTCTTCCTTACCTCTCTCACCTAGAGTTCCAATAGGAAGTCCCAGGATCTATCGCAATCCTCAGCTAAGTGAAGACTTTTAGAGGACATCTCTATTGAGCTAGTGTCCAATTATTTTTTTTTACTTTTTTATTAATTTATTCATATTGCAACTCAGTTGTTATCCCATCCCTTGTATCCTCTCATTCATCCTTCCCTCCCACTTTCACCCTATTCCCCTCCCCTATGTCTGTGACTGAGGGGGACCTCCTCCCCCTGTATATTATCATAGGGTATCAAGTCTCTCCTTGATACCCTGTTATCCTTCCTCTGCATGTCACTGGGCCTCCCTATCAAGTGGACTTGGTCAAATATGGGGCTCCAGAGTTCCTGTGAAAATCAGTCTCCAAAAAGCAAAAACAATCCTATACAATAAAAGACCCTCTGGAGGAATCTCCATACCTGATCTCAAGCTATACTATAGAACAACAGTAATTAAAACAGCATGATATTGGCACAACAATAGGCTGGTTGATCAATGGAATTGAATCAAAGACCCAGAAATGAATCCACACACCTACAGTCACTTGATTTTTGACAAAGAAGCCAAATCTATTCAATAAAAAGAGGATAGCTTATTCAACAAATAGTGCTGGTCTAACTGGATGTCTACATGTAGAAAAATGCAATTGGACTCATATTTGTCACCATGCACAAAACTCAAGTCCAAATGGATTAAAGACCTCAATATAAAATCAGAGACAATAAATTGGCTAGAAGAAAAAGTGGGGAAGAGCCTGGAACACATTGGCACAGAAGACAACTTCTTGAGCAAAACGCCAACAGCCCAGGCCTTAAGGCCAACAATTAATAAATGGGACCTCATGAGGCTGAGAAGCTTCTGTAAAGCAGGAGACACTGTCAAGTGAGCAAAGCGACAGCCTACAGACTGGGAAAAGATCTTCACCAACCCGACATCTGACAAATGTCTAATATCCAAAATATATAAAGAACTCAAGAAATTAAACCACCAAACCAAATAACTCAATTGAGAAATGGGGCTCAGAACTAAAAAGAGAATTCTCAACAGAGGACTATCAAATGGCTGAGAAACACTTAAAGAAATGCTCAACCTCCTTAGTCATCAGGGAAATGCAAATCAAAACAACTCTGAGATTCCATCTTACACCCATCAAATGGCTAAGATCAAAAACTCAAGCGACACCACATGCTGGCCGAGGATGTGGAGAAAGAAGAACACTCTTTCATTGCTGGTGGGAATGCAAACTAGTACAGCCACTTTGGAAATCTATCTGGTGCTATCTCAGAAAACTGGGAATAGGGCTTCCTTAGGACCCAGCTATTCCACTCCTTGGAATATACCCAGAAGATGCACCAGCACACAACAAGAAAATTTGCTCAACCATGTTCATAGCAGCCTTATTCATAATAGCCAGATCATGGAAACAGCCTAAATGTCCCTCAGTAGAAGAATGGATAAAGAAACTGTGGTATATATACACTATGGAATACTACTCAGCTATTAAAAACAAGGAATTCCCGAAATTTGTGGACAAATGGATTGATCTAGAAATTATCATAATGAGTGAGTTAACCCAGAAGCAGAAAGACACAGATGATATTTACTCACTTATAACTGGACACTAGCCTGAGAGGGGTGTCCCACGAAAACCTTCACCTGCCAGGAAAGTGGGACAGATGTGAAGACATCCTATTGGGACTGTAGGTACAAGTATGGGAGAATGGGGAAATAGAAGGATCCAGAGGGTCCTAGAAACCTACAAGAAGAAGATTATGATGGGCAGATCTGGGTCCAGGGGTTCTGATCAAACTATGGCACCAGCCAAGGACAATACGTGCAGTAAACAGATGAGTGAATTTCTTCCCTGACCCAGGTGTCATTAAGTAGGGAATTGTTTAGTTTCCATGTGTGTGTGGGCTTTTTGTTATTTCTGTTGTTATAGTCCTGCTTTAGCCCATGGTGAGATCTGATAGGGTTCAAGGTATTATTGCAATATTCTTATATCTATTGAGGCTTGCTTTGTGACCTACCATCTGACCAGTTTTGGAGAAGGTTCCATGAGGTGCTGAGAAGAAGGTATAATCTTTTGTGTTTGGGTGAAAAATTCTGTAGAGATCTGTTAGATCCAATTGAATCATGACACTGGTTAGTGTCATTATTTCTCAATTTAGTTTCTTTTTTGTTGACCTATCCTTTGGTGAAAGTGTTGATGTTGAAGTCTGTCATTATTAATGTGTGGGGGTGGATGTGTGGTTTAAGCTTTGTTAATATTACTTTTACAAATGTGGGTGCTCTTGTATTGAGATTATAGATGTTCAGAATTGTGATGTCATCTTGGTTGACTTTATCTTTGATGAGTATGAAATATCCTTCCTCATCTCTTTTGATTAATTTTGGTTGAAAGTCTATTTTATTAGATATTAAAATGGCTATACCAGCTTGCTTCCTGTGTCCATTTGTTTGGAATATGTTTTTCCATCCTTTTACCCTAACGTAGTGTCTATCCTTGTGGCTGAGATGTGTTTCTTGAACGCAGAAGAATGTTGGGTCTCGTTTATGCATCCATTCAATTAGTCTGTGTCTTTTTATTGGAGAATTGAAACCATTGATGTTGAGAGATATTAATGTCTAGTGACTGTTAAGTCCCTTGATTTTGATGTTGGTTGCAGTAAAGTGTTTGTGTGGTAATGTTTTGCCAACAGTGTATTATTTATTTCCTGTGTTATTTGGTTGTAGTTTGTCACCTTGGGTTGCAGTTTTTAAAAAAAACATCGTAACCCCTAACCAACTAAGCTTAATTGTAAAATCAAACTATTTGGTCTTCAACCCCATCAGAGACTTGAGAAAGAATAAAACTTAATTATCTGAGTGAGACAGAAGTACAGGTTTAGCAGTTTCCAAAATGAAAAAAATTACTGAGAGAGTTTACTGCCTGAACAGTCACACAGAACTCTCTATAACATTGGGGCATCATCTTCAGCCTTCTAGTTTAATATATCTGACAGACATATTTGCAAGACAGTAACTATTGAGGACTTGTTTACCCTGTCTTGGCAGAGTTCAGCCATCAACTCTACCTGCATCCAAACATGCCCATTTTTTAGGCAGAATTCTGTCTGTGGCAGAAACAACGACATTTGCCCACCGGCTGGCTTGCCACATTTGAAGCCATATCCCTAAGGAGGTTCTGTGATGCTCATCATCTTCTTTGAGGTAGTCTGAGTGTTGCCAGGAGATAACTTGTCTTGTTTTCAAAGAATCTTTAGAATAGTAAAAACATCTTTAAATTCACTGGTATAGAATTTTGTATATTGATGCAAAATAAGTGTAATTTTGATACATTGTATAGAATTCAAATGTAGGGTTATTCTTCACACATTACTATATATACTCTAATATGAAATACTATATGCATGCAACTCAATTAAAATACAAGGTTTAATTCCAACCTTGAAAGTGGTGCTGCAGGCTATTTAGGATATTTAAGTAATATAACCTAATTCTTGGTTGAACAAATCATGGTCATGTCAAATACTAGTCTATTTTTATCACAAGATTATATATCCAAGGTCTAACAGATAAATGTGATTCTTTACATAGATAAGGCAAAATAGTTAAATAAGGTCTTCAAAAGCCTCAGAGACCTACGGAATATGTCATTCTGGAGTTTTTATGTCAGACATAACCTAGAAAAAGTTCCTGGGACCCCTAGTGGCCACACCTGGCAGGATACCTCTTCACCCACCTCAACCATTCACTGGAGACTCCAACTCTTGGTTCTGATCCAGAGTGCCCTAGCCATTCATCCCTGACTCTCCAGACAAAAATTTTCCTTACTGCACATACTTGCAAGATCCTCTATTCCCATCATACCTCCTGTCCTCTGTGGACCTTACCTCTAAGTGTGAGCAGAATTCCCTTAGCTCTTTCCTGAAAGTCCTCTCAATAAAGGTTCTTCTCCTAGACCACCTGTATTCCTCTCTTCCACCTAACAACTAGTAGAAACATTTCCTACCAAGCAATCCATAGCCACCACACTTTTCTAAGATATTGGAAGGGCAACAGAAATCAAGGGATGGCTCACCCCTCAATAAAGACAAAACTAGTTATCAGTTCATAGAATCACCTCAATCATCCCAACTGCAGGAGCCTAAGCACTAGTGCACAAACATAATCATTAACAGTCGAGATAATAGGCTCTCCAGAACCCAGTTACCCTAATACAATAGGCCCAAAAATGAAACATAGCTGAAGCAATTACAGCTGATAAACATGTTTACCATAGTATCTGAAAACAAAATTAACACACATATCAGTAAACTTCCTATATACAAATGACAAACAGACTGGGAAAGGAATCAGTAAAACAGTGTACCTCAAGGACATAGCCTCAAGGAGCTAAGAAAGACTGCTATTATTAAAAAAAAACTTTAAGAAATCAAAGAAAGAAACTGAAGAAGACATCAGAAGATGGAAGAAACTCTTATGCTTATGGATCAGTAGGATTAGTATAGTGAAAATGGCCATTCATCCAAAAGCAATAAAGATTCAACATAATCTACATACAAATTCCAGCACAAATCTTTGTAGAAATTAAAGAGAATAATTTCAGCTTCATGTGGAAAAATGTCACGATAGCTAAAATAATCCTGAATGATAAAAACAATTGCTGGAGGTATCACTAGTCCCCAATCTCAAGTTGTACTATAGAGCTAGTGTAGTAAAAACAGCATGGCATTGACATTACAAACAGGCATACAGATGAATGGAATCAAACTGAAGACCAAGACATAAGTCCATATTCCTATGGACACACGGTTTGGACAAAGAAGCCAGAGATATACACTGAAAAAAAAATACATCTTTAACAAGCAGTGCTCATCAACTGGGTGGCTTCATGTAGAATGCAAGAGATCCACATTTATCACAGTTCAAAGAAGTCAACTCCATATGGATCAAGTACCTCATCTGATAGAATAGAAAGTAAAAAAATTATTGAGCTCACTGGCACAGCAAAACATGTTCTGAGCAAGTCACCAATAGTACACGCACTAAGAACAGCTTTAAATAAATGTGACTTCATGAAATTAAAGTGCTACTGTGTATATAAAAGACACCATCATTCTGACAAAACCACAGGCTACAGGAATGGGAAAAAAATTTACTAATAATACATTTCATAGAAAGCTAATATCTAAAACACACTAAAAAACTTAAGACAAAAGCTGGACATAAAACAAATACTTCTATTTAAAATGGGGTGCAGAACTAAACAGTTATAAATGAAACACAAATGCTTGAGAAACACTTAAAGAAATAGCCAATACCTTTAGTCACTGGAAAAATATAAATTAAAACTACATTGCATCATATAGCAGTCATAATGGCCAAGATCAGTAAAACAAAAACAGCTCATCTTGGCGAAGATGTGAGGTAAGGGGAAGACTCATCCATCATTGGTGGGAGTGAAAATTTATACAGGCACTGTGGAAATCAATGTGGCAATTCCTCGGGAAGCTGGAAATAGATCTACCTCAAGATCCAGCCATATCATTCTTGTGCATTTACCTAAAGGTCTCTACATCCCGCTTTATAGACACTTGCTCATATATGTCATAATGGTCATAAAATGGAAACTGCTTAGATGCCCCTCAAATTATAATTAAAATGTGCTACAATTACACAATAGAATGTTATTTAGCTGTTACCCCCAAGGAAAAATGGCAAAAAAAATCATGAAATTCTTAGGTAAATAGATGAAGCTAGGAAAAAAATCATTCTAAGTGAGGTAACCAAGACCCCCCAAAATTATATATGTTGTATATTATCCTATTAAGCTTTAGATAGGCATGTTAAATCCAGACAGACAAAGAGGTTATGTAAGAGACTATGAGGAGCAGAAGATTTCTGAAGGAAGGGTAATAAAATAGATAGACAAAGGGGAGATGGGGGTGAGAGGGTTAAGTGGGGGAGGGGAAAAAAGGGAATATGCAGAAGAACAGCTAATATTAATGGTTACTTGAGGGGTCATATGGAAGCCTACCACAGTAGATGCTTTTTAAAAATATATATGAAAGAAACCTAAACAATGTCATCAAATAAAGGGTGAGACAAAATCCCACCTAGATTTCTCTTGCCACCAAGTAAAGCCTCCAGTGCCAGTAAGAGGTTATATCTAATTTAGTTGGTGGCCAAAGAGACTTCATGAAAATCCCAAACAATTGGGGCTATTGCAATGCTATTGCTCTCTACAAACTGATGAAAAAGCCCTATTGCTGAAGACAGAGCTTACCTATCTTGTTGAACATGGAAGATTCAAGTCGGTGTCTAACTCATGTCCTCATCCCTAATGAGTAGTGTTTTTTATAGTGTAAGGTAATCTGCACGATACCAGAGGAGAGACAGAACCCCAACCCAGCCACAAACCATTCAGGCTACAATTGTAACCTGCCAGGCGGATACGCTGCTGCCATAATGGCACAAAATCTATGGGAGTAACCAACCACTACTGGATTATATTTAAGGCCCACTCCATCAGATAGAACCCACTCCTGATATTTCTTAGGTAACGAAGACTAGATAGGCCATGTACCTAGTAGAAAACCAAATAATATTGTTTTATCAAATGAATACTGTAATAAAATGGCTCCTAAGGACAGTATGCTATGCTGATAGGTCAGGAACTGGCTCAGCTGAAATTAGGAAAAGATTCCCGCTATAGTAGATGGGAATCAATATGGAGACACACACCTGGACAACGTGCAGAATACAAAAATGCACGGAGATTTTTGTTTTGTGTTGTTTATCTCATATTGTTTTGTTTAGACTTTTAAAAAATCCTTACTGGTCTTTTGCTTGTATACGTTTTTTTAATTTGTTAATTTGCAGGCTATCTGTCTCTCTCTCCCTTTTTCTCCCTTCCTTTCCTCCCTCCCCACTATGTGTTTCTGTGATTTTTCTTTATTTTTTTCTTTTTTTTTTCTGTTTGCTTTTTTAAAAAGTGAAGGAAATCATGAAGTTCAATGAGTAAGGCAAGGCAGAGGAGATTGGAGGAGAGGTAAGAGAGGAAACTGATCAAAGTATACTGTACCAAAGAACATTTGTTTTCAACAAAAACATTAGCATAGGAATTTAATTACCTGAGGTCTGGAGGAAAACTGTAATGCTAGAGAGCCACTGACTACTATCACAGGTGTGCTTGGCCTAGGGATGAACAGACCTGTGTATTTCAGCCCTTCTCATTAGGCAAAAGGATAGATATCCAAGGATAAGTTAGTCTGTGTGCCTGTGGCAGAGGGCAATACATCTTATCTTTACATACTCAGTTTTCCAACCAAACTGTGTTTAAATTCTCAGTGTTGACTGTAAATATCCTTAACTTTTTAATTCCTGTATGCATTTTATTATCCAGATTAAACAGTAATTAAAAAGTTATTTTTTTTTAAAAACCGTGTTACACAATGCAGTTTTATTCAGCTATAAAGAAGAGCAAATCATATCAGTTGCAGAAAATGGAACTGAAAGCATCACATTAGCAAATTAAGCCAGTCTTGGAAATACAATGAGGTTCTTTGGAGGGAGGAAACAACTTAGCTATGGTCTGGTGGTATACCATTACTTTATGTATAGGAAGTAAATACAGGGCAAGTATACATCTATGAAAATAATTTTGTACAATGAAGGCTGTATAAACCCTCTCGTGTATCACTGTTTCTGCATATGATTTAAAGGAGTCAAAAGAAAAAACATGGCACTGGAAATGGTTGCCCATGTGGCAAGGTTCTGTCAAAGGAGAAGTAACAGAAGGAAAAATCACAGCTACGGTATGTAAAGTAACATGGACAGAAATATTCTACAGTTTGAGATTTGCGTTTTTAAAAAAGAATAAATTAATCATTTTTATAAATAATAAAGGTTAACAAAAAAGAAAAGCAGAATATGACATTGAAGAGGAATTTGAAATCTCTCTGAGGACAATAGATGTGAAGCTAATGACTGGAAGAAATAATTTTCAACAGTTTCTTGCCCTAGAAAAAGGAAACATTCAAAACAATCTAGTGCCACTCCCCCACCACACACACACACACACACACACACACACACACACACACACAGAATCGGATGATCTGCATCTTTCCAGACGTCGCAGGATCTCATGCGAGGGAGTCAGGTGAAGTTACTGGAGAAATCCCATCATTACCTTCACTCAAGACTAATGATTCAGGATTCCATATTTAAACACACACGTGAGTGCACACGCGCGCGCGCGCACACACACACACACACACACACACACACACACACACACACACACACTGCTGTCATAACACCTATATGAGGAAATATAACTCCACTAAGTTGATCAATAGTGTTGAAATTATAAAATTAAAAATTAAGTTCCAAGTTAAAAGATAAATAGGGACTAGGGAGATGGTTTAGCAGTTGAGAGCAGGTACTGCTTTTTCAAAGCAAGCAAGTTCAGCTCAGCTTCCAGTACCCACATAGGATGGCACACATCCACCCATAACACCAGTACCAGGGATCCAATGCCCTCTTCTGACAACCACGGGCTGTGTTCTTAAGTCCCATTATTCAGGCGCCCAGATTTAGAGTCCATGTCTCAATAGCACCTCCTCTGAATCAAGGTCTACAAACCATAGGATGTGCCAAAACTCTAGTCCCAGAGATACCATTTTCTATCATTACTTTATGCCATCCTGAAGATGGATTTTAATAGGAAGTTTGCTATAAGCTTATGTATTATTCATGCCACGCCTACTACACTGTTATATACTCACATTAATTCAACAAATAAGTATCTTCTAGGTACTGGGCAACCTTATCTGAAATAAATACCATGAGAAAACTTGTATTATATACACCCAGGTTAAAAAAAAAATACAAGAATGAACAGTATGCTTTCAACAGTTCTAGAAATCAAAACATAATATTTTCGCAGGCACTGGAAATGCCTGAATTGTAAAGCACTCTCTTAATAAATTAAAAGAAGCTTTCATGTGTGAGCCAAGACGGAACTTGTGTTCATACCACTTTGCTTATAAACTGGGCTATTCTGTGGGCAGAGCACAGAAGTTTACTCTAATAGCACATCTGTATCTTCCTATAGATTGATGGAAGCCTTGGCCTTCAACTGGCCAATTTGAACAGCAGGAACAACTGCCCATGTTAATAGTTGAGAGTCAGTCATCGTGAACTTGGACTGAGACAGAGAAGTTTGCATTAGGCAGGGACAAGCTCTCATAAAAAAGAATGAATGAAAACCCGGTGTTAATAAAAATGTACTGGTTATACAAGGGGCTGTGGAGCATAGAGGGTCTGCAAAGAAGCACAGGGTAGTTGGGCTAAGAGGCAAAGACAGGAAGTACTTTTACTCTTCGTGTGTAATCTTTACACCTTGTCCCATTTTTTAGGAGTTTTAGGAGTCTGCATCTGCCTCAGCACCACCTCCACAGGCTCCTCATAATAAAGCCTCACTTCAGATAACAAATGATGCAATGTCTTCATGCATGCCTGTATAAAGGGTTCAGTTAAGGTGACTGACATGAAATTAGCACTAGCTTTCTGGAAGCAGTAGCATTTTGGGGAGTGTCATAAGGGCCTGTGAAACACATTAAGCTAGTGCTCACGTGTGCCTCACAGTATGTGCAGTGTATGAATAGCAAGAAGATGCCTTCCTCCTGTGTGTGCAGCTCTGAATGAACCAGGAGCTACAGGAGGCTCAGGGTTCTGAGGACTAGCTGCCTGCAGCCTTCGTAGATGCAGTTTCCGGAGCAGCTGGAGGAACAACTGGGGCAGGAGGAGATTAGTGGAAATTCATGAGCTTTAGCTACTGCCAAGGTGAATCTTCACAAATCCTGATTATGTGGGTTTAAGTAAAATATCTGCCAATAAAAAGAAGGCCCGCTTATAGAAATGCTGGGTGCCCCGGCTTCTGTCCTCTGTGTGATGATACTGTTGACATTGCTTGCATTATCTTGTTCTTGGTGATTTGTCTTTGCTACATTTGTAACTATCATCAATAGGAAACTCTTTTAGAGTGAATTTCCTTGTGCCAGTGAGATGAACAGTAGCTGTAGGTAGAAAAGAGCTGTTTGTTGTCTTTCCTGATGGGAAATGGTTGATGACTGTAAAAGAAGGACACAGGAAGCAACTCAGCTTGCTGACATAAACCAAAGGATGGTTTCTTTCCAGAGTTTATACGCTGGCCAGTGAGTGATGCACCAGCTGAGATCTGTGGGAATCCTCAATGATAGGAGCACTTCCTCCTCACTGCCAGGGATGCGGAGGCAAGCTCGATCGCATGGTTTTCTGTTTCTTTGTACAACTTAAACTTTTCACCTAACTCTGAGCTGCTGAGAAAATGCACATTTCTGTGATGAGTTCCATGGGCCTTTGAAGAGTTGTCTTTTCCTTTCCCACACAGAGAGCTATTAATAGCCCTATTTTAATTGGATAGAACTCTCATTTTCTTTTTTTTTCTTTTTTTCTTTTGAGAAAAGCAATCTGTGCTAGTCGTGGAAACAATTATCCAACATGCAGCTTAAAAGCCTATTAGAGCAATCTCCCAGGAAAGCCAAAAGCCAGGCAGGATTAGCTTCCAAGAGGGAACATTTGTTTACAGTCCAGTGTTGCCCAATCCAGCAAATCTGGAAGATTTATTTCTAGCATATCAGCTATTTGATTTCCTTCTACAACTGAGAATGTTAAAATGATTAACATGATTTCAAATCCCTCCACACTCCCGTATTAGAATGTCAGGACGTACAGCATATATGGAAGGGGAACGCAGAGGAGCTAGGAAAATTCTACTTCAATTATTGGTTAGTTATTATCCAGATATTCTCTTCTCTGACAGTTTTAGTAAGACTCCACCAACATCAAGTGTTGGTTGTTTGAGTATGTTGTGGCGTCCACAGGTATCTTTGCCACTGTGGAGAATGCTGGTACCCACTTGAAGGTGGAGCCAAAAAAAAAAAGTCATTGTCTCTGTCTGTTTTGTTGATGCCCCCTATTTCTGTGGTTGTCAGTGATGCCTCTTGTACCACCAATTTCTCAGCTGGCCAAATCATCCAGGACAACATTGGAATCTTCTAAGCCTTCACAACTGCAGCCCAGACTGTGGGTTAAACGTTTTGCTGCAGGTTGTCTCTCTTGGAAATTGCAGTGTGATGGCCAGGAGGCTACCCTGAACATCCATCCTGCATCCACTGGCTCTGCCATGTCTGTGGACAACATCATTCGAGAGCTGAATGGAAGTTCACTGGCAAGGCCTCTTGATTTTCTACCTCCAACAGGTGCATTGTTGATCTGGCCTGCTACCTAGAGAAAGTTGCCGTATATGATGATGTCAAGAAGATGGTAAAACAGAGATGGAAGAGGCACCTTAAGGGTGTTATGTGCTATACTGAGGATGAGGTTGTTTCTTATGACCTTAACAGTGACAAACACACTTTTCTACTGTTCCTGCTGTGGCTGTCATGGTCCACAATGATCACATTGTCAAGTTCATTTTCTTGTATGACAATGCATTTAGCTACAGCAATAAGGTGATAGACATCGTGGAATACATGACCTCCAGGAAGTAGGAAGCCATGGACCATATGCCCCAGTAAGAGGAAAACACATTTGGATGCTAAGTCATCCCTGGACAAACTTAGTGTCTTACACAGTGAGCACCTCCCCTCCTATTTTTCATCCCATACTCCACAAAGAAGAGATTAAAGAGCCCTTCTCTATAAAATACCATTAATGTACTTTATGGTCTATTTATCTATTAAGGACATTTCCCTGTGAATCATTAAAGTGATTTCTGTGCCTAAGGAAATAGGATATTGCTGGGCAGTGGTGGTGCACACCTTTGATCCCAGCACTAGGGAAGCAGAAGCTTGGCCTAGTGAGTAAATTCCAGGACAGCTGGAGCTACACAAAGAAACCCTGTCTCAAAAACAAAACAAAAAGAAAAGAAAGGAAGGAAGGAAGGAAGGAAGGAAGGAAGGAAGGAAGGAAGGAAAGAAGGAAAAGTATATTTGGTAAGTTGTTCTCTAACCATTCCAAGTTCTTGGTCATCAAGAGAAAGAGGTAGACTCTTGAATATGCCTTAGTTGACCCTTTGGGCCCCAGGGAAACAAAGAGACTACGGCAAGGCAATGTGAAAGCTGTAGGTTGCAAATGCTCTTCTTGCTCCATCAGTGCAAAGGTACTAGATGGTCCTCATGCCTAACACATGGCTGCTGTAGTGACTTACTCTCTGTATGACTTGCAGGCCCACTTGAATTTTGAGTAAGGAGGGAGGTGTCTTTTCTACTGAAGTTACCATTCCCATGAATATTTTACTACCCGAATTAACCACTGTCCATCAGAAATGTTTCGTTACAATTAGACAAATGAAATATAATTGGTTTCAATACTCAGAAATTCTGCAAATCAATTATAATTAAATTCCCCAAAATATCATAATAAAAACATGAGGACCAAATTAATTAAAAATTCCATATACATGAAGGCAAAAATATCTCCGAGAAAAAAAGGTAAGCCCACTTTCTTATTTTTTTTTAATTGGTTTGTCTTGAAAGATAGGTGGAAAGTAATCCAGACACAGGTGGGGTTTGTACACATTTGTTATTTAATTGGAGGCCTAAGCTTGGGCTTTCTAAAGAAGTAATTTTCTGAGATAATTTTTTCTATTAAAACAAAGGCAGAATGATGAACTACTAAAAACTATCCAAATAAAGTTATTTTAGCAGTGATACTGAGTTCTAGGAGAAGCAAATGAATGAAATAGCCACAAAGCGAGGAGTTTCCAAGTTGGCTGTGGACAGAGTCGGGGGATGTATTGAGACATGGTAAGATTCATTTGCTGGAGTTATCTCATCTGGAGTATGAAAACCTTGGGTAAACAATAAATTCAACTGTTGACATTTAATTCTTTTGGTATAAAAATGCCTGCTTGGATATTCTAGAGCTAATCTTTTTAGAAAGAGATCGGCTATTTTAAAGAGGCTGAAATTTTAATGTGTTTGAATTTGTAAACTGTGGGATTTTTTTAGAGTTATTTATATTTTTAATGTGAGATCTTGGGGATGAATGAGAAAGGAAAGGTTGTGGCTTAATAGTGATGTGCTTGTGTGTCGAGGTGACAAGGGGTCAAATGTTCTGGAGAGTTTTATGTCAACTTGACATAAGCTAAAGTCATCTAACAAGAGGAAACCTCAATTTAAAAATGCCTCCAAAAGATTGGGATATAGGCAAGCCAGTAAGACTGTTTTTTTAATTTTTTTAATTAATTTATTCTTGTTACATCTCAATGGTTATCCCATCCCTTGTATCTTTCCATTCTTCCCTCCCTCCCATTTTCCCCTTATTCCCCTCCCCTATGACCATTCCTGAGGGTAATTTCTTCCCCCTGTATATGCTCATAGGGTATCAAGTCTCTTCTTGGTAGCCTGCTATCCTTCCTCTGAGTGCCACCAGGTCTCCCCATCCGGGGGACATGGTCAAATATGAGGCACCAGAGTTTGTGTGAAAGTCATACTTCACTCTCCACTCAACTGTGGAGAATGTTCTGTCCATTGGCTAGATCTGGATAGATCCATTGGCTAGATCGACTTAGTGTTTCTGGTTTTATGTTGAGGTCTTTGATCCACTTGGATTTGAGTTTTGTGCAAGGTGACAAATATGGGTCCAGTTGCATGTTTTTACACATAGACCTCCAGTTAGACCAGCACCATTTGTTGAAGATGCTATCCTTTTTCCATTGAACGTATTTGGCTTTTTTTGTCAAAAATCAAGTGACCATATGTGTGTGGATTCATATCTGGGTCTTTGATTCAATTCCACTGATCAACCAGCCTGTTGCTGTGCCAGTACCATGCTGTTTTAATTACTATTGCTTTATAGTACAGTTTGAGATCAGGTATGGAGATTCCTCCAGAGGATCTTTTATTGTACAAGATTGTTTTAGCTATTCTGGGTTTTTTGTTTTTCCATATGAAGTTCAGAATTGAACTTTCAGTGTCTTTTAAAAATTGCGTAGGTATTTTGATAGGGATTGCATTGAATCTGTAGATTGCTTTTGGTAGGATGGCCATTTTTACTATGTTAATTCTCTTGATCCATGAGCAAGGAAGATCATTCCATCTTCTCATGTCATCTTCAATCTATTTCTTCAGAATTTTGAAGTTTTTTTCAAACAAGTCCTTTACTTGCTTAGTTAGAGTAACTCCTAAATATTTTATATTGCTTGTGGCTAATGTGAAGGGTGTGGTTTTCCTAACTTCTTCCTCTGCAAGCTTGTCATTTGTGTATAGGAAGGCTACAGACTTTTTTGAGTTAACTTTGTATCCAGCCAATTTGCTGAAGGTGTTTATCAGCTGTAGGAGTTCTCTGGTGGAATTTTGAGGGTCACTTATGTACACTATCAAGACTTTATTTTTTAATTTAGTGATTGATGGATGAGGGCGCAGCTCACTGTAGTGGTGACTTCATGGTGTGGTAGTTGTGGGTTCTATAAGAAAGCAGGTTGAGCAAGCTACAGGGAGCAAGGCAATAAACAGCACCCCTCCATGGCTTCTGCATCAGTTCCTGGCTCGAGGTTCCTTCCTTATTTGAGTTCCTGTCCTTACTTCCTTTAAAGATGAACTGTGATGTTGAAATGTAAACCAAATAAACCCTTCCCTCCCAATAACCCTAACTGAGACACATACTAGGCATGAGACCCTGGGCTCCATCACTATAATGGAATAAAGAAGAAGGAAGATGAGGAAGAGGAAGTGTATGTATGGTCCATGAGAAAAAAAGGAGGGGGGTATTCCCTTCAGCAAGATCAAATGATTTGAAATGTAAAGTATAACTGTGTTGAAATACACGGATCACATCAGTCCTTAGTTGATGACCCGTACTCATGCAAATGTTGGGATGCAAATATGTTTCAGAAAGGTAACACTGGACGGTTCTTATAGAGGTCTCGAGGGAGATGCTGATGCCAGGAGGTTGATGCAGAAGTATAACCAACTAGGAGGGTTTTTAAATATGTATTTATTCACTTTCTTACTATGTGGTGGATTGGAAGCACTAATCCATCAAAGCAGACTCTCTGTCTACGGAGATAACTACCTGGTGAGTAGGAACAGAAAAAAAAAATAAGGAGTGGAAATAAAACACAGGGTGGGCAGTGTTTACAAAGAAGAGTAATCAGAGCATGAAAACTGAAGGAAAATCAGATTGTAGTGCTGTATCCTGGTTGAGTCTTTAAGGACTGGGAAGGAGACATTCTATGAAGTGAAAGGGTTTCCCTGTGCTTCTAGACCTGTAAATCCCAGAAGCAGCTTGGAAAACTAACAGAAAATGTGAATCTTGTTCTGAATGGTAAAATGTATTAAATATTTAGTGAGAAAAAAAATAAAACCAAGGGAGGAAGGATTAGAGTCACAAAGAAAATAAGCATGCAGTATGTTCTTCATTGTGCACCTGCTTAAGTGTACAGCCAGGACAGTCAGTCAGTGCACCTGGAATGGAACTCTTGTGGATAAATGTTACCCTGATTCCCCTCCTTCTGAGGTACCAGTATCCTTGCGCAGAACCTGGCGGAGCTGTGCTGTATTTCAGTGAGTTCAGAGTAGAAGAGATGCTTTCAAGGAGGATAAAGCAGGTGGACTGTTAGGAGCTTAGTTAGATGTTAGCAGACTTTAAGAGAGTTGAGGTTGGGCTATTCCTTCATAGTAACAGCTTATACAATGTGAGTTCCAACTACAGAACTCTGATTCCTGTCAAAATAGTTAGATCTAAGTCATCTCTCCAGCCCTACATAGCTACATGATATTCTAAACCACACACAACCACAGTGGGCAGCACCCAGACAGTCAACTGGAAAGACAAACAGCAATTTGATTAGCTCGTGGCAACAGTGGACATCCAACTGAGCTGAGGTTCTGGGACAATCTGAAATTCTCCGGCTGTCAGTGCACACTGGGTAATTAGACAGGGGCGATCATGTTAGGAGTTCACCTTTGTATGGGGTGCAGGTGAAGGAGTTACACTTTTTCTTGTTCTGTCATGTTAATAAATTCCTGACCACAGGATGAGAGAGGGTTGGCTACCCACCCAAACACAGGCACATACATTTGACCAGACTGAAAGAAAAACAAACAAATGAATTTTCCTTTATCAAGCTTTTTTTTTTAAACTAATTTCTTTTAAAATACAGAGACACTAAGGAGGTAGGCTTATAAATCTAAGTGCCTAAGAGCACTGATTGTCATATTTGTTCCTAGACTCTCATATGAAAATAATTGACAGTTGTAGTGTCAGGTGAATTGATTCTTCGTCATCATGCTATGCCATCTTAGACTTGGCTCTTTTGGTTGATGCTGTTCTTCAGCATCCAGGTTTATCCCTGACCTGCTCAAATCCTTGCCAAGGCAATGATGTTCACACTTAACCAGGGGTCCAGCATGTGCAAAAGCATCATTGTATATCATCGAACATGCTTGATTAGAAACACTCTGTAGCAGTCTTTCAGAGAGAGAGAGAGAGAGAGAGAAGAAGAAGAAGAAGAAGAAAGAGAAGAAGAGAGAGAGGAAGAGAGAGAGGAAGAAGAAGAAAAAGAAAGAGAAGGAGGGAGGGAGGGAGGGAGGGAGAGGGAGGGAGGGGGAAATGTTCCAGAGTTTTACAATGCTGCAAAGTTGAAATGGTCCAGCTGGTGACCTAGTAAGTTCATTGTCACCAAAATTATTTACAGAGATGCTACATGAAATCTCAGCAGGAAATAGCATTTTTTTTTTACATTGAGTAAAAAGGTCATTTGAGGGCATCCAAGGTTTTGTCTCATCTTGCTACCTAATGAATTGAGGTGCTAGGTGGTGGGGCACATAAGGAACATAGTTTGAATATGAAACTGTGGTATGGATTCGGTAATCCCACTAACCAAACAGATGAACCTTTGAAGTATTTATAAATTAAGTGGCTCAAAATTGGCCAAAAATTACAGGAGCTTGAAGACTCAGAAACACCATTAATAAAAAACCAAGGAAGAAGTACAAATGCCACAGTAGGTCCAAAAATAGAAGGAAGACTAAAAGCTTGGCCTGTCATTGGCAGACAAGTCCTAGGAGACTGTGAACTTACATTCCAAGGGGGAAAAAGAAAAGAGAACAGCTGCAGCTGCGTTAAATATTCCTGGGGCCAAACTACTGAACTTAGTGGTTAGAGAGAGTCAGGGTGCTGCAGACCAGAGCCAGCTTATCTTGAGCTTTTCTTAGTTGCCCCTGAAAGCACACTCCATGCTTGGCCTGGCATCTTCTTTACTTCAAAATCTCCAAGACACCTTCATAATAAACTGCTAGCTTCCACCAATCGAATAGCCACGTATATCACAATTATCATCTTCAGATTATGATGATGTTTTCTCCACTTTGCTGTAATCTGCCTATCCGTGGTCCCCGCCTTGTAGTTGATCAATGCCCTGATTTATTAGTTTCTCTGAGATCCGACTAATCACGTCTGATGTACCTACTTCCACAGTGGAACATGGTAGTTTGACTAGCCTGACATCTGTGTTCCCAGGCCATGGTCACACATATTTCACACCAAGATAAACTAGCTCTGAGCACATTGGGATGAACATGCAATTTCACGTCAGGAACAGGAAAGGACCCCAAATACATGGTGAAAAGTTAATTGTACAGTTGTTCTGATAAGGGAGGTCCTGAGGTCACTAGAGGCTTAGCCCTGATGAGGACTAAGGGACTCGGTCTCCACTTGACTCCTCAGTCACAGGCTGAGTGCTTTGACTCCAGCAAACGACCCTCCCAGAAGGTAGCACCACAGACTGAAGGCAACAAGTCCACCCACGCAAGAACTGAAACTTCTCAAACTCTTGACACCAAATGGGACCCGCTGCTACAGTAATGGAACAGAGGAAACAGGCATGAGGATGCACTTTGGTTAGCAATTTTAAGTGTGATTTCTTTCGACAGATAACTGGTGGTTGATTTAGCAGATTAACACTTTTATTTCCTAAATTACGCCAAGAACTCTTGGTAGAACACAAGATAGATCTCACTGGAAAGAACATTGCTAGGAATGTTTGAGTGCAGTGCTTTGGGTTATAAAGTCTGTTAAATTCTAATCAACCCAACTTGATGTTGTTCCTATTTCCAAAATTATACTGAAAAATTTTCAAAACATTTAACAAGATAAAATTTGTTGTAGCAGCTTGAGAAACACAAATTGTTTCTATGCTTTTGCTTACCAAGTCTTATTTGGAGAATATCATGTAACTAGAAATTCTCAAAATTTAAGCCTTTCCGTGGCTTAGGAGAACATATAGCTCCTCAAAAGTCAGATTTTCATCCTTTTAAACAAATACTCTCTGTTCAAATAGCTGGGTTATAGGTATTTCTAATTTTCTAAGAATTCTCTACACTGTTATCCACAGGGAAAATACTATTTTACTTTCCTACCTACAGTTTGCATGAGTTCCAGATTCTTTTAACCTCTTATTGGTTTAAAAAATGCATTTACGTGTGTGTGTGTGTGTGTGTGTGTGTGTGTGTGTGTGTGTGTGTGTG
>OU015751.1:114210507-114228236 GCA_907169655.1 Acomys percivali
GTGTGTGTGTGTGTGTGTGTGTGTGTGTGTGTGTGTGTGTGTGTGTGATGTCCATGCCAAGTGAATGCAGAGGGCCAAGCAGGCCAGAAAAGGGTTTAAGATCCCCTAGATCTGAAGTTGCAGGCCATGTGAGCTCCTGATGTAGATGCTGGAAACTGAACTCGAGCCTTCTGGAAGAAAAGTAAAAACTTTTCACCACTGAACAATATGTCTTTCCAGACCTCTCTAATACATTATTTTTTGCATATGAATATAATTTGAGGCTCTGGAATGAGAAGTTCTCACTTTTGCCCCTTTTTTCTTCTTTCCCTGCAAACTTCTTGACTTTGCTTCTCTCCACAGCTGAGGAACATTTGTTGTATATGTATGCACATTTTCACTATCTATTCAGTCGTTGAAGGACATTTGGGTTCTCTCCATTTCCTAGTTATTATAAATAAAGAGGCAATGAACATAAATGAATGAGTGTTTGTGGAGTAGAATATCAGTTCCTATAGGAATATGTCAAATAGCGGTATAGCTACAGTGGCATGGAAGATCTACTTTTAGCTTTCTGAGAATCCTACATACTGACTGCCATCATGAGTTTATCAATTTGAAATCCTACCAAGAGTGGATCAGGTTTCCCCTATTCCTGTATCCTTATCCCCATTTATTGTCTCTTGTTTTCATTAGAAAAGTAAAAAAGAACAATGTGAAGGTTGTTGTAATAGCTCAAGATGGGGGGATAGTGGCACACTAGTGCTATATTGGGACTAGTGATATAAAACTATATCAGAAGTAGAAAATAATTATGTTTTTACAAATCATAGAAGTGGGAAAAATTCTAATTTGAAAGTATTTCACCCTGCATAATAAAGTTATGAGAACAAGTTCATTTATCAACATCAAATTGAATTATTAATAATAAAATTTGGAGAATAGAAGTAATGGGAGAGAATCAGGATCAAGATATCTTATTAATTCACACTGTCTCTGAAATGTATGACTGCTTGGGAGTGAACTATTGAAGTTTTACCTCCTCATTATTAAAATAAGAGAGTTACTGACTGACGTAATAGAGCCACTGGGAAGTTTGTGTTAACATAGTGAAAGAACATAAATAAACAGTTAAGTGGTGGTGATGCCTTTAATCCCAGCACTCTGGAGGTAGTGCCAGGTGGATCGCTGTGAGTTCGAGGCCAGCCTGGTCTACAAAGCGAGTCCAGGACAGCCAAGGCTACACAGAAAAACTCTGTCTCGAAAAACCAAAAAACAAACAAACAAAAACAATAGCAAAGCAAAACAAAAACAGCAAAAATTCAGTTAAGGTAAATGCCTAATGAATCCTGTTCTTTGATATTATTGTTACTAGTTAAAATGATCAAACACTGTTTGAAAAGTGTGATCATTACTGAGTTCCCATGTATTATTTTTAGTCTTATTTTCCAAAAGGATATCTTTTTATTACTGATTCTATGTAATACCTGCATCGATTTTTTTCAATCAACCCCCTTCTGTCTAAAAGTAGGTTTTCCACAAGCACCCAGCATTTTGGGGAGTCCAGGCTCATTAATGCACCAATAATACCATTTGGTACCTATTGATTCAGTACAATGTGTGTGTGCTAGGATGCTGTGCTTTAACATTGAGCTTCCTCTTTATCTACTTCATTAATTCCAAGTGCTGGGGAAGGAAAAGCTGGAAACAAACAAACAAAATACCCACTTTCCTTAATAGTATTGTCGAGTGTCTCCTTGGGGGGTCAGGACTTAAGACATGAATTCAATGAACAAAGATACTAAAGGTTGCTTTAATCTCTTCGGCAGTCAGAACCATTGCTCTCTTTCTCATATACGCTGTATATAGTTGCACCTTGCATGTAGTACAGGTCATTGATGCCCCTTTTCTGTTATTACAATACAGTAATAATATGTATTATACAATATAATGTATAAATCCAAGGTTTCTACATTCTAGTCATTCTTCTGTCTCATTATCATTAGCTACTTTAGCCAATTTAAGAGAAGTTAACATTAGTGGTTCCTTGATGGACCTCTCCAAGTTCTTAATAGCATTGATTTCCCATCATTCCTTGCATGAGGCAAGCAAACCATCAACAGACTGCCTCCAATCAGGACACCAGGCCTGAGAAATCACATAACTTCTCATAAAAAGGCCACTTAATCAAATAACTCTGAGACAGAGCACTGGACCAGAGATCAGAAAGCCTCACCCTCGATCTTTCCTTATCTTCCATGCACAAATGTCTTGTTTTGGAAGCAACACTTGACCTCATATGAATCACCAATCAAAGTGCCTGAAACCTCAAAGAAGATAACGGCTTGCAAATTTTAAATAAATCACAGCCCAGAAAAATAACCGCAACCTTGTCAAACTGTCAAGTAGAATAGTTGGCAGCTGGTTCTTTCCTTTTAAGGGTTTTCTTGCTAGAGTTCACATTCAGGTTAGAACAGAAATTTGTTCTGACTTACTGCAGATAGAATCTGTCTGAAAATGACAGCAAGCAAATTCTAGTCTGAAACATGGGACACCTGCATGTGTATAGCATGACAATTTGGCTTCAATAAATGGAATGTGTCAACAAAAACTAAACTCATTCTTATGTACTCTAGAAGACACCAACCCATGGAACAAATGCTAATTTTCACAATGCACCTGCGCCTTCCAAGTCTGATATTCCCAGCATCCTGACGTCAAGACCTATGAGGAGAGCCAGGCACTGGTGGCTTACACATGTCATTCCGGCACTGGGAAGTCAAACATAGAAGGAATGCCGTAAGTTTGAAACTAGATGAGACTGCATCATGAATTACAGGTCAGCTTGGGATACAAAGTGAAACGCTGTCTCTCCTACATTCCGAGGGAACCCCTCAGTCCACCCGCTCCCACCCCGTACACACTCCCGCCACCATCCTCATACAACTCTCCTCTCATCCCCATAAACACTCCACAGGGATGGCAGAACCCTCTCCTTATCGCTCCTCCCTTCTGAGTGCCCGGTTCCACTTTGCTAGGTCTCCTCTCCTACTTGGCAGGACTCATACTGATTGCCTTGCAGAGAGATCATGTCTCCCTATCCCTCTTGCTGGCCTGTCCATCTTAAAAACCTGCTTGGGCCTCTGCTTGCTCCACAGATAAAGCCCACGCCTTCTCCTCCTAGCACCTCTTCCTCAGCATGTACATACACGATCTGAGTCTCACATCATTCCACCTTTACGTCTTTCACTTCCGTCTTCTTCTGGGACATTCCCCCACCATTTAGACTATCTGTTTGCCCCTCGGGAAATAGCTTGACTCATCCCCCTTCCTGGTATATCAGGATATGCACACATCATCTGCTTGTCCCCAAGGCCAGAGATCAGCCAGTTACCCATTGGCCCTCAGGCTCTACATGTCAGTATCTTTGCGGAGTCACTGTCAGCTCCTGGAGGCCACACCTCTATAACCCAAGCCAGGCTAACATCACTGTGTCCATAATTTCCTGGTATACCTGCTCACTCCTTAATCCACATGCTAGGGGTCATAGCCACATGAACCTTCAACACCCAAGCCCGGGCTGTCTCAAGAACAACTACAAAGAACATGTATGTTCCCCAAACCCAGGACACATCCTGTCTCTGCTTACCAATGGAGAGCAGGCAGAGGCAGTGTCTTTCCCCAGGTTAACTGTAATCACTTCAGCTGCTCCACTCAAAAATCACATGACCACACCAGACTCAACTTCCAGTACCTTCCAGCTTATCCAAAACCAGCTATTCTAATTAGCATTGATGGGCATAGCTTAGAGTCATCTGAGAGGAGAGGCTTCAATTGAGAGATTGTATACATCAGATTGGTCTATGGGAACATCTATGAGGGACTGTGTAGATTATTAATTGATATAGGAAGGGGCTGAGCTCACTGCAGGAGGCACTGCCCCTAGGTAAGTACTACTAGGCTGTATGAGGAGGCTAGTTATGCATGAACATGTGAGGAAGGCAGAGATAAATCAGCAAGCAGATAAATTTTTTTCAGTTTCGTGCCCTGAGTTTGTGCCTTGACTTCCTTTAATGATGGATTGTGACCTGGGATTTGTACACTGAAACAGACCCTTTCTTCCACAGTTGCTTTTGGTCAGAGCATTTTATCACAGCAATAGAGACCAAATCAGGACACCATCTGAGTCAGGATAACAATATATACAAATCAAATGCCCACTTAATACAGGGTGGGGCAGAAACCCATCAACAGACACAGCCAATGACCTAATTCAAAGGTCCCAAATCTCACTAAAACCCACAAGTAATAGTACAATCAAGACACTATATCACCCTCCCCCAAATCACCAACAATTCCCATAGGAGCTGTCCACATACACAGAACTCAAGACAAGGAAGTCAAAAGAACAACTCCAAGCATGTTTCAAGAGTTCAATTAATATTTTAAAAGACAGGAATAAATAGTGGGATGGACTTAAAAGAAGATGAAAATAAACTCCATACTGAAAGGCAAGACGACATAAACAGCTGACTAAATAAGGAAGGCAATTCAGGTTAGGAAAATAGAATGCAATAAAAGAATAGAAATAATGAAGAAAACATGAGCTAAAATGATGCTGGAAGTGCAGTTTTCAATGAGGAAAGCTTCCACACAGAACAGATACTGTGTGAGACAGAGTATCAATGATAGAAGACAAAATGGAGGAGTTGGATCACCCAATCAGAGAAAATGACATATTTATAAAAGTCAGTTAGAAGAAAAAGTGGGAAAGAGCCTGGAACATATTGGCACAGGAGACAACTTCCTGAACAGAACACCAACAGTCCAGGCCTTAATGTCAACAATTAATAAATGGGACCTCATGAGGCTGAGAAGCTTCTGTAAGGCTAGAGACACTGTCAAGAGAACAAAGCGACAGCCTACAGACTGGGAAAAGAACTTCACCAACCCGACATCTGACAAAGGTCTAATATCCAAAATATATAAAGAACTCAAGAAATTAAACACCACCAAACCAAATAACTCAATTGAGAAATGGGGCTTGGAACTAAACAGAGAATTCTCAACAGAAGAATATCAAATGGCTGAGAAACACTTAAAAAAATGCTCAACCTCCTTAGTCATCAGGGAAATGCAAATCAAACAACTCTGAGATTCCATCTTACACTCATCAGAATGACTAAGATCAAAAACTCAAGCGACACCACATGCTGGAGAGGATGTGGGGCGAGAGGAACACTCCTTCATTGCTGGTGGGAATGCAAACTAGTACAACCACTTTGGAAATCTATCTGGTGCTATCTCAGAAAACTGGGAATAGGGCTTCCTCAAGACCCAGCTATTCCACTCCTTGGAATATACCCAGAAGATGCTCCAGCACACAGCAAGAAAATTTGCTCAACCATGTTCATAGCAGCCTTATTCATAATAGCCAGATCATGGAAACAGCCTAAATGTCCCTCAGGAGAAGAATGGATAAAGAAACTGTGGTACATATACACTATGGAATACTACTCAGCTATTAAAAACAAGGAATTCCCGAAATTTGTGGACAAATGGATTGAGCTAGAGATGATCATAATGAGTGAGTTAACCCAGAAGCAGAAAGACTCAAATGGTATATACTCACTTATATCTGCATACTAGCCCAATGGGCATGTCCCACGAAAGCCTTCCCTTACCAGGAAACTGGGACTGAGGGGAGGACATCCTATTGGGACTCTAGATGAGAGAACCATGGGAGAATAGCAATGTAGAAGGATCCAGTGGGTCCTAGAAACCTACAAGTAGAACATTATGATAGGCAGATTTGGGTCAAGGGGACCCGCTCAAACTAAGGCACTAGCCAAGGACAATACAGGCGGTAAAATTTAAACCCCTACCCAGATCTAGCCCATGGACAGGACAATCTCCACATTTGAGTGGAGAGCGGGATATGACTTTCTCAAGTACTCTGGTGCCTCACATTTGACTTGATACCCTATGAGCATATACAAGGGGAGGTAATCCCTCTGAGGAACAGTCATAGGGGAGGGGAATAAGGGGAAAATGGGAGGGAGGGGAGAATGGGAGGATACAAGGGATGGGATAACCATAGAGATGTAACAAGAATAAATTAATAAATAATAAAAGTTTAAAAAAATAAAAAATAAAATAAAATAAAAGTCATCAACATAATATACAAGATCTTTGAGACTACAAAAGAAAATCCAAATCAATGAGTTGTAAACAGAGAAGAAAAATTCCAGGTTAGTTATAGAAGGTGCTTTCAGGAAAGTCATAGACTAAAACTCAACTGTAAGCAAAGAGATGGTTATCCATGCACAAGAGGTACCAAGCCCAGGAAATTCGTGAAGTCAGAAAAGAAGCTCCACATACATTTTAAACTCTAAACATGTTTTCAGAACCTCGAGTTCTGAAAAATGACAGATGCCAAGCAAAACTACTATTACCGTCAAAAGTATCTGCTGCAATTGAAGGAGAAATAAAATCCTTATATGATCAAAATGAATTTTAAAAATTTACTGCCACCAAGCCAGCCAGCCAGCCAAGGCCTATAGCGACTACTGGAAGGAATACTTCCTACTGAGGAGAATTAAGAGCAAGCCTAAAATGGAAAAAAAAAATATGCTAGAACATTTATTATGCAAAGTAGGGCTGAAAAAACAGACACTACAAAATCAACAAAATGACAGAAAACAACGACTTTGATTTTTTTTTTAAAGGCTTCAGTTCCACAATCACAAGACACAGGTTAGATGGTTGGATTAAGATATAGGATGCATCTTTAGAAACACAGCTACCCTTCAAAAATGTACACTATCTTAGAGTAAAAGCATCACGGGCAAGGGGGAGGGGACCAGTATCCTAAGGAAATGGGGCCAAGAAGCAAGCAGACAGCACAATTCTAATATCTAACAAAGAGGCCTTCAAACCAAAACTACTCAGGAAAGGGAAAGAATGTCAGTTCATTTTTATTAAAGGAACAATTCTGCAAGAGGTGTTACAGTTCTAAACACATGCGCACCAAACTCAGGCACCAGCTTCATATAGCAAGTGCTACTAGACGTTACGCTGCAGATTAACCTGACCATGGAACAGCAAATGACCTCAGTACCCCACTTTCTCCAAAAGGGCAGGACTCCGAACTCTAAACAGAGAAATATTGTAGCTAAATAGCACCAGAGATTGACTGCACCTAACATAGCTACGAAACCATCCCATCCCAATGGTACAGAATGCACATTGTAGTTAGTATTCATGGAAACTTCTCTAAAACAGGCTGTGTGTTAGGACGCAGAATAAAATCTCAGCAAATATAGGAAACCTGAAATAGCTCCTTCTTTGCTAACTGTGGGATAACAATGGCATAAAGGTAAAAAAATTACACAGATTTGTGTAGATTAAACAATATATTATTGAAAGATGAATAGGTCAATGGAGACAATCAAGAAAGAATTTTAAAATACTAAAATTAAATGCCAATGAAAACAATATGCCAGAATACCTGAGATAAAAATGAAAGCAAATCTGAGGGTACTTAACAGTTCTAAGCATTTTCATTTTAAAATTTAAGGATTATTCAAATAAATTAATAATACTTCTTAAGGGCTTGAAAAATAAAACAAGAACAAAACAAACCCAAACGCAGTACATGGGGTAAGAATTCTTTTTTTGTTTTGCTTTATTCTTTATATGTATAATTTATTCACATTATTTCCCAATTGTAATCCCCTTGCTCTTATCTTTCTGTTCTCACCCTCCGTCACTCCTGTTCTGCCCTATTCCCCTTCCCTCGACCTCTCACAGGTGGTGCCCTCCTCCTCCACTGTCTGATCACAGCCTATCAGGTCTCATCTGGATGCCCTGCTTCCCCTTCCTCTGTGTTCCCACAGAGGCTCTCTGCCAAGGGGCAGTGATCACATTACAGGTGCCAGAGTTCCTGTGAGAGGCTGTCCCCCCACTCCCCACCCTCTTTGCCACATGGAGAATGAGCTGTCCATCAGCTGCATTTGAACAGGGTGTCTAGGTTCTTTGCTTGCCATATCCTTGGTTGGTGCACCAGTTCCTCTCCCACTCCTTCCATCCCTGAACTCTTCCATACAACTCACAGTGCTTAGCTCAGAGCCCCACACCCTTCATGATAGCCACAAATAATATAAAGTATCTTGGTGTAGTTCTAACCCACCAAATTAAAGACGTGTATGAAAAAAAACTTCAAGTCTATGAAGAAAGAAATTGAAGAAGATATCAGAAGATGGAAGGATCTCCTATGCTCGTGGATTAGGGAGAATCAACATAGTAAAAATGGCCATCTCACCAAAAGCAGTCTACAGATTCAATGCAATTCCTGTCAAAATACCTACACAATTCTTTACAGAACTTGAAAGATTAATTCTCAACTTCATAAGGGAAAAAAAGCAGAATAGCTAAAACAATCCTGTACGATAAAAGATCTTCCAGAAGAATATTCATTTCTGATCTCAAGCTGTACTATAGAGCAACATAATAAAACCAGCATGGTACTGGCATAGAAATAGGCTGGCTGATCAATGGAATCAAATTGAAGACCCAGAAATAAACCCACACACCTATGGATACTTGATTTTTGAAAAAGAAGCCAAAACCATACAATGGAAAAAGGTAGCATCTTCAACAAATGGTGCTGGTCTAACTGGATATCTACATGTAGAAAAATGCAAATATACCCATATTTATCATGCTGAACAAAATTCAAGTCCAAGTGGATGAAAGACCTCAACATAAAACCAGACACAATAGATCTATTAGAAGAAAAAGTGGGGAAGAGCCTTGAACTCATTGGCACAGGAGACAACTTCCTGAAAGAATACTCAAGCTCTAAGATCAACAATTATTAAGAATTCTATATTTGAAAATGAATATCAGAAGCCAGTGGTGCAGGCCTTTAACCCCAGCACTTGGGAGGGAGAGAAAGGTGGATCTCTTTGAGTTTAAACCTGTTTGGTCTACATAGTGAGTTCCAGGGCAGGCAGACCCTATCTTGAAAACAAAACAAAGTGAAAGAAACAAAAAAAAAAAGTTGACGAAGGCATTAGAATATGGAAAGAACCTCTATGGTTACATTATAAAAATTGATATTGAGAAAGTGGCTATCTTACCAATAACAATTTACAAATAAAGTGTAGTCTCCAAAGCTTATCACACCACTCTTCACAAAAATTTAAAACATCTTATTTTATATTTTAAGAATAATAATTTAAAAGCTCAAGATGATCAAAACAGTTGTAAATAAGAAGAATAAACATGGAGGTAATAACATTCATTATTCATACCCAATCTCACATTATAGTATAGAATCAAAGTAATAAAACCAGCAGGGTACTTGCACAAAGGCACACATGTAGATCAATGGAACATAAAACTAGATTAAACTGCCTGACTTACAGCCATCTAGTTTTGAAAAGAATACCAAACTACATACAGGCGTAAAGACAGCATCTTCAACAGATGGTGTTGGGAAAACTGGATGTCTATATATAAAAAAAATAAAACCAGTGATCCCTCACTCTGCAGAACTCAACTCCAAAGAATCAAAAGCCTGAAAGTAAAAGTTGAAGTTTTGAAGCTTCCTGGGGAAAGGCAGAGGAAGATAGAAGCACAGGCAAGGAACTTTAAAAAGGGCTGTGGTCACTCAGGAAATGAGCCCAACAATTAACAAATATAATATCATGAAACAAAAGCTGCTCTATAGCAAGAGAAAGTGTTTATTGAGTAAAGAGATAGCCCCACTAAATGGGAGGAGTTCTTTGCCAGAAATGTAATGCCTAGAATAAAGAACTCAAAACACAAAGCATCCAGTAAATAATCAATCCAATAAAAGGATTCTTTAGATCTGAACAACACTTCCAAAAGAAAAAGCATAACTGAGTAATAAATGTTTTATTTTTATTGAAAATATATTATTTTTCTCATATACTATACCCTGGTTGCAATGTCCTCTCCCTCTACTCTTTCCAGTACCTCCCTTCCCCAGTCCCTTTATGTCTCTCATTAGAAAAGAGCAGGCTTGTAAGAGATAACAACCAAACAGCAAAATACGGCAAAAGCCAAAACCACTGAGGCTCAACAAGTCAATCTAAGAGAAGGAAAGAGACCCAAGATCAGGCACAAGAGTCAAAAGCCCATTCGTTCTCACATTCATAAGTCCCAGAAAATACTAAGCTGAGAGCTATAGTATATATACAGAGGACCCTGGTGTAAATCCATGTTAGCCCTTGTGTTTGTAGGGGTAAAAACTCCATCTAAGCACTAGTTTGACTTCTTCGTGTTCAATGAGTTGTGTGGGTATTGTCCTTGGTAATGGGGCCTGCCTGCTGTCAGTTTGTAGAGACAACCCATTGCCTTAGCAACAACCTAGGTTGTCTTGGGGTTTCTGTGCAGACTCCTTGGCCAACAATTCAATTAAATGTAGTCCAGTCCTAGTACAGGAAGCCTCATTTGGTGATAAGAAATGGCTACTAGGTATTCTTTAGCCCCCATTATTTAGAGACCTCATTAAGATAACCTTCATATAATTTAAAGAGTTTCTACTGAACTAGGTTTCCCTATCATCCTTCAAGTGCCCCTCAATTCTAGCTGTCTCCCCACATTTCCTTCCTCAGCCCTATCTCCTCTCCCCATCTGATAACCCTTTTCTCATCCCGACTCACCCTTAGTCAACCCTTAAAATGTATTCTATTTCTCCCTCCCAGAGAGACCCATGTAACTCCTTCGCCCCAAGTCCCTTCCTTTATACCTAACTTCTCTGGGTCTATGGATTGCAGGTTGGATGTATCATTTATTTAATGGCTAATATGCACATATAAGTGAATCAAAAGAATATTTATCTTTCTGGGTCTGGTTTACTATACTCAGGATGATTTTGTTTTAGTTCAGTCAATTTTGTTCATCTTCATTAGGCATCAGGGAAGTGCAAACCCAGGCTACTCTCAGATATCTCTCTTATATCAGTAAAAATGGTTATCATGAAGAAGTCAAATGGCAACAAATTCTGGTAAAGATGTGGGACAAGGAACCCTGTTCTCACTGTTGTTGAGAGAGTAAAGTGCTATAGCCACAGTGAACATTGATGGAGAGTTTCCTCAAAATTCTAAACCAAATTTATTATATGCCCAAGGTATAGCACGATTTTTTGTTTTCTTTTTGTTCTTTCAAGATAGGGATTCTCTGTGTAGCCTTGGCTGTCCTGGACTCACTTTGTAGACCAGGCTGCCCTCAAACTCATAGAGATCCGCCTGTCTCTGCCTTCCAGAGTCCTGAGACTACAGGCATGCACCACTGTGCTTGGCTTAGGTATACTGCTCTTTGGCACAGAAATACTTGTTCATTCATTGTCATTGCTCCTCTATTTGCAATAGCTTTGAAATGGAATCACTATAAATGTTCAATAACTGACAAATGCATAATGAAAATATAATACCTACATACATTACATGTTTTATTCAACTATATAGCTAGCTTTTCGTTTTTAGTTCTTTGTGTTTAACGTAAAATATCCATGATAGTCAGGAAACTATGAAAGGACCATTGATATGGGAATGGTAAAACGCAGGTAATATTTACATAGAGATAAGGAATGCTAGAGATGGAAAAATTAAGCAGGAAAAGAGGTGGCAGG
This sequence comes from Acomys percivali, assembly GCA_907169655.1. Lineage (NCBI taxonomy): Eukaryota > Metazoa > Chordata > Mammalia > Rodentia > Muridae > Acomys > Acomys percivali. Next base: position 114,222,149 of record OU015751.1, read on the forward strand.
ATTGGGAGTTAATGGAAGAATGTAAGATTTAAGAAAAATAGATGAATCATTAAAAAGCCATATGGAAATGTGACATCTCATAATCCACTTAAAATTTAGATATATCTAAGTGTTTGAAATAGCACTACCTTGCATGGCTAGATATTGATGTTCCTAGAAGCTATGGGATATTAAGCAAAAAATCTAATGCCAACTGTGAGATGCCTCCATTGGAGTTTTTTTATCAAGGAGGCTTCTGTGGTGAGAATTTTGATTTCTTTAAAGACACAGAAATGTTATGGGGATTAATTTTTAAATCCCAGGTGTGGGCTGTGGAGGTGCTTCAGATTGTCCACAGCTCTAGCGAAGGCGAGATTTTTGCCAGCTGAAGATAGTTTACGTTTAGAATTCTTAGGATTCTTCAGAGGATATATAAATACCAGAGCCCCAAAAGGGGCCAGAGGTGCTCTGAGGAGGCAGCTGCTGATCCCCTTGCTGCTGCAGCCCAGGCTTCTGTTGCCCCTGCTACTGCTGGTGGTGGTAGTGCTGCTGCTGCTGCTGCTGCTGCTGCTGCTGCTGCTGGTGGTGGTGGTGGTGGTGGTTGCTGTTTGCTGCTATTTTCTGGATTTCTTGTTTCTGGATGGAGATATTCTGATGATGAAGATCAAACCCTGCCCCAAGGAACTTGATGTCCCTAATCAACAGGAAGTAGTCTAAGAGTACTGAAAACCCCTTTCACCTCTACCCTTCTTTCTCTCCTACCTAGTGTTGGGGGTTAGAAGGGATAGGGGTGGTGTAAGGAGAGATAGGGAAAAAAAACCAATAAATAGCCACAAAAAAAGTCTGATTACATATCTCAGAGAGTCCCAAAGCAATAGAGGGTATCGCCATTCTTCTTGCTTGCCAGCAGAACTAGATGGCAAAACCCTATTGCTCAAGTTAGCCTACATCATGCTTGTATGACATAAAGAAATCACACTGGAATTGAGATGGAAACTTACTCCCACACGGTAAATTTTCAGAGTGCTAAGAAGTTCTATGCAGGCTTCTGAGGGATGAATGACATCAATGGTCTTCCCCAGCTGTGAGCCCTATAAGCTCTGATGTCAACCTGCCAGGCAAGGTATGTGCATCTTTTCAAAGGTGGCATGTCTGTTATGGGAATAACCAATAGCTCTTTGAGTGGATTTGAGACCCAATCCAAAGGAGTTTGTCAATTACTAATACTATAACCCTGGTCAAACACCACTGTTTGGATGGGGGTGGGGGGGGGGGGTAGGGGGGGGGGGGGCACTTCTAAGCTCTTGGAGGTAACTTACTACCATTCTTGAGATAAATTGGTACATCAACCTTCTATCTAAATACGTGTGTTTATACTCATTGATAAATACTCCTCTAAGCCTTAATCAGAGAAGGCTGTCAGCAATTAATGGCAGAGAGCGCAGGGTCTCATGGCTACACAATAAGCTGAGAATAAATTAATGGTGTGCGCTCATACCCCAAAACAACAGGGATAAAAGTAGATCTCTAAGGATCTGAAAAGGTGCATAGAATAGGAGAGAAATAATTTAAGATCAGGGAGATAGGGAAAAGAACGGAAGGACACCATCTTTTAATGATGGCATAGCCATGGCAACCTTGATCTCACACTTAGATGCACAGTTACTTGAACTGAGTTTCTCAATGGTTGATCACAGATTTGGAAGGAATTCATGGAGTCCACCCCATCTCTGGTGAGTTGTCCACTGACAGTTTCTGAGGAAGGGGCAGTCACTCTCTTCAGCTGCATACCTACTGAAAACTGACCCAGGCTCCACTGGATAGTATATAACCGGTGACTATACAGATGTTTCTGGTTAAAATCAGTACCTTATGGAACAAAGCAAAAAATCATGAATATAGGAAAGGAACTTGCAAGGATATGGATTGACATTTGTATAATGGATATGAGAGAAAGTGGGAGTAATCAGAGTGCATCATGAGCACGTATGAGATTGTCAAATGAAAATCAATTAATTTTTTAAATGTCAACAGAACCTGAAAAAATTAATGAATAAGTAAATAAAGTTTTCTATTAATATCACTTACATAATAAGTGTCTTAAAGAACTATTCAGGAAATGAATCTGAATTAATATCTCCATGTCTGGGTATAAGTGGCTGAGTATGTAAGTTCTGCTTCTGGTGCACTTAAGAGTAAACCTTCAGTTTTAGTCATGTGTTCATATTATTTATGAATTTAGACACACCCATTTATCTCTCCTACAGTTAGCAAAGTTCCACTATTCTCTTAGGCAAATACTCTCGGTGTGGTCTCAACTTCTGCTAGTCTCCCCTAAGAAGACTCCTCATCTTGGCAAAAATGTAGGAGTGTGTGCTAGATCTTGATGTGTCTCAAAACTGACTCACTCTTGTTTCTGTGACCCCATTTTTAAGGGGTAAATTCAGACCAGATGCAAGAGGTCCAGAAATAAACTGCATCTCTCTATTGGAAAAGTTGCAAAGTCTCACAGCAAAGACTGCTGCAACACTGCGATGAGGAGCATGCATTCATTTTGCATGAGTGCAGCATGCCTCAAATGTGGAGCACAGCCTGCCATGTGCTCTCTTTTTGTCATGGTGTCTCATGGGCAAAGCTGTGCCTGAGGGGAATTTGCCAGGCACTGTGTGCTTCATAGCTGTAGTGTTTTCTCTAACTTCCTCCATCCTCCACAGTGTCCATCACGTCTTCCCATCCTTGGTCTTTCTTGTGAGCCATGCATACAATGTGTGGCAGTCAATTCTTCGTTACTAGAACAAATACCTCTTAAATGACATTACACTCTGTGTTATGTTACATAAATGGTATACTATAACAAATGCCATAATCAACTTATGAAGGGAAAAGTATTGTTTTCACTCACAATTTCAAAGTCTCTTCTCAGTGATGATCATTTGGCCCCATTGCTGTTTTTATTAAAATAATAATTATTTATGCCTTTAATCTCAGCACTCGTGAGGCAGAGGCAGGCAGATCGCTGTGAGTTTGAGGCCAGCCTTGTCTACAAAGTGAGGTTGTGACAGCCAAGGCTATACAGAGAAACCCTGTCTCAAAAAAAAAAAAACAAAATAAAATGAAACAAAAAATATGAATTATTTTAATTTAATACATGAATAGAGTCATTTGATCATATTTACCTCCCACTTCTCCTAAATCTTCCCAAATCCATCTGCCCCACCTCTAACCTAATCCCAATGTCATGTCTTCCTATTTTCTTAACTCACTGAGTACAATATGTTGTCCATATATTCATGGGTGTGAAGCCATGAACTGGATGGAACATGGACCACACACTAGGACCCATACCCTTAAAAGAACCTGACTCTTTCTCCTCCAGAAGCAATCAGCTGTCACTTGCCCCCTACTTAGGGGTAGGGAATCATGAACCCACCCTCCTTGCATTCTAGAGTACTGGTCAGATTGATCTTGTGCAGGATGTGTGTAGCTAACTACAGCTGCTATGTTTCCTTGAGTACAGTGGTCCTGCCATGTCCAGAAGACCCTGTTTAGCTCTAGTTTTTCCTGACCTCTGGCTCTATCAATCTCTCCAACCCCTATTCTGGGGTGGTCCCTGATACTTTAATGAAGAAAGTATACTTTGAACAGCTGTGAGGTTTTCTCCCCAATAAGCGATAATCTACTGCATAAAGGAACTTTTCTAACCAGTTTGAGATCTGTGCTAATCTATGCATATGGAGGTGTAAATTTAGATGATTGTCTGATACTAGGTCTATTCAGGAAAACTTTAGTAGAAAGCTTAATCCTGAGGCCTGTGAGCTTCCTAACCATGGTTTCTTGGCCAGATATACAGTACCAGGCATTATACTGAGCCTATAGAGTGGGCGTTAAATCCCTTAAATCCACTCAGAAAGCTCTAGTACTCCTATAATATCCATGCCACTATTGTACACATTGGTCTATCTTGCCATGTGCATTATTATTGTAGCTCATAGGCTGTACACCTGAATGAGACTGTTGATGCCCCCCCCCAAATCAGCTTTCACAGCACCTCCTAGTACTGTGAAACGAGCTAGGAGAAACTTTCTTGGTCAAAACCAACACAACTTGGTTTCTTCCTGCCCTATGACCAAAGTATATGGTGTCTTCATCTATAGGGTCACATCATCAAGTTCTGGTATACAAGAATAAAGCCAATAGGCTGTATTGTTTGGAAGGTGTCCTTAGAACCCTCTACCAACAACACCTGTCATGAAGGAGTTTTTGTTGTTGTTGGTGGTAGTGGTGGTGTTTTTGTTTGTTTGGATGATGTTTTTGTTGTTATTGGTTTTTTGCTGTTCTATGGCAACCTATGGTTTCTAGGAGAAGCACTAGCCCCTGTGAAGGGACACTCCAATTTCCAAATACATCTAAGATCTTAATGCTAGACCTGAAACTGAAATTTCTAGAAAACAGAGTACGAAGTACACTTCAGAATAATAGCTCAAGTAAGAACTATCCTAAACGGACCCCAGCTGTCCATGAACTAGGACCAACAGCCAGTAAGTGGGATTTTGTGAAAATAAAAGGCCTCTGTACTACAAAGAAAACTGGTAACTTTCTGAAGATGCAGCCAGGATGGGAAATTTTTCTGCTGTTTATCTATCTGACAGATGATTAGTGTCTCAAATAAGAAAGAATGTTTTTAAAAATCTAAACACCCAACCCACAAACAAGCCAGTTAAGAAGTGAGCCATAGAACTGGACAAAGAGTTCTTAGATGCAGGCCTTCCTTAGCTACCAGGGAAATGCAAATTAAAACTATTTTGAGATTTCATCTCTCCCAAGTCAGCATGACTAAGAAAAAGAAAAACCAAAAGGACATCAAATAAAAGTGAGGATGTGGAGAACGGAGAACCCTCATGCATGGTTGGTGGGAGTTCAAACTGATCTAGCCTCTGTGGAAATGCAATTGTACCTCAGTAAACAAAAAATAAATTTCCCTTGCAACCCAGCCATACTGCGAATGTACCAAAGGGTCCCTGTATCCTACTATGTATCATGATCCTACTATGGAGACAGATGCTCATCTGTGGTTAATGGCATACTAATCACAACAGCCAAAATATGAAAACTGCCTAGTTGCCCAGCAAATGATGATTAGATGATAACAGACAAGTCAAGGGTTATGATGCATTCCAGTTGAATCAATAATCAATACAACGGAATGCCAGAGGATGGAAGAGACTCACTTCCCACAGAAGACTTTGGAAATTCTTGGCAGGAAATGCATGGTATTGGAGTGGAGCAGTGTTAAGAACCAAGTGTGGCAGGTCTATAGGGCCCTTCCCTATAAAGCCACTTCGTCATCCACATCCCTGGTACAAGGGGATCTATTTGCACTAAAAATTACTGTTAGCCTTTTCATACTTCCCAATGACACAAATGTAATCAGAGTTTGATGACGTGTGGCTGTAATTTTACCCTCATCCCAGAGCTTTGCTGGGCATTTATAGTTTACTAATGTGGTCCTTTAGAAGTCTGTCTTGATGTTGGGTGAGCTGAACAGGAGGCCATTGAGAACTACAACAGGGAATATCTTGAAAGTCTACCCTACATGTAAGGCCTCCTTACAGGGGAGTCCTGGCATCATTCCCATTCTGTGGAGAGGTCAGTGGTGATCAGCATCCTTTTTGCCCTGGTCGTGTGCAACCACAAGCCACTGTGCTTCCCACTAGCCACCAGGCCATGCTTTTGAAAAGCAGGAACGAAGGGCAGGTTCTTACCTCCTCACACATGGAGTGGATGAGCCTGTCAGTCTCCAAATTAGACCACATGCCTTGCTGCCCAGCCTTGCTCCTCAAAATGGAGATGAGACTACAGCGGGAGAAGAGCTGTCTATGCCAAAGCGAAAGCGAAGAACACTTAGCCCAGCTAGACTGATAACTCAGGAAAATCCCACTCTCACTAATCACTATAGCTTCATGTTACCCACCTGTCTAATCCTCTCTCTCTCTGTCTCTCTGTCTCTCTCTGTCTCTCTGTCTCTCTCTGTCTCTCTCTGTCTCTCTCTGTCTCTGTCTCTGTCTCTCTCTCTCTCTCTCTCTCTCTCTCTCTCTCTCTCTCTCTCTCT
>OU015751.1:114228246-114257042 GCA_907169655.1 Acomys percivali
TCTCTCTCTCTCTCTCTCTCTCTCTCTCTCTCTCTCTCTCTCTCTCTCTCCCTCTCCCTCTCCCTCTCCTTCTCCCTCTCCCTCTCCCTCTCTCTGCCTCTCCCCTCCCATTCTTCAACTTGAGGGAATAGAAGAGACAAAATGAAGAGGCAGAAAAGAGACGCAGTTTGCAGCTTGCTCTCACCCTGCCTGAGTTCTCATTCTCACTGTAATCCCTGACTGTCATTTCTAGGCTTCAGGCCGGCAGTAAGGACGCCCTGGGAGGAGAGTCCCTTCCTCTTCATTCCATACACGATGTCAGAAAGTCACACTCAGCTCTTCCCATGACAGTCCTGCCAAGCGCTGGCTTGCACCCACCTCCACTACCCCAGCTGCTACTGCTGTCATTCCTTTTACTGACCTTAGCATTTCCTCCCTCCAGGGAGAGGGTCCTGTCTATCTGATCTTATTGCTTTTCTTTTACCATAGTGTCTATTCTAATTCACACAGCGAGAGTGTCATGTGGTTCTCTCTTGGGCAGACAGAGCAGCCTTCCAGTTTTTCCATGGGTAAGATTCATTTTCTCAGTTCACAATAAACTAACTTAAACACCAACAAAGTAAAAGCGGCTAACAAGAATTGATTAGGATGCAACTGGGTCTTCAAGCTGAGTTTTTTTTTTTTTCTTTCTTTCTTTCTTTCTTTCTTTCTTTCTTTCTTTCTTTCTTTCAGTCCTCACAATCATGCAGCCAAGATTTTCAATAAGCCTCTTTTAAGCTGACTTCTTGTGTTATCTGCTGGGATGTAACATATCAGGAGGCAGAGAATGCTTGATCTCAAGAAGAAAGGATGGCAATTTGCAAACACCTGCTAAGCAAAAGATGCTGCCGTTTTATTTAGAATTTCTTTAAAAGTCCCAGATGGATTTTGTAGTTTTTGCAGCTTGTTCTTTCTCTCCTCTTTTTCTGCCCTTCCTTCTTTCTTTTCTCCTTTGACATTTTCCCATAATGAAATGAAACTTAACAAAGCCAACATTTAACTATCACTGTGGATATATCCCCACCATGTAGCCTTCTACATTTCTGCCCTTGAAAATGTCCTTTCAACCCCAGCTTCTTTTGCAAAGCCTGACTCTTAATTTGTAGCCTGATTGCAGTCAAGCCCCAGTGTCTTTTGTAAAGCTTGACTCTTAATTTGTAGCCTAAATGCAGAAGCACAGCTTACCCTTGAGAGCCATTTCTTAATTTAGGGCATGAGTCAGAGCCTAGCAGAGACATCCCATGATCCTACAGTATACAATCCCATTCTTGGCATCAGGCCAAGCAAGACCAACTCTTAAAAAATAATGAGAAATCATAATTCTTTTAAAATCTCATAAAAGTGAAAAAGAAAAGGCCTCAAATCTTTAAAATTCTTGTAACATTTATGGGCACCAGTGGCTTCAATTATGACACCAGGCAAGGGACTTAAAGTATTCATCTAAACATTTCAATAATTAAATCATGCCTTTTCATGTTGCCTGACACTTGCTGGCACCAACAGCGCGCTGTCTCCTCAGAGGGCCAAGGAAATCAAGGCTAATGATCTCCCAGTGCTAATCCACGGGAGGGTGTGTGATTCCACTGTACTATATTGCACGGAGTAAGCCACACATTTACCAACACCAAGCAAACAGCTTGAAATGATAGATTGAAACAAAAGGAGTGAAATTAGAGAGAAATGCCTGACTGAGTACGTCACCCTAAAGTTAGGACACAGAAATGTGCTGTGTGGAAAATAGACTAAAAGTGGGCTTGTGACAAGAGATATCTCATCTTTGTAGGTTTCAAATGAATTCCGGTAATGAAGACGCTCTCAAAAAATTCTACAGTGGCTTTTATGAAGAGATCTGTTCAATTAAGTAAAAGATGCTTCCATCTATTGTTGAGAGCTCTTCCTGCTGAATGAGCTTTCTTCTATGAGGGTACTGCACCAACTAGAAAATGTCCTCGTAAGGGATGATAGAAGCCTTGAGGGTCAGAGTGAATGAGGCCTCACATGCTGTGGATACGGAATTTCCACTTAAGCCTTTGTATCAAAGGTTTGGCCCAGCATGGATGCTTTTAGGTAGTGGTGGAACTTTGAAAATGTGAAGCCTAGTAGGAGAGGTTTGGGTTATTTTGGGACCAACCTTGAAGGTATTATATTAATTAGGGTTCTCTATAACAACAGACCCAAAAGAATGAAAATATATATATATATAAGCTATTAGGTTGACACACATAACACAGTCCGGGTAGTCCAACAATGGCCAATGGCTGTTTCACATCACAAAGGTCGAGAGCCTGATAGCTGCTCAGCCCATGATGCCGTGTGGAAAATTCATGGAGAGCCACTAGTCTTTGATACATGGCAGAAACCCAGTGTTGGGGCCACATGTCAACGAAGGAATACAATAGCAGTAACAACAGAGTAAATGAGCTCTAACTTGCCAGTGAGAGTGAAAGCAAGAAGACAAAAGCAAAGCTTCTTTTTTCATCATTTATCTCAGCTGCCACCAGAAGATGACACCCACTTCAAATAATCTGATTTAAAAAAAAAATCTCTGTAAGAGTGTCCATTGGTTTTCATTTTAGTTAGTTCCAGATCCAGTCAACAGCCAAGATTAGCCATCCCAAGAACAATGAGACCCAACATCTTCCTCTCACTCTCTTCTGCTTCCCAACCAAGAGATGAATAATTTTTCTCTGCCAAGTAGCTCTCACCTTCTTGTGTGATCAGCTACAAGCAACATGAGTGCCTGGATAGGAAATGAGTCAAAATGAAGCTTTTCCTTTTTACAAATTTATTATCTTAGATGTTTGTTTTTCAGAGTGATAAGAAGAGAACACATAAACAGTCTCAACTCAACTTAAAATATAGTTTCCAAATGTCCCCATTTGTTCTTTGTTGCTGTAATAAAATGTGACCTTCCCTGGCCCTGAAGATCCTTAGCTGATGTCAGTTCACAAGGGCAAAAGAAGCAGGGAGAGATGGGAGAGGAGTTTGGAAGCCCTGTGAGTATGGGTGGAAATAATGACTCCAGGACCAGCTTCAGGGAGGCAGGTCAACTTTAGTAGGGGTAAACATGGTTTATATAGACCTTAGGGGAGGAGATAGGGATATGCAGGGTGGGTATAAGTCATTGACTGGAGGGCTAAGGTACTGAGATGCCTCATTTGCATGGACAGGTATTCCAGGAATCCTGGGTGTTTGCTCAATGTGTTCTTATCTGGAGAAAGGGAGTTGGACCTGTAATTTCCCTAAGGACTTGGAGACATTCCTCAGGTAGAGGGTGTGGAGATCTGGGTTCCTCCAGGACAGGGAAAAGGAAGCCCCACTGAAAAATGGAGTTCTCTCTTTTGCACCAAGCTCAAGGCTTTCTGGTCATGGTGAGGGGACCCTGTCCCAGGGACCCAGACCCTCCAATGACTCCAGTTTGCTTTATTAGTCCAACTCTACGACAGGCTTCAGTTTTTCACTCTGCCTGACTAGGCAAAGTTTCCAACAATTCCTGGGAAAACAAAAACAAACCACAACTTATAGATACCTCATGGGCACCTCATGGACAGCTAATCAGCTTATAGAACAAAATGACCAGATACCATGTTTTTATTACTTCATGGCCTTGGTAAAGAACACACCTGGCCCCATCCAATCAAATTAAAGGCCAACTCCTGAGTAAAAGCCAAAACTTCAATGTCTCAAAAAAATCCCCAGTAACCAAACAAGCAGCCAGTCTTGAATCCCCTCTTATACTCTGACTCAATTCTGACCAATCAATTAAAGTTTGTCACAAATCCCTCTGAATGCCCATAAATTGAGCCTGCCTGTTCATTTTGGGGTCGCTCTGTAGTGGAGGGAGGCAATCCCAATATGCTGGAATAAAATGCTCTTTGCTTTTGCATACCGCCTTGGCGTCTTCAGCAGATCACCTGAACGCTAACAATAGTGAACTGCAACCTTGGCACTAGAGGTCCCTGACGACAATAAAACACTCTGACCGTAAGCAACTTAGAAGATGAAATAGTATATTTGGCTGACACTTCCAAGCTTCAATCTATCATCGGGGGAAGTCAGGACAAGAATTCAAGAAACTCACAGAGGACTGGACTCTCCAACATCAATTGCCAGTGAGACGACATCCTGCAGATATGCTCTTAGGCCAATTCAATGAAGGAAATTCTTCAGTTATCATTCCTTCTTTACAGGTGACACTAGTTATGTCAAATCAACAATAAAAGCAAATAGGACATCAGCTTTGGTCATACATGTCACTGTGCCATCTCTTAAATACTAGTTTATGTTTCTGATGCAGGAGAAGATAAGACAAGAAAGGATGTTATATCTGGTAAGGAATTATTTACTAAATTATTACTGCATTCATCTTATCTGCAGAGGGCTGAGCGGTATTTTTGTAAGAATGAAGTAATGTGGGCAGATGGTACTTGTTTACAAATGTGGTCTAAAATTTCAATTTAGACCTGAAATCCTGAAATCCCATTAAACCCCCCAATGGCAGATGTCTGTCTGAAAGGTGTCTTGGAGTTGGTTTTGGTCCATGTTTATTAGAGAAATTCTTTTTCACATTCTTTTAAGAAGAAGCAAGGACAGTTTCTACTCACTGTGTTCTTTGCCTTGATAAGTTTTTAAATGCAGTAGTTAAGGTTCATGAAGCCATGATCTTTAACCATGACATCCTTTCACACATGCCATGACACCCAAGCTTTATAGTGGAGCCACCCTAAACTCCAATTGTGCTATCTTTAATCTGGTTTATGTTATGTCAACAGTACAACCTTTCTATGTACCCAAGTCTTGGGCATGATCTGAGATTTTAGAGATTCAGATAAGTTTTACCTTTCAAAGACTGGTTGACAACAGCATGTCATTAAATGTCTCTTTTGGGAACAGCAGGGGGAAATGTTGTTTTTGAGTAAACAGTGCCATCCTGGATTATCCAAAATTGTAGTGTCTCACTTCAATTGCTGAAATAATTTTTTAAAAAATGTATTTGAAGCAATATTGGGCTGTTGGAGTTGAGGCATAAGTGCATCTGTAGAAGGAATAAATTTGTTAATATCGAGTAGTATTTGTATATGAGGCTTTAAGAAGCTTTCAGAGAAAATGTTCACATGGCAGAGGTGAGTGTGTGCATGCAGGTCTCCATGTGTGTGAATGCATCGATGGGCCAGAAGCCAAATTTGGCTGTGGTTCCTTAGAAGCCACCACCCTTATTATTTTTAACAGGGTCTCTTACTGAGACCAGGAGCTTACTGATTTAGCTAAGCCAGAAAGCAAGTCCCAGAGACCATCCTGTTTCTGTCTGCCTGGCACTGAGATTGCATATGTCACTATTCTTAAGTTTAGCTCCTCATATCTGCTTAGCAAGCATTTTGTTAACTGAATGAAACACTGCCTCAATCCTCTACCATGAGCTCTTAAGTAAGTATAAATAAGTCTCTCTGTCTCTGTCTCTCTGTCTCTCTGTCTCTCTCTGTGTCTCTGTCTCTGTCTCTGTCTCTCTCTCTCTCTCTCTCTCTCTCTCTCTCTCTCTCTCTCTCCCTCCCTCTCTTTCTTTCACCCACCATTTTTCATGGGGCAACAAAAGGCAAAATTCTAGATTTTTCCATGGATAATTCCTGCAAATACTAGAAGCTCACCTCCTTGTGCATTGGATCTACAAGCTTTAGTGCTCTTGGAGAAAATAATGGATAATTGTTTCAATGTGTATCACATTTTTATAACTAAAGCTTGAATTAAAAGATAGAAAACAACTAACCTAGGCTCACGGGGCCTTAGAAAAACAGAAGCACCAACAAAAGAGCACGAATGGAGTGGACCTAGGCCCCCTACACATATGTAATTGATGGGAAGCTTGATTGATCTTCATGTGGGTCCCCTAGTAAGTTGAACAGGTGTTATCTATGATATGGACTCTGTTGCCTGCTTTTTTTTTAATCACTTCTCCTTAACGGGGCTGCCTTTTCTGACCTCAGTGGATGAGGATGAGTTCAGTCCTGATGTGACTTGATGATGTTCTGGGGTAGGTTGGTCAAGCAGGGAGGGGGCAGGAGAAAGAAGGGCATTCCAGTTTTTTGAGGAGAAGAGAAAGAGGGATATGGGAAAGAGAGTGGAAAGGTGAGACTGGGAGGAGAATAGGGAGGAGGCTACAACTGGGATGTAAAGTGAATATATAAATCAAAAATAAATTTTTAAAATGTTAGAGGCCAGCCTGGTATACAAAGGACATCCAGGACAGCCAAGGCTACACAGAGAAACCCTATCTTGGGAAGAAAAAAGCTAGAAAACACTATTCCTGCAAAGCTGTTTTGCTTTCATTAAGCTCTAGGTACTGTTTTTCCATGTGTCCATCTCTCAGCATTTGCTGTAGAAGCCCACTAGCCTCTTCTCACCCCTGAGATGGGTAGCTGCAGGAGACTACTCAAGGCCTATATTCTCCTCGTCAGCTAACACAATGAAACAACCTTTGAAATGAAGATCATGGGAAGGATTCTTAAAGGGAGTACTAATTCCGTAGTGAACAATGCAGGGAAAGCTTTCACTCGTTACAAAGAATAAAATGAACCATCAAATTAGTTTTCAAAGAAACTGACACTTATATATGCTTATAGATCACATGAATGCTAGGCGAAACACTAAGCTCATAATTTCCTACCGGCTCTCAATAGGAGAAGACTAACACAGATGGTTACAAATGATTAAAAATATGTTACCACCTATATGGAATATAGACAGAATATGTCTGAACATGGCCAACAGCATCAATGTTTACAGTAACCCAAGAAAGTCATTGAATATTCTACCAAAATGAAGACACTGCTATATTCCCTAGCTAGAAACCTTGCAGCACTGTGTCTTTACCGCCTTTACATATGAAGATTTGAGGTATTCTTTGCTGTGTTCGACTTGCTTTCTCACATAGGGTTGTGTAATAATCATTTCATCTTTGTTTCCATTTCTCCACAAAAAGGTAAATCCCAAATTTATAGGAGTATGTATTCTAAGAGTGTGTTAATGCCCCAAATTTCCCTTTTACTGTTTCCTCAGATAGAATGTTGTCATTTAACTACTCATGGTACTTTTAGTAACAATTCCCTTTGTGTGTGTATGCCATAAAGATGGCTCAGCAAACAGGTGCTTGCCAGCAAGCTGGGGGGAAGGAAATATTATATATTATATTATATTTTATATATGTGTGTGTATGTCCAGAATCTGTATCTTTATTTAACTCTGTTTAAATATATTCATCTTCAAAGCAATGAAGACATTAGCAAGAGAGAGAATTTCCCATAAAGACTTTTGGGAGAACACGTACAGCATTGATAAGGGAAAATTTAGCACTTAAGGTATCATAAAGCTATGAATCCATGTGGACCACAATGTACTGTGTGAGCCATCCATGTCACAGTCCCTTCCCCAAGTCCAGTAAACAATGCAGAAAGACAGAAAGGTTGTGTCACAGGCAGGGAGGACTGTGGTAAAATACTGCAGAGGAGTTGCATCTGTGAATCAACAGCAGGTATGGTTTCCTACACAAGACCTTCCCTCTCCCCCCAAATGATCTGGTAAATCCCACTACCCAACCGTGCCCCCTCCAAGGACAGCTTCGACATTCCTGCCATTTCTGAGGACTGCCCCAAGCTCCCCAAGTCCAACAGGTGGCAAATATGTCATTTTTGGCCTGTAATCTTTAAAAATGCTGCCTGCTATAGTCTGAGTACCTCTTCCTCTGCCCTCCTGCCTTGAGGGTGCTGACCTTGCCCAGGAGCTTCAGTTCTTTTTATACTTTTAATCTGGCTTGGATTGGCTTATTTTATAGGTGGAGATAACCTGGCAATGCTCCCAAGGCCCCACCCACATTTGAGGAGTTTTGACAACTGATGGTTTCTGGGGAGAGAGACTGAGTTTTCTTTGTTGGGAATGTGGTTTTTCGTGCTTCACTGGATGGTCTCACAATCATGCACATCTTAGCAGAACTAATTGGACCAAGTGAAAAAGAACAAGGAAGAGGAGGAAGAGAAGAGGAGGAGGGGGAGGAGGAGGAGTCACCGGCATGAAATCTGGAGGGAGATGTGGTGGGGATTTCTAGAAAGAGTTGGGAGGGGGTGGATATAAGCAAAATACGCCATACATACGTCTGAAATTCTCAAAGCAAACAAAAATATTATATTAAAACCTTTGAGTTCAGTAATATTTCAGAATGAAACTAAAGAGCTGTTATGGTAAAACGCAGACTCACAATCCACATGGGAGACACGGGTCACTTGCGTGTTTGCTCAGTGCTTTCCGTCCAGCACACACACTTCACTCTGTAAGTGTTTGCTGTAGCTTAGTATAGTTCCTGGTGGCCATGAGCTGAGATGGCTGCCACAAGCAAAGGGATGTGAGCATGCAGGAAGTGCAGACTGGAGGAGGAGAAATGCTCAACAGATCCTAGGGAGGTTTAGAAGCACAGCCCAGGATCTGACAATTACGGTATTGGTGATGGGACTAAAAGGGTTAACATTCTATGATTCTATGAAACACATTGTTTTGAAATCACACATTACTGGGCTCCTGCTTCTTTAATGCTGTGAAAGTTACTGTTTCTTCCCTGAGTTCAAGCCTCAGCATTGGGGAAAAAAATGTTTCTTTAACCTACCTATAAGCATTAAAATACACTAGTGATCTAATCAGTGAGTTGAAATGAGGTACTACTATTCAAGTCTAAGCAAACATTGTACATTGTTCCCAACCAGAAACATGAAACTTAGTTACAACAGTAGCCAATATACTGGGAAGTCTTTAGTAGACAAAAAAAAAAAAAAAAAAAATTACAATTAGATTAGAATAACAAGAAAACATGTAACTACACATTGCATTGGGAATGAAGCTATCATTTATTAGAGCAGTGATGGTATTTCTATTGTAATTTGGTTTTTGTACTGTTTATAGAGGTCTTCTCTGGAAAGTAAATTGGGGTTGGGGGGGGCGGAATCAATTGGTAGGTGACTGTAATGAAAATTAGGCACATTCAAAGAAGTTCCCGGATTGTTGGCATATCAGTTACTGTTTGTGCTCTCGAAGAAATAAGAAAGCTCTATAGTTCTGATTAAATATAACTTCTCACTACAATAAAATCTACTTTCTGATTCTAGAGGTTTCAAATTAATGGAAGGCGAAGTGGTTTCTTTACTTCTCTCTCCTCCAGTTAGTAATGTTGATCCTTTACCAAACTCCTTTATACAAATGCATAACCCAGGACAGTTTTATGAACTGTTGAATATAAAGCAATTGCTCAAAATGTATTTTCTCCCATGTAAACTAGGCAGAAGAAAACTATGAGCCTTAGTTAACTAAGCGCAGTGTAGTCTTCGTGGTTTCTCATTGTAAACTCAGATCCTACAAGCCAATCTGGAATGTGTACAGAATATTAGAGGGTTTGAGTCTGATGCCCGGTATAACCTACCTGAGGTGATGGAGACACACAAGCCCGTAATCCCAGATGCCACGGAGGTGGAAACTGGAGGATCAGGACCTCAGGCCCTTGCTAGGCTTCAGCCAGCTTGAGGCCCACCTGGAGAATGTTAGAATCTGTCTAAAGACAAAAGGTTAAGCCCAAACACACACAAGTGACCATTTAAAAAAATTGAACAAGATCAACAGTTCTAAGAAAAAGAAAACTTATATAACACTGCAAACAATTTATAATAAATACTCATTTATCTTGTATCTTAAGTCAAATACTCTCACCTCCTATTCACAAAAAAGTAGTATCAGCTATTAAATGGATTTGGGTGTGGGAACGCTTTGTCTGTTATTTTGTTTTGTTTTGTTTGGGTGGTTGTTTCGCTTTGAGGGAGTCATTTGGTTTTGCAAGAGAATTGAAAACTGTAAGAAATTTTCTCGTTACCCTCTGTAGTTTAGCAGCTTATATTCCATTTGAAGAATAGAGTTCCTGATTAGTGTGATCTGTGTTGAGTGCTGTCACTACCTTGATTTTAGGTAAGGGGCTAATATCAAATAAATATCAAGTAAATGCTGTGAAATAGGTGAGATGCCCCTGGCCATCCCCAGCTTTGTACAAATCATTTAGATCTGTTACAGGATCTTACTGTTACAGGAAGTTACTGCCTCTGGCTCTTAGGCTCAAGACGTAATGCAAGGTAGTGTGTGCTGAGCGGCTAGTTTACTCTGAAGGAACATCTGAATCCTGTGTTCCCCAGTTCCTGGCATTTGATGGTCTAACCAACCAACCCCCTTGAAGTAAAACAAACAGCCCCCAAGCCACCTCCTCCTATGCTCCCAATGTGCACCAGCTTCCTTCTGCCTTTATCTATCTATGTGATCCTCTTGCTGTGAGTGTATCTGACAAATTTCCCCTCACCACAAGGGCACCAGCCTTGTCAGATAAGGGCTCTGCTCACCCCAGTATGAACTTGCTGGAGAAAGTCTTTGTGAACTATGTATTCAAGTGGTGATTCCTGTACCCAGAGATCTGGTTGTAGTCTGGACTTTGGCATTGCTATTAATGTGAAGCATCTCCTGTCTCGGTGTGTTGTAAACATTATTTTCCATCACCTTCTGATTGGTGAAATAATGAGCTGAATAGCCAATAGCTGGGCTGCTGGGGAGTTAAGGCAAGACTTCCATGCCCAGGGTGGGTGTTCAGGTGGGGACCAGGAGGAGTTGCCATATGAATAAGGAGGTGCTAGGGAAAGACTAAGATGGCAGGTGGCTGAGAAGTAGGCTAGGCCAGCATAGTTAGATTAGAATAGTTTAGTAGTTGCCTAGCTATAGTGCTTGAAACTTTTTAATAAATATAGTAGGTCTCCATGTCATTATTCGGGAGCTAGGGCAGGCAGAGAAAAAAACTTGCATTTTAACCTTGCATGTTAACTTTATTATTTGATAAGATGATATTTGGCAAGACTAAATAGGATTGCACTCTAAATTATTGAAGAATAGGTCTTCAACCCATGAATTTTAAAGGAAGATGATCATCCCATAGTACTTTCTAATGGAGAGGAAGGAAGCAAAAATATTGATACCATAGCATAATAACGGTAGGTTTTCAAAATGACTGCACCTGAGACTCCCTGCTTGCAAAATATGCTTTCACACACACACACAAAAATAAAATATATGAGTCTACCTGGAACTTGGGATTTAATATTGATCTCTTTGAATCATTAGAAGTTCAAATGACTAGTAAAATAAATTTGTATTTGTAGTCAAAGAAGTAATTTCCTAATATGTTTATTTTTTTATTTTTTTTTAGTTTTATACACATTTTTATTTTTATAGAAATGTATACATTGAATAACAGTAGTCATATTAAATTTATTTATACCCATAAATTACATATTTTAGGAAAATGTACAATTATAATTCAAATGCTTAACTAAATATTATTTTTAATGATTTATTTATTTATTTTATGTGTATTGATGTTTTTCCTGCACATATACCTGTGTGAGGGTATCAAATCACATGAAGCTGAATTGCAGATAGTTGTGAGCTGCTATGTAGGTGCTGGGAATTAAACTCAGGTCCTCTGGAAGAGTAGCCATGCTTTTAACCATTGAGCCATCTCTCCGTCCTCCTTAACTAAATGTTATTAATAATAGTTTTCTATACCTATAATTTTATAAATATTTTGTACATATTTAAATCTAATAGACACAAATTGATTCTGTTTTGGTACACATTTTACATGTGATGAAATACAAAAATAGCAGGAAAATGAATTACAGAAAATCCTTAGAATGAAACAGATCTAAGCACTGTATTATTTGCCTGGTTCCATTCTATTAATTCCTTTGTCATATTTTTCAATCTAAAGGAGATTTCCACTCATTTTTCATTCCTTAATAATAAATAAGGATTGCATATATTACATTGTTTCTGGAATCTATTAAGTCTATAAAGTTGCAGAATTCACTATTCTGTATGTCACACATGATTTAAATACAATATTTCTAATACGTTTATTTTTAATTGAACTGTTTTGCTATCATTTTATATTTGTGAAACTAGGTATTATTTAACTAGCTGTACAGTTTCTAATGCAAGGGATATAAAAATTAAGTCTATGTAATGAATATAGAATGAATTTTCAGTTGTAATGTGGTGATTTATATTTTTGATAATATGAGCCTAATTATACCCATAGCATTACAAACACGTATTATTGCTCTGATGGAAAATACATCACTATAAAAATATCTCCACGTCACTTATCTCTCAAAAGCTGTATTTTTCTATTTCCTTTTGTGAGTTAAATGCTTCTTAAATATTTCAAAGGATTAAAATGGCTAGCTTTTCATTATTTGTGTTTGGTTTCACTATCGGCAGCCACTGCTTTAATAGTAGGATAGGTGCAGGGAGAATGAAATGCATTTGACAAACGCATTTGATTCCTGCTAAAACATTCTCTTTGCTAGATGCTACAGTGGAGAAATACGGATAAAACCTTCCCCGCTTGCAAATGCTACCTGAATTGTGGAGGACGGAAGTTCTATGTTTACTCAGAATGAATTTCTCTGGAGTCCTCTCATGACCTAAATCCTGGCTTTCTATTTAGCCCTATGACAAGCAAGCCCAAGGCTGCAGACAGTGTCCCACTGGCACCTTTTCTCAGTTTTTAGTCCCGTCATCCCTGCTCGAGCCCAGGGTCTCAAGTGTTCGGCTGTGACTCCTCAGCTGTGGCCTCTCTTAATCTGTGCATGGTCCTTCATGTTCTCAACTTGTAAAACTTCACAGATGTGTCTTGTACTTGTCTCTGTTGGCTGTGAAATTCAGTCAGTCCTGCAACTTCGATTCCCTAGCCCTGTTTCACCATTTTCCCTCATACCAGCATCTCCCTTTGTTTCTCCAGTGCCAAGCATCTCCTAAACCTACTCAAATAGCCCTTCTTGGATCCAAACCCTTTAGGGGTCATGTTCATCTTCCTTTCCTTTTAGAATTCTGCATAGCAAAAACAACAACAACAACAAAAAAACAACAACTCTATGCTTTCTGGAACTCCATTAAAGTCCCATGAAACTTTCAAGTCTCCTGATTTTCTCAGCACATGATAGGTCTGGCTCTGCTCTCCATTAATTTTACACAGGCAAAGGAGTAGGGTGTGTTGGTGAAAGACAGAATCGTGCTTTCTGCCCTCATGCACAAAGTAGTCATGAAACTGCCTTCAGATGCCTTTATCAGCCCTCATTCTTACGTCCATGGTCCTTTATGCTCCTATCTCTTCAAAGTCCCAACATGTACTCCTCCATCACCAGTCTCACTTAAGAACCTGCTTCTGCTCCTAAAGCAGAAAGTAAGGCTTTCAGCAAAGAATTTCCAGATGGCCACTCTCAATTTTTCATGTGTCTTTATGGCATTCGAAGTATTCTAGTACCTCAGGGATCACTAGCACTATTAACATCATTTTTCAGCGTGTGCTTCCATGTGCTTCTGAAGGTTGCATAAATGGCTTTCCCTCAAAGTAAAAAAACACACAGACATATAAACAAACAACAACAATAAAAACAATGCACAGACAACATCATGGAAGCTGTAGTGTATCACAGTGTGTCCCACAGGGTATCCCTCTGCCCCACATATCCTCGTGTGTAAATGTTCACTCCAGTGACTCATTGGTCTGGTTTGAGAACAGTGGCTTCTGTGACACCATCAATATCAGATCCTCATTAGGACTCCTCCCGCTTATTCTTTTGTTGCCCTGTGTCATGGGGATTCTGCCTCTTTGGGACAGCAGGTCTGGCCTTTTCACTCTTCCCAAATGTCCCAACCATATGCAGATGATATAGATTTTAGGGTAGACCAACTCAGAGTCGTAGATCTGGGACTGGGTGGTAGCTGATCTGGTCAGTGTACCTGCTCTCTCTCTCCTTCATCCACACCACCCATACCAGCTTTCCAGCTTGCTCCAGCTATGCTACCCAATGCCACCATCATTAGCAGGCAGGGTCAGCTCTCCTGCTCTCACACCCACAGCGCTGGCTTACCCATGTCTATAGAGCCAGCTCCACTCTCCTGCCTAGTCAAGGCTTGGGGCACACATTCCCAGGTTCTGAAACCTCTGGCCCTAAGTATAACCTGCTTGGTCCATATAATGCTGTCTATATGTATATATGTGTTCAGGGCTGACCATTTGGTGTTAGATATGCAAGCCGTCCCCTAGAGAAGATCGTTTCTCCCACTCGCAGCATTCATTTGTTGCCTATAGCGCCTTGTGTTGCGTTGTGGCCTCCTGTGGTTTTACCTTTCCACTTCGGCATCTCTATTGCTGTTGTCCTTCCTCGGCCCATGTTCAGGCTGTGACGTTGGTGTGACTACATGGGTGGTGAACAGTAGGACACTGAGGCTGAGATGAGGAATCAAGACTTATAGTTTCCACTCGCCACTCAGCTGTGGAGAACATCCTGTCCATTGGCTAGATCTGGGTAGGGGTTCAAAGTTTACTGCACGTATTGTCCTTGGCTGGTGCCATAATTTGAGCAAGACCCCTGAGCCCAGATCCGCCCATTATAATATTCTTCTTGTAGGTTTCTAGGACCCTCTGGATCCTTCTATTTCCCCATTCTACCATGCTTCTCTCACCCAAAGTCTCAATAGGATGTCCTCCCCTCTGTCCCACTTTCTTGGTAGATGAAGACTTTCATGGGACATGCCCCTTGGGCTAGTGTCCAAATATAAGTGAGTATATACCATTTGACTCTTTCTGCTTCTGGGTTAACTCATTTGACCACGTCCCCTGGATGGGGAGGCCTGGCGGCACTCAGAGGAAGGATAGCAGGCTACCAAGAAGAGACTTGATACTCTATGAGCATATACAGGGGAGAAGGTCTCCCTCAATCACAGTCATAGGGGAGGGGAGTAGGGGGAAAGCGGGAAGGAGGGAGGAATGGGAGGATACAAGGGATGGGATAACAATTGATATGTAATATGAATAAGTTAATAAAATATTTTTTAAAAAAGCAAAAAAAAAAAAAAAGGCTTATAGTTTCATTGCAGTCTAAGGAACTTAATGTTTCTACAGAACGTGTCCCAGATGCCTTGAAACAACTTGCCACTCCAAAGAGGGTTTATATAAAAGAGGTAGAGGGTTGTGGCAACGCCAGAATTAGGGCAGTTAGTTAATGGTGAAGTTGAGTCATCTGACAGGGTAACTGGAACGCTGTCTGTGGCAGTTCTGAGTTGGTCCCAGGAGGGACGCACACCCAGCAGTCTGAAAATCGGCCAGGCTGGGTGGCATTAAGGAGCTTGTAGGCCGAGGTCAAGGTCTGGAACAGGAGACAAAGTGACAGGTTTGTGTTGTTTAAGGGAGGGGATGTCTGAGAAGCCAGGACCTTGGAGGAGTGTTTAATCACTTTCTCCACCTTCTCCATGGTGTAAGTCTGGTGACTGGGACATAATTTCTTCATATATAAATTGTACTTATTGGGAGTTCAGGTGTGTAGCGGTGGTAGAGTTTACCAGTGATGCCTGTTTCCCAGCTGGGCTCCCACGGGTCCCGGATGTAGAGGAAGAGGGTCTTTCTGTACAGGTGAAGGAGCTTCTTCTGTCTTGGCGTGTGAATCTGGCATGACCGATATGGGCAGCCCCCATAAGTGCCCAGTCCTTCTCTGTAACGGATTTCTGTTTGGTCAAAGAGGAAGCAAACAAAAATCCTATCAAATAAGAGAAGAGGGACCGATGTGGGGGCGATGGTGATTTCAATTGGCTTCTGACAGCCTTTTACAAAGCAATTTCCTGACCCTACTTGGAGAGACTGCTTGTTGTGAATGAGGGTCTCTTGAACCTCAAATCTCCAAACATAAGGGTTGTCCTGGACGGAAGCAAACAGGAGTGGGAGGAGGGAAAATAGATATCCAAACCAGAAGAGTTGAACATGGCTGCTGGAGTGAAACTTCATTCTTCCGACGTAGGAGGCAGGGTGGTTGGTCCCGATGTCCTCCTGAGCTTAAGGGAGCAGGTCCTGTTGGAGTTGATACATAGGAAGCGGTATTGTCTTGAAGGGGCGGGGCATTAAAGGGCATGAGGTGAGACAGGTGAATCCAATGAGGGAAGCCTTCTAGTTTGGCAGCTGTAGGAGTTACAAGAATCACCTTGAAGAGGCCCTGTCACTTAGGGGGGAAAGGTGAGGGACGTTGGTCTGGAGGAGAGAGGAGGACCTGATCTCCAATGTTGACAGGAGATGGGCAGGGGTTAGTTTGTGGGCTTGGTAGGTAGTTGTCAGTAAAGTTCCATCGTAGGGAAGGAAGATGGCAGGGTAAGAGCGAGAGTAGGAGGTCAGGGAGGGGTGAGGATTTAGGTGAGAACCCAGGAGTTAGGACCGGTCTCCGTACATGGGCTCAAAGGATGAAATAGAGACAGGTTTCTCCGGAAGAGCCCTCAGCCTAAAAAGGGCTAAGGGCACGAGTTTTACCAGGTCGAGATGAAGTTCCTGTGACAGTATGATAAGAATATTTTTAAAAGATTGATTAGTTCGTTCTATCTTTCCTGAGGACTGAGGGCGGTATGGAATATGAATAGCCTAAGGAATGTTGAGGGCTTCAGATGAGGTCTGGGACACCTGAGAGGTGAACTCAGGGCCATTGTCAGCTGGAGGGAGGCGAGGCGGGGACTCTGAAGCAAGGAGTAGTCAGAAACTGTCTGAGCCCTTTTGTTAGTAGTGGGAAAGGCCTCCACCCATCCTGAAAAAGTATCCACCAGAACCAGGAGATACTGGATACATTTGACTGTGATCTTGTGGGTAAAATCAAGTGCCAGTCAGTCCCGGGAAGGGAGCCCCTAGCCTGGTGAGTAGGGAAAGGGGGGCTAAGATACCTGGAGTTGGGGTTTAACATCTGACAGGTCTTACGGGAGTTAGTAATAGTCTTTAAGAAGGTTAAGTCCTCAGGATTAAGCTGTAGGTGACTTTCAACAAAGTTAGATAAGGCTTGGCTGTTAGGACGAAAGAGTTGGTGTAGATAGCACAGAATTTGATGAGTATCAGGGGGTGAGAGGGGGTGTGCGGGTTGTAGTGTAAATATTTCTTTCTACTGATGGGTAAGGGGAGTTTAGGTGTCCAAGGGCCTCAGCTCTAGCTGCCTCATCATCCCGGTTGTTTGCTTCACAGATTATGGAATTGTCACTCTGGTGTGACAGACATTGGACAATTCCAATAGCTGTGGGAAGATGGGAGGCTTTGGGCATGGCCATAATTTGGTCTGCATTAGTTATAGATCCTCTCTTTGTTGTTGGCAATCCACGCTCTTTCCAGATGGCAGCATGGGACAGGAGGATATAGTAGGCATATTTGGAGTCAGTGTAAACATTTAAGGATTGTCCCTGTGCCAACTGAAGGCACGAGTAAAGGGCTATTAGTTCAGCCTATTGATTAGTGGTATGGGCAGGGAGGGCCCTTGCCTCAACCACCTCAGTATCTTGACACTATGGCATAGCCAGCTTTTTGGACTCCTTCCTGTAAAAAGGAGCTACCGTCTGTGTACCCGGTATGGATGGCCTGGGGTAACGTGCCCTCCTGTATGTGTGAGAGGTGGGGCAGAAATTCCTCTAAGGTGTCAGTGCAGGAATGAGAAGGGAGATAGAGTTAGCATTAGGTTGGAGAAAGAGATTAGAGATATAAAGGGGAGGGGGGCAGAGCTGGAAGGAAAGTGTAGGGTCCTCTATTAGTGCCACCTGGAGGGAGAGAACCCTAGAGGGAGGTAGAGTTTGTAAACCTTTATACGTTAAAAGGTGAGACAGGTTATGAGAAGAAAAAAAACTGTAATGGGGGACCCAAATGTTACTTTTTTTGACTCATGAATAAGGAGCTCAGCAGCAGCACATATGCAAGATGCCTATCCTTGGGTGGTAAGGTCCAGTTTCTTTGACAGATATGCTACAGCTGCAAAGGAGGAACCCAGCTGGTGACTTAGCACTCCAAGGGCATGTCCCTCCTTTTCTGTTACATAGAGAGAGAATGGGCGGGTTAAGTCCAGGAGGGGTAAAGTTGGTGCATGCAGGAGGGCCTTTTAGAGCCTGTGAAAGGGCTTGGTGACAGGTTTGAGGAGGGGTTCCTGTAAGGAGCCTTGGGCTGCCTCATAGAGAGGCCTGGTGAGAAGGGAAAAGGAAGGAATCCAGGATTATAAGAAACCAGCCATTCCTAGGAAAGATAAAATTTCCTCTTTAGTGGAGGGAACTGTGAAAGACGGGCTCAGGTGTTTTCTATCTGAGGTAATGGCTTTTTGGGTTGGGGTAATTGGTATTCCCAGATAGGTGACCTGGTGGGTAGATAATTGGACCTTAGAAAGTGAAGCTCTGTAGCCTCGTCTAGATGAGAAATTTACGAGTGCAGAGGTGTTCATTTTGCTAGTCTGCAGGAGGAGCTGCGGAGAAGGTCATCTGCATACTTTGATCCATAAGACAGCTCAATCTGACCTCCCATAAGAGCCATGCTAACAGTGGTATATAAAGAGTCAGTGGACGAGGTCCAGAGAATTGCTGTGATAAGAACAGACAGCTAGCCGGGGAAGGCTGCAATATGGCTAATCCCTGAAAGCTGCACTGGGCAAGAGCACAGTTAAGTATCCTTTGACCCTCCAGGGGGAGCTGAGTCCTGAGACCTTATGGGAACCACTGGAATTTTACTAGTAGGGATTATCTAGATTAGATCCATTGAAGGGAGGAGGCCCATCCTAATTATGGGTGGTATGCTTCATGGCTGCCTTCCGGCACTGGAAAGGTGGCTTCTGTGCTTCCAGTCACCAAGTGTGTGATCACTTGTTCTATCAGCCACAGGAAGCCTGTTTGTAAGCAAGTGAGGGCATAGCTAAAGGTCTCCAAAAGAGGCACCTTGAGTGGGTGATGGATGAGTGGGTGTCTCTTTGGATGAAAATGGAGGCTGAGAAGAGGGTCTCAGGGCTGGGCATCCCTCACGTGTTATCACTGTAAACTCCAGGAAAATGGTGTTTATGGAGAAGTTGAAGGCAAAGACAAGCTCCTAGCAGCTAAAGGTGGGCAGAGAAAATCCTGTAGCCTGCCACCTAGTGGCAGCTGTGCTATATGCTGGTGAAATGTAGCGAGCGCTCACACCCAGGTGTGGCATCTTGACATAGTATGTTTCAAGCTGACTGCGTTCAGTTTCTTTTGTCTTTTGACGAGTTTCTAGTGAAGACTCCATAAAACTTTCATTTAATAAATGTATATGCTTTTCTGTTCTCCTATTACTTTTAGTTAGAGATGTTTTAGTCACACACTTAAGGAATATAGGAACATGGATTTCACCATGCCACACAACACACTACTGCTTGAATGCTCTGTGTTAGTCTGTAGAACACCATGCTATGGCTTGGATGGTAAGTGTTTCTAGAGGTCCACATCATAAATGATTGGTCCCCAGGATGAAACTTCTAGGAAGTGTTGGAGCCTTTAAGAGGTGGAGGGTAATGGGACCCCTTACTGAGGGTGTGTCCCTCAAAGTGGGGCCATGGTTCTTTTCTTTGACTCAGTCTTCTAGAACATAGGTAAGCAGGTTTTTCTCTCTCATACATCTTTCATCGCAGATGCCTCACCTCCACAGCTAATAACGATGTCTTGGTTACTTTTCTATTAGTGTAATAAAACATCATGACCAAGGTTAACTCAAAAGAGTTTTCTTGGGGCGTATGGTTTCATAAGGTTAGCGATTTTGACGGTCTTGCAAAACATGGCAGCAGGAACACCTGAGAATTTGCGTCTTGATCTTCAGAAAGGAGCCAAAGAGAGAGATGCAAATGGATTGTCCCATACTCCAGTGGCATACTTCCTCCTTTCTAAACAGTTCTACCTACTGGGAACCATGCATTCAAATATTTGAGCCTATAGGAACCATTTTAATTGAAACCACAACCACTTTTGGTTTCTGATTCTACAGATTATGTAAGTTTATATATACATGTATATGTATATATATAAATATTTACATATACATATATATAAATATAAATTTGTATATCATACAAATTTACTTAAATGTTAAATCTATTAATATTTATATTTCTTATATCTTATATAATATTATATATTATTATAAACATAAATATTTATACACATTAAATATTATAATCTTGGGCATTGGTTTTCTTTGCCTAACTAACTGCAATCAGTTTTATTGATATTTTAAGGACAATTCAAGAATAATTGAATAGTCTGGAGATGGGAATCATGACAGAGTTCTTTCCTATTGAGTGAAGATCCATGTTTCATCTCCAATGTTGGGACAGAAAGAAAGAAGGTAGGACAAGAGTGAGGAAGGAGAATTGATTTGATGTATGTTTGAAAGAAGGCTTTAGGGTCATCTCTGGCCCCACAATCTAGTAGTGCACACACGGTACATAGCCATAAAGAGTCTCCACATCTATGAGCCTCATGTTCCACTTCAGCAAAGCAGAACACAAGGCATACTTTAAATAGTAATCCATATGTAATTTATTATTCACTAAACTTGTCAGAGACGCAAAGTGACTACTTGATTGTTTTTTTTCAGTGACAGCCATTAGGACATTATTCGCCAAGCATAGAACCTATGTACATATACACTGAGTATTGATATAACTCTTAGCACACAAAACACGCTACTGCCAAGTTCATGATATTTAACTTGGCACTTAGCTACAAGTATATAAGATGCCCAAATTCCAGCCCATTCCCAAAAAGTGATGACCAGGAGAATTTGTACTAACACAGGGTATGTCACCATCTATAATGATCAACACACAGCCCTGTGGCTATTGGCAAGGATGCAAACACGCAAAGTCAGCTAGTGGCAAAGACATGTCACTCCCCATTATTACTAAGAAAATAAAATAGACTCACTCTGATAATAAAATGCTTTTCCAGTTTAAATTTAGCCTCAGCTCCATGCCCCTTTTAGTTTTGAGTTTTTTACTCTAACAGTTTTAAGTCACAAAAAAAAAAAAAAAAAATCTGCAGTATGAGTAGTAAATTCACCAAGAAAGTTAGGAGAAAATTTTTTTCAGATGTCTCTGTATGCCCTTCGGCACCCTGTCCTCTTTTCAGAGCAAAGTGGAACTAAGCAAAGCATGTGGAAAATGAAAACATGTTATCACCATCTCACTTTCAAGAGCTCAGATTGTTTCTATAAACCAAGACATCAAGCTTGAATTAGATGCCATTTCAGAGGCATACTGCTAGGCAGACAAATGTCAGCTGAACACAGCACTTAAAGATGCCTCACAGAGTAGTAAGACAGATAGGTGGTGGCCTTATCTTTTCAGTAAAGTTTCCTAGACTGTAGCCAATCATTAAGGACTCTGTGCAGGTCAGCTTTCAGGCACTGAGACAAGACAGCCAAGTTAGAGGAAGGAACAATGTATTTTGGGCCACGGCATCAGCATGTTCAGGGCATGACCAGTTGACCGTGGCCTCTGGGCCTGGTGAGAGGCAGCACACCACAGTGACAATGCATGGCAAAGGAGGTCACCCATATCATGATGCCCAGGATAAAAAAGAAAACACGAAAGAGCAAGATGCCCCAATATTCCATTTTAAGATGTCCTCCAAATGACCTAACTTTTTTCCTCTGGGCCTCACCTCTTACGGGCCTTACACTTCTAAGTAGTACCAAAAGACGGAGACCAAGCTTTCAGCACAGGAATCTCAGGAATCTTGAGCTACAAGGCTCCTCTTTTATTCTTCCTTTTCTGTACTGAATGTCTATACCTTGTAAAAACCCATTATCTGCACATTGTGTATAACAGAATCTAAGGCATGTATAAGCCAACATGTTGACAGTCACATTGTTCTGTCCTCCCCTGCTTTGTTCATTCACCACAGCTCTATGTGCCTCAACCCCTTGCTGACCCCTTCATTGGCAGCTCTGATACTTTCTCCCAACTGTCATGGAAGACTAGAGCAAGCATATGGAAGTAGGACTCAGTCAGTGTGCCTTTTTGGTGCCATCTGCTGGAGCCTGGCATCCAGCCACACCTAGGTTCTTGCTGCAGCCCAGCAGCCCAGCAGCCTCTGTCAACATGATTTCATCAAACATTGGCCTTAATCTCCAAATCTACCCACCCATTACTTTCCTTCTTGCTTATTGCAAAGTATTTCGTTTTCTCTATAACAAAAGAGATGGGGGGGGGCGGTGCAGATAACGTTAAAGCAAAGGGAAAGCATCTAAGGGCTCACTACTGCCTTGCTATGTAGTGTACATAAACACCAATTTGTTTCATCACACTCTGCAGGAATAGCATCACTTCTTTCCCACATTTGATATGTCAGTCTTTGTTCACACATCTTTAGAGGCTTCATTTTATCATGTGCATTTGCCCTCCTCAGTCTTAGGTTTACCTTTTCACAGTGTAATCACTATAAAGGGCTTTGACTCAAAAAAAAAAAAAAAAAGAAAAGAAATTTGGAAAGAAATAAGGAGGGAGGGAGGGAAGGAGGAAGGGAGCGGGGGATAAGGACAAGAAGAGAGAGAAGGGGAGGAAGGAAGGAAGAAAAGAAGGAAGGAAGGAAGGAAGGAAGGAAGGAAGGAAGGAAGGAAGGAAGGAAGGAAAGGGAATAGAACATTTTTAATCTCTTTACTGACTTCACAGCCCCTGTAATTAGCTACTTGGTGGTCTGCTGAGGCATCTGGTTCTGCCCCTTCATTGCTCAATCCATTGTGGGTGGTTGGGCTTTATCCGTTACTTATTCCCGTCTTTTGTTAAAGTTAGTAATGACATTTATGGTATGTTATCTAATTAATTTTCTTCTTTTTTCATCTTAACTTCTCTGTGGAATATAAAGTTTCCTTCATTTTCATTGCAGTCTTTCCTCCCATGCTACTTTGTTTGGTCTCCATAGTCTGGTACTCCACACAGTCTGCCTTTGCCTTTTATTCTATTCATCTTTAAGTTAATAACTCCCACCATCAGCATGGAGGCCTTTGCCTTTCTATCACTCAGCCTTTATTTACGCACACACACACACACACACACACACACACACACACACACACACACACAATGGCAGTATAAACTTAACAACATGCTAGAGTCCTTGTCTGAACTATAGATGGAACTCCAGAATCCTTCCAAGGTTTCCCAGCTCCATATAACCAGATCAAGGTCAACATACTGAACTCCTGTTGTATCATCCATCCCTCTCCTCTCCTTGTCTATCTTCCCTCCTGAGCCTAGTTGTTCTAGACTTTCATGACATTCTCTAGTGTGTTGTAAATGTTGTTTTTATTTCCTTAAATGAGGAGATGAGATAGAGTCATTTCCAAGCCCTTCAGCAGCACTTTCTGAACTCTCACTGGCTGCTCCAACTCAGCTGTTCTGGCCCAAGTTCCTCTCCAAGCTGATTGATTCAAACTGCCTTCTCTTGGCTTCTGCCTGAATTGGTTGGCCTGGTCTCATACTAATTCTGGCAATACGTTTTAATCTTCTTGCTCATTCTTTCTCTGGTTTGTTCTATCTTCGCCTGTGTCTAGCTTGTTCTTTCTGTAACTTGTCTCTGTAAAATTGTCCTGGTAAGAAACTAACAGTCAACTCCTCCACTCTCTCTGTGTTCCTCTTAAGAAGCCTCTCTTTCCTGTATTGTCCTCCTGAGAACTGGCCTTATCCTATCTCTGACTCATTCTGTCAAACCTTTCTCTCATTTGCCTTTGGCTGCCCCTCAATTAGACACCACTTTCCAACATGGCTGCTTCCTTATATAAACTAACCTTACCTTCATTATTTGAGATTAAAGGTGTGTACTAAGGATGTGTCAGTATTCCAGCCAGATCATAGTTTAATCCGAAACGTGTCTGTATTCCACCCGGATCACATAGACCTGGAAGGTCTTTGGATGTGATCCTTTGCCAGGGCAGCCATGGTGCTGGATTAAAATTCCTCTACAGTACAGTACAGTCCTCACCCATCATCAGTTCTCAGAGAGATACCCACAAAAGGATGTGGATTCATGAAGTTCTCACATATTCAGCCATTTCCCTTGATATATCCCCATCACATAAGCAGTATATGTACATATGAGTGTATATTGTGAGTGAATACATCTGCCATGAGTAGCATTTGTGATAAGTATTTTATGTTTATGTATGCATAAACAAAGAAAGAAAACTAAATTACTGGAAAGTACAGTTTCATGTCTGTGCTGAGAAAAATTTGATATGAATTAAAAAAAAATTTTCAAAAGAGATTTTCCTTGATTCAATACAAGCCAAAGAAATCTGAATTTAAGACACACACCTTTATTTACTTAAAGAGCAATAAGATTTAAATAAAAAGGAATCCTTTCTTGAATTTGGGGAAACAAAATATTTATTAAAGTTACGTTCTGTAGCAATCATAATTAATCATCAGAGAGCCCCATTCACCCTTCTGCTTCATCCTTTAGCAACTGTGTGACTTCCAAAATAATTGATGCTTGCATCTGCTAAACAGGGTCCTGTGGGAAAGCTTTGTTTGGAAATAATAGAGCTCTCAATAAAGAAAACAAGGCAGTTTCTCAATTTAAAAAAAAATAGGATTTTGCAGATGACTAGTGTTAAATTTTTAATTAAGCTATACTTCCTCTTCACATGACAAAAATGCTCATGGGATTAAACTCCCCTTCATAAGAAGGAGCCCCCTGCTGTATGATCACGTGACCCTATGCACACCTTTATGGGAGGAAGACAACTGAGGGAAGAGTTCACAGGCAAGAAGAGTCCTTTATTACTGTGGATTCCTGCACACACTGATAATAAAAGCCAGCCTCCCTCACTTGTATTTGTTTTACTTTTTTAATTCTCAAATGACAGTATGTCCAAAAATAACCTGTATCTAAGATAAACAGATCTTACTCTCTCCCCATTGGTTATGTGCACATTTATTCACCAATGAGCAATGTTGTGAAGAGATAATTAGAAAACGTCTTTTTCCTTTTTCTTTCCCTCAGACCAAAGCAGGACTATAAAATTGTATGTGTGTATTTTATGCTTGGAGAGGAGTTTGGGAGTTATGTATATACATGCACACACACACATGCACATACACACACATATGTATGTACGTATGTATGTATGCATGTATTTTGTAAGTGGAAGCAAGGCAATTATTGATGTCAAGCTATCTGAAACGTGTAATATACCTACAATAAGTATCAGAGACAGTGACTAGCTAGCTAAGGCCTTAACAATAACAACAATGACAAAACAAAATCTGAAACATCATCCAAAACTAGAAACATCTGGTACCTCTTCATTTGCTTTCAGAAGTACTTTTAATGTCTTGGTGAGAAAGTATTCTAGGTTCTGCTCTCATCAGTCAGTTTGGGGCAGTATCGCTGTCTGTAGCAGCAGCAGCAGCAGCAGCAGCAGCAGCAGCAGAAGCAGCAGAAGTAGCAGAAGCATTAACAGGGGCCCTGCTCAATCTGCTTTCCATAAGAAATCCAGGGTTAGGGCTCAGCCATCGGATCTGCTCCATTTTGCCCATATGCTCCCTCTCCTACTGGGGAGGGGTTGAGCCCCTTGATCTCTGTCACTGCTCAGCAGGATCACCTTTTATCTGCCTTGCTCCCCAGGAGGCCAGGGCACTGGAGAGTGGCTGCTTCCCCTGGTGCTGATAAATTAATTAACAGCATGGCAAGCCTAAATGGTTTGGAAGGATTCTGAAATCCTCTGGTTGGTGGCTTTCACTGAGTAGAACATGTTTATCCATTTCACAGGACCTATATTTTTAGATCAATGACCTTTGGCTGCATGATTCATTCTGAGTTCATTTTTCCCCCCAGCGGGTGTAGTTTCACATAAACCTATTTAAAAGCAATAACGTAAATGATGTTTCAAATGCAATATAATCCATTCCCCACCTGTTTCCTTTGACTATTTTGATAGAAATGAGCTGTTTCTGTGATAATTATAATTTTGCTATACAATGTGCAGTACACATATTTGTATATTTTTATTGCTGTAGCATATGAATATTTTGATTTGAAATGAGTTCTGCTAATGTTACTTTCAGCAAGACATAAGCCAAGAGATTTTCAGTTGCAATGATAAACTGTTTCCTAAGTACCATTTATCTGGATGAAATTCTTTTTGTAAAATTTTCCTAGGTTTTCTTATCTCCTTGTGTAATGAAAAAATGTACCCAGATATAAATAACTACTGTAGATGAAACACAATCTGCTCAGGGTCCTTCCATTTTGGGTGCCATACTGTGATGCACTCCACTGCCTTCTGGTAGATCCTGATATCACAAAATCATCATTCATGATCTAGAACTTTTCACATGATACCATGAGCACCCTTCCTCTGAGCTCAGCATATGTCCCATTATCTCCTAGGGGAGAGTGATGAGCTAATACAGATTTAGATGATTTAGTCCCTCTGGTGTTGGGATCCAGTGCCTGGTGTTGGGCTGTGGACCTGCTTGTCATCAAGTGTTCAAATGTTCTTGGTTTCTCCTGTCTCTGATGAAATACACAGCGCAAAGAAATTTCTGAACACGTCTCTACATAAATACATGAGATGAATAGAATAATGTGCTTAGGTTGTCCAGCACAGCAACTACTTTATAGCAGATATGCAGAGGCAGCTTAAAAGAAAAACACAGCATGACTAAGAGACTCGAAGTCTCTCGTGTCCACTCCCCAAAAACAGGACAGTCAGGGTGAGAGCCATTAAGAGAGTATCTGAGAGCTGGTTTATGACCTCAGCACAGGGCAGTCTTGAGCAATCTCTTTGTCCAGTGGGTCCTCTGGCAGTTACATTCTGAAAACCCTGGGATGACACGATTGAAACCTTGCCTTGATGTTGATCTCTAAGCCTCCCCTTGAATCTTTCGTTTTTATCTTGTTCTTTTAACTTGTTTGTTCTCTGGAATGCACTTTAGCAGCATTAGCAGCAGCGGTTTGAGAGGAATGTTATCAGTCTGAGCGTCCTGGGTGTGGCTAAGGAAAAGCTATAAACCTTAAGTTTAGATAACCATAGAGATGTAACAAGAATAAATTAATAAAAAAAAAAAATAAAATAAAATAAAAAATAAATAAAAAATTAAAAAATTAAAAAAAAAAAAAAAAAAAACCGCACATAGTGGTGGCAAAAAGGTCAAGGACTGCAGTATGTACCGAAAACCAATACTTGTAGATGCCAGGTTAGGAGTTCACACGGCCACTAAAGCTGGGCCTTTTATAATGTGAACGTGTGGGCGTGTTTGTAACTGTTCTACAGTCTTCTGCAGAGACTAGGACTGGCTTTACCTAACACGCAAGTGGGGAAACATATTCCTCCTTGGTGAAACACGTGCCCCTGGGAAAGCTTATCTTTGGCCCATATTTTCTCCTTCCCTTCTTGTTGGCCATGGCTGTCATTACCAGCACTGACCCCCCACCTTTACTTTCACCAAAAACTAGATGCGTAATAGTGTCTTCTTACTGCAGTGGTGTCATTTTGCCCTAATTTCACCACGGCCTGAGATTGCCTTATTCTCTGTGGGCTCCTGCTTTCTTTAAATGGATATCTAAGACTGTGTCATCTAGTCCAGAGCCTCTTCCTCTTTCTGATAAAAAAAAAGGGGGGGGGCTGTAAGAAACAGCATGGAGAACTTTGACACAGATATTTCACCTATTCAAATGTGCTAAAGAAGAGTGCAAGCCTCAAAGAAAAGAGTAGTCAGCTGTGAAAATGAAGAAGCATACACACACACACACACAACACACACACAAACACACACAAACACACACAACACACACACAAACACACACACACCACACACACACACAACACACACACAACACACACACACAAACACACACAACACACACACACAAACACACACAACACACACACACACAAACACAAACACACACACAGCACACACAAACACACACACACACACACACACACACACACTCGCTCACAAGGTTCTTGATGCTTCCATGCTCTTGAGCCTCAGTCTAAGATTCTGTTTCTTCCACAACCCATAGGAATTAAGTCCTGGAACCATGACTGGAGTGGGAAGAAAAGAAGAAAGGACAGACACATGCATAGTGAAGCTAGAATCAAGAAAGGTTCTACTGCCATAAGAACTCATGGTCCTTAACATTTTTATTAGGTGCAGCACATTAGTGAATAATCCATAAACACTCATACTCTGACTCCCAAGGAAAACCTTGCTTGCCATCCCTCTTGAGCATGGCCCGTAGGTGGAAATGGCTGCGCTGACATCCCAT
Source organism: Acomys percivali (assembly GCA_907169655.1). Lineage (NCBI taxonomy): Eukaryota > Metazoa > Chordata > Mammalia > Rodentia > Muridae > Acomys > Acomys percivali. The sequence continues at coordinate 114,256,450 of OU015751.1, forward strand.
GAGGCCTTGGAGTTCTCAACCTGCTCATTCTCATGTCAACAACACACATTTCTCAGGATGTCTCTTGTTTGGGGATTCTTGTGCTCCCTACACATGTCTGTGCTTTGGTAATGTTTGTACTCAAGTCCTTGTCTTTTGTACTTTGAACACCCATTCTGAAACTGTGTAATTGAGTTCATAAAGGAAACAATCATTCCGCGATTAGTGAATTGACCATAGAGGACTTAACTTTTTTCTTTATATGAAAGAGTGAATGTCTTAATTTTCTGCAAAATGAAGTATAGCTTTCAAAGATGAAACTATATCAATCCTGAGTAGAATGCACATATGCAATTAAATATGTTTAACTATACATGTGTGATACCTATTTTTTTCTTATGATCAACATTAGACCATAGATGATGGTTAGAATATTTTTATGGCCAGACTTGGAAAATTTACAAAATAAATTTACTTTGCTGGATCCTCTTTACCCTTCCATCTCTAATCTGCTTCTAACTAACTCTTGACATGTGAAAGTTTAATATGCCATAACACAAGCTTGAAAGCTGCTAAAGGAGACACACAAGCTAATGCCTGCCCACGAGGTCACC
>OU015751.1:114260524-114287048 GCA_907169655.1 Acomys percivali
CACACACACACACACACACACACACACACACACACACACACACACACGCACACTGCACAAATGAACCTTGTTACAGAATCTCACCCCAAATCTGTCTTTTCCTCTCCTTTCTGCTGCGTGCCCTTTCCCTGTCACCTGCATGCAGTAATAGACATGAGCCTGTCCTGATGGGTCCTGAGGTGGCCCTCACATGCACAGCTCTCCTGAAAGTGCCTTTCCTCCTTGGAACTGCCCATCGTGATGATGCTCCCACGGTCACCTCAGAAGCCAAACAAAGGACAGAGGGGTTGGCCAGTGTCCTGAGTCTGAGTGTGTGTGTGAAGGTGGGCTGCCTGCCCACCTTCAGTCCACTTCTTACCATAGATACTGCATTAGCAAGAACATTGCATCCTTCATCTTTCAACATTCTTTCATATTTGTTTATTACACACAGGGATCAGTGCAGATTTTGTTAATCTTCAGCTTAGATAAGTTTAGAGCCCATTTTAATGAAAAAAAAAAAAAAAACAAAGTATACACACACACATACACCACCACCACCGCCACCATCACCTCCACCACCACAACAACTACAACAATGTGCTTATCTTTAGATAAGATTTTTAAAAATTCAATTTATTATAGACATCATAGAAAGTAGTAAACCCCTTTCTCTGGGAATCTCTAAAGCAGTGACCAGAATTCTTTACATAAAAGGTTCTTCCTGGCTGTTGCTTGCCTCTCCACACACCTTAAACCTCCCAGCAATTCACAGAGCCTGGAAAAGGAGCAGTCCCTAGAGTCTAAGCTTCATTAGCCTCATGATAAATTTGTGTTTGATTTGCATCAATAGTTTATGCTAATATGAAGATCCAAGTATTTCTTGGTTCTTATAATCAGTGCAAAGGATGTGCATAGTAACTAGGAGGCTTAAAGCCTGGTGGTTTTACAAACTAGCAAAGCCCTCTTGAGTTACAGGGAGACAGCAACTTGGTTGTTTGCCATATACAGGTTATGCTTGGGTAGCTTGTCAAAGCTTTCTCAAAATGTAGCAAGTGATGCTTCTCTCAGAGGGCATTGCTTCTCCTGTCATATCACTTCCTTTAACTTCAAAGACTGTCATACTTCAAACCTTTCCTAGTAAATATATGAAAATTAATTTTGTCTGTCTCAGAACTTGTACTAGAACGTATCTTTCATAAACATATATGCAAATATGTCTGTCTCCAAACTCTTTTGCATTTAATATTTTTGTAGTTTTGGAAACATTCAAGAAATTTCAATAAATAATAATAATAATAATAATAATAATAATAATAAATGTTGTGAGGGAAGAGAGAAAATGTGAAGTAGTTTGAATAGAGTTGGAGGGAGGTAGTGGGTATTTAGACCAAAAGATATTTTGTAGATGCATAAAAATTTCAATATATATTATTATCCTCACCATTACTAATTGTTATTATTATTACCAAAAGGAACTAATGGCATAAATATATCTGTTGCAAGAAACCATGTTCTCATTAAGTTGTCCATAACCCTATGGCTATACATTTCTTTCTTTTTTTTTTATGGAGGCATTTTTTTTATTAATTTATTCTTGTTACATCTCTATGATTATCCCATCCCTTGTATCCTCCCATTCTCCCCTCCCTCCCATTTTCCCCTTATTCCCCTCCCCTATGACTGTTCCTCAGAGGGATTACCTCCCCCTGTATATACTCATAGGGTATCAAGTCTCTTCTCAGTGACCTGCTGTCCTTCCTCTGAGTGCCACTAGGTCTCCCCCTCCAGGGGACATAGTCAAATGTGAGACACCAGAGTACTTGAGAAAGTCATATCCCACTCTCCACTCAAGTGTGGAGACTGTCCTGTCCATGGCTATACATTTCTAAAACCTCTTTTAAAATATTGGCTTCACAGGCAGAGTCGATGGCCAAACTCTGCCAAAACAGGGTAAGCAAGTCCTCAATAGTTCCTGCCTCACAAATAAGTCTGTCAGATATATAGGCTTAGTAGGCTGAAGATGATGCTCCAACATTATAGAGAGTGTTCGGTGGCTGCTCAGGTATCAAATCATCTCTGTCATCTTCTCCTATGGGAAACTGCTAACCTGCACTCCCTGCATACTCAGGTAATTAATTTTATTCCTTCTCAAGTCTCTGGTGGGGCTGAAGATCAGATAGCTTAGTTTCACAATTAAATGTAGTGTTTTAGGGGTTAAGATGTTTTTAGCTCTAGATAGATGTTTTAAGTTGATAATGGTGAGATATGATAGATATTGATTTACATTCAGATTTTAGACGCACCAAGATAGGAAAGATGTTTTCTTCAAGGCTGCCAAATACGAATAGCCAAAACACAAAGAATGTAAAATTTATACAATTCCTGATTGTTTCATGGTTCTTCTTGCTATAGGTAGTTACTGTGTATATGTGTAAAAATATAAATGTGTATATAAAAATATTTAATAATTAAAAAAACTCAAAAATATTGGCTTCAAACAAAATTATGTGACCACAGTGTCTACGTGACGGTGGCCCAGCAATGCCCCACAGATTTGTCCCACAGGTTTGCAAGTCTGGAGTGCTGTGAAGGACTCGGAGACCTTCACGCCATCTCCTGTCAACACAGCCTAGGCTCTGCTCTGCACCCGGGTTCCTAGTTCCTGGTCCCCAGTGTGCTCGAGATGCCCTGACAACAAACACACTTACATTTAAGGACCTTTCTGAGTCATGCAGACTTCTAAACTAGAATTCCAGAGGACAAAGTCCACCATCCCCTGAGGAAATGTCAGCCTCACAAACTTCTTCCTGCTTTTCCAGAGCTCTGGCAACAGCAGCAGCAAAAAACAACAACAACAACAACAACAAACAACAGGCTATGCGGGCAACCCTGTTGAATCTGGAAATCTTCTGTTAGCAATCCTAAATGCAGTCTCCAAAAGCTCAGCAGTAAGTACTCTTTCAGTTAATACATGGCAGAAAAAAGGCACTCCTCCATCCTTCCCCCCCCCCCTAAAAAAAAGATGGTCAAAGGACAAATTCTGTTTTCCTTTAGAGACCTTTCCCCTGGTTCCTTAGACCAAGAGAAAACTAGGCAAGAAAATTACTGCGTCTCACAATCCACCGCGGCAGCGTTGAGTCATGCTGCCCCCTGGAGTTCAACTGCTGGCAGTGCACAAGTTCGTTCTGCCAACTGAAAGTGTCTGTTTGCTCGGACACAACACTTTCCCAGGGAAACTTGTTTTCAAGTCTTTTTAGCGTTGTAAGAGAACTCATGGGAATTCCTGAAGCCTGGTTAAGGCAGTGAGAGCTCTCTTCCTGTTGGAATTCAGACTGTATTTAAATTTTGAATGGCAGGAAATACATACACCAGTATTGTATAAACGGGGCATCTGGAGATATATGGTTTCAGTGTTGGAGATACATTGGAAGAAATGAAAGAAGGAGAGAGGCAAAACAGGAAAGAGGAAACAAAGGCAGGACAAGTGAGAGAGAGGACTCACAGTGTAAAGTCTGAGATGGAGGGTTTAATATCGTGAGTTTATTTGCGTCAAGCACAAAACTAGACCACAGCCTTCCAGACCCACAGCAAGCTGCCCAGCTCACTTGCCCAGCGTCCTTGTCCCACTTCAGCATCACCTTGTTGCTCAGCTCTTCAAGTCCAGATGCTCCAGGAAAGAGAAAGCTGCATTATAAAGAAAAGAGCTCACTGGGGGAAAGACATGGTGATACCTGCAGTGGTCCCCAACAAACAGAACCAGGATCGACTCAAGAGAACACTCTGCAAAGAAAATTTCTAAGCGTCTATACATAAACATACAGTGGCTCACACTTTTCCATATGAGCTTCATATGCTTTTTGCATTTGCTTTTATGCACTTTTATGAACACATAAGAAACACTTAAAGATATTTGTAGAGTACTATAGTGCATTTCAGCACATCTCTACATTTTGTCATGTTTAAGTGCAATGAAACATCAATTGGCTCTTTGCGTTAAGACAACCAAAATCCTTTCTTCTAGTTTCTTGAAGGTATTATTGAGTTACCCTGATCAGAAGGGAGACCAGAAATACTATCACATATCATTCCATTCCCACCTTTGTCCTGTTCTGGAAGGCTTTACTATCTGAAGAAATATTTCAGTCCATTCGGAAAATAGTTGAACCATATATTAGAGCCATTTGCTTGTAACAATGTTCTCAACCCACATATACCTATAGACAGAGCATGTTTATAGCACAAATCTTGTTATTCAGCTACATTTTTACAGGCAAATTGCAGACAGAGAGAGACAGAGAGAGAGAGAGACAGAGACAGAGACGAGAGAAGGAAAGAGAGAAAGAAATGGCGGAAATGTCTTGTAATATATATTCATATATTGGCCAGTAAGCAGAGGCAGATATTACTTTAGACTGTTCTAAATTGACTTTATAAAATGTACTTTGGCTAGCAAAATTTTTTATTGAATTGGAAAATCTCTTAGAATCCTTCTCCGGCCAACGGAAGTGAATAATACTTTTTTTTTATTAAATGGTACTTTAAGGATCAAATCTGTGTTTGATTCATAACATCTAGAAAACAATTATTCCCCACACTAAACCTAACTTCATTGTTTTATTTAGCTCATCATACTTGGAAAAGTTTAACACCACAATTTGAGAAAATAGAATCCTGGACATATATTAAATGATGAGCTAAGTGTGTTCCTTATGGTCTGGATATTCCTCAGCACTATGGACAAGAGGAGGCGGTGGGCAGCTGTGTAGCCAGTACTTACTGCTGTCAGTCAAGCCACCAGATACCTGATGAAAGATGAAACAGATGAACAGTCTCAAGCATTTACGTTCATTCAAGTTTTCCCTATATCCTGAAGAAATGTTTCTGTCCTCTACAGATTATTTTTTTAATTTAAATTAATTAATTTCTTCACTTTACATTCCAACTGTAGCCCCCTCCCCCCTCTCCTGCTGGTCCCACCCTCCTTCCCTCTTCCCCCATACCCCTTCACCTATTATTCAGAAAAGGCAACCCCCCCCTCCCATCTCCCCACCCCAGCTTATCAAGTCACATCAGGACTAAGAACTTTCTCTTCCCCTGTGGGCTGATGTGACAACCCTGCCTCATGCAGGTAACAGAGTTCCTATAGGAGACAGGACCTGCTCCCTTTACTAGAGGATCCACATAAAGCCTGAATTGCCCATTGGCTACATCTGTGTATGGGGCCTAAGTCCAGTCTATGCATGGTCCTTGGTTGGTGCTTCAGTCTCCACAAGCCCTTCTGGGCCCTGGTTAGTTGGCTCTGTTGGTCTTCTTGTGGCTCTCTTGTCACCTTCAGGCCCTTCTATCCTTCCCCCCCACTCTTCCATAAGACTCCCTACATTTTGCCCAATGGTTGGCTGTGGGTCTCAGCATCTGTTCTGATCCACCACTGGGTGGAGCCTCTCAGAGAACAGTTACGTTAGGCTCCTATCTGTGAGCACAGCAGAATATATGGTACGTATTCGCTTATAATTGGAGTTTAGCCATATAGTACAGAATAATGTTACCACAATTCACAGACCCAAAGAAGATAAATAATGAGGACCCAAGGGAAGATGCTTAAGTGGGGCAAGGTGGTCTGTAATCCCAGCACTAGGGGAGGCAGAGGCAGGTGGATCACTGTGAGGCCAGCCTGGTTTTCAAAGTGAGTCCAGTACAGCCAAAGCTACACAGAAAAAAAAAAAAACCTTTCTCAATTTTTTTTTTTAATGAAGTGCTTAAATCTCACTCAGAAGGGGAAATAGAACAGACAATGGAAGTGGTTGAAGAGAGAGAAAAAGGTAGGAGAAGGAGCATAGAAAAAAAATGAGGGCGGAGACCACGCCTGGGGAGAATAGGACAGGGCGGGAGGACAGGGGGCCTACAAAGAGAAGAGAAACCCTGGGCCAGGGGCATCTCTGTGACAAGCTGGGGACCTAAGACAGGGTAGGCTTCTGGGGAGGATATGGGGGTGAGTCTATCTGAGACTCCCAGTCATGGAGACTGAAGAGGACACCCTCTAACTAGACAGGACTCCTAGTGGAGGGAGGAGAACAGCAACGCTCCCACAAAAGCTTCAACCCAAAATTTACGCTGCCTACAAGATGTGCAGGGATAAAGATAGAGCAGAGATTGAGGGAATGTCCAACCAACGCCTGGCCCAACCTGAGACCCCATGGGGGAGAGAGCCAACCTCGAACTATCTACAGTTAATATTTTGTTATCTATGCTATTACTTTTAAAAATCTTTTCTTGACTTTCAGAATTTTCATTTCAAGACAGGGTTTCTCTATGTAGCCCTGGCTTCCTGGAACTCACTAAGTAGACCAGAGTGGCCTTAAACTCAAAGCAATTCACCTGTTCTACTTCCAAAATTCTGGGATTAAAGGCCTGCACAGCCATGCCTGGCCGCATTTTTAAATTTTAATTGAATTTTTTTTTATACTGTGTTCTGATCATGCTTTACTCCTCCCCCAACTTCTTCCCAGAGTCTCCTCACCTCCCCACCCACACAACTCCATAAAACAAACAAAAACAAAATGAAGCAACAAAAAACAATAAAGACACTACACACACACACACACACACACACACACACACACATGAACACACACACACACACACAAAACCAATAAAACAAAAACACAAAGAAAACAAACAAAAATGCCCAAATAAGGCAAAATGTGGCAAAAAATCTACAAAAACTTTACTGAGTTTCTCATTGTTGGCCCCTGGGTTTACAACCTACCCTGAAGTGTGGTTCCATGGGAGAAACAAACTTTTCCTTCATCAGTAGTATCAATTGCAGACAGTTTCTTTGTTAGGGGTGGGAGCCTGTATCTATTTCCCATCTTGGCCTCCATCTGGCTTGAACTTGTACTAATTAATTTTTTTTACCTTGAGGACTCCTGATTTTATGTTGTATACAAACCTATACAAACTACATAATCAAGATTGGAAAAAATAAAATGACCCTGAATTTAAAGTTTGTTTTACACTACAATATTGCTCAAATGTGAGGTTAGGGCTTGGCTTGCTCAGCAGTACTCATATAAGTCAAACAATTGGGTTGAATGACATCTTCTGCAATAGGTGATGGTTTTCTGCTGAAGGGTTACTCTCCCAGCTTCCCTTGCAGATTACAGAAGTCGTGTCTGCCCATTTCCATCCCTGTGAGTGGAATGAGGCTTCCCATCTTCCCCTGGAAGCATTTCTATCATCTGTACAGGTGAGGGACAGAAATGCCTTCATTGGCCTGACGTCAGACCCAGCCTCTTTTTCTTTGTATCTTCTCTCTCTCTACTGCTGATTTTGACTTTTGTTTGTTTGTTTGTTTTATAGTCTAACAATAGATATAAGCCTGAACTTGGAGAAAAATTTGAAGATTTTTTTTCCTTTGTTTGTTTATTTTAGTCTAACTTTGGATTGTTTTATTCTTGACTGTTATATAGAGATTATCCATATTATATACATATATTGTAAAATATGTAAAATATAAACATACAATATATGTGTACTTTTATAATATATATACAAAGTACCTTTACAAGTATAAATACAGTAAAATATATATTATAATATCATATATAATATATTACTATATATTATAAAAGTAAAACAGGAAAGTGGGTATGATCTGACAACTTGATAGTATTGCAAGTATTTATTTCAAATTGTCCTTTAAAACAAGAGCTCTGCTTATTTACTCATTCTTAACAAAACTATTTGTTGTGTGGCCACAGACCAGAAAATCTGGTAAAACATTGACTCTGTTTTGACTATTTTTGTGAAGTCAGAAAATAAAAACAATCAAAAAGCCTGAAATTACAAACTACAATGTGTTAATGTAGTAAGTGATTTAGAATGCTGCAGATACAGAGATTGACATGTGGAGGGAGGTTAGAGCAGAAGGGCAGCATTTCAGTTGTGCTCTGTTCTGAGGAATGGACCGAATGCAGGCAGCGTCTCATCAGTTAGTCAGATAGTACAGCCACTGTGACATTGATAATCTCTCTAGACAATCATCTTACAAACACTGTGACAGGAGCACATAGAAGAGCACATGGCCAGGAGGTGAAAGACAGGAGGAAGGGTGGGGAGTCCACGATTTCCTTTGAGAACATATTCTCAGTGAGTCAAGCACTCTCGACTAGGCCCATCTTCCTTTATAGTACCAGCATGGTGACCAAGTCATTAAAATATGCATCCCTGTGAAACATTTAGGATCTAAAGTATAGCATACATGCCCTGTGAGACTCCACTAGAGAAAACATTGTTTTCCTTTGTTAGTAGTATCATTTGTAGTTAGCTTCTTGAGTACAGATGGAAGCCTTCCCTTTCTCAGCTCTGGGATTGATTGTACCTAGGACAGATGGCCTGTAGCAACGTGATACATTGAGACTGGGTGTTTAGAAGCAGTATTCACATCATGTCTGCGTCATGCAAAGGAGGAGAGGCTGAATCCAGCCTCAAGGGCATCCCTCTACCAACCTGACCTCCAGCATCCATGCATCTTAAAGGACTCACCACTTCCCAGTAGGGGCAAGGTGGTGACAAAGCCCTTAACTTACTGGTCTTTGGAGGTCACTTATCCAAACCACAGCAACAGACAGGAACATAAGATTATAACATGGAATATGGTGATTTAAAAGGTGTTTGCTTCAACTATGGTTCACAATATCCAGAATTCAAATCAAGTCTCATGTCAAGCTTAGTGGGGAAAAAAAACCAATGGGATAGATAGTGATTGCAAGTTCCTAAAATATACATCAATTGTGTGTGTGCATATTGTTGTTGTTGTTTCTAATGGATTCATAGGTTTGAATATAAAATTCTTTCCACTTGAAATTCTTCATATGCCTAGTGGGCTATGTACTAAACTTCAATATGAAACAGATTAATTTTTGACATAGTCACATTATCCAAATGTAACATAATCAAGAAGCTATTATAAATATAATCTAACCTGATAAAATGATCTTCTACTTGTGGGGCCCTGATTACTTAATCTCTTCAAGAATTATTACTCAACACGTCTAAGACACAGTAAAGATTTGCCAAACCAATCTTTCCTAGATGGACCAAAAGGTGTCACTTGACAAGTTCCAAAAGGGGTTGGCCTACAAGGCAGATATGTTTCGGCTTCCTGAATCATGGATCCATTCTCTTCCAAGCTCATGCACACATATACTACTAATATTGGACACTTTCTACAAAATAGTTTCTCTCCTATCAGATAGGCTTACTTAGAATTTTTCTCCAGTTCAATCTTTCACATAATAAATATTCTATTATCTAAAATTATTTTATGTACTGCAAAGAAATACGAGGCAGAGTAGAATTTTAAGTTTGAAGAAAATAGAATTTTTGTAATTAAGGAAAACAGCGTGATTCTTCTGGAACCCCAAATAGGCTAGGTTAATGATCAGAAGCTCATTCTGTTATTTTTTTTCCTTCCTTATGTTATTCTTAAGTTACTTTCCATTACCCCTTTGCACTTACAAAGATAATTTGCCAACTTTACCAATACCGCCTCATTGGGTTCAGATGAACGAGATAAATAGGTTTGACCATAGTCTGTGTGTAGAACCAGCCTAGACGAGAGAGGACAATGTGATTGAGGAGGAATGCCAAAGCTGATAGAAAGGTTACCGTTCTAAGTTATGACCGCCACGTTCCAGCTCATAATTTAGCTCCAGGAGAGAATTAGACAAAGTGACAAAATCCATTTGCATATCTAAGAATCCCTTCTGCACATCTTGCAGTATAGAAGATGCCCATCTGTCTTCTTTTCTGTCTGCACTAAGAGCTGATTATGATCCAGACAGTATTCTAGGAAGCGCTGCTGTCAATTAGAGGCCAGGAGAGCTGTGAGTTTGGATCGACACTTGAGTGGGAAAAGAGAGGTGACTAACAGAACTCTAGCAAACAGACAAGGCATTGTTGTAAGAAGCGGGAATTTAGTGGAGAAGCTTAACGAGCTATAAGAGAAAGGAGTAACAGGAATATGGTGTGTCCCCTAGGAATCTGAAATTGGCAAGCAGGGTAGAATCTGCTGGCAAAGTAATGATGACTGACTGAAGATGTGGAAGAAGTGAGGAACAAGCCAAGTGCAAGGTGACTGGATTCTGTGGGAATGTCAGTAATCCAGCATATTTAGAGCTAAGGCTGCTGCAAGAATCTAGTGACGTGATAATGGCATAGACCACCTGGAGGAAGTGAAAAGGGTGAGAAATGGTCATAGTCTGAAGGTACTTTAAAGAAAGTCGACAGAACTTAACAAGATCTAACTCAACAGTCTCCATCAATCAGTCATCATTAAGACAGGAAATGAAAGCAAGGCTCTGGCTTCTACTTAATGGATGCCTGCTGCAAGCCAAGAGCAATGCTGAGCTCTGGTCTGGGTAACACAGCCCCCAGCTCACAGAACAATGGCAGCAGCATTTCACATGGGCTTCTGAATCAGGAATGAACTATCCAGACTTTTCTCCAGTATTCTACTAGTTTATCCCCTGTTTTAATAGTGGGGCTGGGATACAGAAATGGGGAAGAAAAAGCAAATCCAGAATTGTGATGTAGCCAGACTTTTTCATGTGCCTTATATGAGTCCCCGACAACCCTAAAGTGAGTTATTAAAATCTATAAACTAAGGAGATTTTTGTTGAAAAACCCATCCTCAAAAGATACAAAGTGGACAGGAGTCTACCCCTGTCCCCAGAGAAGGAAACTTCAAAATAGAAAATTTATAAGAAAAGTGGAGTTTCCAAGGAAAATCCTTATTTGTAACAATGAAGAAATAACAATGTAAAAATGTTTGCAGTGGGCCATCAGCACTATTAAGAGAATGCACCCATCCCTAGTCACATGAGAGATTGGCTCTCATGGTACACTGTACTGTTTTCAAAGTGTAGAAAGAAGGCCCAATAATCTCAGGTTTATTTATAAGAACACTACCTGTGTTCTTATAGCAAATGGTGAATGTCCAACATTCTTATTAAGCAAAATAAATATTTTCTTGGAAGCCCTGCTGCCTGCAGAAAATTATGTAGGGTTCTCCAGGAATCTTATTAATGTTCAAATAAAATGACAGATGCTAACAAATCTGTTAATTGGCTCTTTAGTGCCTATGCTGAAGATAGGGGAAACTCCCCCATATTAAGAAAACAGATACTGCTACAGCTACCCCTTTCAGCAAGAAGCCTTGAAATAGATGAAAATTCCTTAGGATGTTAAATCTTTAGATACTCTACTGGGTCTATATGTGTTTAAAAGAAAAGATAATAAAATCTTCCAAATTAGGCAAATTTTCTGAGAAGCATAGCTAAGAAGTATTCAAAAATATACATGTCATTTTTCACTTTGTAAAGAAGCCAGAGAGATCAATGAAAAGAAAGTTAAGTTGAATGTGTGAGATGCAAATGTGGGAATGCAAATTGGACATATTTGAATGCCTCTCAGTATATTATAATTCATGTTTCTTTTCTGAATAGGTTCAGGCAAATAGCAGAGGGTTGGGGGCGGGAGACAAGTTTCATATAACTTTTAAATCTTACATCAAATCTATAGTGTTTTTAAAGAGATCATAAAATATTATCAGATAGATTTTAAAACGCCTTTATTATAACAATATCAGTGAGCTGAATATCACAATGAACAGATTGACTATGCAGTACACAAAATAATAACTAATTAAATGCTATTTTTCAAAAATTTTGCTCTGAGTTCATAGTACGTTTTCTCTAATAGCACAATAAATCAATGTGGGTTTTCTGCCCAAATTTTATAGTGAGGATAAGTGAGGAGCATGCAACTAGTTAGATCAATCTGGTCATCATTGTCTCTATGGAAGTGAGAGGGTGAGCCTTGGGGATGTTTGTAATTAATAGCAAGGATAGGAGCGCCACTGTCTTAGCTAAATCATAATCGGTAATGGCATAAGAATATGAATAAACAACCCCAAGTTAAGAAAGTGTTCTGTGGTCCATTTCCTCCAAAGCAGATAGCTTCATTTTTATTTAAAAAAATTATTAAAAAATTACTCCTGGGCCCAGGATATGGTTCAATGAAAAAAAAAATACTTGCTGCATAAGCATGAGGACCTGAGTTCAAATCCCCAGAAGCCAAGTTAATACAACAAATATATAGTGCCAAATGTGCTGATATCCTAGTAGCTGAAACAAGTCAAATGGCAGAATCCAAAAATCAAGAAGCAAGAGAATGAAGCTTGTCTTTTAAGACGAGCAGAGTGCACAGCAAAAGGCTTAGAAACAAGAAGGCATTTAAATTAGGGTGTCATTCTATAATTAAATGGATACTATGGCAGAATAGACTATGAAGCTTTGTTTTGTTTCCCATATTTACTGTTCTACATTATCTCTATCCTCTGAGTTAGAACATAATAGCAATATCTCACAATTCTGATAAAAGATAAGAGAATAAAATTATTTCACTACATGTGTGTGTATGTATGTATGTATGTGTATATATATATGTATATATGTGTATATATATATATATATATAATATATATTAATGTAACCGGGCAAGAAAGTGCAGCAGTTCCACTGCCTCATATTCTTGATGGGGCCATTTTATGTTTAACTAAAATTTCATCTTCTTGATGGGGAGCCTCACGGAAAATTATCCAACTCCATTCTAGGAACCAAAGGTCAGGGTGTATCCGCTTCTGTTAAACTGTCTGCTTGTGCAAAATCTTCCTCATTAGCTAACTGCTTAACTTAGCTTCTGTTAAACTACTTGATTGCACAAAATCTCCCTCTGAATATCCTGAATTAGATACCGGGATGTGGGTTTTGCCTTTTAAACCCCCCCCCACACACTACTCTCAACACTAGGCACTACACTTGGATCCTGAATATCTGAGTGTAGTCTCAGCCCGTTGGAATTGGAGTGATTATCTCTGGTGGGGCTCCTTGTAACAAAATTAGGTGCCTTCGTATGAATTGGATGCCTCAATATATTTCTGAACAAGTTTGGAAAGTACAGTTTTGAAATTAAGGTAGATCAGAGTTCCAGCTTTGTCTACAAGTCAAATTGTCTTCAGCAGTACAAAAAAATCATTTATTTTTTTCCCCATTCTCTCATATTTGCTTCCTTATAAAAGAGTTTAACAAAGAAAAGGATGAGGGGGGGAGTAAAGCAAAAGACATGGAAAAGAAATGTAAGTGGAAAGGTATGTGCCGTCTCACATCTACAAGGTCCTTTGCATTAGACAGTCCTACACAGGAAACATGCTTAGGGCTGAGGTTTGTGTTAACTGCAACCCTAGTCCTAAAACTGACTTTACACATGTGTTCCTTGCCCTGAAATGTTGGATGTCCTACCTGTGAAGGCCTGTGAAGTCCCTTTGGAAGGGATAATGCTATTGCCTGGAGACAAACCAAGGCTTGCATCGGGAGAGAAGTTGAGACAATTTTTTGCCACCAGACAAGCACTGGAGCAATTATTGTTAAAATTCATGGCCATTGTGAGTTGGTTTTATCCATTAAGACTTGTGAGGTATTCAACAGGGTGGACTGATTGGAGATGGGTTTAAGCCAATAGAGAGTTTTTATTAGCCCATTGGGAACTACATTGGGTGTTCAGGATCCCAGTGGAACACTGAGCATTTCTCAGAGGGGCTTTTAAGCACAAAAGCCATGTTCTGTGTTGACGTACTTCAGTAACAAAAACAGTTAGTTAGCCAGAAGCAGAGCTACGCGAGCTAAAAAGCAAGGCTAACACATTTTAAGACTGTCCAGGCACTCCATGATCTCTGATGGATTAGGTCTTTGTTTGAGCTTTGGCAGGTGCTGCTGTCGATGTGCTGAGTTTTACAGCTTGAATGATGCTTCCATCATGGAGTCAGTTGTGGTAAGGTCAAGGAGCCTACTAACTCTGGAGGCCTGTTACATAAGGACAAGGAGGACTTCTATGGAGCACGGAGAAGGTATGATATTGATACAGGGAAAATGGAGTCTTCTCTTGGGGTACTTTGTCTCATTAATAAGAGACCTTAAAAATGAACTCAAACAGAAGCTCATCCCAGAAAGAGGCAAGCTATACCCTCAGTAACTGCCCAGAGGAAGACAATAGAAGAAAGAAGGGAAAATCCACATGGTAGAGGTCAGACACGTGGTTGCCAAGCAGACACATGACAAGGTAGGAGCCTTAGAGAAAGAGGACACATAACCAAGGTGATGGGGACCCCCAATGTGCTAAATAGAAGTCACTTTTCTGAATAACTCAAAAAAGGGGGCAAACTGATAGAGGTGCAGTGTTGTGGGATTTAAGCTGCTGCACTGGGGACAGAGATTCTGGTAAGGAAAGTAGAGTATCTCATTAAAGGAATAATTATTCCATCTAACTCTTTAGTATTGTTTAAAGTGAACCTGGTGGCTTAAGCGCGGTCTCACAGCCAGATGATTAAACCAGCCCAACTGAAATGTTAGTCTCCACTCTGCCAGAAATTATGTGATGAATTAAATTTTTTTCTACTCTAACAAAATAACATGTAATAGATGATAAAATGCAAGTCATTAGACATGTAGGGTATATCACATACAACATATGGCTCACAACCCTCTGATGGTTACTGACTGTGTGTTAGGCATTGCAGTACATATATTACATGTTTAGTTTCGTTTGTATCCTCAATCTAAGTGCCCGCTGCTGCTGCTGCCACTTTGAAAAGTGAGGAGATTGGAGCACACAGGTGGGTTCTGTTTTCTAAAGTTAATACACTGAGCCAAGAGAAATGTCAAGAGTGCCTGGCCTGAACACTGGCCAGTGACAAACCATGAGTGGCAATAAATTAAATGTCTTAAGCTGTTCTGAGTGATGATTTAACAAAGACCCTTTTCTAACATACATCTGTTTAAATTGGAAGATAATACCAAGCTGAGAAAATAAGATGTTCATAGAACTTTAAGTAATTATCTGAAGGTGGGAAGATTTGAAGTGAATGCCTCATTGTAAATTAAAACACAAGATGTTGCATTTAATTCTAAAGAATCTGTTGAGTCATATGATGGGAAGATTTGAAGTGAATGCCTCATTGTAAATTAAAACACAAGATGTTGCATTTAATTCTAAAGAATCTGTTGAGTCATATGATAATTTAATAATCTACAAATTCATAGCGCAAAGTGGGAGCAAAACCTGTCAGGCAGAAGAGGAAAACACTGACTTGTGCTCAGGCCATGCTATGGGCCGAGTACAGCTTTCACAGAGATTATTCCCTGCCTAGGCTGCACTGCCCCTGCTCCACTGTTCACCTTTAGAAACAAGTCTGTGAGACAAAATCAGTTTAGAAGAAAGCATAGCCAGCGTGTTGTCAGATTTTAAAACCACAAGAAATAGCAGTAAAGAAAAATAACACATTAGGAGTATGCTAAATCCTTTCTAAACAGGGTGTTTTGTTAAGCAAAATGAGGCTTAGATTCATTTCCTGGGCCTGTCGAAGAGTTCTGGGATCAGTGTACAGAGGATGGAAAGACATTTTAGCTAAATGTGGGAAATAAAAGTATATAGCGCTGCCCAGCAATGACGTTCTTGCCCTGTGCGGTGGCAGTGTACCGTATTGTCCAATGTATTCTATTCAAGCAGGTGCCGAAAGCATTCCTGTATCAAATCACACTACAGCCATGGTATGTAAGCTTCACTGCATAGTGAAAGTGCAATAAGAAGAGTTGTTTCAACTTGCTAATATAACTCTACAAATGAAGCAGAACACTCTTGATTCTCTTTAGAAATTGCTTAAAACAGACCTTGATTGCAAACCTTCCTACTGACGCTGGAAGGCAGTTGCAAAACATCATTTCACCTTTTAAAACTGGACCCAAACTTCCCACAGACTTAGCTGTTGAAACCAAGCCCTCTAAAATGGCTTTGGCTTGTCTACACATTTTCTTTTTTCTTTTTTTTCTTTTGTTCTCCACATGTTCAAATATGGACATTTTGCGTCCAAACCCCACAAATTCACAATGCCTTCTTCCAAGAATCAAAACAAAAAACTCACAATAGTTATAGGAAACATAAAGTATTTCCTTCAGTTTGTGAAGTGTGACTGACAATTAACCGAGGAAACTGGTCTTGATTAACATAAAATTCTGACATTTAAAGAGAACATTCATTACTGCCGAAAGGTAGACACTGCAGTGTACAGTGGAATGAAGTTTTACACACAGTTTTACAGGAAACATCCTTTTCGCTCTGACCATAACAGAAAAACGTAGCTGCCTATGAACTGCTTACATGCCATCCAATGAAAAGTGTGGTTGAAATCTGGAGCAAACCCAAAGATTAAAAGCACCACCTTAAAACATTTACTGAAGAGGCAGAAAAGTTCACTCTGAGGCTAAGTAGCTCGCATAATCGAAAACTTTTATCAGAGTTTACTCTAGGGCTGGCTACACAGTACAAGTGCAGAAAAGACCTAAAGCTGAGTGCATAATTAAGCAGCTAATGTCTTTGAAGTTATATAAACTATTTGGTGGCTCCCTGGCACTCAGCATGGCGTGTTCTAAACATGAAGTGCTTTAATTTATGGTGGTTTTAGTTCCCGTGCCCTTGTGGATTTCCTCATCAGAACTCCAGTCAATGATTCCTGCAAGGACTTGTTACAGAACAAAGTGAATTCAAAATACTTCCTTTTTACTATTGACGAGACTTTTCCAGTCACCTTTGAGGAATTTTTCTACCCTTCACCTTTTACTGTTTAATTTTAGAAACTGAAGGAAATAGTGTTGCATAAGTTTTAATTTGTGGGTATCTGTGAGATTTTTTTTCCTGAAAGAGAAAATAAGTTAAGTTGCATAAAAAAGAAGAAGAAAGATTTAGGAAAGAAACTGTAATTTCCTGGGTACAATAAAGGTGCCTACCAGATAGAGAAGTTTAGGTAAACATTATTCTCATGGTATTCATAGATAGTGCATAAGATTACAAATATTTTGAAAGCATTTGTGGCAATCTCTTTGCGGCAATAAGTCTAATGACAAATGATGGCCATATGCTTTGCCTGCTGATTTTTTTTCTTTTCTTTTTGTTTTGTGTTTTTTTTTTGTTTGTTTGTTTGTTTTTTTTGAGACAGGGTCTCTCTGTGTAGCTTTGACTGCCCTGGACTCATTCTGTAGACCAGGATGGCCTCGAACTCACAGCAATCCTCTTGCCTCTGCCTCCCGAGTACTGGAGTTAAAGGTGTGCACCACCATGCCCGGCTTGCCCCACTGATTTTGTATATAGGACTTTATTCTAAATTCTTATTTAAGAATTCTTATGAAAGCTCACAGCTCTCCTAAGGGTGATCAATAATGATCCAGAGACGCATGCAATTGTGTAACTACTAAAGGAGGCACAGTTCAGGTTTTAATTAACATGCAAGGATATCTGAATGCCACAACCAGGCTAGAGAAGAGTATTCTTAGGAAAATACTTTTATGTCTTAAAAGTTTGTGGAAAATAATTATAACCATTAACACAGATTATAGTTTTCTTTGGGGTAAGATGGAGTTGACTAGCTTCGGTCAGTTGCTGACGTAAAACCTTTAAGGGGAATTTTTAAATGTTTTCTTGTTACATTAAGTAATAAACATTTAACTTTATAATACAAGAAAAATCTGATCATATGAAAAGCATCATAAAATTATTTTAGAAATACAGGGTTTTAATTTTGAATTTTTAGAAGTTTAAATCATTTTATTTTATTTTTATTTTTTTAATTAATTTATTCTTGTTACATCTCAATGGTTATCCCATCCCTTGTATCCTCCCATTCTTCCCTCCCTCCCAGTTTCCCCTTATTCCCCTCCCCTATGACTGTTCCTGGGGGGGATTACCTCCCCCTGTATATGCTCATAGGGTATCAAGTCTCTTCTTGGTAACCAGCTGTCCTTCCTCTGAGTGCCACTAGGTCTCCCCCTCCAGGGGACATGGTCAAATGTGAGGCATCAGAGTACGTGAGAAAGTCATATCCCACTCTCCACTCAAGTGTGGAGAATGTTCTGTCCATTGGCTAGATCTGGGTAGGGGTTTAAATTTTACCCCCTGTATTGTCCTTGGCTGGTGCTTTAGTTTGAGCGGGACCCCTTGGCCCAAATCTGCCTATCATAATGTTCTACTTGTAGGTTTCTAGGACCCTCTGGATCCTTCTACATTGCTATTCTCCCATCCTTCTCTCATCTAGAGTCCCAGTAGGATGTCCTCCCCTCTGTCCCAGTTTCCTGGTAAGTGAAGGCTTTCATGGGACATGCCTCTTGGGCTAGTATGCAGATATAAGTGAGTATATACCATTTGAGCCATCAGAACGACTAAGATCAAAAATTCAAGCGACACCACATGCTGGCGAGGATGTGGGGAGAGAGGAACACTCCTTCATTGCTGGTGGGAATGCAAACTAGTACAGCCACTTTGGAAATCTATCTGGTGCTATCTCAGAAAACTGGGAATAGGGCTTCCTCAAGACCCAGCTATTCCACTCCTTGGAATATACCCAGAAGATGCTCCAGCACACAACAAGAAAATTTGCTCAACCATGTTCATAGCAGCCTTATTCATAATAGCCAGAACATGGAAACAGGCTAAGTGTCCCTCAGTAGAAGAATGGATAAAGAAACTGTGGTACATATACACTATGGAATACTACTCAGCTATTAAAAACAAGGAATTCCCGAAATTTGTGGATAAATGGATTGAGCTAGAAATGATCACAATGAGTGAGTTAACCCAGAAGCAGAAAGACTCACATGGTATATACTCACTTTAAATCATTTTAAGTCCAAGAGGTCCAAACTAGGTCTATCTGCATGGATGCAAATCCTCTGCTGCCATCTTCTGGAACTTTGTGACTTTGCATGCCAGCAAGTTTTACCTCCCCTCAGAGAAAGTTTCCCTAGAGGAGGAGACAAGAAAGGAATAATTACATGCCATGGACGACCCCAGCTGGGTGTGGGGGTCCCTGGGACGAGGGTCCTGACGTAGCTGGGTAAAGATTAGGTGATGACAAACAGAAAGCAAACACAGAGGCAGTTTGAATTCTGAGTGTATTTTGCAGCTCTCAAACAAGGTTTTTTTTTTTTTATACAGAATGAAACAAGTATCACAATTCTTAGGGGATGTGTTTAATGAAGCGATCATGAATAGAATATAGAAGATGTGTGCAGTGACGCAATCAGAGGTAGAACAAGGAACAACATTAGCATTTGATGCACAGGAAGTTACAAAATTATCCAAGGCGAATGATGTCATTCCAAGAGCAGGTTAAAAATTCTTATGGTCAGCAATATCTACCCTATATTACTGTGAATCTTCAAAGTGTGATTTTAAACTATTTTAAGTCTTTTTAAGGTTCCCTTAACTATATACCAAAGCCCACTTTCGATTACACACGCATAGCCATATGAAATCTTGGTGTTGGGAAAACTTTCAATCATAACTCTATTTTGTAAATAATTCATAAAGTAAAGCGCTGGTCTTCACGGAAATAAGATCATGCCTAATGACTTCATCTCAAAGGATGGTCTCTTCATCAGTTTCTCAGCCTAGGCTATCAGGAACATCTTGTAAGTAGGAAGAGGAACGGAATTAATGAATTGCCATGAGAATTACAGCTCAATTTTTTTTCTCCGGCCACGAGTTCCACTGCCGGTTCCAGGAGACGTCCTTATTTTGAAGTTAATGCCTCAACCTGTCACACAGAATCTACTGCAGGTGGTGTGGCAATTACATTCTCAAGTCAGAGCAGTGATGAACAGAGACTGGCATCTATGATGTACCGAGTGACTCATTTTATACCAGGGACCTCCACTTGGTTTCTGGATATACCTTGAACCTACTGAAAATATTGACCTTCTAAAATTTTTCCATATTGCATTTTCTTGGGCTTGCTTCAAAACTGGGTTTTATTTCCACAAAATACTTATACACTTTAAAATGCAGAAAATTTACTCACCAAGGTAGGAAAGATTGTTTCTTTAAGGCTGTCAAATACAAATAGCCAAAACACTAAGAATGTAACAGTTACATAATTCCAGATTGTGTCATGGTTCTTCTTGTTGTAAGTAGTCTATTGTATATATGTGTAATAATATAAGTATATATGTAAAAATAAAATGTTTAATTAATAATTTTTTAATGCAGAAAATTTAAAAAATAGAGAGAGATGCACATTAGTAGCCACTGCTTTCTGTCTTACAACTAAATCTGACCTAAAGGGAAGGTGCACAGAACAGAAGGACACTAAGCAATTGGAGAAAGAGTGGCACCTGAGGAGCTACACCCAGACCAGATGAATATAGATGCTGTCTGCTCTAGGAGACCAGCAAAGAAATAAAACACTGGGTCGGCATCTTACCCAAAAATGATGCAGGTTTGCGAACATGAGAAATTCATTAAAAGCGAAGATTCCATAAAACTTCACACACCGTTGCCTGGGACATTTCCAGGGACAAATGACTTGTTGAACCGCCCTGTGTCTCTGAGTACTATGGCACTTCACTCTTTTCCGTCACAGTTAACTTCAGGAACAAATACCAGGGATCTCGGTCCCTCTCGCCTTCTCATCCCATGCTCACATGGCAGCTTCCCTTTCTCCTTGCCAAGCTCAGTGCTGGTGAACGTTTGACTCATGGGTGAAAGGGAGTAGCCGAAGCCCTGATTTATAGCACTGTGGTATCTGCTGACTTAAAATCCTTCCACCGCAGCTGATTTAAAGCTGTCACATTGATGGCACTCAAATCCAAGTGAGAACTGGATGTGTAGAAGGGACTCTCATGGGCAGGCATAACTCCAACATCCCTCGCTCTGAAGGGCGTCTGGGCATGACGCAGCCCTCTGACCTAGCACGTTTAGTTTCTCTATCGCGTCCCAATGAGCAGTGTTGGCCACTCCGTGATTGGAAGACCAGTCTCCTCTCCAGGTTCTCTCTACTTCTCTAGCAGACGCTTGTCTTTCTATCTCACATGACACACGCCAGTTGATGTCTCTCAGGGGCCCCAATTTTGCCCTGTTCTTTGTTCTCCATCCTTATTATCTTGGTCTCACTCCTCTCCTCTCATATGCCATAGCCACCTGGCTCAGCAACTGTCCCCTTTTGCCTGCCACACATGCCCTTAGCTGAATCTCCACCATATCTGCTCAGACTCTTTCCCTTCTTTCTTAGTCCACTGTCACTGTCTGATGTTTTGTTCATGTTCCATCTGCTCTGAGCTGATGCCATAGCTTCCTGGGCGATGTCACCCTTCCAGCTTCTTTCCTGGTTCTTCTCCTCGACTCCAGCTCATCTCTCCTCTGCTAGTTAAAAATACCTTTACTTAGGACCATCTGGTCATAACTGCTTCCATTTCCCTAGAGTCTAAAATTGTAAGTGCATGGCTCATAACTGCTCTTGCTTTCCCACTATGTGGAACACACACCAACATTAATCAGGCCTGTTAACATAAAAATAACCTGCCTTCTACTTATTTTTTCCATTAAAAGCACAAAATCTTGATTTGAAAACCAGGCATATGAAAGAAACCACAGCATAAGAATGTGACATCATCTTTTATGCTCCTGTGCACGTTAAAACATAGTTATTTACCAACAATGCACATCACTCCTTCTATGGCTCACGAAATGAGAAGTTGTGTAACTCTTCTCTCTAGATCAAAACAGTCCTTCTTAGATGATGGGGAAGTCTACAGACTCATGAGAAAATCACAACTCAGGGGACCCCTTCTCATTATTATACAGGTAGCAAAGAGTGGCTGAGATAGGAGAAACCCTTTGATGTAGCTACTCGCACATTATGTAGGGAACTGTAGAGATGTTCGTCGCTGTTCATACAGGAGCAGACTTTTTAGTGACGTGTTTGCTGGAATCACACATGTTCCAGCAAACAAATCAAATAAATTAATTGGTTCCACAAGCTGGTTATAGGGTGAAGGATGTCAGAGGTGTTGGAAGGACCCTGCTGGTTGAGGTTGCAGTCCTCCCAGTCCAGATAGCTATTCTGAGCTTGGCGTTAGGGGCACGACTCTCTCTCTCCCCAGCAGGGCCTCTGATTCTCTACCTGACTCCATCTGGAGAGTGTCTTTAGACAGAGATGTCCTTGACCACATTTGATATATGGCCCTTGACACAGCTCCCTGCTAGCTCTCCTCTCCTTGTGCCTATAGGATAACTAGGTACTGTGTTCCCATGCGTATGATAGGAGCATGCTGCCAAATTTAAAACAAGCATCCTTAAAGCACCTGGTTTCAACCAATTATAAACACCTATCCTGGAAGGCCCTCACCCACTCCCCAAGGGCTGTACAGCCTTTGTTATCCCTGAGTAAAGTTGAACTAGTTCCTGGAGTGGTTCCCGGAGTGTTCGATCTTCATCCTGCTTATGGCCTTCCAAGCCTTGAGTCTCATCTTCTGCTCCTCTTGCCTCGGTGTGCTAGTGGCCATCAGCCCTCCAAGGAAGAGGAGAACCACAATTGGTTTAATCTAAAATGGATAAACAGGGCTACAAGCCTGGAATAAATAAAGGAGCATCAATAGAAGCTGATCAAATCTCCTGACTATGGTCCTGCATCACTGGAGCCTCTGCTTTCACTGTGATCACATCCAACATCCTCCCACTCTTCTGTTTGAAGACCCTTGTAATTACATTGGTTGCTGCAGATTCAGAGAGGATGTTTCCTCCATGGTGAGACCATTAATTGGATTAATAAAAAAAAAAAAACAAATAGGTAATATATTTCCCAAGTACTAGGGGTTAGGCTGCAGACCTTTGCTTTTAAGTTTAAGGATGACGAAAGTGACTCCATTTTATTTCTGATAATGTTGACATTTCTTTCAAAATAGTGATGTTAAGTTTTCTCTCTCCTGTGAAAAATTATACTTAAGTCACTACAGTTTACTATAGATGGATGGCTTTCCTGGAGACTCTGCTGCCCCCTTTTGTGAGTCGCTCCCTTGCCACAGTGCACTTGCCCCACAATCCTACAACTGCCAGTGTAGTGGTACCTCAACTCAGCCTTCATGCCTCAGCAGCCATGGGACTCATGTCTTACAGCACACTAACCAGCACCCATAGGCCCATGACGACTGTAAGCACAGACCCTTCCTTGTTCTTTTTTAACTTCTATCTGTCCTCTAACCTGCACCACAAGCCACAAAAACACAAATAGCTTCCTGCTGTTCAAGGATAAGGAACTCTTGAAGAAAAGTCAGATCTCAATTTCTTTGTGATGTGAAAAGAGGTTTTCTTACCCTACATCGTGCCCACCAAGCCCAACAGGCAGAACAAGTTGAGTAAACACTATAGGCATATTATCTTGAGCATTAGCTGAAGGCAGCGCCTATGCTCAGCAATTCAAAACATGGTTGGGTAGCAACATATACTAGATCTGGTCTAGTCTTCTCTCCTAAGCTTAGTATTCAATTCACACTCTCATGTGTAACAACTGTAATCTGCCAGAAAGTATTCTCTTTAGAGCTTCTCATTTCGCGTGTGTGGAACAATCATCTGAACAGATTCCCACTGTGTGGCTGTGCAGCCTTACAGCCATGCCCTATTGGTAGCCAGGTACTCGCTGTTCTCCATTTGGACTCTCAAAGTATGACTCGGATTATGTTGTTTATGTGAGTATAACAAACAAATGGACATTAAGCTTAGATATAAAGGGGTTAAACTCAACAGACACATGAAGGGGTAATATATAATTTAAAGAAAACCGTAAAGCTACTGAGATTTTGTGTGTGCATGCACTGCGCAGCTTCTTTTTTCAATTGGGTTATCTGTGAGTTTTTGCAGTGCTTTAAAACTGCTTTTCCATAAATATGTTATTCAGTTATTCATGAACCCACTCTCTCAACAATTATTGGTCTGTAATCAACAATTCTGATGTCATAAAACATTACTGTTAACATATAGTGAAGCTCCTTGAAAATACTGACACAACACTAAAAATTCCATAGCTTACGATGTGACAGCAATGAAAAGACATTATGCATTAGGTCCTGTGGAGGAGTTAGCCATTTTAGATGACCTGTTTTTGTTTTCTGTAGCTTTCTAAAGCATAACTATGCCATCTACTAAGTATTACCATTAATTAAGAATTTGAAACAAAGTCAAATGCATCCTGTAGGAAAATAAAATCATTTTTCAAGAGCCCTCTTCAATGACAATTTTGGAGATTTTAAAGATTGTGTGTGTGTGTGTGTGTGTGTGTGTGTGTGTGTGGTGTGTGTGTGTGTGTGTGTGTGTGTGTGTGTGCGTGCCCAAATGTATTCCACTTTTATGGGGCTGTCAGTGGAGGCCCAAATGAGCTGTTGGATCCCCTGTAGTTGGAGTTACAGGTGGTTGTGGGCTGCCTGATGTGGGTGCTGGAAACCAAACTAGGGGTCTCCGAAAGAGCAGGAAGCACTCAGCACTTAGCACTGCTGAGCCACGTCATTGGTGTTCATGTAATTTTATTTCCATAAGTCATGACTAAATTAAACTTATATCTGCCAAATGGATACCAAACAGATACAGTCTTTATACATTATCTAAAACTTAGTTCTTCCCATATGAGGAAACTCTGGGTATCTGTTTGATGGCAGCACAGGGGCTTTAACAGAATCATATCTGTTAATAAAATATAGGTTAGAAAAGTTAATGGTAACGGTGAGACTAGACAATCTTTTCCTTATGCAGACATTGACTTAAAAATAGTTAAAACAACACAATTAAGCAAAACATTTCTACCAAATAAGAGCAAGTTGAGAAACATAAACTGAGCTTTTAAAAAAGATCATTGCAAGTATTTATTTAGAAATATTTTCTTACTAAATTCACATTTATTTTTATGTTCATTTAAATTTTCTATGTTTAAATTTATTTATTTATTTTTAGCTTTTCGAGACAGGGTTTCTCTGTGTTATCTTGTCAGTTCTAGGCCTCAAACTCACATCTCTGACTGCCTCTGTCTCCCAAGTGCTGGCGTTAAAGGCTTGTGACAGCACACCCTGCTACATGCTCATTTATTAAATCTACTTCAGTGTTATTTCTTTAGAAATAGTTACTAAGTAAAATATTGAGGAGCTATGGAAACAACTAGTTTAGTTACTAGTTAATGAATTAATTTTTACAAATTTTTTTCAAGTTAAACATAGCTGAAATCTGTGTAACAAAAATTTTAAGTGTTTTATGTAATAATATTATTGATGATAATTAAATGATAACGATATTGATACTTTCAGCAGTACATTGTCTTCAAACCTGCTCGGCTTTATTTACTGACTGATTTTTACCAAGGCCGCTAAATGTAGAAAGGAGAAATTTTCCATCACCGATGTGAGACAGGCTCTTGGCTATATGCAGACGGGATACTTTTGTGTCTCTCTCTGTCTCCAAGAAACTGCATTAGTTGCAAGAAACTCTCATGTGTAATATTAACTGAATGCAACTCTAGTTATTTCCCAATATTTTGCTATCTATTGCATTCAGTAGTCACAGCAACCCACTAAGAAAGTCATTATTATAATTATTAGTTTCTTATCAAAACATAGATACCTTAATTTGCAAACGTCAAGAATCGAACACACAGTTTGCAAACGACACTTTTACGTTATTCTGTCGGGTCTGCTGACACTGCCAGGACTAACTAACAAAACGAAGCTTTGCCTCTTGGCTACGCAATACCTGCATATAAACAAGGACCAAAAGTGAGCAAGAGCAATCCAGCTAGGTTTGTGAGGCTTGACGCCAGAGGGCCTGTTCAGTCTCCTAGGCAACAGCCACTGCACACACTCCGATCAGACACCGGTACACCGGTGATGTCACTTCCTTGGTCTGTGCGGTTGTCCCAACGACGCAGGCGGAAAGGCGGTATTGGGTACCCAAGAGACCAGGCGGTAAGAAGTCACTTCCTCCCTGGGACGCTGTTGCCTAGCAACTGCCTACCGCCTCCATCTTTTGCCCCGCCTCCTGCTTATTCCAGTACCTGGTTTCATTCACTGCCAGGCCGGGGCGGGGGGCGACGTCGCTGCTCGAGCATAGCCGCTGGGTTCTCAGGTAGTCACAGGGGCCCGGGTGCACGGGGCGCGGGGTGGGTGCAGGAGGCTCGGGCCACGGTACATGGTGGAGCCGAGGGGACCGTGCTGGGCGTGCGCCGGCCTGGCGCGTGCTGGGCCGGGAGCTGCGCGCAGCGGGGGACGCGGAGGCCACCTGGCCAGCCTCGGGCACTCAGGGCGGCGGCCCGCGATCCGAATGGGTCTCCTTTGTCGCGTGCGAGACACAGAGACTTTAAGGCAGCCTGGTGTCATGCAGCTTGGTGTGGAGACCTCTTTGTGTGTGACAGAGAGCTAAGGAATGACTTGGAGAAATGTCGCTGCTGTTTGAGGTTAAGCGTTGTTTTGAATAGGGTTTATGCAAGCCATTTTCCGGGGCAGCGCGGGGGAGGGAACCTTGACACTGACAGTCCTCTTGGTTGCATCTTGAAGTAAGTCATGCCAGCACCTGCAATGCTCTGTGTGTGTGTGTGTGTGTGTGTGTGTGTGTGTGTGTGTGTGTGTGT
>OU015751.1:114287058-114298454 GCA_907169655.1 Acomys percivali
TGTGTGTGTGTGTGTGTGTGTGTGTGTGTGTGTGTGTGTGTGTGTGTGTAATAACGAAAAGGTAAAATTATTTAGCAACATTTGGTGGTTATGTTCATCATTAAAATAATTGTAGAACAGTATCTTTATGTGTTTTCTTTTTGTGAAAACAAATTTGTTGAGAAAATGTTATATCTTTTCAAAAATCCTGTTTATATTTTTAGGTGAACATATTTCATATATATATATATATATTTCAGTCACCATCATAGGTTGGAGGAATTATTTCAACTATTTATTAACTATTGTGTAAAAGTAGAGGAAAAGGCTGCAGACACTATGTCGGATGAAATCTTCAGCACAACTTTGGCATATACCAAGAGCCCTAAAGCTACGAAGAGAACTTCTTTTCAGGTAAGATACGACAAAGCAGTTGGTTTTGGTTATGCTGGGACTCAGCACTTGTTGATTCTTAGGAGGTCCAGCGTGAAGTGGGAGGACGTGTTGCTTCCCTTTCACTGTGTTGTAGGCGATGGGTCAGCTTCGGGCTCCTGAATTAAAATACCCCTCTGTGGCTACCTTGCCTTCTATACTGGCTTCCAAAGTTGAAAGTAAAAGAGCGACTTCAGAGTCTGTCTCTGTTTACACTTGGGTTTTCCATTGTCAGCATCATGAGGACTTACTGTTGGGTCAGCTACACTTTCCAACTCTTCTTCCGTGTTTGCAGTGCTGGTTATGTTTACCTCCGCAATCTGCTTAACACTGAGGGTGTGCCTCAGTGGGAGGTTATGTTCCTGTCTTGCTTGTCAAACCCAAGCCCTGACCTCCCCAAAACGTACTCGTCCATAACAACATGTCAGTTTCTAACAAATCCTGTCTACATTGATGCCCCTATCACTTATTACCACTTAGCTCAGATTGTCACCTGCAATTAATTTACCTAATATGAGTAGTCACTTCCTGTTTAGCTACAAACCCCATTAGGAGATGGCTCCAGTTCTGCAGTGAGTTGGATGACTTGGGTACTGGGCACCAAGTAGTCTTAGAGAAAATGTAGGTGAATGACACTGAAATTTGAAAGTGGACTAATCCAGTATTACTTGTGGACAAATTTCTCCTAAGTAGGGCACATCTCTGCTTCAGTGGGAATTGATATTAACTCATCTCATTTCAGGATGAGCTGATCAGAGCAATTACAGCCCGATCAGCCAGGCAGAGGAGTTATGAATACTCGGATGACTTTGACAGTGACGAGATCGGTACGTAAGAGAATCTACCGGAAGCGATTTCCTGTGTTTTCCTACCTTCGCCCATCCCCTAACCCTCATGATAAAACAGTGCCTAAGAATTCACTAGTTTCAGAGTGAGTTATGAAGACACCCTTACTTTTCAAGAAGCTTATGAATTATCTTTGCTCATTTCTGGTTATGAATTAAAATATATATATAAATCCATTACCAGGTCTACACGAAAATAACGCCTTAGGCGTAAGCTATATTGGAAAGTAGTGTCATGTTTAAGTTCAACTTTGAGAATTCTCCATCTGCTTGGCAGCCAGAGCTCACAGGGTTAAAACTTGGTGCTCAGGTAGTAATTTTGTAATGCTCCATGCAGACCAGACCTGGGGCTTAATAGTGCATAGAGTAATGACTTTTCTGTTGCTGCCGTAAAACATCATGACCAAAAGTGACTTACAGAAAACAAGTTATGCTAGTTTACAGTTTCAAAGGGATGGCAGTCCATCCTGGGGAAGGACCTGGCAGGCAGGACATCGAAGGCGCGGTGGCAGGGGCAGAAAGGTGAGACATACCTTCAACAGCAGATACCCAGGAGCAGACAGTGAACTGGAATTGTGCCAAGGCTATGGACTCTCAAAGCCAGCCCCAGTGATGCGTTTCTTTGAACAGGCCAGTACCTCCTCGCCAAACAGTACCATTAACTGGCAACCAAGTATTCCAGTTCCTAAGCCTGTGGAAAATGTTGTCTTTCAGACCACTGCTTCATGGCCAATGCAAAACGCATTTAGTCCAAGGGACAGAGGGGAGGACATCCTATTGGGACTCTAGACGAGAGAATGGAAGAATAGCAATGTAGAAGGATCCAGTGGTTCCTAGAAACCTACAAGTAGAACATTATGATAGGCAGATTTGGGTCAAGGGGTCCCACTCAAACTAAGGCACTAGCCAAGGACAATACAGGCGGTAAAATTTAAACCCCTACCCTGATCTAGCCCATGGACAGGACAGTCTCCACACTTGAGTGGAGAGAGGGATTTGACTTTCTCATGTACTCTGGTGCCTCACATTTGACTATGTCCCCTGGAGGGGGAGACCTAGTGGCACTCAGAGGAAGGACAGCAGGTCACTGAGAAGAGACCTGATACCCTATTAGCATATACAGGGGGAGGTAATCCCTCTGAGGCACAGTCATAGGGGAGGGGAATAAGGGGAAAATGGGAGGGAGGGGAGAATGAGAGGATACAAGGGATGGGATAACCATAGAGATGTAACAAGAATAAATTAATAAAAAAAAATTAAAAAAAAAAAACTACCCATAGACTTCAACATTTTCAGCACTGGTTTATTTTTTGTTTTGTTTTGTTTTGTTTTTGTTTGATTTTGGTTTTGTTTGTTTTTTGTTGTTGTTGTTGTTTTTGGGTTTTTGGTTTTGGTTTTGGTTTTTTGTTTTTTGTTTGTTTGTTTTTTTAGTTTTTTGAGACAGGTTTCTCTGTGTAATAGCCCTGGCTAATCTGGAATTGCTTTATTGACCAGACTGGCCTCGAACTCACAGGGATCTGCCTGCCTCTGCCTCCCGAGTGCTGGGATTAAAGGCCTATACTACCACACCTGGCTACCACACCACACACACACTTTTCAGCACTTTTTAAAAGTCCAAATCTCTTTTGAAACTCAGGGCAATCAATGAAGTGTAGCCTCCTGAGAAATCCAAAAGCAAATTACATGCTTCCAACATATGATGGGGCAGCATATATGTAATCATTCCGAAAGGGAAGAAACTTAGCTGGGCAAAGGCCTAGGTAGCTCTGTGTCTAGGGACTCTAATTGGCTGTGTTCCTCAAACTTTTCTGCCTGCAGCATACATCTGTCATTGGGGCTGGTCTTAAGCTCACCTGTAACACTCTTTGGTCAATATCTCAGGGTTCTGCATCTCTATCATCTTAGGGCCCCCCATAGCCCCAAGCCTCACTTTCATCCTTTCATGCAATGACCTTTTGAGCTCTCGGAGGCCTCCCACAGAGACTTCTGTACTATAGCTTCCTGCCTTAGGAACCTCTCTAGAACCCATAGGAGGAGAATCTATGAGCCCCTCACTGTTTCAGGTGTCCTGTCTCCAAAGTCAGTACCAAGTGGGTGACACTGCCAAGTCCTGCCGCAGCTTGGGAAGAGGCCTGAATCTTTTGAATCACACCTTTTTCTAAATCAAGTTCCTTTCTAGTGGCAGGAAATTCCTGCTGCTTTACCACAATTGGAAACTTAACTGTTTAGGCAGAAGGGGGCTTGCCCTGAGGGCACCCTACCCTTTGTTCCAAATCTGCTGTCTGTCAGCACAGCCTGGCCTGGAGCACTAAACTTCCCAGTGTTGTCTTCTCTCCAGGCTGTTTTCTTGCTGCCCCGTCCCTTCATTTTTCTTGTAGACCTACAGAAGCAAAGTCTGTAACAATCATGCCACCGAGTCAATGGGACAATGTCTTCAAGTTTTCTCTACTGAAGAAATGAGCCCATTGCTGTTTAGTGTGCTGTTTGCTTTCTATTGCCATGATGAAACACTAGGCAACCCCAGCTTGGTGACGAAAGGGTTTATATGGCTGACATTTTCCCATAGCAGTCTATCATTGAGGTATGTCGGTGCAGGAAGTCAACCAGGAGCTGGGAACCGAAACAGACACCGGGAAGGAACACTGCTAAGTGTTAGTGTTAGCTTGCTCGTCTTGCGTTCTCATACTGCCAGGACTGCCTATCCAGGGATTACGCTATCCACTGTGGGCTGGGCCACATGTATCCTCAGGCAAGGTCTTATGACAAGAGCAGAAGGCTTCCCGATTCTTCAGCAAGATACCACAGGAATGGCCTCTATCCCAGATTCTGTTAAAATCCTTGCTTCCTCCTAAAACTTCTTGAACTAGACCTCCCCGGTCCCCATTAATCTCAGAATGCCAGTCTTTTAAAGTCGTGCAGCGTTTAGCTCTATTCCAATCCACAGTTCCAGGGTCTTCCACATTCCTCCAAGGAAGAATATGATCAGGTTTCTAACAGCAACACCCCATCCTGTTACCAGCGTCTGTATTAATTACATTTTTTTGTTGCTGTGATAAAACACCATACCAAAGTGATCTGTGCAAGAACGTTTTATTTGGGCTTCTGGTTTCAGAGAGGCGCCCGTGCATCACAGTGAGGACAGTGTGGCAGAAAGTTGCAGACACATGGAGCAGGGCCTGGGACCTGACAGATAACATCAACAGCAGACAGGAAGCAGAGAACAAACTGGAAGTGGCTCATGGCTATGCATTCCCAAAGCATGCCCTTAGTGCTGTCATTACTTCCGCCACAGGATAGCGCCTCCCACTACAGTGTCACTAACTGGGGGCCAAGTGTCAAAATAACAACCTACAGGGATCATTCCCAGTCAGACCCTCAGATGGGCAATTTTGAAAAAAATAGACGCTTCGCATCTATACATTAGCTTGGTTTCTTTTTAGTGAGCAAAACGTAATGCTTCAGGCTGCAGAGAGAAGCATATAGAGTTCTAAATTTGAAATTAAATGCGCTATTTTGTAGCATTCACGGGATACATGTTCTCTGGAAATGTATTCTGAGTAGCCGTTAAGTCACGCCTGCCTTGTTAATTGGTGCTCTCTATTAGATGGTGGTATTTTGGGGTGGGCCTACACAGACCAACCTCTGAGGGACATATACTCCTATAAACATGGTTCTGAGGGCACTTGATAAAAAAGTTGAACAAGTTGGTAAAACTCCAACTTTTATTTCATAAATGCCCACAAGGCCCACCTAGATTAGCTATTTTCAAGGGCTACAAAGTAACTTTGGACTAGTTTGGGTTTATCGGTTTATTTCTAGTCATTTCTGCTTACAAAGATATGGATTGCTTTTCAAAGAAATGGAATATAACCTTTGAATGTTTAAAACACGCTGTCGAAAACACCGTTTCTTGTTCATATTTCAGTTTCTTTAGGTGAATTTTCAGATACCTCAACAGATGAAAGTCTAGCTAGAAAAAAGATGAATGATTTTCATATATCTGATGATGAGGAAAAGAATTCTCCACGACTGTCTTTTCTGAAAACCAAGAAAGTAAACAGTGATATACCCAAAGATGAGCAGGCACCTGTCACTCGGAACAGTGACGACGTCTCACCAGATGGTCATGAAGATACGATTGGAATCTCCTTTTGCAGATCTCAAAATGATGATCCGGAAGCTGGAAAAGCAACCATTACAGTAAAGCCTAAACCCAGGATTCTCCCCATCAACAGAAGTACATCCTCAGGTAACTTGGCATCATTTGTCACAAAATGCCCTTGTATGGCAGCTAATATATATATATAACTTTCCAATTTCCCAGCCATAACATAGTAACTGCAGCTGCGAATGGCCATTGACTATTCACGCTGCAATCTCTGCTGGGGCCTGAGAGAAGCCGGTGCAGCTGTGCTCACCCGCAGCTGTGGCTCCCAAACACCTGAAGCATTCGCTTTAATTCTGTTTCCGGGGAGTGAGCTGCAGTGAGTCTGTTCTAATCCCCTCCAGGCATTGGCAAGACTGGGGGTGAGTGAGGTGGAAGACAGGCAACTAGCATGCGCAAGGCCCTGGGTTCAAGGTCAGGCCCAGGAAGCATGGAAACGCTTATATACCAATATTTTGTCATTGTTGTTAATGATGCTTCCAGTCTCTCCTTGAGAAAACCTTTCCCACGCTGCCAATCCTAGGGACTTTAAAAGGAGAAAGTAGAGCAGAGACCCCTAGAAAAGTGCCCAAGACACTGATACAGAAGTGTTGCCACATGTTAGTTACATGTGCGTCAGGCAAAGGAGGGCCAGCAGCTCCAGCTTCCTGACTAGGAGGACGAACCTGCTTTTCCTGTCCTGCAGCGTCCTTTAAAAGTCTTTTGAAGTAACTAGAAAATACCATCAAATGCAGGCAGTCAGCTTAAGGAAGTTGAATTGGCTTCCTTTAAAAAAAATTATCTAGTTTTATTTTATATGCATTGTGGTGTTTTGCCTGCACGTATGTCTGTGGGAGGGTGTCAGAGCTTGGAAGACGGTTGCGAGCTGCAATGTGGATGCTGGGAATACCCCGGGTCCCCTGGAAGAGCAGTCAGTGCTCTTAACCACTGAGCCATCTGCCCTGCCTCTTGAATTAACTTCTAACCTGAGTTTTGCAAGTGTAGTGAGGGAATCTTAGGTAGAAAGAAACATAGTTCAACTTAGTTATTAAAGAGCTATGAGCACCGAGGATATAGTGTAATGATAAAGTGTTTGCCCATCATATGTAAAGGGAACTGACCAGAGAAATAAATTTTTAAAGAGATAGGGTAGACAAAAAAAGAAATGTGAATATAGCAACAAAATTTAGTCTAAAACAGCTGGATGTGTACGATTACCAGTTAACTGTAAGTGTCAAACAATACTTAGCTAATGCGCTTTACAGTTATGCTAGAGCCTGGTGTGTTAGTGAAGACATGGAGTCCTAGCACTTAGAGGGTGAGGCAGGAGGATTTCTGTGAGTTTGAGGCTAGCCTGTGCTTCATGGGTGCCAATTAAAACAAAGACCTTATCTTAACTACTGGAAAAAGTGAGTGGGAAGCAGCAGCAAAGGAGAATTAAGATGAGTAAGGCAATACTATGATCTAGCCACAAGGTGGCAGCAGCATTCTAAATGCTTGCGTAGGCAAGGCACAGTCAGTGTTTCCAAGGTAGATGATCACGTTCGGGTTGAAACAAAGCATTTCACATGAGAAGAACCTACTTTTCTTCCTGAGAATTTGACAGTATTTCTGGACGTGGTTGAGGCATAAAATATACTAAAGGTGTCAGGTTTTTCAGTTTGAAGAATAAAAGTTGAGGGCAATGCCCTAGAAAGTGCCTGGCACAGAGGATTCAGAAAGGAGCTGAATGAACGGATGAGTCCATGCCTGATTCATTCATGAACAAGGAATGCACGTCCTAGCTTTAGCAGTACTCTAAAGTCTTGGATGTCTTCTCTCCTGCAGTGTTCGGAACTTGATACTTGTAGTGTGGATGTCCCTAACACTTGTGAGGCAGAGGTCAGTGGTAGAGCCCAGCGTAACCTGCAGGAAGCCCTGGTTCCACCCTGGTTACCCCACAGTATTCCACTGAGGCTTTTCTCTGCTCTTGTTCACATCTTGTTCAGACCACCGTAACTGGA
The DNA here is from genome assembly GCA_907169655.1 of Acomys percivali. Classification (NCBI taxonomy): domain Eukaryota; kingdom Metazoa; phylum Chordata; class Mammalia; order Rodentia; family Muridae; genus Acomys; species Acomys percivali. The sequence continues at coordinate 114,294,462 of OU015751.1, forward strand.
CTCTGACTAGGCAGAACAGCTGTCACAGGGATTGTCATTGTAGCACTGTTGCAAAGGCCTTGTGGGCATGTCGTTTCTGCTTATCAGGCAAACTATAGTTAGGGCGTTTTTGCATCCGTTTCAAGTCTACAGATTACTGGAGGTTTTACCTTGGGCATAATTCAATCTTGTCCTCATCATATTCATTTGCAAAATAGAGATGTTAGTTTAAACACCACTTGGTTCAGTACTCAGGAGTAAAAATCAACAATTAAATAACTTTCTGCCTTTGAAGTGCTCAGAAAAGTACTGGAATAAATGAAATATTAATATTTAGCATCTGTTCATAAGCAAGTTATTCTAGCTATCATCTATCATCTATCACTGTGTGTATTAAAAACACATCGGGTTATCTCATGCTACAAGCTGATGATAAGCAGAGTATAATATTAAAACAACTACCAATTGACCAAGACTTTAACTTAATAGGAACGTATATAAATATTATAGTAAGAATGGTGGAAAGTAGATGCCTGAGTTACCTAAAACATCAAGAAAGGTTTCTTGAGGAGGAAGAAAAATAGGAAGAAAGTATGTTGTATATGTTGGGGGGTGCCTGTGGTACAATAGTACAGGTGATGGTAGTGACAAAGGTAGATCATGACATACTTATTAAGCTACAAAAACATAGATGATATTAAGGAGAAACTCCCCCCAAGAATTCCAGTAGTAATTGATAAGGCAGTGAATACAACTCGAAGAAATCCTGAGCCCCACCGATAGTGTTCACTGAGCACTGAGTATTTGTCAGGTCTGTGCTGTGTGCTTTAGGAATCTTCCCGTATCTTCTCACTCTGGTTCCACAGGCCATGGAGGAAAAACTTTTGTTTCAGTTTATTTTTGTTACTGTGATTAACACCCTAACTAGAAAGGAGTTGGGAGGTGCCTTAGTCAGTGTTATTGCTGGGAAGAGACACCATGACCAAGGCAACTCTTACAAAGAAAAACATTTCACTGGGGCTGGCTTACAGGTTCAGAGCTTTATGGAGGCACATGGGCAGACACGGTGCTGGAGAAGGAGTCAAGGGTTCGACATCCAGCTCAGCAGGCAGCAGAAAGAGAGATAGAGATAGATAGATAGATAGATAGATAGATAGATAGATAGATAGATAGATAGAAAGAAAAAAGATAGATAGACGGAGAGAGGGGGAGAAAGAGAGAGAGACTGGGCCTGGCTTGAGCATCTGAAACCTAAAGTCCCACCCACAGGGATACACTTCCTCCAACAAGGCCACACCTCCTAGTGCCACTCCCTCAGCATTCAAATGTAAATCTATGGGAGCAGTGCCAATTCAAACCAGCACAGGCAGGAAAGGGTTTATTAATCTTCCTGGGTAGAGTCCATAATCACAGGCAGCCAGGGCGGGAGCCTTGCTCAAGAACCTGTAGGCAGGATCTGAAGCAGAGGCCGTGGAGGAGTGCCTAGTACTGGCTTGATCCCCATGGCTTGCTCAGCCTGCTTTCTTATAGAACCCTGGAGTACTTGCCGGAGAGTGGCAGCACCCCCCGGTGAGCTGGGTGTTTGCACAGGAATCAGGAAATGCCCCCACAGAGTTGCCTACAGGCCAGGTTCTCGCTTGAGATTCTTTCTTCCAAGACATGTCTCAGAAGTATGCCCACTTCACAAAAACAGGTCACACCCATACGTACCCCAAGGTTAGGTAATACTGGGGGCTTGTGGTGACAACTAAATGTCAGAGCTACAAGGGAAGCACGAGGGACCAAAAGGGGTGAAACTCACAGAAAGTGAAGGTAGAGCAGGGGATGCTTGGGACAGGAGGGAGCAGACCACTGGGGTTTCTATTCATAGTATAAGGTATCCATTCTGCAAGGCAAATGTGTTCTAGAGATTAGCTCAACACTGTGCCACAGTCAGTGCTGTACTGTGAACCAGAGAGTAGCTCTCCTGATAAGAGCCATTAACACCACACAAAGAAAAATACCTCCACAGCTTCTTGGCACAGTGAAAAACTGATTCATTATTTCCTTGCAGCTATTATCCAATATTTAACTGAAGTTGAGGCTTGAAAGCCACACACACACGTCAGAAGAGAATCTGGAAGATGTTTTGGGCAGGGAGATGTGCCTTGACACAGGTGTGGTTTAACGGGGTCTGTCTGGGCCTGCCTGAGAAACAGCTGTGGCCGCAGTGTCCCCAGAACGTAAGATCCAAAGTGGAAGTGCCAGGAAGCAGGCAGCACAGGTGGCCAGCAACAGGACAGGAGCACCTTGGACTTGCTCACAGGCCCTTGAGCTTTAGTCACTTTAGGGCTGGAGGAGGAGGAGCCCCAAGGACTATGCAGAGAGCAAAGATGTGGTTTACTGCTTGCGTTAGGGCAGCGGTGCTCACAAACAAGCAGATAAGAGCTAGCAGAGTGCATGACAGCAATTCAGTAAGTGAGACCAGTTTGTATCATGTGGCATCTTTTGAGTCTAGTGATGCTTTGATACACAGGAGAGTAGTGAGAGTAACCTCAGCTGTTTCTTAAATGTTGGGGTGAGCATCAGCCAGAGTTGATGAATAGCTAAAACAAACAGTGACATATAGTGACACCCTTTTGACATGGCTGTGGACTCTTGTAGCAACATTCATAAACCATTTGTAGTCACAGAGGAAGTGGGTGTTAGCTCAGTTTTGGAGTTATAGAAGAATAAATTGGGAGAAGTAAATACATTGAACAGGTGAAATCTAGGTAAAAGGTACATAAATGGAAAATCTCCCCATCAGTGTTTGGGAGCTAAAAGTATACCAACGACAGATTGTTTACATTTTAGAAAGAATAGAATCCAATGTCTTTAAAAGTTTCTTTTTAAGTTTCTATTCTGTATATCTGATGCTGGGTGTTGAGCTCAGTTTTTCTGAGTGCTAAGCACACAGTGTACCACCATAACCATTGAGTGCTAAGCACCCTGTGTACCACCATAACCACTGAGTGCTAAGTACCCTGTGCATCACCATCACCACTGAGTGCTAAGCACCCTGTGCACCACCATAACCACTGAGTGCTAAGCATCCTGTGCACCACCATAACCACTGAGTCTAAACACTCTGTGCACCACCATAACCACTAAGTGCTAAGCACCCTATGCACCACCTTAACTGCTAGGGAAGTTTTTTTTGGGACAGAGAACCTCTCAAGCCAGTCAGCTCTGCATCCCTTCCTCCAGTGAGAGCCCTTCCATCTTCTGGAGGCCGGCATCATTCTCCGCAGGCTTGTGCCAGCACTACCTTTGCCATTGTATGTATTTAGAATGCTATCCTTTCTCTACCTACAAAGCCCTTGGACAGAGCCCTGGCTGCTGAAAGGTTAAAAGAACTGGTATTGTATGGAGGGCCTGGCGTCAGTGAGGCGTCATTTCATACAGGGAAGGTTGTGTGGTGGTTTATGTCCTTGGAAATGTTTTTAGTACTATAAGAACCCATAAGATTGAAATGAAGACGGAATGAGACTAGCCAATTACAGATGGCAGCAGTTCTTAGGTTTTGCTTATGAACTCTCGGCTCCCTGTGCTGCATGCACCGGAGCTTATGGAGAAAGATCTGCTCACCGGATGCTCCAGGCACTTGGCATCTCCTGAGGCAGATGAAGCTGAGTCAGTCAGTTTCAGACACTCACCTGGAAGCGTTTCTTTTTCAGGGGAGAACAACAGCAGTCTTGAAGGAGATGGCCACTTTAAGCCTTCTCCTCGGCCAAGGAGCATGTTAAAGAAGAGCAGCCACACTGAGGAGGGGCAGAGACCAGGCGCTGATAAAGACCATCCCATGATCGAAGATGCTGCTCCGACACCATCCCTTCCAGGGCAGAATGGCACAGAGTTGGAAACTGAGGAAAAAGTGTACTTGGAAAACCTTGATCTCGAGGTTGGTGTAATGAGGAACTATTGACTTGGTCTTCAGTTCAGACTCTGTGTGTGTGTGTGTGTGTGTGTGTGTGTGTGTGTGTGTGTGTGTGT
>OU015751.1:114301906-114315136 GCA_907169655.1 Acomys percivali
TGTTATGTTATACAGAGTTTATTAAATGAGCATGGGGGGAAAAGGAAAGAGGGAAGGGGTACCCCAGAAAGAGAGAGGAGAGACAGAGAAATTAAAGAGGGAGATAGAAGGAAAGAGTGGAGAGAGGGAGAGAGAGAGAGAGAGAGAGAGAGAGAGAGAGAGAGAGAGAGAGAGAGAGAGAGAGAGACAGACATGGAGGGTCTGTCTTTTATATGGCCCTGGGCAGGGCCACGCCCCTATGGCAGGTAAGCAGTGACATCACAGGTAGGCAGACTGAAGCAGAATCCTAACACTGTCTGCAGGAAGAATTATATTTTGCATGTTTAGGGGGAAAGTTGGCATGTTTTCTTTTGAATGAGTTTTAATCCTGACTGGGTGACTTTAGAATATAGGAGTTAATATCCCAGTGCAACTGATTGTCCATGGATCCTAGTTCCTGTCTCAAAAGGCTGTTGTGAATGTTAAGTGTTTAAGTGCTTATTATGCCTCCAGCATACACTCTCAAGGGCAACTGGAGTATCATGTGTGTGTTACTTTAATCACGCAGACAACACAGCACACTGGCCACCCGGACTGACTGTTTTATCCAGATGCAGTCACATGGACAGAGTAGCAAGCCTCTCTGGGCCTATGAGTTATTCTTAGATAACCATGTGGTTGTGAGATTTTTAAAAGTTAGTAATGCATTAAAAAGTCCCGAGAACATTACCAGAGGAAGGACATATTAACTGTGAGGTGTGTGTGTGTGTGTGTGTTTGTGTGTGTGTGTGTGTGTGTGTGTGTGTGTGTGTGTGTGTGTGTGTTGCTAATATCTCTTTTTTAGTGTTGTAGCACGTGTAGCCTGACGCAGCTGGAAGGAAGAGCTGTTTGTAGAGCCTGCACTATGGGACTGACATTCACTCAGTGCTGAGCTACTTGGTTTCAGTCAGCATGGCCCACACCTAGGCAGGCCTCAGAAAAGGGGATCTCAGTTGAGGGGAGGTTTCCACTGGATTGGCCTGTAAGCAAGCCTACAGCTCGTTTTCAAAGTCAATGGTCAGTGTGGTAGGACCCAACCACTGTGGGTGACATCACCCCTAGACTGCTGGTCCTGCGAGGTATAAGAAGCGAGGTGAGCAAGCCATGGGGTGCAAGCCAGTAAATGGCATTCCCCTATGGGCTCTGCTCCAGTTCCTGCCTTGAGCTACTGCTTTGGCTTCCCCCCACAAGGGTAGACTGTGATCAGCTCATGGAAGCCAAATAAACCCTTTCCATCCCAAGATAGTTTCGCTCAATGTTTTCTCACAGCGACAGAGAGGCAAACAAGGACAAGTTCTTGCGACGTAGTGTAATTTTTGTCATTTTACAGATTAAAAATAAAAACTGAAGCGCAGAGATACTGAGACCCAAACCTAAGGTCAGTGATGGAGACGTAGTTTGACTCTTTGACTATTAGTCCTTGTTCTTGTCGGAGCTCCAAAGATTCCAACAGTGAATTCAGTCACGGATTGTTACATTTAGTTACCCCCCAAAACCTTCCCCCTTCCCCGATAGCTATAATGAAAACAACTGAATCGAAACTTCTCAGTGACTGGAAGTTAGATCTTGGTGGAAGTCAAAATTGCTGTCACACGAGGACTGTTGGCTCTTTCTGTTAGATGTCCCCAAGTGCCACAGTCAGTATAAACAGAAGCAATTGTGTGAATGCCAAGCTTAGTCCTCTTATGTAGACTTTGAGCCTGTGCCGAGGAGCCCTGAGTGTGCAACAGGCCAGCCCTTGGTGCCTTCTTTATGTGAGACGTATCATGAAGGGCTGAAGCTGACCTGAGCCTGGTTAGGTCTCTGCACCACATGAGTTGTGTGAATCTGTGTGCATTAGTTAGAGTTTTCTTGCTGTCAAGAGACACCATGACCGAGGCAGCTCTTATAAAGGAAACTCTTTAATCAGCTCTGTCCTACAGCTTCGGAGGTTTGGTCCATCGTTGTCATGGTTTCAGCATGGCAGTGTGCAGGCGGATGCTGGAGAAGGAGCTGAGGGTTTAACATCTTGACCCAGATGTTCCAGAAGATGGAGAAGGAGACTACTGTGTTCCTCACAGGGCAGAGCTAGAGCACAGGAGACCTCAAAGCCCACCTCCACAGTGACACACTTCGTCCAGCAAAGCCACACCCACCCCAACAAGACCACACCTCCTAACAGTGCGATTCCCTATGGGCTAAGTGTTCACACACTTAGTCTGTGGGGGCCATGCCTATTCAAATCACCATACTTCGCTACTCTCCCGTTGAGGCAATTCACCTGACCTGCTACTCCCTGCAGTGCTATGGAGCTGTTGGCCTCCTGCCTCCCCAGCATGCTCTTTTAGCTTCAAATACATGGGCTTTAGTTGAATGGATATTATAGGCTCAGTTACTTGATTTGCACGTCCCCATGTTCTCCTTTACTTGAGGGTAATTATTTCATTCTAATTACACATATGCTATAGCTTCTAAGTGTGAGGCTTGAGAAATGTTTAATTCGATTGAATAAGCATTTTTGCATTTCTAAATCAAGTAAGTTCAAATTTCATTGGATAGTTTTATTTCTTAAGGAAAATGAGATTATAGCAGGTAACGTGGCACGTGCCCATTACTCCAGCACTTGGGAGTTAGAAGAAGATGGCTCGGGGGTTCAAAGCCAGCTTCAGCCATATATTCCCTGCTTCCCAAAGGGGGAGGTCAGTAGGTAAGGGCACATACTACTGCTATTCCAGAGGGCACAAGTCCATCCCCACACCCACATCAGGCAGCTCACAGCTGCCTGTAACTTCAGCTGCTAAAGATTTTGATTGCTCTAAGAAGGGCACCTGCATTCATAGTAACATGCACACACGCAGACACACACAGACCCATACTTCAACATATTTTTAAAAATTATGACAGCACTTGTTTGTAGAGTAAATGAATCCGTCGTGCACTGTGCAGCATGAGAAGTATTTAGTGCTATCACTGCCTCCCAACAGAATCAACTGAGATCTGGGATTCTCTGATATCCAATGAGAATGAAGGAAGTTCGGTGTTGGTGAACTGTGCTGCTCCTGAACTTGAGCAGCCCGAGGAAGGCCAGGTGGCAGCGGACAACCTTGAAAGAGACAAAGAGAAGGCTGGATTTACAGATGATGACCTCACCACTGACCCGCTGCTCTCCACGTCCCCAAGTGTCATAACACCCACTGAGCCGGCAGAGCCGGCCAAGGTATGACTGTATTGTACAGCATGACTCTGCAGCCTCTCACATGAAATAGAGCCATCAAGTATCTGGTTTCTGTACTCACACTTCAGTATCAGCAGGGAGAATGTCTTTTGATAGTGCTATTGTGTTTTCAAGTAGATATTACCCAAGTCAATTGAATGTCTACTTCAAGGAAGGTTGCCATTGGCAAAGTGAAGCCAAGTATTCTGACCCATGTAGTATATAGATTTTCTTAGCTCAGATCATAAAATTTCAACCATCTAGAACAGCTACAGAGATGTTACAGTGGCGAAGCTTTACTATAACTTCAAAACAAACAGTTTTAATGAAAGATTTGAAGAACTCCTTGGCTGCATAGTGAGCTCCAGGCCAGGCTAAGCTATATGAGACCCTACTGAGAGACAGACTGAGAGAGAGAAACAGATGGGCGAGGGGTAGAAGGAAGGAAGGAGGGAAGAAGGGAGGGAAAGAAAAAAAGAAGGAAAGGCTGTAACAAGTGTTATTCAATGTCTGTCCCTCAGAAAGTGGATAAACAGGGCCACCACCAAAAACATTATTATAATGTTAGGAATAGGTTTGTGCTCTGTAGGATAACCACGGATCCCTGTGATGAGATATGTCAGACCACTGTGCTTTTAAATTTTACAGGGTGGCACTGTTAGTCTTTGTTTCTTCTGCATTGATCTTAACCTATTACAGGTTTGTATCGCTAATGTCTATGCCTAGCTATTAGGCATACTGAAGAACTGGCTAACATAGCACAGAGTTCCCTGGTGCTTTGTACTATAAATACAAACATGATACAAAACCCAAAGGCCATATCAGGGAAGTTCATGAAACCAGAGTGAAGAAGCGCCCTCGTACCACTGCTGCCTAGCCAGGACTGTGCTCACGTTGGCGCCCTCCCTGTTGGGCTGGACCAGCCCCACTGTGGAATAGAGAGCTATAGCTAACAAGCAAGAGGGTCCTTTGTAAGCTATAGACAGGATCTTAGGACAGGGACAAGTGCAGATTAAAAGCAGTTTACACACAACAGTAAGGTCATAATTTTATGAGGTGATGTTGGGTTTTATGCTTATGCTCTACTGGTGGGTCCTTCCTACTTTGAACCCAACAGTCCCCCTGTTACAGTTTATTTATTGTTTCTGGGCATGAGAATGACACCAGTGCCCCTTTCCACTGTCTGATGAGCTCACAGATCCTTCTCTGAATGAATGCTCCTCTCCTCCCCATCTCTGTAAGCTCCCACTTTAAGTCCCTGTGCGCATTGTTAACTGCAGTTAAGCACCTGTGCTTTCCTTTGTTCAGTACACCCTCACATTGTCCCGCACTCTCCTTTCAGCCCCCATCCTGCTTCCGGGGTGCTTCCCAGGTCCACTTGCCCTGAGAGGCCCCATTCTAGCCGTTGACTGTCCCCACAGCTGTCTGTTTCAGGAGCCACCTCACTTCTGTGATGGTGTCATTCATGCATATAATGCTCAGGAACTTGAGAACATCCTGGACTCTGACCTACCCCAGTGTCTAAAGTACTTGACATGATAGCCCAGCAGTTTTTAACCTGTTGGTCATGACCCCTTTGGGATCAAGCAACCCTTTCACAGGGGTTGCCCAAGGCCATTTGCATATCAGATATTTACATTATAATTCACAACAGTAGCAAGATTACAGTAATGAGTAACAGTGAAAATAATTTTATGGTGGGGGGGGTCACCGCAACATGAGGAACTGTATCCAAAGGTCACAGCATCAGGAAGGCTGAGAACCACTGCACTAGATGTAGAACGTTACTGATTTTCTCAGTGTTTCTTCCCAGCATGACATAGTCATGTGAGTAATCCGGTTCTGTGTTTTCCATTGTCTAGAAAACAAATGAAGACAGAAACACGAAGAACAAAAAGTCAACCAATAACAGAGTGTCCAGTGCCTCTGGCAGGTAAGTTACTAACAGCCTCATGCATGGTCTCTAATGCTAGCAAAACTCACCTTAATCTAAAATCCATAAAACTAACTTCACTGGCTGTCATGGATTTTTCTAGTCATTTCCGTTGTCAGATGGGTAGAAACCTCATGATGAAGCTCCATGAAGCTTGGTTTCACTCTTTTATAGAAAAGTCATCATTTTATGGAATATTCTTCAGGATTTTCTCTCCGGCTCTGTTTTCATATTTTTCCTACTTTCACTGCACAGTTCCTGGGCTAAAGCTCCTGGACTTCATTGTTGTTGTTTGTACTTTACATTTCCTTTATTTAAATGTATTTAATTTTAACTTATTCACTTTACATCCTGATCACAGTCCCCTCCCTCATCTTCTCCCAGCCCCACCCTCCCTACTTCTTCCCCCATCCTCCCCCAAGTCCTCAGAAAGGGGGAGCCCTCCTCCCCTACCATCTGACCCCACCCTATTAAGTCGCATCAGGACTGCCTGCATCCTCATCCTATGTGACCCGGCAAGGAAGAAGTGATGGAAGAGCGGGCAAGAGTCCATAGCAGAGACAGCCCGTGCTCCCCTTACTAGGGGACCATTATGACTGAGCTGCATATTGGCTACATCTGAACAGGGCGCCTACGTCCTTTCCATGTGTGGTCTTGGATGGGGCATCAGTCTCTGCAGGACTCCTGGGCCCAGATTTGTTGCCTCTATTGGTCTTTTTGTGGAGCTCCTGTCCCTTCCCAGGTCCTTCTCTCCCCTCACTCTTCCATAAGATTCCCTATGATCTACCCAAAGTTTGGCTGTGAGTCTCAGCATCTGCTTCAATCCTCTCCTGGGTGGAGTCTGTCAGAGAACTTCTATAGCAGTCTCCTGTCCTGTTCCTTCTCCTCAACTGCTTCCAGTGTCTATTCTGTTTGCCCTTCTGAATGAGAATTTAGCATCCTCCCTAGAGTCCTCCTTGTTACTTTAGGTCTGTGGACTGTAGTATAACCATCCTGTATTATATGACTTATGTCCACTTATAAGTGAGATATACCATGTGTGCTCTTCTGGGTCTGAGTTACCTCACTCAGAATGATCTTTTCCAGATCCATCCATTTACCTGCAAAATTCACAATGTCCTTAGTTTTAATAACTGAGTGATATTCCATTGTGTAAATGTACTAGTTTCTTTATCCATTCTTTGGTTAAGGGACATCTGGGTTGTTTCCAGTTTCTGGCTGTTATGAATAATGCTGCTATGAAAATAGTTGAGCAAATGTCCTTGTTGTATGGTGGAGCATCTTTTAGGTATATGTTCAGGAGTGGTATAGTTGAGTCTTGAGGTAGAACTGTTCCCAGTTTTCAGAGAAAGCACCAGATTGATTTGCAAAGTGGTTGAACAAACTTGCACTCCCACCAGCAATGGAGGAGTGTTCCCCATTCTCCACATCCTCACCAGCATGTGCTGTCACTTGATTTTGATCTTAGCCATTCTGATAGAAGATAGAATCTCAGAGTCATGTTGATTTGTATTTCCTTGATGACTAAGGACGTTGAAGCTTCTGTATTTTGATAAGACAGTTTATATAAATACCCATAAAGCTGAAGACCAGCACTTCATTTCCTATTATGTGTTTTTGTCCAACACAGGAAAAAATTGGACCATGTCCATGGGCTTAATGGGTTTCTTAAAACTATAAGAATCTGAAGCTAAGCATGTAGGCACATAATCTAGCACTCAGGAGCCTGCAGAAGGAGGATTGTTGTGAAGTCAAGGCAAGGTTGGACTACACAGTGATAACCTGTTTCAAATAAAGCCAAAGAAGAAGAAATGCTGCAAATCCTCATAGCTTCGTCCCTACTGTGCTCATCTATGTTGCTAACTCATCCATGCTTAATAAGCCCTCTGTTTCAGTTTTTAGTCAAATGAAACAGGGCCAGCCAACTTGGCCAGTAAGTCTGTATTTTACATGTTACAGGCAGTTCTATCCCCACCTTAAGCGCTCAGCGCTGCCATTGCAGCCAGCAGGAATGTGCAAGTGAGTGACTAGAGCTGTCATGCAGGCGGCCTTATTCCCCACAAGGGAAGAAAGGCCAGATTTTCCCATAAATATCTGAAACACAGGGTCTTGTCCTTCTTCATTTTAGTTAGAGTACAGCAAGTGATGGAATAATACAATAACATATTCAAAGAGTGATTAAAACCTACCTGGGTGGTAGTTTTCATGTGATTCGAGATGTGGTATGTGTCCCTTTAAATGGCTCTAATTTTAAGTGTTTAAAAAGAGACCTATAATTCAAAATTATAAAGCTTTAGTTATGTTGAGTGAAACTAAGAAAACATGACTTCTTTTGGCTGTATTATTTTCAAAGTAATTATAATTCATTATATTGTCATAATTTGGTTTCATTTTGTTTGAGATAGGGTCCCATACTTAGCCCAGAGTAGCCTGGATCCCACTGTGTATATCAGCCTGGCCTCGAACTCATGTTAATCCTCCTGTCTCAGCCTCCTGAGTGTGGGATATAGGTCTGAGGTGCCGCACCTGACTTTAGAAGGCAGTTTTGAAGGTAGTCACTGCCAGGTGCAGTTCTAACACGCCCTCCTGGGGCATTTGCAACTTTCCAGGCTGATGACCTCTGAGTTTTTAAAGAAATCCGGTCCCACCAGGAGAAGTCCGTCTGCAGCTACCTCTTCCCACTATTTAGGGACTTTGAAAGTCTTGGACCAGAAGCCACCAAGGAAGCAGAGCTTAGAGCCCGACAAGGCTGACCACATCAGGGCAGCTGTTTATCAGGTAAGACGGAAATATTTCTTAAACAAAAACTGACTCTCTCCATACAGCTGCTCATCAATGATAAGGTGCCCATCTGAAGTGATGGCTGGGTATGCACTGTCACTGGGAAAGAGTTTTTCCTTACAAGTATGTGAGCCATCCTGAGGGCTTTTCTGAAGTATTTGCTGCACGGTTTGTTTAAAAGATAAAAATGGTGTTTGTTTTTTTTAGGGAAAGAGAAGATACTGTTGTAATTTATAGAAATATAGCTAAAGCCAATCTGTTGTAAAAATCTTTTATTCTGTTTCTTCTGAAAATTTATGTTATGATCAACAACATTTATTTTAAGTTTTTCTTCCTGAAATTTTGTTAGACTTCCACAGACTAAGAATTTCCATTGTTTTTCACAATTTCAAGAAAGATCTTTTTTATTTTGTTACACAGAATATAATCTATTTTGGAAGATTCTACACTAGAATTTCAGTGTAAAATATTGACATATTTAGCCATTATACTAAATCCTTGAAGTCTTGCAATCCAAGAAAGATGATTGACAGACATATGATTTCCTTAAACCTCAATATTCATCTTCATGTTTTACAATATTGTTGGAAAGAGAATCCTATTTTAGATAAAATATATTAATTTTATGGTTTATTTTTAAACTGTAAACAAACATTTCAGAAGTACATAAAAATTCTAAGTCATCTGAGCATCTTGTAGTTTATAACCCTTTTTTTGATTTCACAGGAGTGGCTAGAAAAGAAAAATGTGTATTTACATGAAATGCACAGAATAAAAAGAATTGAAAGTGAAAACTTAAGGATCCAAAATGAACAGGTATCACAGAAGAAAGAATCTTATGTCAGTAAAATACCTATGGCTATTTAATTACCAAATGAACTGTGTTTAAGTGGTAAAATATATATATAGAAGAACTGATTTCTGATTTCAGTTTTTTCAGTTTGAGTTCAATATAAATTTTGCCTACATACACATTTTAAGTTTTATATGCATAGTTTAGATTTAGCAGGGCTGATATTAACTTAGTATTTGTGTGACCACCAAACGCATTCTCAGACACTGACTTGAGTTAAAGTTTATCCAAGAACACAGTCAGTATCCACTGGCCTTTAGCCGTCCATACCAAGCCCTGCTATGGCTCCTGACAAACACTGCTTGAGACTCTTGTCAGCCCCTCCTATGTGATCTCACTCTGTCCCTCTCACCTGCCTGACAGTCCACAGTGCAATCCACTCAGATCTTTCCTCTCTTCCCCCTTCATTGTATTGACCCACACTGAAGCAGGTGGACTAGGAAACATCCCAAAAATGACCAACACTGAGGCCAACAGTTCTCTGTAGAGTGGCCTCCAGAAGTTGCCCCTGTGAGCAGCTTGGTGCCATCCGTGCTGTTGTGTATGCCCTCGGGGCTGCACCTCGGAGCCACTTGGTGCCATTCCTGCTGTGGTGTATGCCCTCATTTAGCCTTGAGTTATCACCTCCACAATGGAGTCTGTGTCTTCTAGGGTTGAATAGTGTTTGAGGTCAATTAATGGCCCTAATGACATTAGAGAGTAAGTTCCATAAGTTCGTGACATGGCTGCCATACAGCCCCTACAACTTTTACAGTGTGATTCCCTTATTTGGCATTTGGTATATGTTCATGTTACAGGAAAGTTATGCCTTGATATCAAAACAGGCATCAAACCAAACATCTGTGCCCACTTTCATGATATGTTTTTACTAAACATTTTATAGTACAAGTTAGCCTGTTGTAGCTTATTTTTAAAACATTTATTTGCATACTCCCAAAGTCAATAGATGCTTTGTCTCATGAATACTAAATAGGTCACCCTGAGAAGTGCTTTGACATTGTAAAACGCAGTGAATGGCTGGGGTAACAATTTCTGTAGATCAGCTTGCCAAATCATTCTAAATAAATTACCTGTTGTGTAACTTCTTTGTATGAAAGCTGTTGGGAGATGAAAGGCAAATACATGCTTGTATATTTATGCCAAAGCTTGTACTTCTAGATGTATGCTAATTTTTTTAAATCAAAATAGAAAAAAGCTGCTAAGCGAGAGGAAGCACTAGCATCCTTTGAGGCCTGGAAGGCTATGAAAGAAAAGGAAGCAAAGAAAATAGCTGCACAAAAGAGGCTGGAGGAAAAAAACAAGAGGAAAACAGAAGAAGAAAACGCTGTGAGGAAAGGCGAGGCCCTGCAGGTGAGTACCTCAGGCCCCAGCTCTGTCCTTAGCTCTTGTCAATGCTCGTGCCTGGGTGAGGGCTCTGTTGTACTTATGTGGATCTGAGAAAAGCCACTGCAAGCGAGGAAATCATTCTGAACTTCTTTAGGCATTTGAGAAATGGAAAGAGAAAAAGCTGGAGTACCTCAAAGAGAAGAGCAGGAAGGAGAAAGAGTATGAGAGAGCAAAGAAGCAGAAAGAAGAAGAGACAGTGGCTGAAAAGAAGAAAGACAATTTAACTGCTTTTGAAAAATGGTAATACAGCGGGAGGAAGTCCCCCTCAGGCACAGCCATAGGGGAGGGGAGTAAGGGGAAAATGGGAGGGAGGGAAGAATGGGAGGATACAAGGGATGGGATAACCATTGAGATGTAACAAGAATAAATTAATAAATTATATTTTTAAAAGAAAGAAAAAGAAAAATGGTAATCCAATGTGCTGCACACTGGGTGGTTTCAGGTCAGCGCTGTGGCGTTCCTAGGACTTAGCACTTGCAGATCTCCCCGTACCTCTCAAGCTCACTGCTGCCAAAGGTGGGGCCTCCACCACTGCAGGAAGGCATCTTCTGGTTGTGCATTCTCCTTTAACCTCCCAGTGTCTCATGTTCTCCTACACAGGAGTGAGAAAAAGGAAGCTCTTCTCAAGCAAAAGGAAAAGGAGAAGATAAATGAGAGACGAAAGGAAGAGCTGAAGAGGGCGGAGAAGAAAGACAAGGACAAGCAAGCCATTAGCGAATATGAGAAGTGGCTGGTAGGTGTCCCGGGCGGACGAGTTCATCTTTTCTGCTGACTTCTTATTTCTTTTCTGCTTCCCACCCCCGTTCTGCTTTGACCTGGAGACTACTTAGTTGAGCTTAGCCCTTCCTCCTCTGCAGACCAGATGCCCCCACAGCCTCTCATCTCTGTCCACGCTGCTGAGGCTGACTGAAATGTCTGAGCTTGCACTAGTTGTAACTAGGCCTGCCTCCCTACCTCAGTCCGTTCTTCCTTCCGTGTGTCTTGCCTCTGACATCATAGAAAACAGACACATGCACTGAGGGCAGAGAGACTTCTAGGCGGGATCAGCACTGCGTGCAGTAGCCATCAAGTGATGGAGGGGAACTTAGTCTATGTCTGATACTCTTCTGATGTTGCTGGTGAGCTAGGAAAGAGGATTTTATTTAGGCGTTGTTTAATAAAGAGGATCAGTTAGAGGTTGGAAGATACAATGCCCAGTGCCTTACATATGTGAGTAATAAATATTTGGTTTTAATTTACATATGTTAACACATTCCTTTTTGGTTACTGTCGAGCAAAATCCAGTTTTCTATTTTAAAACAAATATTTACATAATTAATCTTGAGTAAATAACACCCATGAATGTTGTACTACGTGCAAGTAGACGACATTCTTATGAATACATAAAATTCTCCACATCCATTAGCAAGGTTTTTTTCCCTTATCGGACTTAATGGAATTATCTCCATCTGTTGTCTAAAAGCATCAGATTTGTTTTTTGGCTTGCGTTATCTCAGACTGAACTTGAGCATTCTTTCATTTATAAATACGTACTAATAATTCTGTAAATGTTGTGTCTACACACACATTTTTCTATTGGATTGTCTTTTTCTTACTGTCTAAAAGCCTCTTTAGTAGAGAAGTTGGCCAATAGCCTTGGCTGTCCTGGACTCACTTTGTAGACCAGGCTGGCCTCGAAATCACAGAGATTTGCCTGCCCCTGCCTCCCTGAGTGCTGGGATTAAAGGAGTGCACTCAGGTCACCTATAATTTCTAATAGAAGTTGCGACTTTTTCACCCACTCTACTCTTGCTTTCTCAAGTTTGCTAATAAGTGTATTATTATTTTTGGTCATGCCAATTCCGGCTTTATTTTTGGATTTCTCCATCTTTCCTTTTGGTCTCTGATTCATAAATCCAGGTGAGAAACCCTGCCCCATAGTTTGAAGCTACTGAGGCTCTCTCACTCTTTATAGTAAATGTATCAGTGTCCTTCCCACTTGCCCCGCCCTCAGTTATTGTCATGCATGATGGGAAATTTGATTCCAACTTAATTTTCCCAGGATGTGTGTTTTACACAGCAGCACGTCTTTTCCTGGTGATTTAAGAGCTCGTTTTTGCAATATATCCCTGCACTTGGGGTCTGTTTCGTGACCTGTGCTCCCTCCGTCACTCTCACTGTGTATGTATCGTTCCGGTACTGTCTGGTTTCGTTACTAGGCTTCACATGCCGTGTGTAGATCTGGGTGATTCCCCATCACAGTTCTTCTTCCCCAGTGTTTCTCGCTGTGCTAATGTGTCTTTCACACACGTTTTAGAATTCGCACTTTTCTAGAGCATACAAGGCCAAACTGAACTCCTTAAAATCAGAATAACTGATAAAGCATTTAGTAGTAAAGTGACTAACCATGCAAGAGCAACCTGGAGAATCTGGAGAACTGTCCTGCAGGCAGCTTCAGGAAGTGCCACCCAAAGCTCCGGGAGAGAAAGGACCTTAGAGTGCTGATATACAGGTCTTCGCTCTCCCCAAGTCAGGCTGTGATGTGAAAAACAAACAGCATTTGCCGATCTGTGTGGGCTCTTGTACTGTTTTATGACAATTCCATGCAGAGAAATAATTAAGTCACATGGTATTAGCTTATAGTGAGGCCTTGTTTTTAAAAATAAAAAAATAAAAAGTGTGCTATTTGAATGAAGCAGTTGGTATTTCATTATGATCTTTTCAGTTAAAACTCTTACATAATGCTTAAATCTTTCAAAAAAAATTTGTTAGGATCCTTCCCTTGTCAAACAATCTATGCTACTGCTGATACCACTGGGGAAATAAACTTCCAAGTTTGGATTTTCTATTTTATTTCAACATTTTCTTGAAAGTGGAATTGCGTTCTCATCCAGGGCCACAATATAGTTCTGTATACTCTCGAGACTGCAGTGTTGACACATAACTATTCTCACCGGTTCTTGAAGGAACAAAAAAATCCGCAAAGCCTTAAGAAGAACTAGCATGTAGCACCGTCTAGTAAAACATCACTCTGGAGTGCTCCCCACAACATGGACACAGCACACTACTGACCGCTCCCCACAACAT
>OU015751.1:114315146-114357047 GCA_907169655.1 Acomys percivali
CGCTCCCCACAACATGGACACACAGCACACTACTGACCACTCCCCACAACATAGACACACAGCACACTATTTATTCGCCCTCTGTTTGTTACTTTAAACTTTCTCCTGGCAGAAGAAACTATGGTGCAGGAGGGTAGGGAAGGAAGAAGCTCAGACTCCCACAACTGACAGGAAACCTCTCCTCATTCCTATGGTAACATTGTTGACTCCTGTTAACTAATAGTGAGGGTGATAATTGCCTACTTCTATCTGTGGCTTCTCAGCATCCTCCTTGTAAGGTCAAACTTGTTTCTGGTTTTCTCTTGGAAGAAAGATTGGAGAAAAAGGAGAATAGTTGCGCTGAATGAACTAATGACAGCTCTTCCATTGCGAGGTATAAAGGGCTCCTCTTTGCTTCAGCAGGAGTCTCGAGCATGCAGACATTGTCATGGACCAAGGCAATGAACGCTAAGTCCTCTCCTCACTTTTCTTGCCTCTGACCATTGTCTACAAATGGACCTCTTGCATTACCACATTGTTTTCATGACACTTGTCAATCTTCATACGTAGTGATGAAAGATGCAGCCAGCCAGCATCCACTCTGTGTCTCCCCGAAGCCATCATCAGCCTGCAGGGACAGGGTTGTCTAAGGGCCTCACGGGAGTCACTGCTTTTCTGAGTAGTTTGAGGAAACCACAGACAAGAGAAACTTCCAAACTTCCAAGCTTTTAGCAGAGAATCAGAAACAGAGACCATCTAAGTTTCAGGATGGAAGAACAAATGCTGTTCAGGTGTCAAGTAAAATATATCAAGATGAATGCGTAGATTTTATATTAACCCCTAGATAGACTTTTCTTTATAAAAGTATGAAGGAGCTCAAATTCACCTGCTGAAATAATGTAGAAACATCAGCAATAATACTTCAGCAATAATATGTAATGCTTCTAACCCTCTATTCAATCAATAAAACGGAAACATACCACACATCTCCACTCTGGGAAGCTGCATTCTTTCTGTCTCTCTGAGTTATCTTCCTGGTGTGTTGTGGAACTTAATCAGAAATAAAAATGGAAAAATCAAGTCTTTACTCAGCTGCTCCAGCCTGCCCTGGTTCCTCATAGTATTCTGCTTTTCTTTACTCTTCAAAAGCTCTGGAAGGCTTGTGGACACTTCTGGGATCCCTCACTCTTTCCAGCCTCCCCCTCCCTTGCCTTGTCCCTGTTCCAGCATAAGCAAAGCCAGGGTAGAAATGTTCTGGGTTCTGCTAAGACACCTAGGTGACATGGATTCACTGTCCCTGTGGGATGGTAGCGCACACACAAACGTACATGCATACACACGCACACGGTGTCGTCCCAACACCCTCCTTCCGTGCATATGTCCCTAGTTGCCATCTTCTTCTACCTGAATTCTGTGTCTTACCATGGTTTTTACTGTTACTGATGTTCTCATGGGCGACTCTTCCCTCCCCCAAGCCTTGGTTTCCTTTGGCGTCACCAGCTTTCCCCCAGCCCCTCCTGAGCCATGACACTTGAAACCTTTCTGCTTGAAGCCTCTTCTCCCAGTGAGTCTACATGGGTTTTCTGCTTCACATGTCACTTCGGGTTGACGTCCCTTTAGTCCACTTTTCTGTGGAATTCCTCTTTTATTCTTTGCTTCATAGAAACTAACACAATTTTGGATTCTATGTAATTAATTTACTTACCAAAATTTTTGGAGCGACAGAAACTATATAAATCTGTGTCTTTGGGTCGATAAGCACTCTGGGTTTGATCCTCAAGAAGAAGGTAAGTGCTTGACATTTGAATGAAGAAACAAAAATCAAGGCATTGTGGTGTCAGAAGAACAGAAGCTCCGTAGGCACCGCAGAACCTGCCACATATAAAGACGTGCCATGTGAGGAACAGCGTGAATCAGTGGTGGCAGGAGAATTGCTATTGGCTAATTCTTTTGATATTTAGACATCAAAGCTTTGCTTCACAGAAAAAAAAAAAGCTAAAAGGATTAATGCAGTAAATAGACAATTCCAAATAATTGCCAAAACCAAAAGAATATGTCACTCGGTGTCTATCCAGTAGCCCAAATCTGACATGTTTCCTAAACCTCAAAGTGCTCAGAGTCATCAAAGGATAAAGTGATGCTGTCAAAGTGAGAGACATTAATTAATTAATATGATGCATTAATGCAGCATAATCTAAAGCTCTGTGGCTGCAGGTAGGCAGGTCAGTTCCTACAGCTGCTTAAGAGAATAAATGCTTGTTCAGTGAAATTGAGCACATGTAAACACCAAGAAGACTCGGGGAGGGAAAATGTGATGAGGGAGCTGGCACAGAGGGGTCATGGTCAGTGTGCACTCACATGTTGTTAATCAGCCTTCTGAGGTTGAATTATTTCTTAATACATTGTGTAAAAGTTAACACTAAAAATAACATAAACAAAATCACACAGGGGCCATGTTTATATAATTTGAAAAACAACTACTAAATATTGAAAGAACTGTTATCCATAGAATTAGATAAATTAAATAGTTGAACAAAAGAATCACAGAAAGGGCAACAAATTGTTTTAAAATGTACTCAAGCTCAAAACACAAATAAACAAACAAAACATAAGGCTAGATTTTTTTTTTTGCAAGAATCTGGGATGTCCGTGTTGCCATGGCACTGCGAGACATAGCTCTTGCAGGTCTTCTGTAAATGTGTTCTCCAAAGGTTACTATTAAGTTTTAATAATCCCAATATTTGTTATAAAACTGCACACTTACTTACAGACTTTCTGTTTTGGTTTTTTAAACAGAGTTGCTATGTAGACAAAGCTGGCCTCTAACTTGTGATCCTTTTCTCTCAGCCCCTCAAGAGCTGGGATTGTGACTGTACAACCCCCACCCCACATGCTGAGACTATCACCTAGTGTCACTATTCTCAAGCTTTCTTTTCCTGACCTCCTCATCTCCATTTCTTCTTCTCCTTCTCCTTCTCCTTCTTCTTCTTCTTCTTCTCCTCCTCCTCCTCCTCCTCCTCCTCCTCCTCCTCCTTCCTTCTTGTCTCACTCTGAGCCCAGGCTGTCTGGAACTCACATGTAGCTTCACTATGAGGCCAAGGGGTCTCAAATTAATGGCAATAAGGCCTGAGTCTCCTGAGTATTAGGATTATAGCTGTAAGTTTCCATGGCTAGTTCAACATAACTTTTACTATAACCTTCAACATGTTTTTTAAATGAGGTGATGCTAGGCATGATGGTTCACTCTTTCAGTCCCAGCAGTTAGAGGTGAAGGCTGTAGGATTACAAGTCCATGGTCCTCCTTGACTATGTAGTGATTGACGCTACCTGGCTCTATGACACCCTGTCTCAAAAAACAAACAAACTGTCACATTAATACCTATTAATAGTAAATTTGTGCATATTCTTACAAATCAGCAATACTCCCTAGCTACTTTTTCTTTATAACTAAACAAGAAAGAGCATACAGAGGTCTTGTACTGAATTATTTTCTTCCAGTAATTCAACTTAATAAAAAGTTCACATAGTGTATATAAACTTGGAGTTTTCTGTTTTCTGTTTTCCCTTTTCCCCCTTTAGGAAAAGAAAGAAAGGCAGGAAAGAATTGAACGGAAACATAAGAAGCGCCATTCCTTCCTTGAAAGTGGGGCACACACCCCATGGAGCCCTCCAAGCAGAACTGCGCCCTCAAAAGTATTTTGACAATTCTGGTTCTTGATTTATCAGTTCACCAACTTTACCCATGGATTTAAAACCAGTCATCTCATTATGTGTGGTTAGAAGAATCTGTTTTTATTACCCACGGGAGCTTCTATGGAGCATGGGAGAGACACTTTGCAGTTTTATCAGTGGAAGCATTTTCTGAAGTGTAGATAAACTGCCTCAGACAATAAGCTAATCAGATTGCTGGGACAATCCAGATGCATGAAGCTTTATCATGTCCTGATCATTCCTGAAGTAGGGTGATCCGTGGTCAGTGTCACTGAGATCTGCATCTTTTTAAAGCATGTTTCATCCCACTAATGAGAGGAAGCCATCTAGACACCACAGTCACACGGATGACTTGGAGACTATGGGCATACTGCTTCCTCTCACTCTGGCTTTCAGCTCAGATCAGCGTCTACACTGCAAGTTAGAGTCTCGGCCAGTGGAGGCTGCGGGACTCTAGTTGTCACTTTATTTAAGATCTTTGCCTTATGGTTTAATCTCAGTGTGTGTTGCCTGTGAGGCTTACCTGACAATCGCAGCCACTTCTCTAATGGGCTCACTTCTGAAATGTTCTTTGTAAATTCCATCTCAATCTGTTTATCATCTGGTTGACACCAAAAGGCATCAATTTGATGACAGTGCTTTGTTATCCAGTAGCTATGAAAATTTCTTAGGAGTTCAGGGTCGTTATCCACACTCATTCTAGACTAGAGTTATAAAGGTAGTGAAGTCAACGGCCCCCTTCTTACCTAATCTAGAGGGGCTCAAGTTGCACGTGGAAGCAGATGAATAAGAAATTGAACTTGTAAAAATGGTCAAGAATGTTTGCTTGTTTATTTATGTATGTATGTATTTATTTATTGGACCTCTGCTTCTCCCTGTATCAACTGGTCCCATACTTGACTGGCCATCCCTTAAACTAGACCAGACCAGTCATTGGAATGCTGCTGTAGGTGGTACTGCCATGCAGAGACAATCGATGAGAAGTGTAGTTGCTACTGTTCCCTAAGCTCTTACTTCACCTTTGCTGGATCTTTACCGATGTGATTTGTCAACTTCATAACAACTATACAGGGTATGTGTTCTTAGCTTTATTGCGCTGATACCAATTCTGAGGCTTAGAAAGTCCAAGCCAACTTGCCACACAGCTAACATGTGAATGGTGGGATGAGAACCCAAAGTCTCCTGTGAGAGTCACGTGACCTCAGAGACTGTGGCTCTCACTTGCAAGTGCTTGTCACTCCCCAGGGCGTGAAGCCATACACTGTTGACGAGACATGCTCCTTTCCTAGTGCCTCCAGATGCTGGACCTCCTTACATGTTTAAAATTAGGTGCAGATTCATCAGATTTGAGATATTCATCTAACATCTAATGAATGTCAACAAACCAGTAGCTTGCATAAGACCCACTGAGCAGTAAGTAACCTTCCTGTAGGATGTGCATGAAACAGAATGTCATGAGATGCTTTGTAGCATCACAGAGCAGATCAAATCACATAAAAGACATCCACAGAAGAGCCTACTGCCAGAAGTGGTCATTGAGAGAGTATCAGCAGTGTGCTATCTGTGTGGGATTCAGGACTCACATTTGTGTGTTTTCCCACAATACCAAATAATTGAGCCTGCCAGTACATTGATAAGGGCTTCTTGTATTGATGTAAACAGGTAGAGATTTTTTTTAAAAATGCTTGCACATTATAAAGAGTGAAAAGAATGATCAGACAAAATGTACCTCCTTCTTGGGATCAGAAACTAGAAGTGTGCGTGTTGTATATTTCATACTAAGTGTGCACTTCTGCTCCCTGGCCACTTTCTACAGTGTTGTCTTTATTACTGCTGCTAGCTCCTAAATCATGAGAAGTGAATGCTCTAAGTTAACTAATGTAAAGTATTTGGAACATAAGGACTCTATAAATCTTCACTGTTACAATTTATTTACCACATTCCCCATGTCCTGGACTTGAGATCAGTGTAGGGTAAAATCAGCAAGCGCAACAGGAGTTATTTGTCATACATCCTTAGCACGCAAAAGAAGTCAGCCTTCTGGACCGTCCGTGATGGACCCATCACAGTCAAGCGCTGCTTGGAACAGGACCCTCTGAGAAGACACCTGAGCACTGGTTTGTTAAGGAGAATGAGGTGACAAGTGACGAGTGCCCAGTGATCCGCATGGCATCTCCTCAAGTGCAATCACAAGAAGTAAACTTACAAAGAATGGTTTCCTTCCCAACTGGCAGGCAGCAACCTGTACAGACTTTCTCATTCATCGAGACTATTCCTTCTCCTGTAGTAAAAATGAAGCAGAGCTCTGGACAGTGGATGAGCATCCAGCTCGGGAATGTGGCAACCTGAGTTCCAGAGGGAAGCATCAAAGCTGGCAGATGGAGCATCCTAATGCATTTGCCTGTCTGAGGAATGGGACAGTCTTGTATTTCCTTAAAAAGCACCAAATATTGATATAGATTAATTTATAATGATAAAAAAAATAAAACTCTAACATGAAAGTAAGTTCCACAGTAACAGCAAAAGGATATCACCTATATCACAAATAAAATGGCACATCAGATATGGAAAGAGTTAAAGTTTCCTTAAGGAAGTGGGGTAGGAACAGCTCAGAATAATGGGACTCCAGGAGCCTGCGTGTGTCACACTTGAAGGTGCTGTTTCACAAGCTGTTTTGGATTGTAAAGATACCTGACATTTTTTACTGTTGCCAAAGCAGAACCTTGCAGGCAAGGGAGCTTGATAGTCACAGTTGGATGCTCCTTGGAATGATGTAGCTGTTGCTCATTCTGGACCAGACTCTGTATCTATGTTGAATAACCTGATGTCCACCAATTGAGTTTGCCAACCTCACATGCCTAGTGTTCCCATTCGGGTTGATCGCAGGCCCTTTGCCCATCCCACCCCAGATGTAGTCTGCTAAAATGCTCACACCCACTTTGCTTAACTGTGGTTATTGCTCCCTGTAGCTGATTGTTTCTCTCTCCTGTTTCCCTTTCCTCCCCAGCCTGCCAGGACAACGGCTGCTTTGGGTTCTCACACTGCTATTTAAAGCATGAGAAAATAGTGGCACTTCTTAAATCCTAAGTCACGGCTGAAGACACAATAGAGAATAGGGGAAAGTGCATGCTAGTTAAAAACAAAATTGCCTAAGTTAATCCTGATTTTTTTAGTCCAATTGTACTCTACTAAAAGGCATTTAAAAGCCCATACGTGTCCATTCTACACAAAGTAAATGTGTTATTGATTTTCATTGCTCCTAGTTACATTGACTGATAGAATAATGAAATGCTGTGTGGGCATTGAACGGGATGCTTTTCCGAGCTCTTTTACTTTAAGAGGTCATGTGATATTGCTCTTTTGGAATGCTGTGCTACATATAGTGGTAATTGTACCAGGATAAGCAGAGTATGAGTATGTGAAATTCTTGGTGCTGAATTTAGGGTGTATTTCGGATTATTGGGGGAGATATATTTAATGCCTGCTCTTTAGTAATACATTTTTGTTTCATACTTTATTTATTAAAGTTAGCCATTTGTGATTTGTTTCATTGAATGTTATAATTTATTGACTGTACATCAAGTGTTAATAAACATGATGTGTTTATTACTGAGCTAAAGATAAAACATGTCATGGTGATGTATCTTTTGTTGGAAATAAATGGTGAACCGGAAGTGATTTTCAACATAAGGTTTGGATATGGAACTGATTTTACTGTACAGATTGCTGGTGTGACATAATTATGACATTACTGGAAAATGACAATTAGTGTGAGGGCAGTGTGTTTCTGTCTCTCCATGATAACTTAGGTTAACTCCCCTCCCTGTCTTCATCTTGGTGTGGTGAGTGCTCGACTGTCGCTGGACATGAGGCGGTGAAGGAAGGAGCTCCTACTCTGCTCCGCTAGTTCTGTCTCTCGCCTCTCCCTCTGTCTTCTGTGTTATCTAAATGTATATACATACGTGTATGTGTTTATAATGTGTATCTGATCATTGAAATAAAAATGAAATCAAGCCACAACTTGGCAACTGGGATTTTTATTAAACAGTATATCAAGGACATATTTCCATACTAATATGCCTTTAATCATGTTTATGCTGTACTTACAATTTATTTCTGGTTAATTTGTTCCCTTAAAGTGTGTAGCCCGTAGCTTTGTAGTAAATCTCTGTAATAATGATGGTGAGCCTCACTGAACCCATAGAATTAAGTAGAAAGTGATGAAACTTAAGGTGAGGGTTAGAATGTCAGCAACCCCTTAAGCTATGTGATAGAGGGGTTGTACAAAGGGCCTCCCTTGCTGCAGTCTTTGTGTGAAGCCAAAAGCCATCACAGGTCACCTGGATCATTTAAAGTAAGGTCATCAGTGCTGCAAATGTAATGACTCAGATTAATGTGTACACCATATGCCACCTCTCCCAATATATTATGTCACCAAGCTTCTTCCTATCAAGTCACATATGTCACACCTTCAAAATGTGTGTGTGTGTGTGTGTGTGTGTGTGTGTGTGTGTGTGTGTGTGTGTGTGTGTGTGTGTGTAGAATGGAACCCAGGGCTTTTTTCAAGCATGGCAAATGTTCTACAACTGAGTCACATTTCCGGTCCCCCATTTCCTTCACTTGTAACCCATCTGAGTGTTTCCCCTTCCACGATCGTTTTCTGAAAATGCAGTTTCACTTTAGTTTTGGCTTTCTTTCCCACTCTACATGCAAAATGACTGGCGTGTAGACAGTTGCACTCATAGAGACCATAGGCCTGAGGAGGCAGACGGGCACCGGGAGGATGGATGGGAAGGAAGCTTCGCAACAGCAGGTGGTAGCCTAGGTCAAACTTCTACTTTCAAATATCACTAGCCATATCTACTAGCCAAAGAAAACTCCCAGTTCTGACATTGGAAGTTTCGAATGAAACAGATCTGTTAAGTTTTCTGATTCCAGCCCATCCCATCCCCAAATGTCTCAAGTGATGTGCCAAAGGTGCACACGTGAGCCAGAGTGCTCTGAAAGACACATTCTACAGGCTTGTGTCTGTCAGAGCAGCCCGGGGAACATGACCAAAGTTAGTGTGGAGTTGGTCACCTCTGCCCATGAACTTCCTCACATGGACTTCTGATAGGGTGTCATCTTGGGGACTTGTGCTTTCTTATATGTGACTCTGTACCTACACGTTGCTACAAAGTGAGGAACATGCCACAGTAAATGCTCTGCCTCTGCCTTTAAGCCTTTTGGGACATGAGACCAGGTCAGCTGCCCTTAATGTCATTTTGCATGTCTGTGAACTCTAAGGGAGCCAAATTCTAAATCACTGAGAATACCAGCTGTAGGGCATCACCCAGATAGAACCAATGGAGGTAGATGTTGCCTGGAGACCAGGTGGCGTCTCTCCATAGGTACAGCTCTCTGTCTTCGGGCATATATTGGCTGCCAAAACTGAGTGTTTTTAGGGATGGGCCCTGGCTGCTGGAACAGTGAGGGAGTCCTTTCAAACCACAAAAGTGTCACCCTGCAGAGATTCCTGATTATTTTGGCAAACTTTGACGAGATATTCAATATGACTTCAAGTCCATTTATTTTCTCACAAGAAATTTCAACATTTCAATTGCTGATAAAAGGTTACTTGTCTTTAAAAAAAAAAGTAATTCCAACAGTAAGGATTTCATGAGGCAAAATATGTTTTAAAAAACCTCCTTGGACCACATCAAAATAAAATAAAATACAGCAAAGGAGACAGACACTAGAGGGAAGATAATACCCTCTCAATGCCAAGAAATAGTCAAACGTCAAACTATTCATCAGCTAGCTCATCTGACTGTTTGGCTGCAAACATCAGTGGGCTCTCTTATTTCAGTAAGATGACTACAGCTATGGTGCTTGGTGCCCTTGGGAAGTTGGAGAAGATTTTGAATGTTTTACCATAAAGGAATGATAAATGCTTGAGAGGATATGTATTATTGCTCTAATTTACATATACAGTGTACATCATATGGTAACCCATTGTGTGTATCTTTTTTTTATGTCCTTGCAAGTTTATATTGAAAATACCTTAGCATGTGAAACATTAGAGACTATGAAGAGAAAAGTTAAAAGCAGTATCCTAGCCAGTCAGGATGCCTTTAATGACACATGCCTTTAATGGCAGCACTTGGGAAGCAGAGATAAGTAGATCAAGACCATCCAGGTCTACAAAGTGAGTTCCAGGATAGCCAGGGCTGTTACATAGAGAAACCCACCTCAAAAAACAAAAATAAACAAACAAAAAATAGTATCCAAAAACAATGAAAAGATAAGATTTCAAGTATGAAAAAATAAAATTTTCATAATTCTATTACTTTTCATATTCATGTTTTCCGTTAGAGAAAGTGGAGCATAAGATATTAAAAACATTTTTATTGTTTATTCAGATACAAGATATCTTATATATAGGGATGAATAACAGGGAGGTTTTAAAATAATAAATATAAGTCTCAGGTTTCTATGCAGTCACCTCAGGGAATCAAGTTAGATAAGAAAACACTAAATCTAAATAGCCAATACAGGACTTTTATTATGCTTTGAAATCACTTTATTTTTTTCAGCTTTTATGTGAGTTCAATATTTAATTTAATGCATTATAATTGAATTTTAACTTTTATGCAAGGAAAATTCAATTCTTCTAACCAAGCCTGATACAGGACTCTTTACATACACGGACTTATCAAGAGTAACAGTGATTTCCTGGAGTCACATGACACTGGATTCACATGACAAATGTTTGATGACATGACCTTACCTTCCCAGTCAGAGAGTTCATATCTCAGAAGTTCACAAGAAGAGCCAAGTTGCTCTTTCTGAGCAAAGATTTGCCCAGCTGCTCTTGTTTCTTCATTCTAATCAGAGTTATATGACAGAGCAACAAATGTTTTCTTTCTTAAAAGAAACAAGTGAAAATACTGAATTTAACTTAGTAGTGGAGAAAGAATAACTTTGGAAAAACTAGCATTGTTGTGTGTCATAGGAGTGGTTGTGGGCTCTCTCATGATTTGTGGCCTGCAGACACAAAGCTGCCCCTCTGGCTAGCCTAGATACTGAGAATAACAGGGATAAGACCAGTCCTTGCCCCAATGTAGCTTATACTCTGGGAGCACTGAACAGGTAAACATGGATACATGAAACATGCATGCCAGTGGTTGTATGTATAATAGCCTTCAGACTGGGTAAGGAGACAGAAGAATAGTAGCTCTCATGAAGGGATTAGCACATACCTATAAGGAAATGAACTATGAGCAAAATCCTAAAAGATGTGAGTGAACAAATCATGTGAACTAAGTAGAGAGCCTTAGGACTCACTGGGCATGAAACAGACCTGGGCATTACCCTGTGTTACACATGAAACCAGAGCATTCATAGCAGTGACCTCACGAGCTCATATAGTATAGACAGTGATCTTTAACTGTGGAGTGTGCAATAGACATCCAAGGGCAAACATGGAGGATCATTGAGCTATGGGACACCTAGAGAGAATAAGGTTGGGGTGGTCCTAGGGGAGTGGGGTCATCAAATCCCATGTATGTGTTAAAGAAGAAGCTACAGGATTTACTGATGAGTTGGGTTGGAGTATGAAAAAAATAATTTTTCCATTGACCAACATGGAGAATGATGAGGCTACTCACAGAACTGAGTAAAACCAATATTAAAAGAGAAAGCAATTTAAAAAAATGTTAATCACATAAAATGTAACAGGTCACTATTTTGGATATTAAAATAGAAAAGAGAAGCCCCACAAATACAGGTGTGTTTATGATATCATGTGATTTGCTGGAGTTAGCTACCCAGTGACTATGTATGAAGAGGAAAAGAAGGTGCTAGAGAAAACCCTAAGGTAATCAACATTTATAGACCATAAAGAAAAAAGGCCCAGCACAGGGCTAAAGGAAAGATGCTACTATTAGAGGAAACCCAAGTGCTACTGGTGTCCTGAAATAAATCTCAAGGTGTTTAAAGGACAGTGCCAAACACTCATAGTAGACCAGGGACCAGAATAGAGATGGTTTGCATATATGGAAATACGGAAGTCAACAAAGGCTTAAGAGAATAAGATTTCAGCAGAGCACAGTGATGGATGCTTGAATAGTCTTAGAAATGGGGAAGAAAGGAAACAGGATTGATGGTACATGTGAAAGTAGTGCAGAGGAATCAGAGTGGGGATCACAGGTGGAGGGAGGGGGTCTTAGGGTTCTAGGGTAGGCTTGCTTGCTTTTAAAATGAAAGAATTCGTAAGTTTCCATATTTAGCAAAAGATAAAATGGAATTGTGCATTTATATTTCTAGATGCAGAAAGTATTTTAAGTGGAAATTCATTTAAATAATTCTAATATGCACACTAAGACATAATAACTAAAAATGTATTACTTATGTAAGTTTAGAAAAGATTTTTCTTATGGCAAAAGAGATACAGAGAAAATAAATGGAGCCACACATACTGTGGTTGTATATGTAGCCCACTGAAGCTGTTGGCTTGAATGACTCCCACATCAAGAAGAAAATAGAGAAAGAAAATGTCACCCTTCAAATAAATGATAATTATTATCATCCTTGAGCCATGACAGCAAGTAAAAATCTGTCACAAATATCACATATGAAAGCAGTTTCCAGATGTTTCAGATGGGCCAAAGTATATGATTTATGTATGAGTCACGCTTCAAACTTCTTTAATTGGAAATTTCCAGCAAAACAAAGTAGAAGGGAGTAGATGGGTGGATTTTCATTGTGGTTACACCCTCAAACTAGATAGGACAACTACTACCAAATTTATTAAAAATAAAATCCAGTTGAAACATGAAAATTGGATTGAATAAGTTAGCACATGCAAGTCTTTGTAATTTTTTACCTTAGAATTTGACATGCTTTTCCATCCTTTTATCCCATCATTTGGAGAGTATCTATGCAGATTTCTCACTCTCATGTTTTTTGTTGCTTACAACCTGGAGAATAAAAATAAAAAGAAAGCTGAGTTTGAATGTTCAGTGGTCTCCTCATGAATGTAGGGTTTATAACCTTATTGTGACACATATCCTTCAGCATACTGAAGAACTAGTTACTTTTTTTTATGAGAATGTAGGTTCAGAACTAACATGTACTCTTTTATTTTAGTAGATAAGATACACAGAGATACGTCTCTTGCTGTTCTATCATGATAATATGGCTGCTATAGCTCCCACCTTTATTCTATGTTCAAGGAAGAAGGAACAAAATACATTCTACCTGTGTCTTTTTAATCAGGAATTAAAATTCATTAAAATAATTCTAATTATGAATGTTAATATATAATAACAGTCATTTCTGTTGACTTTCAGAAATGTGTGAAGTCACCTTCATTGTTTTTCTGGGTCTCTATATCTCCTGCCTTGACAAGTACTCAGAGCCACAAATGAGATGTGCAGAGTACTTTGTTATAACCACACACAGACTAGTGCACCATCACAAACTGCTGCAATCCATTTATAAGTTTGTTAATTTATGACTGCTAAAATTTGCCCCAAGTTACAAACACTACCAAAATAAACAACATATTCTAAAGGAAGTCATCTTGGAGATAATTTTCAAAATAGACTCATTTAGAAAAGAAAATCAACGTGAGTAGAGAATATGTGTTAAAAGATTAAAAATAAAAATACAAGGTAGATATAAATAAACGCTTTTTATCTATTTAATTGTTCAGAAATGGTTTAATTGAGGTAAGAGCCAAAGATTCAAGAAGCTCTTAAAATAAGTAATTCTTTTTAGATTAGTTTAGAGTGTGCTCATCTTTCATCAAGAACACCTTGCTTAAATACTCCAATTCTTCATTCTCAAATGAGCTGCTTCTATATGAGTGACCTACGTACTCAGTGTTTTGATTATTATTTTTCCAGGGTTTTTATCATAAGAGGGTGTTGCATTTTGGTGAAAAGTTTTTGTTTTTTATTCTACATCAATTGAAATTTCCATGTGATTTTTGTCAGTGGGTTCATTTGTGTGATAAGTCATGTTCATTGACTTAGGTATGTGGAACCATTCCTGAACCCTGAGATGAAGCCAGCTAGATCATGGAGAGTGTTCTTGAATATGGTTTGTAAGTAGTACTTTGATAATGTCTGTGTGTATGTTTATGAGGGAGATTGGCCTATATTTCTGATTTTTGTTGAGTCTTTTTTAAAAAAATGTATAGAGTGTTCTGCTGGCATGTAATACCTGCAGGCCAGAAGAGGGCATCAGAACTCATTATAGATGGTTATGAACCATTATCTGGTTTCTGAGAATTGAACTCAGGACCTTTGGAAGGGCAACCAGTGCTCTTAACCACTGAGCCATCTCTCCAGCCCTTTGGTGAGTCTTTATGTGGTTTCAGGTATCAAAATAATATTGACTTCATAAGAAGTTTGGGGGAGCACTTTCCTTTTCTAATTTACAAAATACTTTGAGTAAATTGATTTTAGTTCTTTAAAGGCTGATGGAGTTCGACAATGAATCCTTCTGGTCCCGGCCTTTGTACAGTTGAGAGATTTTTTTAAATTATTACTTCTCCCTCAGTGTTTATTACCGATATTCACAGTAACTTTATCAGTAATAAAACTTTCCATTCATTATCTGAAGGCTAAAATTATCATCCCTACCTTGTACGTTATTTCTCCCTCCCTTGCAGTTTCTCTTAGAACAGCACTATCATTGAAAGTATCTTCATGCCAAACAACTTAGTTTTAGCATGAGTCCTATAGTTAAATGAATCCTGGGTGACAGCTGATCCTTTCGCCTTGATTTCTTCTGTCGTTATTGGGTTTACACAAGTTTATCTGCTTGCTTTATTTTACACAAAATCGCTGTTAATTATAGTACTGAATTCTTATCTGTTTAAGAAGTTGTAGTGTTATAACATTTGCACTTGAATGAAAATCATGGTAGGTATAAAAATTTGAAGGTTTTCCATCCTTTCTTGGCATATTTAAGAACTCAGTACCTTCCTCCACTGAATGTGCCTAGGAGGAGGTGTGAGCCTAATAGAATTTTCATCCCACAGAATTGACTTCTGTGGACTGAAGCTCACCAATGGTGCTACTTGAAGCCAAGCCACTTGAGATGTGGTTAGGATAGCTGAGGTCACAGGAGTGGGGCCACAGAGTGGAATTAATATCAGCAGACACCAAGGGGGATCCCTCTTTGCCTTATGAGGATACACTGAGACTGTGGCCTTCTTCAGTTAGGGAACCAAGCCCTCACAAGAAGCCAACCCTGGCAGCACCATGGCCACAATTAGTCTTTGATCTCTAGAGCTACAACAAAATCAACTTGTATTGTGTTAATTTATTCTAAAATAATCAAGTAGGTGATTGTTTTGTTTGCTTGTTTTCATTTTTATCTCTGTTTATTTTTTTCCAAAATAGCAAAAAAAGATCCTTCATCTCGTGTGTGAGCTCAATAATACACATGGCTTTGTGGTCTTCGTTCCATTGTTCTATTTGTCTGATCGGGATAATGTTGTTAAAATGCATAGATGTTAATTCACACAGCTACAGAAAGCTTTCCTAACTTGTATTGCTTTTGTCTTCCATTCTCGAATTTGAAGAACCCAGAGGTGTACAGATATTCTCGCCTGTCATGCATGTATACAACATTCTCAGGGATGCTTTATATCCTTTATATTACATATCATACTCTCATTTTTCTCATTCATGTTCTCTGGGTCATTTGCTATGATGGAGACAGTGTGTCTGTTTTTCTCTCCTGGTGATCCCTACTCTAATGCTGTGTTATAGTATTGGCCGGCTGGTATCTCTGACTCTGGCTCCCTCCTCTTTGTTGTTGTTCTAAATCTCACCTCAGGTGTTTAGACCTCTGCTTCATGGCTTGTTGTTAATTGTATTGTGGCTTATATTCAATATAATGGGTTGAAAATCCAACGGAGACAATATTTTCTCACTTCTACTTATTTTTTTCTCCCATTCCTACTAGTATTTATAGTGGTGATGTTTATAAATGGTGGTGATTAATTTTAATTCATTATTTCCATTTTTGAATGATCTAAGTCAATCCTGACTCACTTATTTCAGAAAACATGTATTTACAAAAGTGTCCAAAATAGCAAAGCTGGCAGAATTGTAGGCCAATTCCCTGAACAGTTTTCTCTGCTGTAAAGTAGTAAGTATACGTATGGATTTTCGTGGCGCATTGTCTCGCCACCCACAGAGACTGGCATCTGTGAACTGCTCACAGCATGGCACCTCAGCACTTCTCTGCCATCTTCACAGCACTTCTGCCATCTGACATTTTCATGTTTTCTCTCCAAAAGACAACTCTCCTATTACACATGACAGCCAATCAGTCTTAGGAGACAATCTCACTGTTTAATTTATGTGCCTTGTGCTAATTATCTACTTTACTGATAAAGGTTCTACCTCAAAGTACAAAGCTCCTAGGGAAGCAACAACATCGCTACAGCTTAGGTAGACTCTGTAGTAGCAAAGACACAGACAGCTTCCAATACCTAGAAATACATTTTAATCAAAACCCTCAGTGGCCACACCTGTCAGGATTCCAGAAGAATTCCCTGCTAGGCAAAGCAGAGCTACTGAATGCTTATAAGAATGAGAAAGAGCAACAGAAACCAAGAAAAAGACGCCCACTCAACAAACACAAGACCAGCTATCAGTGTCTAGAATTAGAATCTTCCCAATCCCAGACGCTGAGACACCAGCATAAAAATACAACCATTAACAGTCAGGACACTGTCTCCACTAGAGGCCAGCAACCTTACCACAACAGATCCTGAGAACTGCAGCATAGCCAAATCATGAGACAAAAATGTTGAAAGAACCTTTATGCATATGATAGAGGTCCTTAAAGAGAAAAATGAATAAATCCCCTTAAGAACTCTAAGAAAATTGGGGCACCAGGGTTCGTGTGAAAGTCAGACCCCACTCTCCACTCAACTGTGAGGAATATACTGTCCATTGGCTAGATCTGGGTAGGGGTTCAAAGTTTACTAACGGTATTGTCTTTGGCTGGTGCCATAGTTTGAGCAGGACCCCTGGGCCCAGATCTGCACGTCATAATGCTCTTCTTGTAGGTTTCTAGGACCCTCTGGATCCTTCTATTTCCCCATTTTCCCATGCTTCTCTCACCTAGAGTCCCAATAGGATGTCCTCCCCTCTCTCCCACTTTCCTGGTAAGTGAAGACTTTCATGGGACATGCCCCTTGGGCTAGCGTCCAGATATAAGTGAGTATATACCATTTGACTCTTTCTGCTTCTGTGTTAACTCACTCATTATGATCCTTTCTAGTTCAATCCATTTGTCCACAAATTTCGGGAATTCCTTGTTTTTAATAACTGAGTAGTATTCCATAGCATAAATGTACTACAGTTTCTTTATCCATTCTTCTACTGAGGGACACTTAAGCTGTTTCCATGTTCTGGCTATTCTGAATAAGACAGCCATGACATCCACTGGATGAGGAGGCCTGGTGGCACTCAGAGTAAGGATAGCAGGCTACCAAGAAGAAACTTGATACCCTATGAGCATATACAGGGGGAGGAGGACCCCCTTAGTCACAGTCATAGGAGAGGGGAATTAGGAGAAAATGGGAGGGAGGGAAGAATGGGAGGATACAAGGGATGAGATAACAATTGAGATGTAATATGAATAAATTAATAAAATATATTTTTAAAAGAAAGATAAAGGAGAAAACAAAACAAAAGAACTCTAAGAAAACACAGATAGTAGAAGGAAATGAATAAAACAGTTAGAAATAGAATCAATAAAGAAAACCCAAGCTGAGAGAAATCTGAAAATGGAAAACTTACGAACTTGAACAAGAGCATCTATTGGCTAGCCTCACCAACAGAATATAAGAGATGGAGGAGAGAATCTCAGGCATTGAAGATACAATAGAAGAAACGGATACCTCAATGGGAGTAATTGCTAAATCTAAATGGACTTAAAGGTATTTACAGAACATTTCATCAAAACACAAAAGAATATAACTCATGGAATTTTGTTTTTCCAACACTAACTATATATTCAGACACAAATCAAATTTCAACAAATACAAGAAAATCAGAATAGCACCCTGCATCCAATCAACAGAAGAAAGCTGACAGACTCATGGAAAATGATTGATGAAAAATAGGTCAAGACAAAGAAATTAAACTTTCTAGAATCAAATGAAAATAAATACACAATACAGCCAAACTTATGAGACACAATGATGATAACTGAGGCAAATTCATAGCATTAAGTACCTACACTGTTTAAAGGAGTGGGGAGAACTTAAGAGCACACCTCACAGTTCTAGAACAAAAACAAGTAAGCACACCCAAGAGGAGCAGAAGGCAAGAAAAAAATTAATCTCAGCCCTGAAATTGAACTTTAATCAATGGAAGATCTAGGAAGAACCCTGATGGGATATGGAAGTGATCTTTATTCTCCCAAAAACTCCCTGAGAACATTGTGCCCATACCACAGATTTCCTCTCCATTCAATGAAATGAAGAACTTTCATTTATATGTACATGATCTTATGAGAAAAATGAATTTAAAGCCTTGAGGCTTGCATTTCAATCATGATTCTTGACCCTTCATGGATTATCAGACCATTAAGCCACATAACAGAACTTTCATTAAGCACACACTTCTTAACAATATTTATAAAAGTGGTTTTAATAATAAAACTTGCTATAACAAGCAGGAGATTGCTCTGGCAATGAACAAAAGCTTGGACTATCATCAGTATTGCATGGAGCAAGGAGCAATGAGATTATATGAATGAAGGGACCTCTTCCCTGATAGCTGTGCATTTGCATGGCGCCGGTTACTGCGGAACAGGGATGCTAAGACAGACACATCAGGGTAAATGAATTAACAGCAAGAAAGGGGAAGCACACTCTTTCTAGTTGGATCTGGGCTGAGTCATGGAGAAAACAAGTCCTTTCCATTTTCAAATGCACTGTGCTGAGATTTGGAAAAGCAGGGATCCTGACCAGAGAACTAGAGTTTCTGTCACTTTCTGAAAACTGATATCTGAGTCCTGTCATTCAGAGGAAAAAAGGATCTCCGCTACACAGCAGCTGTCCCAGAGAATGGTGGTCCTATCCTGTCCTTGTGCCTTTCCCCTGGGCATAGCCACAGAATGTCTCTGCATGAGGTAAAATCAAATTAAGCAGCCATCCATCCACTTAGCTGAATACAGAGAGCTTTTTAATCTATGAGCATTAACATCTGGTTAGGTTTTCCCTAGACTGCTCTGACTAAAGAAATCATTGAGGAATTACATGTCCTTTGCTAATTATCAGAGGTAGTTGCATCATTTCGGCATCTAATGAAATTCTCTGTGAGTTTCAGTCATAGCTACCTTAGAAATATTTAGGAGGTTCTTGGAGGAGGACACAGGGTGTACAGGACTCTGAATGTCTGACTCTTACCTCTGAGTGATCTTTATGCCATTCTGAACTTTCACAATTATTGGACTGTGTTGTTCTTTATGGCCCTGTCTCCCTAGGAGACTGTATGATTCTATTATAATCAGCCATGATTTATGAATGAAGCTGTTGTGCATCCTTTCAAACACACAGCTTTGACGGGTGGCAGTGACAATTTAAAGATACCAGAGACCTCACATCTCTCTCCTGACCTTGGTCATGATCAAGCTCAAGGTGACAAACCTGGCTCACAGCTCCTATGTGCTCAGACCAGAAGCATGACGGAAGAGTCCCAGAAACACCACAGCAGCAGTCCAACTCCATATGTAGCCTGTGTGTTTACACTCACGCAGGTGCATCCTGGGTCTACACCTGCACAGGGACAGACTGAATCTACAGCCACACAGGTGCTCACACTTTCATGTCACAATCATCACTTTTCTTTGGAGGATATTATCTGG
The DNA here is from genome assembly GCA_907169655.1 of Acomys percivali. Taxonomy (NCBI): domain Eukaryota; kingdom Metazoa; phylum Chordata; class Mammalia; order Rodentia; family Muridae; genus Acomys; species Acomys percivali. Next base: position 114,334,725 of record OU015751.1, read on the forward strand.
GTTTTCTCAGATATCCGTTACGAATTCTACTTTGAGAAGGTATGATATCGATTAGTTTTTCAAAGAGATGTTTTAACTACTGTTTCCTAAGCCAGGAACTAGAGAAAGTCTCACACTACAGGTGAGACCACTTTTAGTATCCCTTATGTAATTTTCTTATGAACTCAAGTGTTTTGAATCTCAGATATTTTTTTAAAAGTTGTCATATTTGCACATATATAGTAGGATATCTTAAGATGTGATCCAAATGTAAAGATACATTTCACAATACACCTTGCATGTAGAACCTGGATATAACCATGCTGATACTTAAAACGTGTCCTATTTTGAAGACCTCCAGATTGTGTGTCTTGGAACTGTACATACACAGAGAAGAAGATGGGTGAATGTGGAAGTAACATGAAGGAAAATGTCCTGCTGCATTTAAAATTATATTTTCGTCGGAATACAGACGTTTAAACCAAACAAGCTGAAACAGTTAATATTCTACATCAGAACAGAACAATATTTCCAAAGATCCACTCTAATATCTGAAGATGTCTATGTTTTCTGTGGGGAAAATGTAGACCTGGGCTTAGATTCAACCCTCCATTTACAGGAAAACAACATGGCTCATATTTAAAAATAATAGTGTAAGTAAAACTACAAAAAAAGGAGCTTTAAAAATACAGTGACCTAGGTTCTGGTCTCAGCTCTCCTACCTACTACTTAGGCTGCTGGAACAAGACCCTCTAAGCTTTGGCTTCATCTATAAACACAGATTGTAATGCTTCTGTGAGGACTTAAACATTATAACATAGCCTAACCAGTAGAAAGAGGTTCCCTGCTGGAGATGTTGGTTGTCAGTTACTTCAGGCATTGCGGCCCAAAGCAGGCTGCTGTCCGTGGTGCTGAAACAGTGTTTTGAGCCTACAGAATATTTGGGTGGTGGAGAGCACATATACAGGGCTTTTCTACCAGGAGAATAAGATGTTGGCTTTATCATCTAAAGGAGCTACCTAAGAGAATGAGGCAGGAAGACTGTGAACTTAAAGCCTGCCTAGGCAATGTACCAAGTTTTAGTTTAGTTTTGTGAAAGCTAAAGCCTTTCATAAAATAAAAGGGAAAGGGGTAGTGGAGATACAGTCTAGTGTTAGCTTAATATGGCTGACACCACGGATTCAATCCCCAGTAGAAGGAAAAATAATGAAAGATGCAATTGCAACAAGATTTTGAGATGAAAAGAGGTACAAGCCTAGCAAGTGGGAATATAATTGAGGTGATCAACAGCTGACATTAAAAAAAAAAAAAGATTTATTTATTTATTATGTATACAGTGTTCTGCCTGCATGTGTGTCTGCAGGCCAGAAAAGGACACCAGATCTCATTATAGATGGTTGTAAGCCACCAGGTGGTTTCTGGGAATTGAACTCAGGACCTCTAGAAGAGCAGCCAGTGCTCTTAACCTCTGAGCCTCTCTCCAGCCCAACTTTTTGTGAATTAAAGTTAACGATGGGCTCTGGGAATAATAGCAGTAAAGTCCTGGTTAAAATAAATGACCTAACTGGAAATGATAATGTCTTGTTGCTGAGGTGTGTTTCTTGAATGCAGCAGAATGTTAGGTCTTGTTCACACATCCATTCTGTTAGCCTGTGTCTTTTTATTGGAAAGTTGAGTCCATTGATGCTGATAGATTATTAGTGACCAACAATTGTTATTTCTTTGTATTCCAAGGAGTGGGTCTTGAGGAAGCCTTATTGCCAGTTTTCTGAGATAGCGTCAGATAGATTTCCAAAGTGGCTGTATTAGTTTGCATTCCCACAAGCAATGAAGGAGTGTTCCTCTTTCTCCACATCCTCACCAACATGTGCTGTTGCTTGAATTTTTGATCTTAGCCATTCTGATGGGTATAAGGTGGAATCTCAGAGTTGTTTTGATTTGCATTTCCCTGATGACTAAGGACGTTGAGCATTTCTTGAAGTGTTTCTCAGTCATTTGATATTCCTTTGTTGAGAATTCTCTGTTTAGTTCTGAGCCCCATTTCTCAATTGGGTTATTTGGTTTGGTGGTGTTTAATTTCTTGAGTTCTTTATATATTTTGGATATTAGACTTTTGTTAGATGTAGGGTTGGTGAAGATCTTTTCCCAGTCTGTAGGCTGTCGCTTTGTTCTGTTGACAGTGCTTCCTGCCCTACAGAAGCTTCTCAGCCTCATGAGGTCCCATTTATTAATTGTTGGCCTTAAGGTGGTGGTAATGTGTTTGTGTGCTTGGCATCCTTTGGCTTTGCTGTTGTGAAGTTACTTTTTTCTGTATTTTCTTGGGTGCGGTTAACCTCCTTGGGTTGGAGTTTTCCTTCTAGTATCATCTGTAGGTCAGAGCTTGTGCATAGATATTGTTTAAATTGGTTTTGTCATGGAATATCTTGCTTTCTCCATCTATGATGATTGAAAGGTTTGCTGAGTATAGTAGTCTGGACAGACATCTATGGCCTCTTGGGATCTGCATGACATCCGCCCAAGCCCTTCTGGCTTTTACAGTCTTAATTTAGAAGTCAGGTATGATTCTGATAGGTCTGCTTTTATATGTTACTTGGCCTATTTTCCTTGAAGCTTTTAATAGTTTTTTTTTCTTTGTTCTATACATTTAGTATTTTTCTTGCTATGTCATGTGAGTATTTTATTTTCTGGTCTAATATATTTGCTGTTCTGTAAGCCTCTTGTATGTTTAAAGACATACCTTTCCTTAGGTTGGGGAAATTTTTCTCTATGATTTTTAAAAAAAATATTTTCTGGTCCTTGGAACCAGGAATCTTCTTTTTCTTCTATTCCTATTATTTGTAGGTTTCACCTTTTCCTGGTGTCCTTGATTTCTTGGAGGTTTGATGTCAGAATTTTTTTCTGAGTTAATATTTTCTTTGACAGATGTATCAATTTCTTCAATTGTATCTTCTATGCCCAAGATTCTCTCTTCCATATCTTGTATTTCTGTTGATAACTCTTAACTCTGTCACTCCTGTTCTCTTCTCTAAGTTTTCATCTCCAGGATTTACTCAGTTTATGCTTCCTTTATTGATTCTCTTTGCATTCTCAGGTCTTGATCTATTTTATTTATTTCCTTCATTGGTTTAATTGTGTTTCCAGTATTTCTTTAAGTAATTTATTCACTTACTTTGTAAAGGCCTCCATTTGTTTGATTGTATTTTCCTGTATTTCTTTAAGTGACTTAAGGCCTCAATTTGTTTGATTGAATTTTCTTGCATTTCTTTGAGGGATTTATTCATTTCCTCTTTAAAGTCTTCTATCATCTTCATAAGCATAGATTTAAGGTTGTTTTCCTCTGTTTCAGCTACGTTAGGATATCCAGAGTTTGCTGTCATATTGCCCTGGTTTTTGTTAATTGTGTTCTTTTGCTGGCTGGTTGTCCATGGCATTGGCTGGTTGTTCCTGGAGTCTGATGGGATTCTTGGATATGGATGAGGAGGAGCCCTAGGTTGTGGGATGCAATTTAGGTCTCCTCAAGTAGCCTACAGCTTTTCTTTGCTGGTCATGTCCCAGTTGGACCTATAGCCAGGGAATTAGGGTATGGGTTTCTAACCTGTGTGATTCTGAGGTCCTGAAGGTCTCCTCAAATGTCTAGTAGATCTGTGAACCATAGGCTGTGTTTGCACATCTCTGGACTCCATAGTCATCCTCAGGACATCGGGAGCAGGTGAGAGATCTGAGGGTGGTACCATGTATGTCTGGCAGCTGTGATCCTCTCCTCTCTCCAGGGATTCACAAAGGGACAGTGGCATTTCAGAGGCCATAATGTGACAGGTTGCTTCTCCTGCTGCCACTGTAGACTATGCTGGCCTCTGATATCTTGGAACAGGGACCCTGTATGCTCCTACTGTCCGGTCACTATCCAACAGGGATGACCAGAACTATGGATCTGAGGCTAGGACCTTGCCCTGGTATCCAGGAGCTGTCATTGAGGAGGTGGAAGGAGTCTGGTGTCTGGATACTGGAGCAGTGACATTTTTGAAATCAGTTGTGTTCGAGTTGGTTGATGGCACTGGATGCCAGCAGTCTAGGACCTTGTGTGTCCTTTGGACCTAGGGTCTGCCCACAGGTAGCATCTGTAACTGTGCATTCCTGGCTCTGGGGATGCCTATTCTCATCCAGGAAACACAGATATTGGCGTTTTGGAGTCAGCAGCCAGACTACTTTCTCGGTCCACAGTCTCTCTGATCTTTTGCTACTCAGATAGTGTGAGCACTGGGTGCCACCATCTTGGGGATCTCTGGGTTTTTGTTTTTTTCATATGAAGTTGAGGATTGCTCTTTCAAACTCTGTAAAGAATTATGTTGGAATGTTGATGGGACTTTCATTGAATATGTAGATTACTTTTGGTAAAATGATCATTTTTACTCTGTTAATCCTATCAATACGTGGGAGATCTTTCCATCTCCTGATTATCTTCTTAAATTTCTTTCTTCAAAGCCTTGAAGTTTTTAACATACAAGTCTTTCATCTTGCTTAATTAGAGTTACATCAAGATATTTTATGTTTTTTGTGGCTATTGCAAAGGGTGTTATTTCCCCTTATCCTTTGTATAAAAGAGGGCTATGGATTTTTTTAGTTAATTGTGTATCACATCTATAGTCAATAACTATTCTTGGATCAATAAATTATGTTTTATTGAGTCAGTTGGAATAAGCTTTGCCTCTTGCCTTTTTATTATCTATGACAGCCTTGTACAAGGCACTGATCTAATACATCAGCAGTTCTCATTTTTCACAGAGGTTGCATACCACATATTTTGCATACCAGATATTTGCATTATGACTCATAACAGTAGCAAGGCTGCAGTTAAGAAAGTAGCAATGAAATGATTTTATGACTGGGGGAGGTCACCACAACATGAGGAACTGTACTAAGGTGTCACAGCTATAGGAAGGTTACAACCACTACTCTACTATTCTAGTATCATAGATTGGGTACAAAGGCTGTATATACATTTTATCTGTATATAAAGCTTTAGAAATGTAAGACCTTTTGAATATGCTGTTGTGTTTTCATCTGTCAGTCTCCAAATACAATATTTAAGTGTTTTAAAGCCATTGCTTTCTGAAAAATAGAAATATGAATAAACAGCCTAAGAAAATAAACAATGGAGAATCTGGAAAGTTAAAAAATGGAGGGAAAGATGGAGGAAAGAAAGAATGAATAACAAAAAAGAAAGAAAAGACAAAAGACAAAAGAGATAGAGAGGGAATAGAAAGAAAAAAGAGAAGGGAGAAAGGAAATAAGGAATAAGGAATAAGGAAGGAAGGAAGGAAGGAAGGAAGGAAGGAAGGAAGGAAGGAAGGTAGGAAGGAAAGTGAGTGAGTGAGAGGTTGATAAGGTAAGAGTGAATGATCAATCAAAGCAAGTAGAAATAGAGCAAGCAGCTCTATTGTGATTTTGATTTTTATGTTTCTCTTTTTGTGGTGCTGAATCTTGAACTCAGGGCCTTGCACATGTGAGACAAGCACTCTAGCGTTGAGTTATATCACCAGACCATTGTGCTTGTTTATCAGGTGGAAAGAAACAATATTTTTCACACCAGTGTCTTCTGAGATTACATCCATGACTTAATTTAATCTGTGGGTTAACAATTTCTAAGAGCCACCTTCAGGCTGTCTTTTGAGTGAGCTGAGAATGCTTGCTATGGAGCCACTTGCTTGAGAGTATTTATGTGATCAAGAGATACCCTCCCCATCCCACCTGTGTGCCTTGACACTGGGTTCTTATATGGCAAAGACATGTCTCCACAACAGAAAAAGGGAAGGCAAAGCTAACGCAGGTTTAAAAGGTTATATACTTATATTATAATGAAAAACATTTTACCTATAAAGGGTACAATTGGGAAGCTAAATTTAGTTGTGATTTTTGGAAATCTTTCTCCATCAAAAATGAAAAAAAGATAATAGAATCTCCCCTCACCATTGTGATATATTGCTGAGTGACACATGAAACACTGACCAGAGACATTTAGTCAGTTACAATAAAAGTCAGGAGGACATGAGCTATCTCTGAAGGCAGAGAGAGAAAAGATATCCTACAGGCAATGAGCAGGCAATAGAGAGCTTTTTAAGGACATTCATAAAAGCCTAAACCACATGCATCTATCTTCACGGGAACAAGAGTGAAAAAGGACATCTAAACCGATGTGAAGAAGTCCACTGAAAACATGAGTTCTGAGTGGAGCTGCTGATCATCTTCATCTCTAATATGCTCTCAAGGATAGGAGATGCAGTATCCTGAAACACAGCAAGGCAGACTATGTAAACTAAATGTTAAAGGCCTCAGAAGACGCAACCTTGCCTAGGCCGTACATGTAGCAAAATATAGCCTGTATGTGTCACCTGTTTATAATGCTGCTGCTGTGTGTATACACGTTTGTATGCATGTGGGGGTGAGGCGAGTGGGTGCGTGCCCGTGCACGTGTGTTATGCGAAAGTGGGATAAAAAAAAAAAAAAAAAACAGGCAAGAGTCTTAAAGAGTTGTACCAGAGATAGGCTGCACGGCAGACATGTTTTTGTTTATTCTTCATTCTTAATCCTTTAGTAAGTTAGATGAGATTTCATTCAATTCTGTGGTTTCACTAAGTTTCAATTTACCATTTTATTTCCTTTACCCAAGTAAATGAATCTCCTCAGAGATTTGTATATATTAATGTCCAGACCAAGCAGACGCCAGATGCATCTCAACCAAGATGATAGTGGCTCCCTAGAGAATTCACTTTTTATAGGTTTCTATTCTGTTTGTTTTGTTTAACTCATGGATAGCTCTTACTTGTCCTTTACCATAAAATTCCAGATTCTCCTTAAACTTTCTAATTAAGGAAAGTGAAGTCATGGAATCATCACCATGCCCATGGTTGTGTCACAGTTCTTGACCTGCTTGCTTCAGCACACTAATTTGATGAGTCTACCCTAAAGTGAAGAGCTTACCTCCTGTTCCACACTGATGTCCACACATGCACACATATTCCTGTTGCACACTGATGCCCATACAGGCACACACACTTCTGTTCTACACTGATGTCCACACATGCATACAGACTCCTGCTGCATACTCATGTCAACACATGCACACACACACTCCTGCTGCAAACTGATGTCCACACATGCACACACATCCATCTTCTGGATGGATCAGAGGCAGATGCAGACTCTCAGCTTTCTCGCGGTCACACTGTCTTTCCCCTCCTGACTTTTGCATAACCATTTATATGAATGAGATTTTACATCTAGCCATCAGATCAATCTAGTCTCCGACCTGAAAATATACCAGGCAATTTAAGAAATTGCATATTTTCATACCATAAATAACACATTGCAACAATGTAGACTGCAGATTGAGAGGTAGATCTTACATAATTATATATAAAATCTCTGTGGTTTTACCCCTTTATGCTTCCCCATTTCATTGTTTGGAAGATATCAAAAGGAAAAATAAAACAAAAAATACAAACAAAAGTAGATCTAATGACAGTGGCTGGGTCAACACATTCTTGCAGAATCCATGAAGACCCCAAATACACATTTCTATTTTTATTGGTTTGGACTAATAATGTCATTCTAAGATTTTGGTGGATTAACACATAGTCTTGCTTTCCAGGTTCCCGGTGACATGGAACTGTTGACATAATATGCAAATATGTCTTGTTCTTGCTCAGGCAAGTGCTTGGTGACACCCAATTCAGTCCCACAGCTTAATTCCACAGATGATTCAACATCCAAGTGTGTGTTATCACTGTTACTCCCATTCCATTGACAAGACATGGAGAAAAAGGATGTGGAGCAACCAGTCTCCTCCTTTGCAGTCTTAGCCTGAAAGCAACATTGTATTTCTCATGTTCTGAATTAGTCACAGGACCCATTTAAGAATAAGGGCTGCTTCCTGACTGGCCATCAATATCAATGTAGCTCTGCTGAGGGCTTTCTCCCTCTTACAGCTCTGTAAGAGACAATGGGTAGAGCATAATTTAGTACACAAACAAAATTGTCTAGCAGCATTGCTACTGTAAGGATAGCCTGTGATTTGGGAATACCTACTTCCATGAAGGACCACTATAGAAGCAGTTTTTGGCAAAATCCATTGGAGGTATTGTTGCTATAAACAGATATTTTTAACATGCAGCAGGCACACATCTTTAATCCCAGCACTCAGGGAGGCAGAGACAGGTGGATTACTGTGAGTTTGAAGACAGCCTGGTCTACAAATCGAGTCTAGCCAGCCAAGGCTACACAGAGGAAAAAAGAGCACCTCGCAACATACACATACACATTCAAGGCCGCTGCTGCATCTCTCATCCCATGCCTTTCCTACACAACATTATTATTTTTAATCCCTATTACAGATAAAATCTGTAACAAGGACCTCGTTCCACACTTCTCCCTCAGCTGCTGAAGCATTCCTCTTTTCTGTTTTACAATGGAGCTCCTTACTAGACTTACTTTCTCCAAGTTCTTTCTCCCCTTCTCTGTTGCTTACTTACTACAACACAGATTTTTCCTTCTGTCACTCCATTAAAATGGCACTAGTTAAGGTCAGCAGCAGCTCCAAGTTGCTGAGTCCTGTGGTCAGCCTCAGCACACACCTAACTCGACCCACAGCATTTGACATGAACCACCTAAGACTCCTCTCATACCTCTGTTCCCAGGGCTGTGCTCTGGATTTCTCTTGACTCAGGCCTTACTGTGTTGAACTCTGACATTCTCTTTGACTTGGCTGCTGAGGAAGTGGAAGCTGCGAGTCCAGTCCTCTGTCTTCATGTCTGTAACTTTGCTTTGCCTGTCCAAGAACTTACCTGAGTCATGTGTTGACTTCTGAGGACTGCCACAAATGTAATTTCAAACCTGAGCTTCCTTTTGGTTCCAAGATTTATATATTCAAAATTCACCTATAGGCTAGAGAGACTAATAGATTTCTCAAACTCAACGTATGCCATAATGAACTTTCTAAACCCTCCATATGGAAATGGTGGAATGTAAGGCTGATATAGTAACCAGAAAAGTACAGTGAAGATTTCTTATGTTATTGTCAGATTTCTGTCAGCCTGAAAAATTATACACAGTGAGTGTTACCTATTTTAATGTCTGTCAAAGAAAAGCAAGCAATTGCAGTCTATAAAAAAATATTTTTTCACAACACTGGATATTCTCCACCCCTTTCTGAAACTCATTTCTTATTAAAAGAAAGGAGGTGACCAGAACAGTCTTCAATCTCATCCTCTGTTCCATATCCATGGCAATACATGAAAGTTGTATTTCAATTTGGCTCTAAACTAAAAGGCTTAAGGATGTGAGTTAGAGACAGCTACTGAAAGGATAAGAGACAGTGTCCAATGAGGACAGCCTGCATCCGGGAAGTTTCCAGTGGATGTAACATTCTCACTGTCCCATTTCTTATCCTTTCCAGCAACACCATCTCCATTCTCATTATCCTTCAGATGCCATATAACTTACAGTGCCCTGCACTCAAGTTTACCAGCTCTGACCTATTAAATTGAACAAGTTCAAATCACATTTCCTTTCTCCCGGACTTGGGGATGCTGCCCACAGCATGAATGGCAGTAGGTCTGGAACTCCATGCGGTAGCATTTTCACGAAGGATGAGGCTGCTAAAATTTCTCTTAGGTTATTAAGTTTCATAACTATTCATTCTGATGCTCTTGTAAGAAATTGAGAGGCTTAAGTAAGTACATGCAATACACTTTGGAGAGTACCTGGTGTGTAATAAATGTGATTGGTTCCTAGTGAGGTTGACATCATGTAAAATAAGCACTAGTGGTGTCTTGGTTGGGGTTTCTGTTTCTGTGAAGAGACTCCAGGACCACTGCAGCTGTCATAAAGGAAAACATTTAACTGGGGCTAGCTTAAAATTTCAGAGGTGTAGCCCATTATTGTCATGGTGAGAGGCACAGCGGCATGCAGGCAGACATGGTGCTGGAGAGGTAGCTGAGAGTTCTACATCTGCATCAGGAGGCAGCAGGAAGTGAGTGAGACACTGAGCCTGGCTTGAGCTTCTGCAAGCCCAAAACCTAGCTCTAGTGACACACTTCCTCTAAGGCCACACCTCCTCCAACAAGGCCACGCCTCATCCAACAAGGCCACCAATCCTCCAACAAGACCAAACCTCCTAATGACACCATTCCCTATGGACCTAATGGGGGTCATTTTTATTCAAATCACCACAAGTGGTATTACTTCATTATTTATGTATATACAAGATCAGGTTTCTGTCTAGAACTAATTAAGTTATGACCACTATTTTAATAATAATAATAATAATAATAATAATATTATTATTATTATTATTATTATTATTATTATTATTTATTACTTGAGATGTCTCAGAATTGTGAGATTTTTGGTTTTTTTTTTTTTTAGTTTTTTTTGTTTTTGTTTTTGTTTTTTTGTTTTTTGAGACAAGGTTTCTCTGTGTAGCCTTGGCTGTCCTGGACTCCCTTTGTAGACCAGGCTGGCCTTGAACTCACAGCGATCCGCCTGCCTCTGCCTCCCAAGTGCTGGGATTAAAGGCATGTGCCACCACCGCCCGGCAGAATTGTGAGATTTTGAAGAAATATATTACATTCAAAATTTATTCAGTATGTGCATTAATATCTAAATAATAAAACATAATTTCCTTTAGTTAAATTTTTTGAAGATATTGGCTCTGTCTTGGATCAAACATCTACAGAATAATTGTTTTGTTTCCTGCCATTGTTTGTGGTTGATTTCCTTTGACAATAAAGAACATTTCTTTTTTAGGGAAAAAAATCTTTACAAAGATTTGGGTTCACAGAAAATTGAAATATATGCCTGCAGCTCCACATACATAATTCCCCTTATCATCACTGACCTCCACCAGAGTGATACTTGGTTTTGCAATCCATAGGCCCACACTGGCACACCATGGGCACCCAAAGGACACTCACTCTTGGTGCTATGCATTCTGTGGGTTTGGCCAGGCATACACCAATACAGTGTCATACAAAGTACTTCCATACTTGAAACTCCTCTGAGCTTTTCCTGGGCATATTTCCCTGACTGCAGCCACTGGTTCCTTTATCTCCACAGCTTTGTCTTTTCTACCAGAAAAACATTGTGTTTATATTGCAGAAATCTTAAGGAGTAGCCTTTCCAATTTGCTTTTTTTTTTCACTCAATACAATTCATTTTAGTGTCTACTCATAACTTGACAGCTCCAATCTTTCTGTTGATGGGTAAGACCTCATTGTTTAGATAGATCATGGTGTACCCCATGAAAAGCATCTTTGTAACTTTCAAATTTTGACACCTGGTGGCAGGGTAACCATTTTAATACAGCACTGGGGCTGGAGCAATGGTTCGGTGGTTAGGAGCACTTTTTGCTATTGGAGAGGTCCCAGGTTCAATTCCCAGATCCCAGAAGATGGCTCCAATGGATCTAATGCCTTCCTATGACTTCTAAGGATACCAGGCACGCACACAGTGAACAGACATACAAGTAGACAAAATGCTCACATAAAATAAAATAAACAAATCTATTTTTTAAGTGGAGCACCATTTACCTTCCATCTTCTTTAATTTAACATTGCCATTATTTGTGGATCAAAGTAGAGCTCACTTCCCTAGTAAGAGTAAGTTGGTTAGTTTACATGTTGTGTGTCTTACACTTCCACACACTAACTGTGTCTGGAAGGGGGCATTAGAATATCTGATCTCGAGCTTATTCATTTGCTAGCTAAAAAGAGTGAATGCATTTTTCTCTAAGGCATCTTTTGGATACGAGACCATCTGCATTAAAAAGAAATTTAAGCGAAAGTAAATTTTCATAAAAGCACAATTTATTTTTATTGTTAACAGCTGATTGAAAACGTTTGCAACATGCTAACCTGAAATGCTTTGGTAGATCACCTTGTACTTATTATTGCAGAGAATGTAATTATTTGGAGCACTGATGTTGGAATCGAGCACTTCAGAGCTGTGAGTGCAAGCCTGGCCCAGCACGACTCCCTGAGGGACAGCCTTGAGGCCTGCCAAGGGCAGCACCCATAAAATGTCACTTAGCTGAGTGCTTTGCAGGAATTGTTTGTCCTTTGCAGAGAGGAAATGAGAGCATTAACATCTGTAAAAGGTACACCTTTATTTACAGCAGTTTACAAAGAAACAGTTATTGAAAGATCCTGTTATCTTTATACTTTTCATGAGTCTCCAGGGCAGACAGACTTGGTCTAAATCATTCAGGATAATCCTGTCATTTTGGCCAATGGTTCTTGACAAGGGTTCTCTGCCTATAGGAATTTGAAGAGGAGAATGGTGGGATTTCTGGAACACTATTCCCGTAACAAGCACCAGAAACTTGTAGGAGGGGTCTTGACTTCTCAGGGTGACTGCAGCCATCTTGATGGAGTGAAGGAAGCAAAGGCAATTACAGGAATTTCATCCGCAACCCTGAGCACTGTGTTATTGGTTTAATACACACTGGGTCGGCCAATCTCTACTTTTTTTTTTTTATGAAACATTCGTGTCTTTATTGATCTTACTATTTGAGAACGTTTTCCTGTTGATTTCAGCTGAAAGCATCCTTAGAATTCACTCCTCCCATTGTCATTAGGCAGGAAGGCAGGGAAGACTCTCAGTGCAGCTTCCACATTAAGAGAGGACAGAACTCAATTTGTATCCAGCCGGTGCCAGCCTTGGAGTGCACGTGCCATCACTAGACTAATTACTGCAAAACAATTTCCTCAAGACATGAAACAAAGGAATGGGGATGGGAATGGTGCTTTTACACAAGTACTCTCTCCCGATTCCCCAGCTATTTGCATTGCACATAATCCTGTAAACCATTCATTTCAATCATTTATTCCCTATTCCATGAAACCTCGTATGATATCCTGAATAGCTACTCAAATCACTATTAAAAGGCCTCGATAGCTTCCAGAATTTGCAGGTACTACTTCTCTTTCTCACTGGCCAGAATTTAAAACATAGCTATTTCCTTCAAGAAAAACATAGAATCAAAATCTTTATTCTAAATATTATGTTCCAGTTTTTCAAAGAAAAGAACTCTTGGTGTGTTATAGACCATTGATTTTGTTGTGTCTCAATTTATGATACTTAATACTTATTTTGGATCATTAAAATTTTACATAGAGCTAGGCGTGGTGTCACAGGAGAGACACCTTGCACCAGAGAGGCAGGGGCAGAAGGATTACAAATTCAGTGTTAGCCTGGGCTATAGGACAAGTTCAAGGCAAGCTTGAGAAAGAACATGTCTCAAAAATCCATAAAGAAATGAGTAAATAAATATAAAATTGTAAAAAAAAAAATGGAAGTTTTTTCTTATTGAAATGTCTATTAAAAATATTTTTCTTATGCTATATTCTGGTGATGGGTGCCCTTCCTCCAGCTTCTAGGTCCTCTCCACCTCTCCACCCACCCAAATCCACATCCTTTCTTGACATCTTCATTAGAAAATAAACACATATATAAAATTAAGAAAAAACAATAAAATAAAAACAAATGAACCTGAATACCTCAAAGGAAACTTGAAAACAAAGAGCCAAAGAAAAAGCACAAGAAACATATATAAGTGCAGAAACACACACATTCTGACAAGCACAGAAACCCCCTAAAAGCACAAATTTGGAAACCATAATATATAAGAAAAAACATGTAGGGTTAAAAAAAAACACAAACACACACACACACACACACACACACACACACACACACACACCAAAACAAGACAAAAAAAACACCATAAAACAAAACCCCTCCCAAAACACCACTGAGTCTGTTCACTTTGTGTTGGCAGCATGGACTGGCGCTAAGAGTGGCTTGTATACCCAGTGGGACTCCATTGGTGAAAACCATTTTTTCATTTGTGCGTGGTTATTGATCAGAGATAGCTTTTGTGTTAGGGCTGTAGGCTTATGTCCACCTCTCCTCTTAGCAGTGCTGTGACCTCATCTGGCACAGGTCCATGTCTGTCCTGTGTGCACTGCCTCAGTCTCTGTGGGTTCATCAGAGCATCCGTCCTGCTGTGTTTAGAAGGCCCTGTTTCCTCTGTGATCTTCATCCTGTTGGCTCTTAATCTTTATGCCTCTTCTTCTGCAGGTCCCTGACACATGAGAGGAGGGAACTGATGGAGACATCCTCTTAGGACTGAGTGTTCCAAGGCCTCTCACTTTCTGCCTCATGCGCAGCTGTCAGAGTCTGTATTTATTCTCCTTTACTGCAGGAGAAAGCTCTGAAGATGCCTGAGTGAGACCTGGTCTATGGGTATAGCAGGACCTCATTAGGAGTAGTTTTTGTTGCTATGTTCTTTTAGCAGAGCAGTTGCATTTGGTTTTATCCTGAGTCCCTGACCTATCTAGTCTCGGGTTCTTGGTCACACCTGTCAGCAATGAATTCCATTTCATGGAGTAAAATCAGATATTGGATGGTTAGTCCCTGTAAGCTTTGTGATACTGTTGCGCTAGCACGTCTTGCATCAGGTCACCATTGTTGACGGAAAGGCCATTAGAATGGTGCTCCCCTTTCTCCTTTGGTTGTGTGCAGAACAGCTTCCAGTACCACGCACACCAGTCAATAGGTGTGAAAGCGCTAGGGAGGCTTGACTTCTCCATGTTCAGAAAGTTGTGTAGGTGTTGTTTTCAGCAATCGTCCCTTACCATCAGTTTGTGGACAAAACCAACAGCCTTGGCAGTAGCCGGGGTTGTTTAGGGATTCCTATGGGACTCCTTTCGCCAACAACTAGATTAGATATAACCCATTCCAAAACCTAAGAAAGTCTATGTGCAAAAGTAAAATTTATTATACAACAAAAAGCAACTTCTGCCATCATTCTGAAATGCATTTCCTGACCTTTGCTATATGGTGGCATCATATCTAAATATCATTGCTAGCTGGAATCACTTGAGTCTTGAGAGTTCTGTAAGTCTCTAGGTGTTGACAGCTTGAACCCCACGGTGGTGCTGTAGGAAGGTGGTGGTGATCGTAGGAGGTAGAGCTTCATAAGAGATTGCTAGTTCACTGGGAAACAGAGTGTGCCCTTGGAAAACTAAGGGGATCCCATCCCCCCTTAGTTTTGCTCCAAGGCTTGTGATGTAAGTGGTCCTCTACCACCATATGACCCCACCATGTTGTGTTGCCTGACATCATGCCCAAGCCTGTGATCAAAGATGGAAGTTTTCAAAACTATAAGCCAATAAAAAGGTCTTTCCTGGCTGATTGCTGTGAGTTCAAGGCCAGCTTGGTCTACAAAGCAAGTCCAGGACAGCCAAGGCTAACATAGAGAAACCGTCTTTCAAAAAACCAAAAGAAAAAAGTCTTTCCCATAAGGAAGATGATTATTCCAGATATTGGTTCTATTGACTGAGCTCTGACTAATAGACCTGTAATTACTGAGTACATATTATCAGTAACACCTTGCCTGAAAAATGAACATTTTTCCTAGATCCTTGGTTTTTTTATGAATTCTCAGAGCTAGATTGTTTTATTACAGAATTCTGGCAGACTTTCAAGAGAAGAGCTAATACTTATACTCCTCAAACTATTCCACAAAATAGAAACAGAAGGAACCTTGCCAAACTCATTCTATGAAACCACAGTCAACCTGATAGCTAATCTACACATAGACTCAAGAAAGAAAGAGATTTCAGACTAATTCCACTCATGAACATTGATACAAAAATATTCAATAAAACACTAGCTAACTGAATCCAAAAACACATTAAATACAACATCTACCATGATCAGGTAGAGTTTATCCAAGGGATGCAGGAATGCCTCAACATATTAAAATCCATCATTTAAATCCACCACATACATGATCATCAAATTGGATGCAGAAAAAGTCTGACAATATCCAATATACCTTCATAATAAAAGTCTTGGAGAGATCAGGGATAAAAGGCCCATACCTAAGCATAATAAAGACAATATATAGCAAGTCGATAGCAGATATCAAATTAAGTAGAGCGAACTCAAAGCAACTCCACTGAAATCAGGGACAAGACAAGGATGTCCACTCTCTCCATAGCTCTTCAATATAGTACTTGATGTTCTAACTAGAGCAATAAGACAACTAAAGGGCATAAAGGGGATTCAAATTGGAAAAGAAGTCAAAGTATCACTATTCGCAGATAATATCATAGTATACATAAATGAACTAAAAAATTCTATCAGAGAACTTCTCCAGCTGATAAATACCTTCATCAAAGTGATGAATACAAAATTAAATGAAACAAACAACAAACAAACAAAAAATCCCAGCAGCTTTCCTGTATACAAATTACAAATGGGTTGAGAAAGAAATTAGGGAAACAACACCCTTCACACTAGCCACAAATGAATATAAACTAGATGATCAAACCTTAACATTGTTTGTTTGTTTGTTTGTTTGTTTTTTAAAGAGGCAAAGGGAGGAGATTTTTTTTCTGTTGGGGGAATCAGAGTTATAAACAGCATCAGTAATTTTGACAGTGACTGTTCCCTCATCTCTCTTATAGGGGCCTTCTTTAAATATATATTCTCCATTGCCAAAAAATGACTCTGAAGCATGATGTGAGGAATTTGATCTTTAATTCTCTTTACTTTCTAAGAGGCTTTCGGAATGCCTTAGAAAAAAAGCTAACTTTACAACCCAGGCAAGCTAGAGCTCAGCAGGGAAAATGAATTTTCCCCCCAATTCCTCCCTGGCTTCAGAAGCTGCACTTGCGACTTCCAATGCAGTAAATATTCTACTTAAAATTATAGAAGAAGATACCTCACTAGATATTCCTCTCATATTATGTTGAAAAGAAAGAAAAGAACTAGAGCCATTTGAATCCTGACAAAAGGAGCATTTGTATATTATATGATCCTTCACTTCCCTTAAGCTTATTTCTTTCTCCACTAAATTATAGTGGTATTATAGTACAGAAGGCTAGACCTTTGCAATGTATTTACTTATACCATAAGGTCTATAAAGTACTGACTACTTACGTTACTCTTTTTACTCAGTCAGAAGATCAAGTGAGGACCTGATGTTGATGATTATATGGATTTGATACTTGCTACATTATATTACCTGCAAGTAATAATCAGTTATTAGGAACATTATACAACTCTATGAATTTTCAAATTTTATTTGCAGATTACTATTGAAGGATGGAAAATCATTATCGAGCTGTCAAGGTATTGGATTTTCTCATATGAACTAAATTTATCATTACAAAAATTGTTCTATCTTTTCCCACTCCACAGGCAGATATTTATTTATGGTTCATGTAAGGGTTTGGGTTGGACTCATGGTCCATATATTCATCAATATATTAATATATTTCCCTAATTGTTTTGATCCATCACTTACAGTTAATTCAGAAACCCTTAAATATAACTTCAGATTCTTCTTATATGCAGCAACAGGCTCATCCTCATGCACACCCTAATCTCACAGATTTTATTGCAGAAGGAAACAAGCAAGCTGATACATTATTGTTGCCATATTTTTACTTCTCCAGAGGAGAATTGGGAGGGGGTGTGCATGTGACATAGCAGATGAATCCACTGGAATATAATGGGCCACTTACTGGCTCCTCCAGCCCTGCACCATCAGAACAATGGCAGACCATGAGGAAACAGTGAAAGCCACCAGAAAGATTGCAAAGCTACGCTCAATGGCAGAAGGAGATATCAAACATATCATCAGAAGTCAGGTCTGCCTACCTGCCACCAAAGTAAGGCCCTACTCACCAAGGGAGAAGACGTTCTATGAAACACACAGCCCATCGTCACTTGAGAATTTCTTTCTAGTGGTGCTACCTACTTTGACCCGTGCATCTGCAGTGAATGCCTCTGAACACATGTGTTGGTCCTGTGTTCCTCCTCATTCTTTGCTTCAACTTTTAGATTGGATGGATCAGCTTCTGTTATCTTTACTAATGACTCTGTGTTTAAGACTGAGCCTTAGGACTGTAATAGACTCATTCATTCATCTAAAAAGGGGACTGTATTTATATTTTCCTTGAGATTTGAATTGCTTCTCATTCGTATAGGACATCATTCGAGTTCCTATTAAAGGGCAAATATGGATTTATGTTCTAAAAGAGACTAGAGCTACTAATCATATGGATGTCTTTTCCAGCTGTTCTTCTAGACCTTTCTGATTGATACCTCCATTTATGGTAGCAGAGCATTTACACACAATGCTTTCATTGCTTTAATATTATGTTATATTTATAACTTGCTTGCTTATAGGATACTCACACATTTAGTGATAATTAGATTTATCTACACCATCTCAAATAAAAATCACTTTGCTATTCTACCATTTTAAAAGAGCTGGGAGGAGGTAATGAAACACAACACAGTCCAAGACTGAAGTAGTGTGAGGAGAATTTTAAGTGTTAGTAAGTACACTGCGAGAAAACAAGAGTCTTGGGACTTCAGTTTCTTCAAAATATGGAATTGTACTTGGAATGCATTTTAATGCCCCTCCCAGGTGGTGTTCCTAGGAGTGAGTTTACATCATATTACTCATGATTGCTTGCTCTATGATATACGCCTCTATGAAAGAACATATTTTTGCCATGTGTGGCTTGCCCTCCATTTGTGGCTTGCCTGCAACATGTGGCTTGCCCTTGTGGTTGCACACTTTACTCATGTGATTCCTCTTTACCCTCAGAGTATAAATTGTTTGGTGTTTAAATGAAGTTGGCTACTGCATGAGACCTTAGTCTGACTCCTTATTGCCATTCTCCCACTGCCTGTAGAGCAGGTATGTGTAAAACAGGTATATTTTGTGTGTGGGGGGGGTGAAATTTTCTATAGATATATTAGGTCCATTTGGTTTATATCTCTAGTTAACTCCAGCATTTTTCTGTTAAGTTTTTTTTTCTGGATGTCCTTTATGCAAGAGTAGAGAATTGAAGTCTCCCACTATCAGTGTGTGAGGGTCAATGTGAAATTTGAGCAGTAACAGTTGTTCTTTTAGTTGAACTTGGGTGACCTGGTGTCTGGGGCATGTATGTTAAGAATGACAGCGTCCTCTTTATGGATTTTTCCTTTGTTGAGTATGTAGCATCCCTTCCCTATCTCCTCCGACTAGTTTTGTTTGGAAGTTATGTCAGATATTAAAATGGCTACATTACTTTGCTTTTTACATCCATGTTCTTGGGATATCTTTTTCCATCCTTTTACCCTGATGTGATGTCTGTCTATTCTTGATGTTACAAGAGAAGGATGGCTGCTGTTTTCCCTATCCATTCTGTTGGTCTGTGTCTTTTCATTGTGGAAATCGAGACCACTAATTTTGAGAGGTAGGAATGAGCAGTGTTTGTTGATTTGGGTCATTTTCTGTTGTGGTGTTTGTGTGAGTGTTTCCTCTCTTTTGACTTGTTTGTCTGGCAATATTTATTCACTGTGTTTTCTTGGGTGTGGTTAAGCTCTTCAGTTGGAGTTTTCCTTTTAGTGCCACCTGTAGGACTGGATTTGTAGGTAAATATTGCTTAAATTGGTTTATTGTGAAATTACTTCTATAATCTCTATTGTGGTTGAAAGTTTTGCTGGCTATAGTAGTCCGGGCTGGCATCTGTGGTCTCAGAGTTTGTAGAACATCTGTCATGTCCTGATTTTTAGAGTATCCATTGAGATGTCTGGTGTTATCCTAATAGGTCTTCCTTGATATGTTATTTGGTGTTTTTCCTTTGCAAATTTTAATATTTCTCTTTGTTTAGAGTTTTAATTATTATGCACCAAGTGGACTTTATTTTGCGGTTCAGTCTGCTTCATGTTCTGTATGCTTCTTGTACCTTGATAGTCATCTTCTTTAAGTTAGGAAACTGTTCTTCTATGATGAAGTTGAAATTATTTTCTGTGCCTTTGACCTGGGTTTCTTCTTTTTCCTCTATTGCTATTATTCTTACATTTGGTCGTTTCATAGTGTTTCAGGGTTCCTGAATGCTGTGATCCAGGATTTCTTTTAGAATTAACATTTCCTTTGACTGAGGTATCCTTTTCATCTAGCATGTGCTCAATGTCTGAGATTCTTTCTTCTATCTCTTGCATAATACTGGTGAAGCTTACCTCTTGAGGTCTGTTTTCAAGTTTCAAAATTTTTCATTTCCAGATTTTTCTCAGTTTCGATTTTCTTTATTGATTCTAGTTCCCATGTTTAGGGCTTGAACTGTTTTATTCATTTCCTTCCACTGTCTGTGTTTTTATCATTTTCTTTAAGGGGTTTATTCATTAACTCTTTAAAGACTGCTATCAGTTTCATAAAGGCTTTTAAAGAACTTTTTCTTGTGCCTCAGCTATGTTACAATATTCAGGATCTACTGTAGTAGTGTTGCTAGATCTAGTGGAGACACAATGTTCTGGCTGTTATTGATGTGTTTCTGTGCTGCATCTAGGTATCTGGGCTCTGGAATATTGTAGTTCTAGGTGCTAGTATTTGGTCTTGTCTTTGCTGGGTGAGTATTTTTTTCTCTTTACTTTCTGTTCCATTCTCTGGTTTTAGGAGAGTGTTGTTGCTGCCTATTCATCGGCAGGAAATTCTCCTGATATCCTGATAGATGTGGCCACTGGGGATTCCAGGGAACATGTGTTTCTAGGTATTGGAAGCTGACGTTTAGAAATGGGAATGAGCTGTTTGAGGGTATCAGCTGGGGGTGAAGGGAGGAAAATGTTGGTGCTTTACCAGGATCTGCTTCATCTCCTGGCACTGAGGGCAGAGAGTGAGTAGAGGCTGCAGTAGGTGGTTTCCTACAGAGTTGGGCAAGAGGCTGGGCCGCTGGACTTGGATGAATGTAGGGAGATGTGAAGATCTGCAGTTAGTGTACCTGTTTCCCTTATTTCTATACTCTCTGGTTTTCTTGCTAATAGTTTACTGTATGTTTAAAAATGAAATTTATGTCAAAGTTTACTAAAAACATTCATTTTTTGAAAGATTTCATTTTTAATTGCTTCTAAATTTATATGTCTGTATTGGGTTTGTTCATGTGAGTGCAGTGTGTACAGAGGCCAGAAGAGGGAATCAGATCCCTCAGAACTGACGTTACTTCTACAATATAGCATTAGGTATTCTATTTTGTAACTTTTTTCCTAACAACTTTAAAGAGTATTAATAAAGTCACTTGGGAAAAGTGACTTACACCAACCCAAGATGAACAAAGCCAACATATCAATCATATGGGGAGGGACAACTAATTAAAGGTCATTTGAGGGGTCATATGGAAACCCATTGCTGTAGAACCTTCTTAAAATACATGAAATAAACGTAAATTGAGTCACTGAATATCAGAGGAAGCAAAGTCCAACTAGATTAAGAGAAACTTCCAGTGCCAGGATGTTTTACATCTAATGGAGTTGTTGGCCAATGGGATGCCATAGAAACTCCAAAATATCTCAGGCTACTGCTAAGGCTGTTGGCTGCTCTCCATAAAACAAAAAGCCCTGTTGCTAAAGACAGCACTTTTGTACTGCATTGAGCACAGGGAAGTTAAGTTACTGTCTACCTAGAGGTCTTCACCCCTAGTGGCTAATGTTCATGGTACTTGGAGTACTTTGCATGCTGCCAGAGGAGAAAGATAACCAACAACCTGAATATAAATCCAGTGATCTACAATAGGCCACAAAAGTGACCTTCCTGTAAGATGTACTGGTGCAAGAGTAGCACAATTGCAGTGGTAATAACAACCACTATCTGATTGGACTTAGCATCCACTCAATAGATAGAACCCACACCTGACACTGTTAGTATAACCAAGAACCTGGAACTAGATAGGTCAAGTACTGAGGGAAAAATGAAATACTACTGTTCTACTAAAGGAACAAGAGAAGCCTCCTCCTGCAGTAGATGGAAACTAACACAGAGACTCACAACTGGAGCACTCAATCATAAATGGAATGTCTTCATCAAATCCCCTCCCTTCAGGGCTATTCAGAAGAGGAATCTAACAGATTGTAAAGGCCAGAGTTTACTGATGGATGACACCAAGAAAATAGTGTCTTCCATGCAGGACAGGATTGATACACATTTAAATGTGTAGAGACTGTGGCAATGTGCCAGATGGGATCCCAGTGTGGACAGGGGAAGTGGATGCAAACTCCCATTCCCTAATCAAGAAATTATCTCCAATTGAATTTACAAGAAAACAAAAAGTTTTCTCCAATGAATTAACCACACTTAACGCCCATGACCAGCAGTAGACAGCCAACACAAAATGAACTCAGTGGTGGCTTTTGCTTTTGCTTTTTGTAGAATTTTTATTTCATAGTGTTTTTAATCTTAGGGGTGTGTGTGTGTGTGTGTGTGTGTGTGTGTGTGTGTGTGTGTGTGTG